>CM077205.1:7446349-8053849 GCA_039654625.1 Rhinogobio ventralis | reverse complement strand
CACTTGCTCTGCTCCAGCTAATGATCCATAACTCTCCCCGGTAAGAGAATAGTGGATCAGTGCCAGCGACATCAAGACACCAAGGCCAAGAACACCAGCAGACACCGGATAACATAACAGAAAGAGTCCATTTCATCACAATTTAGTAGTTACGCGCAATGTAAATATGATCTGCGCAATAAATTATTGTAGTTAACTCAGCATCAAAGTTCTTCTCCTTGTGTTTACATAATAAAGAGCTGCTTCTAAAGTCTGTGGGACCAGGAGACGCTACTGCGCTTATTAAACAACAATACGAGACGGGATCCCCTATATCAGCTTTAGAAAATGGCTTCACATGGATGTATTTAAGAAAATAACCCCAGAGAGATAGCAGATAAGGGGGCTGGGGGAGGGAGGGAGGTAGGTCTGCAGAAAGGGGTTATTGCCTGAACTCATCGTCTGGCCGCTCGGGGGCATTCAGACTTGAATAAAATGGGGGTGTGATGGGGTGTTGTTAAGGGGGGTATTAAAAGCTGCTGTGTCTACATGCATATCTTAAATTATTTATCATGCAAATTTCTCCAAGCGTGAACCTTTAACGGATTCACCATTTACAGCCGATACGGAATTCCATCTGTTGTGACGGACATCTGCTTGCACGACGCGACAGATCACGCATGTGCTTTACATGTAACGGCGAAAGCGTGTGACCTGTCTGGACCGGGACGGGCAAACACAGAACGTCTGGAGAGATACTACAAGGCGTACATTGAAAAATACTTTTGCTTTCTCTTTTTTTAAAGTTGTCCTTGTTACAGTGTTACCGTACAATTAAGTAAGTAACAGTAATATTAATTAACATGTTCTTACTGTAGGGTTAGGGTTTGGTTTAGGGTTAGTTGCATGTAATTATGCATAATTTCCTGTTATTACTATAGTAAGTGCATGTAACATGTAACAAGGGCACTGTAAAATACTTTCTATTGCTATCAAATGTAGAAAGGTGGGTAGATGTAGTAATAAACCCAATCCCTAATTATAATATATTCATAATTCAAACAGAAAAGTGTGTCTGGCTCAAGCCGAGCTGGTAACAGCATTCCATTTTAAAGTGGAAGCCCTAAAAATTCATTTGCATTAAATTTTTGCTTACTTTAAAGGGATAGTGAAAAATGAAAATTCTGTTATCATTTACATACTCTCATGCCATTCCAAACCCGTAAGACTTAAATGATGATCTTTTTGATGAAATCTGAGAGCTTTCTGTCCCTCCATTGACAGCTACGCAAATGACACTTTGACGTTTCAAAAAGTTCATAAAGAGATCGTAAAACTTGAATAAGTTTTCACGTAAGTTTCGCCCATTTTATATGAATCGAGCAGTCTAGTCCAAATTTTCTGAAGAGACTTGATCACTTTATATGATGAACAGACTTAATTTAGGATTTTATTCACATAAACATTGATCAGTGAACATAAACAGAAGCTCAACAGAACCTGCTTGATGTGTGAGAACTAACTTCATTGGTTTTTGCGGAAGCTCAAACGTGCTGCGTAACACGAGAATGAACCTCATTGGTTCTCGCACGTCAAGTGAACATGCTTGAGTTTCCATTTACCACAACTGATGTGTGTGTTAATGAAAGTTTATATGAGAAAAAAAAATTCTCAGAAAGCTCTCAGATTTCATCAAAAAGATCTTCATTTGTGTTCTGAAGATGAATGTGAACTATCCCTTTAAATGTATAACTGCAACATAATATCAAGATATACGCTGCATGTTTTTCCTCTTTCCGGATACGCTGTGGCTAAAGCAAAGGGAACCGTTCTCTCATAATTATGAAAATGACTAGAATCAGTAACAATCTGTGGCAGATCTTGTCTCGGACAGCTGAAAATGATTTTCTTTTTTTTCTTTTTTATCAGTATGAATGTACCACTCTGCAGCTATACATTTACTGGAGTAAGATATGACCTTATGAAAACCACACTAAACACAGCAACATCTGCGAAAGCCACATGAGAGAACCGAGAGAATGTCCATTTATACTGACAGCAAGGACACTATTTTCATCCACTACACAGTCAAGTTCCTTTTCCTGAAAATAAAAGGCCCAATCATAAACGGAAAGTGGAAGGCTGTAAAACCATGGTATTCATCAAGGCCTCGATTAGAAGCTCTCATAGATTCTCTTCAACGGACACATCTGTTACTCTACCTGTTAAATTCTCCTGCTTGGGTCGTAATCCATGCGGTGTGGAGGCTAAATGCTCCTCTCCATGGGGCGAAACTTGAACTGCCACCTCCACAGGGATGCAGGCTCGCCGCAGGCCTGCGGGTGGAGGCGACGGAGGCAGGTCTGAACATTTGTCCATGCATAGGCGTCCTTGACACTGCCTGCGTTTGTGCTCGATGAACACCAGGATGTCAGCCAAAGGAAACCTGGAGCGGCACTGACCACAGGTGAGGAGGTCCTGATCCCCTTTAGGGGTGGATGGTTCCGATCTGGGGTGGCTTTCCCCGTCCTCTGGGATATCTGCCGTCACAGGCTCGGCTACGGTAGGAGAGACGCAGAAAGGGAGGTGTGAGAGACGGCAGAATAACTTCCTGTTATATCCATAGCGAAACCTGATAATGAGTTGATAAGTGCTAATTATATATGTACGGTAAGGTTTAATTATATTCATTTCCATATGAATGGAAGAGGTGTTGAAATCTGCAGTAGTGGTGTTAGAGGTGTTATATGTCATATGTAGTTAGGTGTCATAAATAAATGCTGATTTAGGCACATTGATATTTAAATGCGTTAAGTTTTCTCAATGCTAAAATGCAACAGCATAGCATTTGCACCAGGAGACATTAATATCTATCCAATATTGAAATGCTGACACTTCTATCAGAGGAATACTGACAGTCAATGAAAGGCAGATGCAGAGAAGATGAAAAACCAAAGACGGAGAGAAAAACAGTGGTTGCCCAGTAATGGTAAAGAGGAGGGGGTTGTTCACTTTAGTTGCATGACCCTGTTCATTATCCTGCCAATCTCACGTCTTAATGAACCCAACACCTCAGAGAATCAAAAAATAGATTCTAATTTGACTGCAAGATGATTGGAACCCATTTAGTTAAAAGTGCTGGAATCCTCTGAACTGAGGTTAGCTATTGAGGGGAGTATGTGGGGTAGTTCCCAAAAGGACAGCCAGAACATATGAAAGAGCAATCAAAATCACATCATGCGTCTGAACTGGGCTGAGGGAGATTGTTGCCATCGGTGGTAGGTTAACCCTAATTCTGTGTCAGGTCATGTGGGACAAAAGGTGGGGGCGACAATATATGAGTTTCAGATGAAGACTTAAAAAACATGCTCCAATATTTTAATCGATCCTCTTTTACGGCTTTTAAGCCTCAGATCGGATCATGCATTGGACAAACAGGTGTAATTCAAACCTCTTGTGAAGCATCAGGAGAGTTTCCAAACAACACAATATCATAAGCACTAACACTTTTAAAGCATTCTTCATCCTTTGAGAATATTTCATCTGATTTAATATACATATACATGATAAACGCAATGACTAAAAAGAGATACGGGTCAATAACTATTAAATTACTCAAAAGTTATATACCCTTGAGTATTCAAGGTGCAATGAAAGTATTTTAGTAGCTTTTTATAGCATTGAAAGCTATTTTTTAAATATTTTTTTTTTTAATGTACCAAATCATAATGAATAAAAATATTATATATCTATGGCACATGTGTTTTAAAAAAGATCTTTAGCAGATTTATCATTTTGGACATCTTTTGTCATTGGCCCACATGTACTCCGAAGCATTGTTTATATAAAAAACACTGTAATGTATATAGAACAGGAGATGTGTGGGTACACTAGAGAAGGCTGGGCTGAATAACACCAAGTTCAAGTTCACCTAGTGCTGTCTCATCTTGAATGGACCTTCATTTGTTAATTTTCTGCCCCCTAGCGGCAACTCGTTTCACAAGATGCCGTATCGGAGAACACGTTCAAACGGAAATTAAATACAGGTATAAAACCAAACCCTACTAGATCAAGAGTAACTTCACTTTCATATGAGTTCATGAAGATTTTATCATTTATAATGGCCTTTGTGTTGAGGTTTTGACACGGAACACTTGAGGTGCTTTGGTCGCCTCGCCGGGTTTTTTTAACAGGTTTGACATGATATATGCACAAAACCAGGTTTGTATATCATACGAACCTTCTTTCTCTGAATTAAAAAAACCCTTCGTTATCTAGATTCCCGTTTCAATCTTGAAAAGAACCGAAGGAGGAAGCTGAAGGGAAAACTGAAATGTAGACACTCTTGTTTAGTTTTTGTAAACAAACGTCAGATAGTAGCCTAGCCTATATCTATAATAAGTTTATAATAGGTTACACATCACAAATGTATTAATTACAACCTACAATTTGTAAAAACTAGTTCGGGCTTTTAAAAGATCCCAAGGGAATGTTAATTCAAAAGTGAAATTTGATTTTTTTTTTTTTTATTATTATAACAAATTACGTTTCATTTACTTATATACATCCATCTAGGCTACATGCACATAAATGCATAATCAACCTTCACGCGTCAAGAATCATAGCGAAGCGAAGCGCAACTCAACATCAAAACGCGCTTCGTTCCATCTGAGACGCACCTTCATCAACTCAGTTTAAAACTGATCTATATGAAATGTAGCTATAAGACAGAAAAACTTACGCGAAAACTCCCGTTTGCTTAAGTGCTGGGGTTTGCCCTGCTTGCGGCGAGACATGTTGGACACGGTCTCAGCTGGGTTCACATTGGGAAGAGCCAGAGTCTTCGGAGAGTCCAGAGCAAAAATCTTCTTCAGCGATGCATCGGGTATCCCACATGAACTATAGAGAATAGTACAGAAGAGACGCGTGTAGTGGCAAGACGCTTGCGTTGGGCTTCATGGCTTCTCGGAGAAGAACACAAGACAGGGAAGGAAAAGTAAGCGAAGCCCCCTGAGCTGCTGCAAGTTCAAGTGCGGACGTGACGTGCCAGCGAACTTGACCGTCCAGAGGTAGATGATGGACATGGATCTGCTAAACACAGGCAAGAGGAGGACGGCTGAGAGTGGGAGGGGGTGAGACTAGTAAAAACCAATGATGGGCTGCATGTGAACCATAGACCCCAACAGCCAATGGGCAGAGAGAGAGAGAGAGAGAAAGAGAGAGAGAGATGTCTGAATGCAGGAACCAGAAAACATGCATAAAAGGGGTCAAAATGACCCTTTCTGTATTTAATGGTTTTCTTCAAATAAAAGGTTTTTTTTCATTGTAATGAAATAATAATAAACATTTCACATTTTAATTAATGTAATAATACATCACAGGTGTTTGTGTGAGAAATGTAAGCACATCTTAAAAAAGTGTGCATCTTCCTGTTCTTTTTTTTTTTTTTTTTTTAAAGATAATTAGTACGGAGCCCCGCACATGACGTGCGAGACAAAAAGAATAAATCGTGTGCACAATTTAGCCTACTAGTTTTTTTCCCTGCATGTCATGAGCGGGGCTCCGTAAATTAGAACTGTACCATTCACTTTTAATTACTACTATGTTTAACGTTTAGATTAATAATCCGAAACAAATGAAATCTATCTTTCCGCGCTCTGGAACTCTTGGCATTATCTCAGTCAACGTCATGAGGTGCATCCTGTCTTAAAGGAGTTCCCACATATGCTGGACACTTGTTGGCTGGGTTTTTTTTTTTTTTTTTTTTTTGGCTACTCTTCACTCCATATAGGCTTGTAAGAGTCCCGATGAAGTAGCCTAATGAAATGACTTTTTATTAAAAAACAAAAACAAACAGTGAATCATCAGTTTAGAACAAAATATTATAGCAAATAAATCAACCTCAAATATCAAAATATGAAATGTACGAAAATCACAAAGTTCAAATCCATTAAATTAAAATGAATAAAATAAAATAAAATATTGATGACGAGAAAAGGAAATACTGCTCATTTTTGAACCATTTGATGTGATACAAATTTAATTAAAAGAAAAAAAAAATCTGAACATATGACTAAGAAAACACAGACACACACACAAGTCTGGTTCACTATCTTTGTGGGGACTCTCGATAGACGTAATGGTTTTTCATACTGTAAACTGTATATTCTCTCCCCTTACACTAACCCTACCCCTAAACCTACACATCACACAAAACTTTCAGCATTTTTACATTTTCAAAAAACTCATTCTGTATGATTTATAAACTTGTTTCCTCATGGGGACCTCAATTTAGGTCTCCCCGGTAACACGAGTCCCATGAGTTCAGGTTGAAGCCCCCACCGGGATAGAAACACACACACACACACACACAAACACACACACACACACACACACACACACACACCACATATAGTCTAGCTAATCCTAAATATACAGTAGGCTATATTATTGTTGACAGTTCATCATGTTGTGGGAAAATCATCCCGACTGTCATGTACAATTTCGCCATCTAGTGTTCAGTGGCTGAACAAACAGTAACCTATTAATTTCTTGTCTATAGTGGCAAATAGCTTGACAAGAATCAGAATTAACTATTAATAGCCTTCATATTTAAATCTTCTATTTTTATATAGATTAAGCTAAGTTGTTTTACAGTTCTTTAACATTTAGTGAGAGTAAGAATAACACTAAACAGACTTTATATTGGATAGTTTTAGGACGATTTATAATATTATTGTATTTATATGATTTATGATAAAAATTGGTGTCATTTTTATTCCTTTTTATTTTTTTAAATAAAAAAGTTGCTTATATCCGTGCATAATTTCAAATGAATTTCTCATATCTGACTATTGGCAAGAGCATATGCACAAGTAAGCACTGACCACAGGGAGCGCTTGTCATCTTGTTCTTTCTTGACACCGCAGCGCCATCATGCGTCAAGACGCGCAACTGCACCTCAGACTGGGATGGGCAGAGCAGCGCTTCTCCGCGCACAAGAGCAGACGGATGTCATTTATGGAATAAATATATGGGGTATTACTAGGTAAGTGTTGCGCTGTGTTTTATGTACTAATCCCATTTTTTATGAACATAACCGTTTTTAATTTTAAGAGCAAATATTTCGCTTGATGGAAAGGAGTAATTGGCTGTCATGAGCTCTAGAGGCGACCGATCCGGCCTATTACGGACTGGAGGTCTCTAACCGCGTCTGATTACGTGATGAAAACAGTAGCACACTTATTTAAACATATTTAGGCATATGCAAGCATCGATTTGTAAGTAAATATCTAGTGTAAATAAATGCGCAACGTTACGTAGCCTTTCAAGAACCATGTATTAAATATGCGCTGGATGTATAGGCTATAGTGAGCGACTGTCTCTTAGAATAAACATCAGATCTGTCATTACCGGTGCAGAACAAGGCCAATGCTTGAAGGCAGAGGCGGAGACTGATGCTCCGCACACACGCAAATGATGCGCTGCTTCTCTAGATGATGATGCGTGTATGCATATATAAGGTGATAACCTAAATATTTCAGCACAAAATGTAAAATCACACGCTACAATTCCATAAAATTAAGCCTATGAAGCATGTGATTCCTCATAATAATTAAGCTCCTTTTTATTGCATTATAGACATTTTTTGCATTACAGAAATGAAAATGGAACTTCTCCCATTACAGCAACGCGGGAACTGGGCAGATGGATTTAACTGGCACGAAAATGTATTGTTAATTGGTCTCATTTTTCTGATGCATCATGTTCTTGACAGGATCCCCTATATTCATCTTGTCTCTTGTGGATTGCTATAGCCTACAGTCTTGGGTCAAATCACTTTCCACTGTCCCAGGGTTGGTCAAAATTCATCCAACAGGAACTTAAATTCGAATTCTGTTGCAAGTACAGATCCCATCCCCAAAAATGAAATGTTTCTCCACCCTGATCTACAAAAGTTAATTTTCACATAGGCTATAATGAAATAAATATCTTCTAGTTTTTTTTTTACTCTGTCTTCCAAACATTCAACATATCAGTCAGATGGCAATACAATGGCATTGAATGATTACCATACTTATTACTACTCCCAGGTACATAAAAACACGGTGATGCCGTTTTATGTTTCGTGTAGGCCTACTGTTAGTGCTTTGATACTAAAATGTCTTTACCTGCAGTATAAAGTCATTCACAAGCTACAAAGATCTTCTTCATCACCGTAAACCGATAGTATGCTTAAGCAGTTTGTTTTAATTGATTGTAGGTAGCCATCTTGTGCTATCCACTTCCTGATAGCACACGTACATCTCTGAGATGTTTATTTGATGTGCGTGTTTTCATCTGGAAATATATTTTTTAGAGTGCTTGCTCATCTGCTATATGTCTCTAAGGGCCAGATTTACTAACAGTTTACACCAGCGCAAACCCTCCTTTGGCGTTAAAAACCTACTGTCAGGATTCACTAAAGACACGCAGTGAAAAATTAGTGCTGAAAAGGCGTGGACGGTTATTTTTGCGGTTGACCTTATTGCATATGCATTTGTAGAAGTTTCCCTTTCAGACACAAATCTTATTAGAAGAGAATATTTAAATGAATAATGCAATGTGGTTTACTAAGGTTTGCACTTGGCAATTTACTGGTGTTTGTGCCATTTTTTACCGCCCAAAATATACACTAGATAGATAGCTAGCTAGCTAGATAGATAGATAGATAGATAGATAGATAATTCAATATTCTTATTTTTATTCTTATATTATCAATTATATTTATTTATAACATTTTATAACACACCTCTACATGGCATTTTTTTAAAATCTTGTTTTCACTCTAAATAAAATGCTAACATTTCCACTTTTCTGCTGCCCAGTGGTAATTTGGAAAGACAACAGAATGGAAGCCTATATGTTACTATAGCAATGAATGCAGCTTTAATTGCGTGGAAAGGGGCAATTCAATGCTACACAGAATGTTTTTTTTTCTTTTTCATTCCATTGTGCTATTTTTCTATCGTTTCTAATGTAAACATCACCAATAGAGTTTTTGTACTTTTACTAGTACTTTACTAGTACTCTTGAAGAGTATCGTGCATGACACAGCTTTTTAAAAGACGGCACTCTTAAAATAGAGTTAAAATAGTTAATAGTTAAAACAGTTAAAATAGGCTAACTTTCTGCGTCTCGCTTTCTGGATGGCCCTAAACTGATTAAAAGATAAAAAACGCATTCTTATTTCAGTACTGTTATTTAAGCAGACAGTTTGCCTCGTACATTCAGTTTAACAGCATTAACAGCAAGCCAAAGAAGGCAAGGATTCAACTGAAATATGCATATGCATTTTAAGCACTTGCATTATGTTCTAGATCTGTCCATGCAATAAATGCACATTCTTTTTCAACTTCTTTTTCAAATTTCAACTTGGCATGAATCAACAATCAAATCAAAGCTGTATATATTAATATTTACAAGATACATATTCATGAATACAACTCCTCGTTCACACCTTATATTTACACCCGCACGCAAATATTTCTGCCCGAAGACTGAAGCGCGTGAGTAACGCGCCGCGCCATTACTTTCAGTTAATAAAGGAAAAAAGTAGGCAACCGCAAATTTCTGGTGTTATTTTTGTGATTGTTTTGGGCATTCTATAGCCCTTCATCAAACATTTCAACACAGAGCTAACCTCAGATATGTTTTTAATCAATGCACAAATTGTAAAAACACATTAACACTATCTGTTCCTAAATTCTGACTGCCACTTCCCAACGCAAGGCAGACGTTTGAGTGGGCTCAGCCCTCCCCTGCCCATGCCTAGAACCGGCCCGGTGTGATCTCATGCTTTCAAAGCTATATTGCTATTACTGGCCTCTCCGAAATTGCCTACCCTACCTTTAAATATTGTTTGAGAAATAATTCTCAGGTTAGTATATGGTAATGTTTTTTTTTTATTTATTTTTTATTTTTTTACAGAAAATTTACAACATTTTTACAAATATATACAACTCACAACAAATATGAAAGCAAATATACATGTATAGGGAAAAATGGGAAAATAAAAATTTCACAATTTGGTTTATAGCTTTGTGATATTTTGTGAATTGATAAGTAAATACAAAGTTGTGTGAGAATTTTTTTTTTTTTTAACTTTTGGAATCAATGGTATCCTGTACAAAAAGAAAAAGAAAAAAAAAAGACATAATACAGATCAATAATATCATGCAGACCCCACTAAGCACTTTGTTGTTGGTATAGGTTTAGTTCAACATCACACATTTTAGTTTAGTTCAAAGTCTAAAAGAAGAGACCCTGATTTCATCATTTTCAGAAGGGAAAGAGGTCCATTGTTTAAGTTGTTCGAGGAGTCAGCTGCTTGTCTGGTGCTGAGCAATAAATTATCCAATTTCATTAGGAATGGAGGAATTTGCTTCCACTGGGTATATTTAGCCTCATGGACTGCACTTTAAATAATACAAACTTATATTATGGAAAGTATTGCTTATGTCAGGCTGCATCCATTGTCATATTGTTCAACATAATGTATGTAGTTTGTTGATAATGAATCATGTGTGTCATTTAGTAGATAAATTGCCAGTAGATAAATTACTATATTAGTTTATATACTAGACTATATTAGTCTATAGTCTATATTCACCTAATACAAGTTGCATTGAGCTTGTCTAATTTACCAGTCAATGTTTGCAACAGCTCTTCTCTGACCTTTCAACAGAATGACCTAGAGAGAGATCAGGAAGAAAAGAGGAGGCCTAGTTAAGTCAAGATGAGTTTGACATCCTGGTTCTTAGTGAGTTGTGGGGGAACAAGGCACCGCCTTCCCCGGGAAATGATCTTCGTGGGACGGGATGACTGTGAGCTTATGCTACAGGTAACTTGATCTCTGTTACTCATACACAAGCAGGAGAACGTCATTGTCCCTTCAAGTGTACAGTCAAATCCCCCTGGATCCATAACTGCATATTGCAGGCCTATATGGTACTTTACACAACTTAGTGTCACTTAGTGTTTTCAAATGGAAAAGGCAGCCAGCTGTTTATTATCATGTTAATTATTGTGCCTTTCACCCCAACAGCAGGGGTGCCTTTTACCCCAAATACCATACTTTTACATATTCTTCTGTTACTGAAAAACTGTTGTTTTAATTAGCTTGAACAAAACTGAAAATCATTAACAAGACTTTTGTCTCAAAATAGTCAATAATTTTATTGATTCTCCTTTGCTACATAAATCTACAACATTTAAAAAAAAATCATTAAATATTAGATCAACTTAGCACATAATCAACTTTACGCTGCTGCCCGTGATTGTGTCAAGGATCAGCCAAATTTCCACGTGCATCAAAAGCGGTTGTTAAGAAAAGTGCTGAGCTGAATTTTTGTGCCATCTAGTGGTTTTAAAGAGAATAAATTCATGCGCCTTTTACCCTGGTGCGCCTTTAGCACCGTTGTACACTACTGAAAAAAAAAGATTGTATTTAAGAGTTTCTGGCCATATTTTGTACTCTATTTGTATGAAGTGTACCCTCACTTAGAACACAACATCCACTAATCTACAGCATATTCTTTATTCCCATAATCCATTCACTTCTCTTTATTCCAGTCTCGAAGTGTAGACAAACAACACGCCGTCATCAATTATGAAGAAGCTACAGATGAACATAAAGTTAAAGACCTGGGCAGCCTGAATGGGGTGAGAAATGTGCCAGGTTATATTAGATATTAATTTTGTCCTCACTTGTATGATGAAAAGCATATGGTGACAGCTGATCTCCTTTCTTCTCCTGTAGACATTTGTTAATGATGTACGTATACAGGAACAGCAATATATTACTTTGAAAATGGATGACAAGCTACGGTTCGGCTATGATATCCTTTTAGTACAAAATAAATCACATTTTGATGGTTTGTTTGATTTGTTCCACTTTAGTTAGCTTGTACAATCACACTATAACAAATTGTCTACATTTACAATGTTAAAGACCTAAGTATGTGCTATGTAATTACAATTGGTCCAAGTATGCATTTGCCTTTCTAAATATATTGTTTCCTCCTTAACCCATCTTACATACCAACCTATTTACCGTAGTGCGTGGAGAGTTACATGTCCCAGAGGAAGCGCTGAAGGTAATACAAATGCAGTAATACACAGTCGTTCAAAAGTCGATGAGATTTGTTTTTTGAAAGAAAGCAATACTTTTATTCAGCAATAATGCATTATTTTGATCAAATGTGACATTTGTAAGACATTTCTAATGTTACAAAGATTTCTATTTCAAATAAATGCTTCTGAACATTCTATTCATCAAAGAATCAAAAAAAAGTATAGCAGTTAGTAAAATGTTTTAGCAGCACAACTGTTGAGAATAATTAATAAAACATTGATAATAATAAGAGGTTTCTTGAGCAATAAATCAGTATATTAGAATGAATTTCTGAATGATCATATGACACTGAAGACTGTGATACTGAAGTAATGTCTGTTGAAAATTCAGCTTTGCCATCATGGGAAAACTGTTATTTTAAATAATAAATGCAGTCTTGGTGAGCATAAGAGACTTTGGTAGCACTATATTTTATAGTTCGGTCCCCAATGTACATACGGTGTACTTATTACAGTAATTACAATGACTGGGTAATAACTAGGTACTAACCATGAACCTACCCTTAAACCTAAACTTAACCCCTGTAGTTACCTCATATTGCCCAGTATTTTCTCAGGTAAGTACTAGGGGTTGCACAGACTAGTCGAATAGTCAATCTTATTCTCTGCCATGACGCTTTAAAGGAACACTCCACTTTTTTTAAAAAATAGGCTCATTTTCCAACTCCCCTAGATTTAGTCTAATCAGTCTAATTGGTCTAATCAGATTCAATGAATTATGCTAAGCTATGCTAAAAGTGCTACCACCAGACCCGGAGATCGGCTGAATGGATTCAAAAACGGTAAAACTCAACTGTTTAACTTTAGGGGAGTTGGAAAATGAGCCTATTTTCAAAAAAAGTGGAGTATTCCTTTAAGCTTGACTTCGACTAGTTGCTGATCATGGCCTATAGAGGGCGCAACAGGATAAGAAATCTTTAAAGTCTATGTTTCCGCTCAGTTTTTTAACAGTTAAAATGACAAAAAAAAAGCATACTCCAAGAGCGCTCCACAAGATTTGAAGGTTTGATTATAACATCTGGGTGCTCAAAATTGATTGGGTGAATGCAAGAAAACGAATGCGCTGCTGCATTGAAACGCACACAGGTCTAGCACATATTTCTTAGTAACTAAAACCCACAGCTTCACTATTAGTAGAGAGACGCTGCCAGATAGAATTAATACATACGCAATCGCTTTAATGAATTCATATACACCAATTTGGAGCAGACGTCACAGTTACGTCACTTGCAGTTGCGCACGCATAGTGGTGACAGAAAAATGGCGGTAACAATAGGAGGAAAATGGGCAAAATCCACAGAATAAGAAAAAAAAAATGTGTATGTCAGAATCAGAATGCAAAAAATACGGTCTTCATTTTTATAGAATTCCGTCGCTGAAAACACCCTTTGAAACTAAATGCTGACGTTTATTTTGCAAGTCACAGACTGGACTGATGAAACCTGCAATGATTAGTCTATTAAAGCATGAATTTGATGTAAACATAAGTCTACATAATATTCACATATGCAGCACATATGCAGTACATACACTATATTGCCAATAGTATTGGGACACCCCTCCAAATCATTGAATTCAGATGTTACAATCACTTTCATGGCCACAGGTGTATAAAATCAAGCACCTAGGCATGCAGACTGCTTCTACAAACATTTGTGAAAGAATGGGTCGCTCTCAGGAGCTCAGTGAATTCAAGCGTGGTACCGTGATAGGTTGCCACCTGTGCAATAAGTCCATTCGTGAAATTTCCTCACTACTAAATATTCCACGGTTAATTGTTAGTGGCATTATAACAAAGTTTTAATTGGGAACAACAGCAACTCAGCCACAAAGTGGTAGGCCACATAAAATCACCAGACCTCCAAACTTCGTGTGGCCTTCAAATTAGTTCAAGAACAGTGCATAGAGAGCTTCATTGAATGGGTTTCTATGGCCGAGCAGCTGCATCCAAGCCTTACATCACCAAGTGCAATGCAAAGTGTCGGATGCAGTGGTGTAAAGCACGCCGCCACGGACTCTAGAGCAGTGGAGACGTGTTCTCTGGAGTGACGAGTCACACTTCTCTGTCTGGCAATCCGATGGACGAGTCTGAATTTGGTGGTTGCCAGGAGAACGATCCTTGCCTGACTGCATTGTCCCAAGTGTAAAGTTTAGTGGAGGGGGGGGATTATGGTGTGGGGTTGTTTTTCAGGGGTTGGGCTTGGCCCCTTAGTTCCAGTGAAAGGAACTCTTAATGCTTCAGCATACCAAGACATTTTAGACAATTTCATGCTCCCAACTTTGTGGGAACACTTTGGGGATGGCCACTTCCTGTTCCAACATGACTGTGCACCAGTGCACAAAGCAAGGTCCATAAAGACATGGATGAGCGAGTTGGAGGAACTTGACTGCACAGAGTCCTGACCTCAAGCCGATAGAACACCTTTGGGATGAATTAGAGCGGAGACTGCGAGCCAGGCCTTTTCGTCCAACATCAGTGCCTGACCTCACAAATGCACTTCTAGAAGAATGGTCAAAAATTCCCATAAACACACTCCTAAACCTTGTGTAAAGCCATTCCAGAAGAGTTGAAGCTGTTATATCTGCAAAGGGTGGGACAACTCTATATTAAACCCTAGGGATTAAGAATGGGATGTCATTAAAGTTCATGTGCATGTAAAGGCAGGCGTCCCAAAACTTTTGGCAATATAGTGTACATAGCAGTTACAGCATAAAATAATATTTAAACCTATAACATTTTACATAGATAACTTTTAAACATAGCCTATAACATTTTTATCTTACAATTCTTGACTCTTTTTGTTGCATTTGCGTGTTTATATCTCCCAGTTTATATCACAATTCTGAGGGGGAAAAGTCAGAATTGTAGAATATAAACGTGCAATTATGAGGATAAAAGACAGAATAACGAGTATATCTCACAATTCTGTTTATCCGTCTAAGAATTGTGAGATATAAACTCGGATTTGCGTGAAAAAAAGTCAGAATTGTGAGATATAAACTCGAAATTAACTTTTTTTAAATTCTTTTATTCGGTGGCTTCCACAGATTGCTACTGCAGAACTGTCATTTTCTGCCACCAGGTAGGCTCCACCCACAAAAAAATTCATATCTGTTTTTGCAAACACAAAACAGGGCCTTTATTAGGCCTAAATGTAATCTTTACTGTGCTACTTTATCTGCATCTGATTTAGAACAAGCAGAAATCAGTGAGAAAGACGACTAGTAGACGTTGACGCGACTTTAATCACATAAATGTCAACTTAAAAAAATCTGAAGTCATTTAACACCCTAGTAAGTACACGTACTGTAAAATAAAGTGCAACCGAGACTTCTTTCAAAAATATAAAAATCTTGCTGACCCCAAACTTTTGAATGGTAGGTAATCAGTATGTGATCAATATCAGTCAGACTTGTAGGACTACATATATATTATTCTGTCATGACTTTCTTACATTCACCTTCATGGACAGCACGAAAAGTTCACCAGTCAGCTTCAGCTAACCAAGAAGCCTTCACCATCGGGGGAAACCACCAAAAGTCTAGAGGTCAAAGGGGCAGAGGGAGGAAAAGATGCTGAGGTTAGACCTTCAGAACCAGCATCAAAGGCAGAAGATAAGTTGTCAGGTGAGTAGAAGATGGGTGGTTTGTGAGTTTACAAGAGTTACATGTTGCTTACCAATCTCAAAGTTACATGTTGCTTACCAATTTCAAAGTATCTCAAACTTTCAGCAGGAGACATAGCTGTGCTCCACAGAGGAACCCCTCTTTATGGACAGCCATCTTGGTGGGGTGACGGGGATGCAGATGATGAAAATTCTGTGAAGCACGATGCAAAGGCCTCTGAGCAAAAACAAGCTAGATGTGAAGCACGTAAGATGCATTGTTGTCATGTTCAATTAGATGACTTCATGAATCCTATCTGCTCATGTTATGTGTTCATGCAGGCCATAAGGACACTGAAACAAAGCAGCAGGTGGAGCCAGGAATCACAACACAGAATTTAGGGACCCAGGAACCAAGCTACTTTGAGATCCCCTGTAAGGAGATTCCTCCATTTGGGGGCGACACAGGAGAAAGCCTCCCTACCAGCTTAGAGGCAGTTGCGTCAGCTTCCACAATCCCTGCGTCGGAGGGTGGAGCACTTGGACATGCCTCCTTCACTATTGAGTTTGACACAATGGGTTCAGGAAAGGGCAAAGAGCGAGCCTCAAAGGGTGCCCCAGACCATCGACAGTGGCCGAAAAGAGGGGCAGGGGAGGAGCTGTGTGCCTTGCAGGCTGCCATGGTGGCAGCAGAGGTGAAGGTGGCGGACTGGCTGGCACAGAATGAGCTGCCACTGGCCCGCTCTGAATCTGTTGCTGAGGATGATGGAGACAGCGTGAAGAGTGATGTGCCGGTTCAGCTGAAGAGCCTTAGAGGTAAGGTGAAGGAGTTACTGATGGTTCTATTTGTGTAATGCTGCTCAAAGAGTCACGTATATGGGTCAAAGATATATGAGTGTCTATGAAAAAAAAATCTACAGTAGTTTAAAACACACTTAACAAGTACTCAGAAAGATAATCTTTGCATATTTCATAAATATCAGAGTTGCAGTTGCACCACGACATTTTACAACCTGAACTAACCTTGTCATGAAGTCAAATGATCTGATATTTTAAGAGACTACTGCGACTGTAACACACAGTCATGAGGGTCTGCAGGGGTCTTCTGTACAGTAGTTAGTAGTCTAGCAGTTTTGTTAAAAAATTATATATATATACAGTACTGTGAAAAAGTCTTAGGCACGTTGGTATTTTCACACGAAAAATGTTTTTAAGCCAGTTATTTATATATTTTACTGTAGTGTGTCAGTAGGAAATATCAGTTTACATTTCCAAACATTCATTTTGCAATTAATTGTAATAATCCAGTCAGTTTTTTTTTTTTTTTTTATGCACAAGAAGTCTGATAGCAGCCAGTATGATCTGATCTCACCATCATCGAGTCTGTCTGTGATTACATGAAGAAACAGAAAAAACTGAGATGGACTAAATCCAGAAGAACTGTGGCAACGTCTCCAAGACACTTGAAGAAACCTTCCTGCAAAACTACATGAATATGTGTAGGAAAGGGTGGTCACCCCAAATATCGATTTGATTTAGTTAATAGAAGTTAATTCATAAATAAAAGCTATTTATGTTATTATTTTTGACAGCATTCTCACTTTAAAGCATTCTGACAAGTGCCTAAACTTTTCACAGTACTGTAGTTTTGCAGGTAGGTTTCCTCAAGTGTCTGGGAGACGTTGCCTTAGTTTTTCTGGATTTAGTCTGTCTCAGTTTTTTCTGTTTCTTCATGTAATCACAGACAGACTCGATGATGGTGAGATGTGTGTGTGTGTGTGTATAAGAAATAATAAAAACAAAAAATTTTTTTGTTTTAATGAGGCATGTAAAATGAGGCATTCTTTATTATAATATCAGGACAGTTATATCACTGTATTGTTTTTTACTAAATGCAAAAAAATGTAAATTCATTTTAATTCCGAAATTAAAAATGTATTAGTTATTAGTTATTGTATGCAAGCATTGCATTTAAATGTGGGGGTGGGGGGGGTTGTTTGTTTGTTTTTTTTATTAAAAAAATAGATGCAGACAAAAACAAAAAAATGGCATGTCTTTGACCCATAAATGATGAAATGACGCCTGGATGCCATTGGCTGCAGTCACAAGTGATTGGTCATGTGTTTTGCACCGTCCTTCTTTATGTTTCGCCCCCTCTTTTTCAGGCAGTAAACATGAGGATGGCACACAGAGTGACTCAGAGAATGCACTGGGAGAGCAGCTCAGTAGCCGGAGGGCATTCCTGCAGGAGCGTTACAGAGGAAGGCAGGGCGTGATGAAGACAGAAGGCCTTTTCTATGGGAGGGAAGATCTCTTCCAGCACAAACCATCATCTTTAACTAAAAAGATGGCACCACTAGGAGGTGAAGTTGGCAAAAAAACTAACCGTTCTTCCCCACAGAAAGCCAACGTGCAGAGAGAGCAAAGCACCGGGTCTCAAGAGACTCCAAGTAGGGGACATATAGATGACCAAAGCGACAGAGGGACCTACACCATTGAACTGGAAAATGGCAATGCTGAGGAGGAAGAGGCCAGGCGTATGATTGATAAGGTAGACCTGCGGAAGCTTAGAAGTGATGTTTTCTTGTATGGCTAAAGATGTCAAAACCAATAGACTTGGAGCCTTTTAAAAATTGCAACAGCTGTCAGTTACTGATATGCAATGATGATGCAGAATGTGTTACGTTTTAGGTTTTTGGGGTGGAGGACAACCAAGCCCTGACTAAACTGCGTTTTCCAAAACACCAGAAAGATAGAGGAACTATCTGTCCAAGATCTGGATCCATGGAAACCAGGCAAACTGGTTATGTAGGTGCAGAGGTATATCAGTAATATTTGCCACACTTTTCTAAACACATTTTAGTATCCTTGAAGATATTCAGTAAATATATAGACTTCTTGGAACCACAAAGATACTTTTTTCTAAGTTTTCCCAATCATTTGTTTTTCAGATTGAAAAAAAGCTAAATTTACTGTCCATTTTGCTCTTTAAAAGGTGCTACCAGATGACTTGGTTGTAGTAGGTGGTCCAAGGTGGGTCTCACAGTGGGCAAGTCTAGCTGCAAGTCATATACGGACTGATCCTGAGGGATCTGGGGCTGAGCCCACCATGCTTCCCACAGATGAAAAAGGTTCAAGGGCATCAAACATCTCTAAAAACTCTCTGGTTTTGTATTACAATACAATTTTGACAGATTTTCTTGTGTTTCAACAGTGAATATCAATGCGTCTGAACGTAAGAGAAGGACCCTCCCGCACCTACCCTCTGAAGACTCTGCAATGGATCCACTGGCTCCTGAGGGCACAAGGAGCGAATTCAGGCGACCAGCCCCTTCATCAGAGAAACAGGATCTAGAACTTCAGGAGAAAGTAGATCAGCTCAATAGAATCTCTAAAACTGGACAAAGAGTTTCAGGAATGGCCTCAGCTATCATGGATGTAGATCGGACCAAAGTGAACAAACCAACTCCGCCTAGAATCCAGAATAAAGTTGGGCAACAGGGAGCTAGACAGATCGAGAAGAAACAAGAAGATGGGAGACGAAAGAAAAGTGATGAGGACCGAGAGAAGACAGGGAAGCCGCTACTGAGGCAAGAGAGCTTTACAGTGGAACGGCCGAGTGCTAATGTTCCCCTAGAGCTAATACCTTGCATCGATGGGCCTGGTGCCTCAAACCAGCACAGAGAAATGGCTGTCATCAATGAGGGCATTGATGCTGCCACCATGCTAAAAGACTCAGAGGCTGTGGCTGCTTTTCTGGAAACCACTTTATCAGACCTTGCAGATCCACCGAGCTACTCCCTGGAGGGGTCTGTCTCACCTGAATCTGACATTGATACGACAAGCACAGTCAGCCAGGCTGGGGGTGAAGGAGGGCGTAAAACAGCCCACAGGAAACGTTCAGCTGGAGGTCCAGGCCGTGAAACGGCCAATAAGAACACCAGCACCACAGAAAGGAAAGGCAAATCTCAGCCCTCTGGCTCCAGGGCTTGGACATCTCTTGACCTGACAGATGATGACTTGAGCTCTTCGCTTGCCCAGGATGCTACTTTGGTAAAACGACCTCAGGGCCGGGGTCAAAATATCAGCTCTAAGGCAGAGCCAACAAGTGGCAAGACCAAAGGAGCAAAGACAACTGTAGCTCCTGCACCAGCCGCCTCTAAACCAACCACCCTTCCCCGGCCTAGACCCACACGGTCTTCCCTTCTGCGGCGTGCACGACTGGGCGAAGCTTCTGACACTGACCTCGCTGATGTTGATCGTATGTCTGTTGCTTCAGAGGCCTCTACCGCCAGTTCTGCATCGAGACCTTCGGCTGGACGCAGGACCCTCTCCCGGATTGAAGCACTTGCTCAGCCACGAAGGCAGAGAGTGTGCTCTCCTTCAGCTCGAAGTGACTCGGAGGCTACATCTGGTAAGATTAGGGGCTTCGTCCCACGCCCTGCCCCAGAGAGTGCTCTGCGGCTCGGTCTCCGCTCTACAACAGCCTCTGTGGCTGTCCCCCGAGCGAGAGCTAACAGCGCATCCAAACTGCCTGATAAGTGTCCTGGTGCTCCCTATGTTCAAAGTACACCTGCAGGTCAGAACTTTGGGGAAAATATACTAGAAGAATAATTGGCTAAAAATGTTCCAACTAAAACACTCTTCTTCTGTTATATGTCTTCCTTATAGCTGGTGGAAGGTGGCGCCGGGTACCTATCGAATATGCTTCAACCTCAGAGGATGAGTATGGCTCCAACCGTCACCCCACTCAGCACGCTCGTCCTCGTCCAATGGCTCCACGCGTCACCCAGTTAGGGGGGTCAGCCCCTGCAACACCCAGCCCTGGAGGCATCTCCATGCTACGACACCAGTCTAGCAGAGAGCAAGATGATTACATGAGAGACTGGTCTGCCCACAGTGAGGAGATTGCCAGGTAATAAATAGCAGCCAGTGTTGGGCAAGCTACTCAAAAAGTTTAGCGAATTAAGCTACAAACGACACAAATTAGCTAAGCTAAGATGAGGCTAGCTTTTAGAGCTAGTTACTATACAAGCATGGAAAAAGTTTTGCTACATTGAAGCAATTTCATAGGTATAAAAATATTATATTGGCATTTATTGTTCAGGACTGTTTATTGAGGTAATAATTAAAAGTAGGGTAGGCAATTTCGGAGCGGCTAGCAATAGCAAGCTAGCTTTGAAAGCATGAGATCCCACCCTCCCTTCAGAGCGTCTACCAAGTCATGCCTTCTTCAAAACACATAAATGGACACAGCAGAGTCTGTAAAGCGCCACAAGACGAGAGATGGCGTTAAAATACCTCATGTCTCAAAGCACGTAACATTATAATGAAAATAAACAACTTAAAGAGCACTAACCTGTACCACTTGACTGCTGCAGATTCATTACGGCGTTGATAGTGTTGCCATTGAAACGCATACATTTCGAGTCACAAACCACTTCGAGTATATCGTCACAGGTTTCCATCTCTTCCAGATTACAGTAGTTATGGCGTGAACGCAGCATAGGCTTGATGTTTTGGTTCAGGATGAACTGTAAAAGGTGGCTGCTGTTTCGCTTGTGGTGTTCAGTGGCTGACGTCTGTGTAAACTCTGCATAGCATAAAACGCACTAATGACGTGTGATGTCTGCGCGAGCAGGGTGTGCGGAGATATGAAAATGCATACACTGAACAAAATTATAAATGCAACACTTCTGTTTTTGCCCCCATATTTCATGAGCTGAACTCAAAGATCTAAGACTTTTTCTATGTATACAAAAGGCCTATTTCTCTCACATATTGTTCACAAATCTGTCTAAATCTGTTAGTGAGCACTTCTCCTTTGCCGAGATAATCCATCCACCTCACAGGTGTGGCATATCAAGATGCTGATTAGACAGCATGATTATTGCACAGGTGTGCCTTAGGCTGGCCACAATAAAAGGCCACTCTAAAATGTGCAATTTTATCACACAGCACAATGCCACAGATTTTGAGGGAGCGTGCAATTGGCATGCTGAGTGCAGGAATGTCCACCAGAGCTATTGCCCGTGAATTGAATGTTCATTTCTCTACCATAAGCCGTCTCCAAAGGCGTTTCAGAGAATTTGGCAGTACATCCAACCGGCCTCACAACCGCAGACCACGTGTAATCACACCAGCCCAGGACCTCCACATCCAGCATCTTCACCTCCAAGATCGTCTGAGACTAGCCACCCGGACAGCTGCTGCAACAATCGGTTTGCATAACCAAAGAATTTCTGCACAAACTGTCAGAAACCATCTCAGGGAAGCTCATCTGCATGCTCGTCGTCCTCATCGGGGTCTCGACCTGACTGCAGTTCGTCGTCGTAACCGACTTGAGTGGGCAAATGCTCACATTCGATGGCGTCTGGCACTTTGGAGAGGTGACACCCCCAATACAGTAAAACTTCACATTTTAGAGTGGCCTTTTATTGTGGCCAGCCTAAGGCACACCTGTGCAATAATCATGCTGTCTAATCAGCATCTTGATATGCCACAAAGAAATAGGCCTTTTGTGTACATAGAAAAAGTCTTAGATCTTTGAGTTCAGCTAATGAAATATGGGGGCAAAAACAAAAGTGTTGCATTTATAATTTTGTTCAGTGTATGTTGACAACGTACCATTGCATCTGGACTAAATGCAATGATTGGACAAACATTTTATGGTTCTACGCCTTGCTATCAGGACAGGAAGAGACTTTTAACCAGCGTGACAAAAAAAATCTGGAACAAATCGCCTACCTTGCCTTTAAAGGGGTCATGAACTGCGTTTTTTTATCGTTTTATGATGTTTCCTGGGGTGCACTTATAATGTTAGAATGCTTTTTACATCAAAAATTGCCATAATGTATAAATAAAAGGCATTTTTCCTACACTGATTTTAGCCCTCTGCTCTGAACGCTCCGTTTTAAGGGGCGTGTCCGCTGGGAGACTTCAGTATAAACACCCACTGCTGTGATTGGCTAACGTCTTTGCATTTTAAATAGTATTACTCTCTCTTTTAGCGCATTTTTACTATTACAGTTCTCATGGTTAACTAATCGTGAAAAGTGTTGCATTACATTTAGATCTATGGCATTATATTAAGATCATGGCATGAAAGGTTGCAGAGATGAACATTGTAGCCGACACACATGCTGAGCGCATGAAAGCAGCGATCTCGTCATTGCAACTCAGTTTCTGTACACTAACGAATGCTTTCATCTTCACTAACAGTGCAAACGGGATATAGTTAAGAGATTCGTTGAATAAAACGGGAGTCACTGATAAACGCGTCACTGATAAACTCTCCTGTTTGATTGACCGGTTTAGCGTGTGCTGCTCAAACGATTGCAAAGGGAGCTTCCTTTGATCGCTTTCTTTATAGAATTTAATCACTGTTAAATAACAGATTATCTTCATCCTACTAAGAGAAACAACGCAAGTTGATGTTTAGTCACTGGTTTGATTTACTGACACACAGTCAAAGAACATCTGACTACATAAATCATCACATTTCAGATCAGGCATTAGAAAGAACACAGTTACTTACATGTTGCATTACTGTTGAACCCAGTCACTGCACAATATTTTGTAATCCTCAACGGCATGTTTATTGCTTTGTAGCTCGATGGTTTAACACTAGGCCTTTGTTAAACAGGCTAAACAGGCAGTGATGAAGTAGGCGTTGATATTCTTCTGCTGAGGTGGTGCTTGCCTTCCTTTGACGTCATAGATCCCCAACCTGTCGTATGCTGGGCCTGGTGTCTATAAAAGCTTTTCTTTGACTAACAAGGAAGTTTTCAGCTCTGAAACTTACAGGATTTTCTTATATTATCATGACCTTTTATATATCAAAAGCTCAAGGGAAAGTTGATTTCTCAATTCATCACCCCTTTAATAATAATGTGACACTACCTCCCTTCGTACTGTCAGGCCAAAACACTTTAAAGCCCCTATTATGGATTTTTGAAAACGATCTTTCATGTAGTGTGTAACATAGTGTATAACAAGTGAATGAAAACATCCTGCAAAGTTTTAAATCTGAAAGTGCAGCGTATATTAAGTTATTGTCTCTCAAAAGTAAGAGTCGACTCTGAGTCAATTAAACAAATTGTTTTTCAAACGAGTCACAAACCATTTCATTGTGACGTCACGATGAAACATTAGCATATTGCCTGTCCACTTATTGTGCGCACAGACACCAGGGAAACCTTGAACCACCTCAAACACTGCAGCTGATTCCTGTGGATACTGGATAGCATCATGTCGAGAAGACGCTGTGCTCTACAATGTGTTTATTGTGTTTCATATTGTGTAGGTATCTGGCTAACCGGCTTACTTAACCGGCTAATTATTACTGTCTTACTGAAATACTGTAAATCAGCTGTGGGCTGCAGACAGTATTACCTAAAACTGTGTCTGTGTCAGATTGTCTGTCATTCTTACTACTTTGAGTAAAGATAAAGGATGGAGCAAGATTTGTTTTGCAAACATTAATGTTTACATCAGCTGGGCTAACGTATGTACTGTTCTTGATACAGTTCCCACATGTACACCGCATTACATTGGAGACACACACACACACACACACACACAGGTTTGTTGATGGAAGCACACTTGCTAATGCTGATGGTGAGGAATTGCAGTTAAAACATCTCATAATGTACCTCAAACTGAGTAACATCACTGAGAAACGTCCTGCTCAAGGTTCGGGTTGAATAACTAGTTCTTCCAATCTTTCATCATCGATTCGGACTCGCGCTGGGATTGGTGTAAAATCAACATCATCATTACTGTCTTTACAGTGTGTACAATTGCTGAGCTTTAGGAACAGGAAGCCTCCTGGGGTCCGTTCTTCGTACCTTGCTTAATACATCTGAGATAATTTTTACAGATCTAATTGTGATAACTGAACTCTGGCTAATTTGGTTCTTCAAATGAATTTGCGGATTGAATTAAAATATCTGGATTAAGTTATCTGAGATTACTGTGCGTTCCTGTGTTCCCTGAAGAGGGCAGATGCATCGATACTCGAAACCGCGATCAGCAATGCAGCGATTGGCTGGCGCCAAGACAGCAACGTAATGACATCATATAATTAAAAAGACACCTGACGAAAAACTTGACGAATAAAAAAAAAGACTAATTTCTGGACCTTATAAGGAAACAACATAAAAGTTATAACAGATAAATGAAATGTGTAGTTTTTTTTAAACATGATTCCCAATTATTTATATTCACAATTTTATAGTATTTGTACACCCTTTACATTTTTATTTCAATGTTGTAATTACCAATTCATTTCAATTCAATTTGAAGCAGATTTGTTACGTGACAGTATTAATTAAACTTTCTTAAGGGTCAAGATCAAGTTATCTGCATCTCTTGCGCTGCATCAAGCCACTCCCATAATATCCATATCCACTATCACTCAAATTAATGCACTGCACAGCATGTGTGTAAGACTTCAATAAAATTATAAAGGAATTATTCCATCACAAATAAATATCTCAATCAAGTGGCTGTGTCTATAGTATTATACACAATATTATAATATTATTTTCAAATACATTTTTATATTATTATTATTTAAAATTATTATTGCCCCTGGTTCAGTAAGGAACTCTTGTAATAAAGTAGCAGTGGCTGGGACAGATTTTAAGTATCAATCTAATCCTGTTTACATGAAATAAGCCTGCTCCCGAGCAGGTTTAAGCTTATGGACATGTTGCTATGACAGCAAGTCCAGGATGAGCTTCGAAGAACCAAACAATCCAAGATCATGCCAAATCGTCAACAATCAAATCCAGCTAACTGAGTTAGCGACGTATGAAGAATGGACCCTTGAACGGAGCTGGAGTTCAGTTATGGTAATGGGTGTTTGTTTATGAAAAACGTGCTGTACGCGGTAGACCAATCACAGCAGACTGGGCCGTCTGACCAATCAGAGCAGAGTAGGCTCACAGAAAGGAGGGATTTAGAGAGACTGATTCGAGTCGTTTGAGAATCATTGAACATTGTGGTGATGTGCAGTGTATATTATGAGAAAATTAAACTGTTTTTTGACCTTTGATGCATGTAAACCTGTTGTTGGAAACCTCCAAAACAAAATTAGGAAACTTTAAAATAGCATAATAGGGGCACTTTAACAAGAACACAGCATATTTAAAAAAAAAAAAAAAAAAAAGACTATAGGATGTGCCTGTGTTTTCACACAATGTACAATAAGACATTGTGTGTCTTATGCTCACCAAGGCTGCCTTTATTTGGTCAGTAATACAGTAAAAACAGTAGTAGGCCTACTGTGAAATATTATTCCAATTTAAAACATCTGTTTTCTATTTGAATTTACTTTAAAATGCAATTTTTGTGATGGCAAAGCTGAATTTTCAGCATCATTACTCCAGTTTTTAGTGTCGCATGATCCTTCAGAAATATCCTTCTAATATGCTAATTTGGTGTTTGGTGTCTTATTATGATGAAAACGGGTGTGCTGCTTAATATTTTTGTGGTAACAGTGAGTGATCTATTTTTTGATAAATAAAAAGTTCAAAAGAACTGCATTTATTTGAAATAGCTATCGTTTTTAACAATTTAAATGTCTTTACTGTCACTTTTGATCAATGTGATGAATCCTTGCTATTAATTTCTTCAACAAAAAAAATATTAGACTTTTGTGTATGTTGGAACAACTCCAAACGGTCCAAACTCAAACTAATAACTGTTTTCAGAGCTATATCCTTGAGGCCAGTGCTCCGACATGTGGTCATCTTTAGTGATACTACTGCCCATTACTGCTTAACAAGTTTTATCAGCTACCTTTGTATTATAAGTAAAATGTACTTTGACACATAATACAAATAATTGTTGACCTAGTAAATTGCTGATTTAGATCATGAATCATACTTTGTATTCTTTTGATTGTTTCAGAATCAGTCAAGACCTGGCTAAGGATCTGGCCATGTTAGCGCGTGAGATCCATGACGTTGCCGGCGAGATTGACTCTGTTAGTCCTTCCTCCGCTCCCTCAGCTTCAGTGAGAAGACAACTACATCATTACCAGAGCCATAGGCATCTTTTACATTTATATAGGCCATTTATTTCTTTGGTGCCTGTAGAGAGTTATATCAATACATCTCAACAAGTTTGTTAAGGACTTTGGTTTTGCATACTGTGCATTATTCACAGAATTAATTCAGTAGATAATTAAATGTGTGCTGGCATATTGATCGTTTAAGAGATTATAATTCAAAGCTGTTATTGTGAGAATATATATAATAATGCATGTGTATGAACATGCTTTCCCAGTTGTGCTTTAAAGCAATAACACTACATTTTTAGATATATTTGGGAAGATTTTCAATATAGAAAATAACAATATTTCTGCATTGTGTAATCATTGATGCAAGCAATTATCTTTCTACTGCTCTCAGGTTGAGGATCGTGTGTTTGAGGATGTTCTAGGCAGTGCTCCAGAGATCAGTGGCAGAGGTGTGGAACTAAGACCCCGCGGTGCTATCAGCAGTCAAGATCCCCGTGCCATCCGCCGTAGGACCTGGAGCAGAGATGAGGTGATATATATGTTAGGGCTGTCAAGTGATTTTACCTAGATTTTATCTAATTAATTACACAATGTGTAGATTAATTAATCGCACATAAAATTTGCCTAAGAAATTACACCCAAAAGATAATTTAAAGTCATTATTGTGTAAAAAAAATCTAATAGACAAAAATGGTATGTATGGACTTATCTAACTCTGGGGGATACGGTGAATAAGCTAAAGTCCCAAAAAGTCGGCGTGTTCCTTTAAGCTTCAAGCGAATGCATACCTGTCATGCACTTGACATATGTCGTCTCAGCGCAAAACGTTAATTTTACAGGTTATATCCACTGACCTATTTAGAGAACAGTAGCTATATCCTCATATGTAAATGCTACTAATTCACGCGACTATTTCCATTTTGCATGAAAGCGCGTCCTGACAGTCTGTTAATCTTCACTTAACGAGCGGCGGTCGAGAGGGTGTGTGTGTGTTCCTGCAGAACATTCCTCTTATCTGGTAACACTGAGTAAGTGTTTTTGTTTTTCTTTAATATCATTTTAATGTAGGGATTTAAACTCCTTTTGCTTAGTAATTTTTTTTGCACAAACATACCCTTACAAAAATTAACCATGTTTTTGCCATATTGATTACCATTTGTATAACCACACAAATACCATAAAATTAAACTATGTATTTGAAGCAAAACAATGGTTAATTTGTGGTTACCACTGAATAACTACAATAACCCTGTTATTTATTTATTATTATTTTTGTTTGTTTTGTTCATTGTAAAACCATGGTTAATTTATGTAATGGTAGATATACACTCACCTAAAGGATTATTAGGAACACCATACTAATACTGTGTTTGACCCCCTTTCGCCTTCAGAACTGCCTTAATTCTACGTGGCATTGATTCAACAAGGTGCTGAAAGCATTCTTTAGAAATGTTGACCCATATTGATAGGATAGCATCTTGCAGTTGATGGAGATTTGTGGGATGCACATCCAGGGCACGAAGCTCCCGTTCCACCACATCCCAAAGATGCTCTATTGGGTTGAGATCTGGTGACTGTGGGGGCCATTTTAGTACAGTGAACTCATTGTCATGTTCAAGAAACCAATTGGAAATGATTCGAGCTTTGTGACATGGTGCATTATCCTGCTGGAAGTAGCCATCAGAGGATGGGTACATGGTGGTCATAAAGGGATGGACATGGTCAGAAACAATGCTCAGGTAGGCCGTGGCATTTAAGCGATGCCCAATTGGCACTAAGGGGCCTAAAGTGTGCCAAGAAAACATCCCCCACACCATTACACCACCACCACCAGCCTGCACAGTAACAAGGCATGATGGATCCATGTTCTCATTCTGTTTATGCCAAATTCTGACTCTACCATCTGAATGTCTCAACAGAAATCGAGACTCATCAGACCAGGCAACATTTTTCCAGTCTTCAACTGTCCAATTTTGGTGAGCTCGTGCAAATTGCAGCTTCTTTTTCCTATTTGTAGTGGAGATGAGTGGTACCCGGTGGGGTCTTCTGCTGTTGTAGCCCATCCACCTCAAGGTTGTGCGTGCTGTGGCTTCACAAATGCTTTGCTGCATACCTCGGTTGTAACGAGTGGTTATTTCAGTCAAAGTTGCTCTTCTATCAGCTTGAATCAGTCGGCCCATTCTCCTCTGACCTCTAGCATCAACAAGGCATTTTCGCCCACAGGACTGCCGCATACTGGATGTTTTTCCCTTTTCACACCATTCTTTGTAAACTCTAGAAATGGTTGTGCGTGAAAATCCCAGTAACTGAGCAGATTGTGAAATACTCAGACCGGCCCGTCTGGCACCAACAACCATGCCACGCTCAAAATTGCTTAAATCACCTTTCTTTCCCATTCTGACATTCAGTTTGGAGTTCAGGAGATTGTCTTGACCAGGACCACACCCCTAAATGCATTGAAACAACTGCCATGTGATTGGTTGATTAGATAATTGCATTAATGAGAAATTGAACAGGTGTTCCTAATAATCCTTTAGGTGAGTGTATTCACTATGTATGTGTTCATAGCACTCAGCTGACATGTTTGTTTGAAGGACAGCATTAGGCAGGATGTGAAATAGTTTGTTTTGTCACTAAAATAAAAAATGGGCTTTTATCCGATTAATCGAAAACATAATTGACCAACTAATCAATTATCAAAATAATTGTTAGCTGCAGTCCTAGCTCAAACTGTGCCGCGATTCACGTGAATGTGAAAGCAACACGGACTCGGGTACGCAAGAAAAGTAACCTGCGCATGTGTTTTATCAGATGCCGATGTATTTAGTTCAATAAAACACGTGTAAGGGATTATAGTATTGATGATTTACCTTGGATACAAGGGAGAGTGAGCCTGCAGTGTATTCGAGCATAGTACCAGCGGGAACAATCGCGTTCTGACGCGGACCACAACAAATGTGCCCAGTGTAAAAACGCCCTGAAGATAAAACTCAAATTGGCATTTTTGCCTCGTAGGCCTATCTTGAATTTTAGGGACATTCTAACTGCATTCTATAGGCTTCATCACACAAGTGAGTTGTTGCCCTGAATCATATTCTTCATCAGTCAACTACATGAAATGTAAGATGACTTAAGTAGGTCTGGGGTGGGGCAAGTGCGTTAAATGCGTTAATAATTGTATTACTAATTAATTACTAATTAATCTAATTAAATCGACAGCTCTAATATATATATATATATATATATATATATATATATATATATATATATATATATATATATATATATATATATATATATATATATAATAATTATTATTATTATTACAATTTCCAAATTTATATTGTTACTTATGTTCCACAAGAGGGTGCTAAAGTTATTATTATTTATTTATTTATTTATTTATTTATTTATTTTTTGTCATAACAGAAAGTATCTTGACACGAAACCATCTTTTTCCTTTCTGTGACAGCATATGCTTATTCTGCATTCACAGGGTGTGCTGGATAGTTTGCTGTTGGCATCAGTCTCCCAGCTCTCAGCAAAAATCAAACAGGCCATGGAAAAGACAGCCAACAAAATCAGGTACACTACTCCACAAAAAAGGGCAAAGTTTCAGTTTTTATGAAGCCTGTGAATTTAACATGTTAATTTAGTAACACTAATTACTTAAATTAATTATTTAAACAATTTTTATTTAATTCTTTACATTTTATGGCATGTTTGTTCAAATTGTCTTCAGGGAATATTTGTGATCCTTGTGCATATCTGCCCATGGATTGAATATTCTTTTATTATGTAAAAACATTCATAGTTTTCTGAAAGGTCTTTTGGATGGCCACATTTTGAATTATTACTGTTCATGCAGGATTTTATTCAAAGACAAGGACCGAAAGTGGGAGGAGATTGAAAGCAAACTGCAGGCAGAGAATGAGGTGCCTCTCCTCAAGACCTCTAATCAGGTGAGAGGGAGTATTTTTGAACAATGGTCAGAAAACATTGATCATCAAACTCACAAGGTCAAATAATAATTAAAATATTATTATTATTTAATGTTAATAATAATTACTAATATGTATTTTATTTAAGTTAAATGTATTTTAAAAAAATCCAGTCATTTCAGTATTTTCTATTCATTAATGCATAAATACAATACGTTGTGCTGTCAAATGACTAATCGCGATTAATCCAAAATAAAAGTTTGTGTTTACATAATATATGTGTGTGTACTGTGTATAATTATTATGTATATATAAATACACACAAATGCATGTATATATTTAAGAAAAAATTGTTAGATTTACATATAAAATATTTATATTTCTATATAATATAAATGATATAAATATACAGTATACACGCAAATGTTTCTTAAATATATACATGTATGTGTGTGTATTCAAATATACATAATATTTATACACAGTACACACACATATATTATGTAAACACAAACTTTTATTTTGGATGCGATATAGGGCTAGCAAACTATTAATTGCATCCAAACTTGCACTGGCTTGTTTTGTTTTGTTTTAACGGTTATTCATCCAGTGATGGTGAAGTTGTCCTGATGTTTTGGTAGAGTTCAGCGTTCATACATCACATGCGCCTCAGCTGAAGATCTCTCAGTTTAATTAGACTGAGCTTTTGACTCATGGTTTGTCACCGCTCAGTGGCGTATCACCTCTGCCCAGTGACAGGGCTGTAAATCTAACTCTGTAATGCAGGCTGGCCTGGACTGAACTCTTGAAACTTCTGAAATGAAGAAGCTGTTAAGCAGTGGAGGAGCACAAACGACCGAGCACTGCCAGAAAATAAAACTCTCTCTTAGTTTACACTGCTATAATACTTACGTAATGTGTTTACCCACCACCATATCAGTGTTATGAATCTGAAATGAACAGCTACAGCTACAGCTACATTATAAAAAAATAAAAAAAAACAGTTTACATAAAGCATAAGAATTCTGTTCAGTTTGCTGTAAACATTTGATTATATCTAAGATATGGCAGCTTATGATGATTTTCTATTTAGTCTTTTTTATTTGATCATCCTCAGGAGATTTCCTCCATACTCCAGAATCTGAAGAGAGTGGAACGACAGTTGCTAGGTAAGCAGTACTGAGGTATATGCTTGTCTTGTCCATACTTTTAATGTCTGCCTGGCAATATCCTCCTGAGGTTTTTGGTATGTAGTGTCATTTTAACATATGCAGTATGTTAATCTGCAAGTGTATGATGCCTAGTGTTTTGAAATCTGTTTAGATTTTAAAAGTCATGCAGTTTATTCTAGCCTTTAGAGCAGCTTTATTAGGCATCATTACCAATGTTTTTTACCATTTTATAGTGTTTTTATACACTACCATTCAAAAGTTTGGGTTGGCAAGAGTATTCGATATTTATTATTTTATTTAATGATTAATATTTAATTCATTTATTTGAAAACTGATTTGCTGCTCAAGAAACATTTCTTATCAGTATCAAGACATCTAGACAAGGAAGGAAAGACACAATCTTTAGGTTTTGGGCAAATTTTCTTCTAATGTTTTTTTTCTTCTGTATTTTTGTATTCACAATCGTATAATAGTTTCAAAGCTGCTTAAAACTGAACTTCTTTCTTTAACATTTTCTTAACTGAGTCAGTCATACATAAAGACCAATGAGATGTATTTGTCATAACTAACCCCCCATAGAGGTGGTAACTACAGAAATTCTTTAAAATACAATGGTTCTTAAAATGTGTGATGTTATATTTACACTACAGTTTCAGATAAATTTAATAAAGACCAATGTCCTCTATAATTCTGTAAGGTCCCAGGAGTATAAAATCCAAGGATTAATTGTTTGTTTGTTATTTGACTGAATGATTTATTGTTTATTGTTGCCTTGGCGAATGACTAAATATCGGAATAACTCAATAAATGTATTTTTCTTGAACTTTAAATCACTAGTGATTGATATCATGGTGGACCCTGATGGCACATTGGATGCTCTGAGCAGTCTGGGTCTGACCAGTCCACTTATGGCTGAGAACAGAGTTAGTCCTGGCTCACAAGGTCCAGCTGGCAACCAGGCTGCGGAAGTATCAGCCAGTTCGACCGCGCTGCCCTCTGCCTATTCAGAGGTTGCAGAACGAGATCTCGGCCTGCAGGAGAGGAGCAAAGAGCAGAACACTGCCGATCAAAACTGAATTACTCCGAACAGTTTACACAGAGATCCTGCACTGGTTTACAAAGGCCAGGCCATCAGGACTTTTATGTGAATAATGTGAGGTATGCTGTAAAACTTCCTATATGGCACTGCATTTAAAAGTTTGCTTCATAAATTCTATATATCCATGGACGTATTTTCAATAATTAAAGAAAATATTTTGAAATATCAATTACACTCTGTAGTCAGAATTACTGTACACAAGCATTAAAGTGCCCCTATTATGCTATTTCAAAAGTTCCTAATTTAGTTTTGAAGGTCTCCTACAATAGATTTATTTGCATCCACGTTCAAAAAACACTTAAATTTTCTCATAAATATACATTTCAGCATCACATTTTTTGTCACAGGGTCTGAAACGGTTTGATCAAGGATTCGGTCTCTCTAAGGATATGTCTACATTAATCCGAATACATTTGAAACTGTGTTTTCATTTCACAAACGCTCCCTGTCCACACAAGCGTTTTCAAGCCTTTTCCAAAAGTTGCTCATCCACATTAAAACTGAACATCTGCAAATGAATATTTGTCACATTAAGTTACCAAAACTAATATGATGAGCAAAATGACACAATGACCTGCGATGTTTGTCACAAATATGACTAATATATGTATATATACTATATCGTTTGAAAGTTTGGGGTCGGTGAGATTTTAATGTTTTTGAAAGACGTCTCTTATGCTCTCTTAAATTGATCAAAATACAGTACAAAACAGTAATACTGTGAAATGTTATAACAATTTAAAAGAACTTTTCTATTTTAATAAAATGTAATTCTTGCTGAATAAAATTATTCATTTCTGACCCCAAACTTTTGAGCAGTGTATAGTGTATATTTGAATAAGAAATAATGCAAACCGTTTAATGGCTGGTAATATTCAATTTGACTTTTTTATTTTGTCATAGGTAGGTGTGGTAAAATTTTGATTTTGAACCCTGTTTATACAGCATGGAGCCAAAAATCTAAATTTGACATATTTTAGTCAAAATATTTAAAGCCAGTCTCTGCCAAATATTGAATGTGCCTACTGGGTAACCAAATCTTTAGACATTGGGGTTGACTAATTGAAAATGATCATCACAAACGCTCCCTGTCCACAATTTTTTCCAAAAATTGCTCATCCACATTAAAACTGAACATCTGCAAATGCTTAAATCACCTTACTATGCATACGTGAAACATCTTAACAGTACAGAGAGAGCAGACATAATAAAGTTCTCACACTATTCTTCTGGCACGATAATTTTATTAGCAAAATATCCCACTACCACCGCATCCAGGTTGCACTTAAAATCTCATTGTCATCATGTTTTGCCGCAGGACAGCAAATGCAAGTAAATTTGCAGTCATCTTTGCAATATGGAATGCAATATAAAGACTGTACAAAGGAACATTTCTCTTTAGCAACACTATGGGCCCTATCATACACCCGGCGCAATGACACGCCAGACGCGACGCAAGTGTTTTTTGCTAGTTTCAGCCCGACGTAGTTATCATTTTCATGTCCAGCACCACGTTGTTTAAATAGCCAATGCACTCAATGTGCCTATCTGTTCGCCCATGGCCGTGCTGGTCTGAAAACGAGGTGTGTTCAGGCTCATTGTTGACACATTGCTATTTTGAGGCAACTGAAAACGACTGCACCATTGACCAACAAAACCTGGTCTAAAGCCAATGGCACAGTATTTTTCTGTGTTATTTAAAGGCCGCGTTAGTAATATGCGCCTATAGGCGGGTGCACAACACGTGTACACTCTGCTTATTACACACGCAGGGATGTGCAACAGCACACAAACATTTTTAAATATTAAAAATTAAAGGATTCCTCTCTGGAGAAGCGTCTTTCTGCTTGCAGATTCCACCTTGCAAATAGCGAATCCACCATGGTGCAAGAGAAACTGGCTTTTAAAGGGAATGGGAGATGAGACTCTGATGTTTTATTGCACGTTATGCCCAAAACACACCCACGACTCATTAAGAGACTAGGTACGACCCTTTTGGACCATGCGCCTGGCGTGTTAACCCCTATTTTCCGTCGTTAAACTAGCAAAAGTGGATTCGGACACGCCCCCAGGTTCACCTGCGCCATGCGCTCAGATCGTTCAAATAGGGCCCTATGAAATTATATAACAGATACAACAATGTATAACCATAGGTATCTATAGGTACAATATGCGTCACATGACTAAACACGCGTTTTCAAATACCTCCGTTTTCGCAGTCCACAATACAGTGCGAAAACAGCATTTTCAAATGTATCCACTTGGGAAAGCGTTTTCAAAAAGCTCAGTCTTCGTTGACAAAAACACTGTCTCAATGTGGACGTAAGGCCCAAAACTGAGAAAAAAAAAATAATTTGTTAGTGTGGACAAGGCCTAAACCCCTCCTTTCTGACAGCCTATTTTTGCTCTGATTGGTCAGACAGCTTAGTCTGTTGTGATTGGTCTACCGCTTACAGCGCGTCAGAAAATAAACGCCTATTACCATATCTGAATTTCAGCTCTAGGGGTTTTGTCAGCACTTGTATACAGTGATACAAACAGTATGGAATCGGTTCTTTCTTTTAGGAGACAATAACACTTTGATCTTTTAAATATTGTAGACCTTTTACATTCACAAACAGCTACATTACACACTGAGTGAAAGGTAAAATCTGAAAAAGCATATTAGGGGCACTTTAATTATATTGTCAATGTTTGTCTTTATAATCGGCAGTACTGTAGGTGTGCCCAGGAAGACATTGAGCACATGACTGTTGAACAGGAAGTGAAATGTAAAAGACATAAGATGTGATTTATGCAAAACTGACTTCATGCTGTGTATTGTCAAGTGTTTAGCCAAACTCCTTACACACAGGGTACAAAATTAACACTCTCCGAGCCCAAATTGACCAGTTGGCCTGTATTTTGATTGGGGAACAGTAATGTAATACGGGATTCAAATCAAACCATGTACTTTTACCTCAGTTCCATCATAAGTTTATCTAGGATGCAGAGTTTTTTTTCATAACTTCATGTGGAATATTTGTCACATTAAGTTACCAAAACTAATATGATGAGCAAAATGACACAATGACCTGCGATGTTTGTCACAAATATGCAATGATGAATATATGTATATATACTATATTGTTCAAAAGTTTGGGGTCGGTGAGATTTTAATGTTTTTGAAAGATGTCTCTTATGCTCTCTTTTCATTAAATTGATCAAAATACAGTACAAAACAGAAATATTGTGAAATGTTATAACAATTTAAAATAACTTTTCTATTTTAATATAATGTAATTCTTGATGAATAAAAGTATTAATTTCTGACCCCAAACTTTTGAGCAGTGTATAGTGTATATTTGAATAAAAAATAATGCAAAACATTTAATGGCTGGTAATATTCAATTTAATTTTTTTTATTTTGTCATAGGTAGGTGTGATACAAATTTTATTTTGGACCCTGTTTACACAGCACAGGGAGCCTAAAATCTATATTTGACATATTTTAGTCAAATATTTAAAGCCAGTCTCTGCCAAATACTGAGTGTGCCTACTGGGTAACCAAATCTTTAGACATTGGGGTTGACTAATTGAAAATGATCATCTAAAAAGACAATATCGTAGCAGTTTTGCTGCAGTGAATTTTTGATTTATGATAAGTCTGATATGTCAAGACAAAGCTAAACTGTGTATTACACTGGCTTTTTTTAATGTTTCTTCTTTGCCTCTTGGAAATAACCCAGTCTAAAAAGTGGTGTAAAAATCAAGGGTTTTTTTTTTTTTTTTTTTTTTTTTTTTTGATCTGTAGCACTTTGAACATCTTTTGTAAATTTATTGTAAAACATTCCTCTGCAAGTACCTTGCATTACCTAAGATTATAATGTTGATGTGTACCTATAGTTCTATAAAGGTCGCCATGTTCAAACAATATCCTTTTCATATATGGGAATATGTAATAACCAATTAGGAATATTCAAGTTGTCTCTGCCATGTGATAGCCGATAGGAGGGCCAGGATTTACCCACATGTTTATCAAGCTTGTTATGTCACAAAGTGCCCATTATCAAGGTCATTATCTGATGGTGTAGACATTAAGCATCATGTTGTTTTGCACATGCCAATCTATCAACCTGTTCAAATGAGTGTTGTGAACTGGGTACTTTTGACAGATTGAAAAATAGCTCGTTTTTTGTAAATTGTCTTTGCAGGCCATCTGGTTAGGTAGGTAGCATGGTCAATTTTCTCTCCTCTTATCTTCCGTCTGCCTCATACCAGTGGTGTTTACACATGAATGTAAAACTAATACTGATTTAATAAAGAACTTTCATATCCCTGGACGCTCGATGTCATCAATTTATCATGTATGTAATAAATCATGCACACTCACACTGATAGTTGTTTATTTTACCTGGCACAGGTCGTCTCATGGGGGCCAACATATTGAGATCACTAGTTGAATACTGTTCACTGCTATTGGGACAGTTTCACAGAATTTAATCTTGGCCGACTACAATGTATTTGGGGCCTTAAAACGTTTATTTCTGTGTGATGCTGAATCCATATGTCTATAGTATACAAATATATATACAGTCTTGCTCAAAAGTTTACACACCCCTTGCAGAATCTGTGAAAATGTGAATAATTAATAAGAGAGATCATACAAAATGCATGTTATGTTTTATTTAGTACTGTCCTGAATAAGACATTTTGTATAAAAGATGTTTACATATAGTCCACAGGACAAAAAAAAGCTGAATTTATAAAAAATTACCCCATTCAAAAGTTTATGTATCCTTGATACTGCGTGTCATTCCCTGGATGATCCACGGCTGTTAGTTTGTGTTTTGTGATGGTTGTTCTTGAGTTTCTTGTTTGTCCTGAGCAGTCAAACCGCCCAACGTTCTTCAGAAAAATCCTCCAGGTCCTGCAAATTCTTTAGTTTTCCATCATCTTTTGCATATTTTTAACCCTTTCCAGCAGTGACTGTATGATTTTGAGATCCACATTTTCACACTGATGATGACTGAGGGACTCAAACACAACTATTAAAAAAGGTTCAAACATTCACCGATGCTTCAGAAGGAAACACGATGCATTAAGAGCCAGAGGTGAAATCCTTTGAACAGGATGAAGATGTCCACATTTTTCTTATTTTGTTTAAATATACATTTTTTTCATTTAGTACTGCCCTTCGGAAGCCACAGAAGATACTTGCATATTTCCCAGAAGACAAATTAAGTACAATTTACCTTGATCTCTCGATCAAATTCAAAAAGTTTTCACCCCCGGCTCTTAATACACCGTGTTTCCTTCTGGAGCATCATAAACATCTTTTATGTAAAATATCTTATTCAGGACAGTACTATGTATGATCTCTCTTATTCTGCAAGGGGTGAGTAAGACTGTATAATAAGTTTATTGCAAAGTATTTTGATAAATATAAACGTTTAGTGGGGTTCTATATAGAACCCTAGGGTTCTTGGTTCAATTATAAAGAACGCTTTATGCCAAAAAAAGTTCTGTATAAGGAGAAATGTCTTAAATGATTGCGTAATACTTTCATGTTTAACAGGTTATTTAAATTGTATCTAGTGATAAAGTATGTTAATGAACTGTTTAAAGGTGCAGTGTGTAGTATTTATGAGGATCTATTGACAGAAATGCAATATAATATACATACGGTTTATCATCATCTTCTTTTCATATGAAAGTAAAAGTTTATGCAAGCAAAATGAACATATGTTATTTGAAAACATTTTGGAGTAATATTAATGTTGTTTTGTTAAAAGGATATGTAGGTTTCATAAATTTAGACTGTTGTGAGCAGTCATGAGATATAAGTATCAAATGAATTTAATTCAATCAAGTCAATGGGGTTCATACTGGTAATTTTCATATTATATTCTCATATAAAATTGATATATTCAAATACATTTTCTCATAAATATATAAAAAAAAAAAAAAACTTTTCTTGCATCACAATGGTGTTTGCTGTAGTTCAAAGAATTTCATATATAATAAAAACTTAAAAATGTTAAAAACATGGTAACGTGTCTGCATTCACTCATTAATGAGAAGTTACTGATTAGATACAATATGGTTTTAGTTAATATGGTTTTACCCGCTTACGCTCCACTTCCACCGGGTCCAGACAGACCCTGAATGTAAAAGGATATATGTATTTTTAAGTGCTGTCAAATTGATTTATCGCAATTAATCGCATCCAAAATAAAAGTTTCTGTTTACATAATACATGTGCGTGTACTGTGTTTAATTATTATGTATATTTGAATACACACACATACATGTATATATTTAAGAAATATTTGCATGTATATACTGTATATTTATTTATATCATTTATATTATATATATAAATATAAATATTTTATTTATAAATATAGGTCTTAAATATATACATGCATGTGTGTGCATTTATATATACATAATAATTATACACAGTACACACAAATATATTATGTAAACAAACTTTTATTTTGGATGCAATTAATCATGATTAATAGATTTGACAGATTTTGACTAGTTTTTTTTTTTTTTTTAGGTTTTGTAATGCATTAGGGAGGTCAAACTAGTTCCTGATGGGCCTTATATATTTTTTTTAGAACTGTCACATTAAGGATATAGAATAGGCTTGCAAAGCCATTCATGTTGACATTAATAAATAATAATGTATTTCTTTATGAATTAGCCAATGATCTTATCTTTACAGTTAAAAACGACATAACATTTGAATAAGAGAAGTGGCTACAAATAAAACAGCTTGCCCTCTTTTTCCCTAGTCTTTACACTTTAAACACACACACACAAGGATGGGGATGAGGCAAGACTGATTTGCACCTCATGCTCTATTAAATTAAATGAAGTTTAAAATCCCATGAGGCTTTAGTTCAGGTAATGCAGTTCTGATATATAGCACTCCTTAATCCTCTCTTTTGTTCTATACTAGCCCTGCAGGAAAGTGCTGGAGCAAAAAAAAGCTTTTTGCTTTTTGGAGCAAAAAAAAGGCTAACTTTTTTGACTAATTTGACTTTTTTGACTGAAGCATAACCCTTTTGGAGCCTTATTTTATATCAAAAGAGGGAAATATGTGTGGAAAAAGGACTGCAGAGTGTTTTTTATGTTTGTTACATAACAGCTTTTCCGCAGTGTTTGATAATCATGACCAGTCAGACAAACAGCTGCTCAGAAAGACACACGTCTTCCCGAAGGGTTTTGGTTACACGAGGGACATCACATTTACATATTCTGTACATGTGATCGATGGGCAGTTATTGCTGAGGGTCTGATTGTGTTTCAGGAGAACAGAGAGTGGAAAAAAACTGCTGAGTCATTGGTTTAATTATGCTAAAGGACCGAGGGAGGAGGAATTAGTATTCGTGGTAGAGCATGTGGGAAAGACCACAGTCTGGACAAATTAGACAAAGTATAAAGCCGAAATCACAGAACATATATAAGCTCTGATCATATCTTTTAAGTAAATGTGAAATGAAAAATGGATTGCTATTTGTTTGGCAACATTTTAAGGTTCCATTTGTTGCATTAGTTAACATGAACTAACAATGAAAAATACTTCTAAAGCATTTATGAAACTTAATGTTAATTAAAATCAAAAGTTGGACTTGAGCTAACATTAACTAATATTTTTATTCATTAACGTTAACAAAGATTAACAATACTGTAACAAACGTATTGCTCATTGTTAGTTAATGTATCAACTGACATGTTAACATTTATTTTTGAATAAACATCTTATTCTGCCAGCATCATTTTCTTGTTGAATTTCCCGTTTTACATACACCACATACAAGAAGTATGTACTATCAAATTTCATATTTTAAATGTCCTTACACGAAATCTTGGTCGTTGTCTTGGTCGTTGTCTTGGCCAAGTCTTCCAATAGATTTAGTTTATATTGAACGACTTATGGTTTATCACAACATGGCTCCTGCTTATATTATGAGTTTCATCAGTATTGCATTGACATATTGCTTATCTCCAGGATTCGTGATGCAAACAAGGAAATATGAGGCAATCAAATGCAATCACAACTGCTGAAGAGTTTTATTACAAAATCATTTCCTCTCATCACCCAATAATACAGATGGGTATTTGTTTTTGAAATAGTGTGCGGCATGCAGGCAGACGGCTGTGAACTTCTGGGTAATGTCAAATGAATACTTTATTGAGTTTGCCCACAGCACTTCTGAGTTAATAAGCACTGATGTGTGTGTGAGTGTGTTGGGCTAGTCATGCATCAGAGCACCATGAATACACTCAGTGGAAGGAAGGATTCCAGGTGCAGGATGTGGGGTTTATGCATCCACTCCCACACACTTTCTTAGTCACTGTGCCCACTCAGAGTTTGCCAGCCCCTCCCAGCAGGACAGGGAGACCCCTATTTGCCAGTGTGTGGCTGAAATCCAAAGAAATCAGGCACTCTGCAAGACACGGCTCAGTCTAGCACAGACTCCAATAGTGCTTGCTGCTGGGACTGGCTTAGAGGCTTTCCCTCAGGGACTGAACTGTGACAGGATACCTGTGGGTGAATATCTCTTGGAGATAAAGTATTGGATACTTGATGAGTTGGGAAAAATGCAAGATAGGAGGTTTGTTTCTGAGGGTCCAGGGCTGAAGCCTCTACCCGAAACGGTCTTCTCTGCACCTCTCGCCCGGCCGGGTAGCAGCATCTTCAGCGCCGTCCAACAGCAGGACTACTCCGCCATGATCTGGCTCAAAAGAAGGGATAGAATGGAACGGGTAAGGCTGACCTTTAACGACTGACCGCTGATATTGATAGTAACTGCTGACCGCTGCCCTTTTCCCCCTCAGCTCAGAAACCATCCACCTGTAACCATGAAGGCACAGCACACACTGTCCTGAACTGGGTGGAGTGGTCAGGTCTGTGTGTCTGTGTGCATGTTTTTTGACTAACAATATACAAGTGCAATTCATTCATTAACATTCCCATACTGTTTTAATGATACCTAAAGCATTTGAGGCTATATGTCACAAGCAGTTAAGTATCTTATTGAAGATGAGCTGAGAGAACATGTCCATGTTCAGACTGATGCAGCCTGTAACATGAGTGATCAATCTCACTAGACTCTCTCTCTCAAGAACATTTGGCTCATATAAATATCAATCTCAAGACTGGCTCATTTTCACCCTATATAGAGAGTCTAGTGAGATTGATCTATAAAATCAGTATGTATATATACTGTATATATAAGGTGAAAATTAACATATTTAGAAATGATTTTATCATGCATATTGATCCATACATATAATTATTTAAAAGTGTAATAATTGCACATTTATTGTTACTTTTTTGTGCATTTTGTCAGTTTAGTTCTAGACAAATCAAATAAGAAAATACAGGTCAAAAGAAATGGATCTGAAAGATAAAATCATGAAAGATTATCATAATGGCAATTTAGATTAAATTATTCCACTCAGTTGACCTATATGTAGGCTAATGAAGAATAATGAAAATGTGTAACCCAACTCATGGAATTATAAATAACAAATATGTATTGTATTCATTATAAAATGAATCAATACTTATACCCACAAACATGCAAAACAATATGCCATCTATGATCTTCTTTTAAGTAAAAACTATATTTTTTGTGCTATAATTGAATGAATAGAAAGCCTTTCTGACATTATAGACTACCGTTCAAAAGTTTGGGGTCAGTAAGATTTTTTTAAAAGAACTTAATACTTTTATTTAGCAAGGATGCATTATGCTGATCAAAAGTGACAGTAATTTATAATGTTACAAAAGCTTTCTATTTCAGATAAATGCTGGTCTTTTGAGCTTTATATTCATCAAAGAATCCTGACATTTTTTATATATGAAATCTACATTGATAATAATCATAAATGTTTCTTGAGCAGCAAAACAAACAGCAAATTAGAATGATTTCTGAAGGATCATCTGACACTAAAGACTGGATTAATGATGCTGAAAATTTAGCTTTGCATCACAGGAATAAATTACATTTTAAAATATATTCAAATAGAAAACAGTTATTTTAAATTGTAATAATATTTTGGATCAAATAAATGTAGCATTGGTGAGCAGAAGAGTCTTCTTCAAATATTTGAATATATATATATATGTTTATAAGTTTATATGTTATAAGTTTATAAGTTTATATGTTTATATGTTTATAAGTTCTGATTATTTAACATCAATACTGTTCAGTTAGAACAAATGTCATATATATTCAATAAATGTGCTCAATTGAGATTTAGTGATAAATGGTTTGGGTACATCTGTGCCATTCACAACATCTCACAATGTTAAAATATTATACTTTTCTCTGATCTTGTAAACAAAATAAGTAATTTAAATGTATTGTTCATTATATTTAATTGTATTTAGTGAATGTTTAAAACATTATGCATTTGCAAAAAAAATGTAATATATATATGGATGATGCTCCCAGCCTGCAGAAAGCCAGAATTTCTTCATGTTCTCTGTTAACTGTGTACTGCAGCAGGTAGGCTAGTCTCATTTAGCTTGCTGGGTCTCTCTCTATCACTCTATGTCTTTCTCTTTCTTGGTGAAACGAGCCGCTCGGGAGTTGCGGGGTCTGCCTTCCCCGATAAGAATTGATTACCTTCTCTGCTCTGCCTCTGTCCCTGTGTTTCTCTCATATAATTATAAATCATTCTACGTGCCAAATCTTTGACTTCTCCTTCAACCTTAAAACCCAGTTACATAACCAGGCCACTATACCTGTGAATTTAGCACCTGTGCCCGTTGTAAAGGTGTACTGCTCAATCAAAGCAGGGGTTTCATTCGTGGCTCTATAGATCTGCCAGTTTAAATGAGCTCTGTTTAGCCTTTGGGTTCAGACTGAAGTCTTTAAGATAGCTTTGTTTTAAGTATCCTGCTCAGGAGCTACATCTTGTCCTTACACAGCCTGATCAGAGACTCTCTCTCACACACACACACACACACACACACACACACACACACACAAACACAAACCTTTTTTAGATATTTGCATGTCTTGTACAAATGTGTGCAGTGTTTAATATTTGAAGGAAGCATGCATTAGCAATAAGTTACGAGAGGTCATCTGTTACAGTGATTTTACTAAATGTGTTCATGAAATGGTGCAACATGAATGCAAAAATTAATAATGATGGGTATTACTTACAAATGGTAGTCAGTTACTGATTGCAAATTACATGACGGAACTTTTATTTCTATTTTGATAGACAGCCAGAGACAGAGACAGAGACAGACAGACAGACAGACAGACAGACAAACAGATAGATAGATAGATAGATAGATAGATAGATAGATAGATAGATAGATAGATAGATAGATAGATAGATAGACAGACAGACAGTTAGATAGACAGACAGACAGACAGACAGACAGACAGACAGACAGATAGACAGATAGATAGATAGATAGATAGATAGATAGATAGATAGATAGACAGACAGTTAGATAGACAGACAGACAGATAGATAGATAGATAGATAGATAGATAGATAGATAGATAGATAGATAGATAGATAGATAGATAGACAGACAGACAGACAGACAGACAGACAGACAGATAGATAGATAGATAGATTAATAGATTAATAGATAGACAGACAGACAACAGCTTTACCAATTAAACTTTCCATGTATGCCAAATATCTTCCTTTGTATGGTTCTTAGAAGCAAAATTGTGTTCCAGTAAAAAAGAAAAAGAAAATAATAGATCTTCCAGTCTGAGATGCAGTAAATGTACTTGCTTGCCCTCTCCAAATGACCCAAGAAAAGGTTCCATCTGTTTTTTATATAAAAATAATGGGACCTTGTTCAGCTGGGCCTGTTTTTTTCAATACAGGCACAGTGATTTTATGAGTCTCTCATGTGGAACCCTCCCATTTATATCAATTTTTGCTCATTCTAGATCTTCCTGTGCAACTTACTGGGTGAATTCAGCCCTTTTATCAAAGTCAGCCTGACTGTGTGATGTTTGCAGGGGTTTAAAGTGTGATATCCTGCAGACAGAAGCACAGCATACACACTAAACACTGATGTGACCCTCAGTATGTGTGACGCCCACACACATTCACTGACCTTAAAGCACACAGATGCACAGCAGGGTTGAATGAGTCAGGAATATGAACAGGAGTGTTTCTGACGCCCAGAAATGGCCCTTGTGAAAATCCCAGTTAATGTCCATATTGATTAATAATGCATGGAACAATGTGTTGTTGTAGTCCGATCGGGTTTCTGAACACTGTGTATCATGCAGTGGGTGCTCTCATCTCACAGTGGAGCAGGTAGAACGTCCTAATGAGTCTTATGGGAGAAAGACTGTCTTAGTTATGTCCCCTAATGATGCTCTTCTGCCAGAGGTTTTGCTGTGGATTATTTACTTCAGCTCCGAGATTTTGTCCTGGATATAGGATGCTGAGGATGTGACCTGCCTGGATTTTGACAGCTGCTTTCACTGGGAAAGATGGAGTAAAAATTAAGATCTTAAAAATGGTCTCTGTTGAGGAAAGTGTGATAGTGGTTAAAGTTCAGGGCTGCTACTTGGATTGTTGCTTAATGCAAGGTTACTTCATGCAAGGTTACTTCAGGTGGACTATCCCTGTAATCAGGCCCAGACAGAATTCAGAATTTTCTGTGCTGATTTTTTGGGGTCAAAAAGCAGCAAAATTCTGTTGTATGGATGTAAGATGACAAAACAAAAAAAACACTAATCTTAATTTTAGGTCTCATTTTAGGATTTTGATTATTGATATGGCATGTCATATAGGTTAAAGGAAGTTCCTGCATCTTGCAAGTTTGCTATTTATTGCAAATGATTTACTATTATTATTAATAATCACCATCCATACATCTTTTGCGGTTACTGAAAATGCTGTAGAAATATGTATGCTGTTGAAACATTATAAACAGCACTATATACTATATACTATAGGGGGCTATATATATTTCTATCATGCCAACTCAGCCAACTCAGGAGATTTTTAGCATGGTAATGGATATGACAATGTTAATGTATTTGATCTTGGCAGAATAGATCTGCTACACTGCTGCTTCTGCTGAATTGCTGCTGCTGTTGATTATTGTTGCTGCTGCTGCTTTAGAGCAAGTATAGGAACTTGCTACTGCCGAATTATGCCGATACACTGCTGTGAGCATGTAAGACATACTGCATATATATCAATTACCTATAGCAGATCTATACAGGTGGAGCTGGGGAAGGTGGAAATGAACTCTGACTGCTATAGTAAATGGTAACCAGCCATTTAAATGTTGAGCAGCAAGCTCGTTGGCTGCAGGTGCAACATGAACCAATCAGCTGTAAATATCATCAGCTTGCGTTAAGGACCCATCAGCCTGCGACATCTAGAGTTTCATGACAGAACTAGGCATTTGTGTGTGTTTGTTCCATACAATCTGTCAGTCTGTGCAGTGATGAGGATTTTTTCAGTGTCTCTTTATGCAGGTTGTGCCAGTAGGTGGCACCAAGTGACTGTCTTGATGAGTGAGATTGAATCATCCATTCAACCAATTCGTTCAAAAGGAGCTGTAGCTGCGTTTCATTTGACAGGTTCCCTACGCAGTGTTCACTGCTCCCTACTCCCTGAGCACGGTATATCAGTTGAAGTGGAATTCGCTGACAATAATCGCTCATTTGGAATGTCCTGCAATGTCATCAAAGAAAGTCAATGACGGGGTCGTACATATTATGATATAATATGAATAAATATTGTAATTTACTTTCAAATTTAAAATCATATAATAGGCATATACATTTACAAACCACACAATATGTACCTAAAAATATAATCAAAACATTATTAGTCTATAAGTTTTAGTGGTTTACTAAACATTCCTGAGGTAAATAAAGTAAAATATAAAAAATGACAGTGCCTCAGCTGCTTCTCAACACTTTTTATTTGTTTAACAGTCATTGCCATAACCATTCGTAAATACTCTAGTTTGTATAATAATAACAATATTTATGAATATTCAAATACATACGTAAACTCCTTGATTGCAGAGCAGTCCATCGCTGCTCCAACGTTAGTTCAGACTGGTGATGCAACGCACAATGACATTTGGGTGATTTTTACTCTCCGCTTCCTGTGAAGTGATGTATCAATGTGTAAAACGGTATGTTGATATGGGAAGAAGGAGGCGGGAACCGGCGAACGTTCAACAACTTTAATCAAAATTAAACACAAACTGAAAGTAAAAATGGCAGTCTCCTCACGGACATAAAACATAAACAAAACACAATGTAAAATCCAGGCCTGGTCCTCTCGCTCCTCCTTTTATGTGTCCAAGCTCCTCCGTGAGACACAAGACCGATGCGACGCGCAGCTGGCGCTCATTATCACTCACGCCACCAGCCTTGCCCCGTTCTCACAGCCCCTCAACCTCGTCCTGCTTGCCACACAATGTTCCCTTCTTCCCTACGCTGTTCAAGTGCCCTTCAAACTGAACAAACTCGCTCCCTTCAGATTGGAATCTCACTTAAGATGCCGGAATACCCTGTGAAGTCCACTTCACAGTCCACCTGTGGTCGAATGAAACGCACCTTGATTCTTCTAGGAACTGAACAAATGAAACTGAATCATTCGCTCAACACTGAGTGGCTGCATCTGAAATCGCATACTTCCCTACTATATAGAAGTAGAAAAACAGTATGTGACAAAAGAAGTATGCCCGAATTCACAGTACTTATAAAAGAGTAGGCAAAAGGTACCTGGATGACCTACTACTTCCGGTGTGATTCGGAAGTGCACATACAGTATGATGAACATTTTACTATCCCGGCCATGAGGCCATGGGAGAGGGTTTGTGAATGGCAGTGAAGCGACGCAACTGATGCTGGTAGGTCACATGATAATGACAGCATAGCGGATGTAGTATGTCCGAATTACATTCATACTACACACATTCATATTAGCCTACACTGTAAATACTACAGAAAAAAACAAATGTAATTTCTACATGAAAAAGTTAGTTCAGACAATAATTAAAATAACTAAGTAAATTCTATATTAATACTCAATTCAAGCTTGTAGAGATTAAAGCGTAAATATCAACGTTATAAAATTAAATGAAACTACTCAACTTTTCTGATGCTGGTGTTCCCATCATGCACTGGGCCTTGAATAATTGCAGTTTTCCAGCGGTATTTACACTGTTTTATCATTGCTTTTGTTGTTAGGTTTAATAACTTGCCATTTTGTGACATTTGGAGTTAATTTTCTACTCAAAATGACACATTCATACTAAAAACGATCCATCGAATGCTACCATCATTGTGTGGCAAGTATTGAGGTCTCTGTGTTCAGGTGCTGCAAATTATTTCTATTATGTAGATATGGTGTCTACACAATATCTATTGAATTATTTACTTAGATGTTTCTAAGTAAAGCATACACTTTAAAAGCGTGGTTTAATTCAGTGTTATATTGTTTGAGTAAAATGTATTGCAAAGGAAACGTCTCGGTTACGACTGTAACCTTAGTTCCCTGAGTAGGGAACGAGACGCTGCGTCACCGCTTTGGGAACGCCTCTGCGTGATTGCGTCGTGAAGCACATGTGTAATCAGTCCAATGGAGAGACGGAACGCCATAGGCGGGTGACGTCATCGACCCGGAAGGTATAAAGCATACCGGCAAACAAACGCCGCTAGCTTCTGTGGTAGAGTGAAGCAAGACGCTTTTGCGGGCATGCGGGGAGTATGGCAGGGTGGCGCAGCGTCTCGTTCCCTACTCAGGGAACTAAGGTTACAGTCGTAACCAAGACGTTCCCTTTCGAGGGAACTCGCGCTGCGTCACCGCTTTGGGAACGAGAATACCCACGTCCCCATAGGAGCCAGATGCCCGCCTGTGCATTGTCTAAAAGGCGAGCACCCGAGCCCCTGGAGTAATGTCAAGTTCGTAAAACCTCACGAAAGTGAGCGGCGAGGACCACCCCGCCGCATCACAGATGTCTTGCAGGGAGGCCCCTGCTAGGAATGCCCGAGAGGCAGCCATACCCCTAGTCGAGTGTGCCCGGACAGCCAAAGGGGAAGGCTGCCCGACCACCTCATAAGCAAGTGAAATAGCCTCAACTATCCACTTGCTCATCCTCTGCTTAGAGACCGGACCCCCTCTCGAGGGTGGACCGTAACACACGAACAACTGTTCCGATTTTCTCCACAGGGCAGCTCTGTATACATAAGCGTCTAGTGCGCGAACAGGGCAAAGCAGATTGGATCTTTCCAGGTCAGACGTCAGAAAGGGAGGTGGACAAAAGGCCATAAGTACTATGGGTCTCACAGTATTAGTGGGAACCTTAGGAACGTACCCCGGTCTGGGGTGCAGAAAAGCTTTAGCCATACCGGGAGCAAATTCCAAGCACGAGGGTGCCACAGAGAGGGCTTGTAAGTCCCCTATTCTTTTTAAAGAAGAGATAGCCAGCAGAAAGATGGTCTTTAAAGTGAGGAGTTTCTCAGAAATTTCTTCAATGGGCTCGAAGGGAGCCTGAGAAAGGCCCTGAAGGACAATAGATAAGTCCCAGGCCGGCACCCTGGTGCGTACTGCAGGCCTTAGTCTGATAGTGCCACGGAGGAAACGAGTAACTAGGGGGTGTCGCCCGAGCGTAACACCATCGAAAGGAGAGTGGTAAGCTGCTAAGGCCGCCACGTACACCTTCAAAGTGGAGGGAGCTAACCCAGCGGAGAATTTCTCCTGCAGGAACTCCAGCACCGCGCTCGCAGGGCAGTTAACTGGATCCCACAGGCGATCTCTACACCATAAGGTGAAGAGTCTCCATTTCAATGCATACAGTTTCCTCGTGGAGGGAGCTCTAGAGTGTAGGATGGTCTCCACAACCTCGGTTGAGAGACCGGAGCTTAGGAGCTGGGCCCCCTCAGAGGCCAAGCCCACAGATTCCACAGCTCTGGGCGTGGGTGCAGAGAGAGCAGGTCCCTCCTGCACGGAATCTCCAGGGGAGAGCCGTTGAGGAGCGACACAATGTCCGAGAACCAAACCCGGGCTGGCCAGAACGGAGCTACTAGGAGCAGATGGGCACCGTCCCGACGAACTCTCTCTAGAACTCCCGGAAGCAGAGCGACGGGGGGAAAGCGTACAGGGGCAGCCTCGGCCACTCCTGTACCATGGCGTCCAGTCCCAAGGGAGCTGGAGGAGTTAGAGAAAACCATAGACGACAATGAGTGTTGTCTTGAGTTGCGAAAAGGTCTACTTCGGCTCTGCCGAATTTTTGCCAGAGGAGCTCCACCACCTCGGTGTGGAGTCTCCACTCCCCGGGCCTCGGCCCCTGCCTCGACAGGATGTCTGCTTCCATATTCAGGCGCCCTGGGATGTAGATTGCCCTGATTGAGAGCAATTTCCCCAGGGCCCACAGGAGGATTTGACGAGTCAGCTTGTACAAAGGGCGAGACCTCAAACCCCCCAGGTGATTTATATAGGAGACCACCGATGTGTTGTCTGTGCGAACTAGAACATGATGGCCCCTGAGATACGGCAGGAAATGTCTCAGAGCCTGGAACACAGCAAGCATTTCCAGGCAATTTATGTGCAACGCACGATGAGAGTCCTGCCACAGGCCCTGGGCCGAGCGACCACTCATGGTCGCCCCCCAACCCGTAAGGGAGGCATCCGTGGTCAGAGTGACCCGCTGGCACGGTACCACTGTAAAGGTCTCATGTACAACAGGCCACGAGGAATGACGTTGGACGCTGCTGCCATCAGGCCTAACAGTCTCTGATACTGTTTGACAGTGAGTGGCTGGTCTAGTTTCACCCCTTTCACAGCTGAGAGAATCGACCCTACGCGAGGCTCTGATAGACGGGCCTGCATCAGGATCGAATTCCAACACACACCCAGATACGTTATTTTCTGTACTGGAGAAAGAATGCTCTTCTTGAGGTTGAGCCTCAGCCCTAACCTCTTCATGTGTGCGAGAACAACATCTCGATGTTGAACCGCCAGACGTGCTGACTGAGCCAAAATCAGCCAGTCGTCGATATAATTGAGAATACGGATCCCCTGCATACGCAAGGGGGCTAATGCCGCGTCTACACACTTGGTGAAGGTGCGGGGTGATAGGGCTAGACCGAAGGGAAGCACCCGATATTGGTACGCTTGTCCCCCTTTCTGAGGGGGAGTACGAATAGCGACACTCTGTTTCTGTTGCGCCCGGTGTACGGAGCTTGTACTGGGCAAGGTCGGAGTTTTAATGGCCGATGCCGACTGAGGAGAGAGATGGCTCGCAAGCGTCTCCTCCACCTTCGGCATCGAACCATACCCATGCTTCTTCAGCCCCTGGATGTTACTATACACGGACGTTTGGGGACTGAAGACACGAGAGGACATGGGCCGCTTCCACGTTCTCGACACCTCAGTGTGGAGATCCGTGAAAAACGGTAAACTCCGACGTGGAGGCTGAGCAGAGCGGGTGGGGAGAAAGCGCTCGTCCAGACGGCTCTTGGACGAGACGCTCTCTTGATTCTCTTGTGGCCAGTCAATGTTTAGTTTGGCCACAGCTCTGCACAGCACCTCCATTAGCTCCTCACCAGCAGGGGATTGAAGTGGCGAGTCTTCAACCCCCGCGTCAACGCTGCAAATATCTATCTCCTCAGAGCTCGATAAAAGCAGCGCTGAGGCTGCCCCCTGGGTGGGAGAAACCGCGGGGCGGGCTCCCGAACCCAGAGAGGCAGCACTGGATCTGCCAGGTGAGGGCAGAGAAAGGGCTGGGCCCGTCTCTAACCCTTCTGACAGATCCATCTGCGAACCCCACGACATAAGCTGCCGCTGTGCCTCAGCAACAGCGGGGCCTGTGCCGCGGGGAACGCGAACCGGGACACCCTCCTCAAAAAGTGCCCGGCGGGATCGCAGCACAATGCTCACAGCCGGCCCCCTCGAGAGCCGACTGGGCGTGCTGTTCACCCAAACAAACAACGCACATCAAGTGTGTATCCCCGCTCGTGATGTGACGAGGGCAGGGAGGAACACACTTTCTGTAACGCTGCTCGCTCGCCATAATGTCTCTCTAAATGTCAGTGTGTGTGCAAACTTGTAGGTGAAAACAAGAAAAGTCTGAACTCAGACACAAACACAAAATCTGACAATGACAATGACACAGAGCGCTTGCTGAAAGCAACAGAAGCTAGCGGCGTTTGTTTGCCGGTATGCTTTATACCTTCCGGGTCGATGACGTCACCCGCCTATGACGTTCCGTCTCTCCATTGGACTGATTACACATGTGCTTCACGACGCAATCACGCAGAGGCGTTCCCAAAGCGGTGACGCAGCGCGAGTTCCCTCGAAAGGGAACATACTTTTTAGCGGTTATGGAGTAATTACTTATTCAAAATAAGTACATAGGCTACTCAAGAGAGTATGCGCCTGAGTGTGTTATGCACGGTTCTGCTCTGACTTTATTGTAGTATTTGTGTTTTAACAGCGTTTTCAAAGCACGAATTACCTTCTTCTTCTAGCAAATAAGTATCAGATTCATCATGCTTTTTTTTGAGCTGACACAGCTGCTACCACAGGCAACACATCTCTCCAAACCATACTTAATGCATTTTATAAGCCAGAAACCACTACATACGGTGCAAGGCGTTGCATGTGTAAAAAAGTAAATTTAGTTTTTTACCCGTCTTCCGCAATATTCAAATGCTTTCAAATTGTCTTTAGGCTATTTGGGGGCTCGATATATTTGATTAATTGTATTTAATTCAATTATTTTATACAGTGCTAAGTCCTAAAATAAGTTTTCCTCCCGGCCATAAGATTCCTCTGTCAGGAAGGACAGTCAAGTTTCTCTTATATATTACATCCTGCCTGCGCCACCTCTCCCTTGAGAAATGACTCACCTAGTATTGTCTGGGCCATCAGCCTCCTTTTCTCTTTCTCTCTCTGTCTCTCTGTCTCTCTCTCTCTCTCTCTCAGTTTTTAATTCAGTGTATTTTATTACTCTAACATTTTCCCACAAGTATTTAATCAATGCAGGACTAAAATATATTACTTTTTCTGAAGACATTGAGTGCTATTAGCCTGTTAGTTTCAGCCCGACGCAGTTATCATTTTCACATCCAACAACACTTTGTTTAAATAGCAAATGCACTCGCGCCCATCTGTTCGCCCAAGGGGGCGTGCTGGTCTGAAAACGAGGTGTGCTCAGGCTTATTGTTGGCGCGTTGCTATTTTGAGGCAACTGAAAACAACTGCGCCATTGACCAACAAAAACCTGGTCTAAAGTCATTAGCGTAGTATTTTTTGTGTTATTTAAAGGGCGCGTTAGTAATATGGGCCTATAGGCGGGTGGACAATGCACTATGGTGCAAGTGCAACTGGCTTTTAAAGGGAATGGGAGATGAGGCTCTGATTGGTTTATTGCACGTAACGCCCAAAACACACCCATGACTCATTAAGAGACTGTGTACAACCCTTTTGGACCATGCGCCTGGCACTCCGACTGTTTGCGCCATGCGCTTCAGACCATGCGTTCAGATCGTTAAAATAGGGCCCTTAATGTCTGAATTTCAGGTCCTTAGATAGGCCTTGTATATGGGATTTGTTTTTATTATTATTATTATTAGTGTCTATTGCATAAATGGTGCAGGATGTGTTGCATGTTGAGTTTTAATACTTAGGGTAGAGGGTTTGTTGAAATCCCTAGTAACACTAAGTACACTCAAAAATAAACAAAAATAAAGGAAGAACCTGCCATAGAAGAACAATTTTGGGTTCCCCAAAGAACCTTTCAGTGTGCAGTTCTTAAAAGAACCATTTTTTCATAGTAAGAACATTTTAGTAATCTGAAGAATCCTTTTCCACTTTAAAGTAGCTTTTGTGGAATGGAAAGGTTCCATGGATGTTAAAATGTTTCTTTATGAAGCCATATATGCCAATAAAGAACCTTTATTTGTAAGAGTGTATGAGCTATGGTAATAGAGATGCAAACACACTCTCCCTTTCTTCAGCATCAGCAGCACTCAACACTTCTACAAAGTGCCTTACTCTCCCCATTAAAATTCACTTTTTTAATCATAACAAACACTGTACATCTGCTCTCTACTGTATGTAAGGACAGCTGCTGCAATGATGGAGTGCTTGGCATTTTGAGGTGAGGGGCTCAGCTGTAACTAATGGACTTCACACAGACATTGACCTCTATTCCGACTGATGGGTATATGGCAGGTTCATTCCCATTTAGTTATGCAACGGATGTCCCAAAACACATGTGCATTTATCTCCTGTCTAACGTTCTGCCAGTTCTCCTCAATGTATCACTACTGTAAGTGTGATCAAGTCTTGTGGTTTGCCAGCATCTTATTTATTCAGATGGCTTTTGCTGACTCTAAAGTGGTCAAGAAAGAGAATTAGTTGCTTTTAAATACGCTTACTCCACAAACTCCACTCTGTAATCACAGGACTGAGAAGAGTACGCACTCTTGTTAAGCAATGATACAAATCCCAGTGAAGGAGGTCGTCTGTATCTCATGAGCATAGGCAGTAATTAACAGAGCACAAGTGAGGTGAGATTCAGCAGGAGTCTCCCGCTGTAAGCAGCATATGCTTCATCCCATTGCTATAGTGTGCCAGGAACATCTGCGGAGTGATTCCTGAGAAAACTTCAAGCACTTGCCTTTTTTGCATCCTGCATCACATGAGCCGACCAACTAGCTTATTGAAAAATCCATCATAACCCAGCATGAATTCCATGTTGATCCAGGCTGGTTTATGCTGGTAAGAACTGGTATAGTATTGGTCGGTGTAGCTGTGGACCAGCATAGTCATGCTTTTCTCAAACAAAACTGAGCTGGTTTAGCTGGTCCACCAGCCCTACAATAATTAAGTATAATTATAATATTATAATAATAAATATATAATAATTATGCTGGATTTTTCAGAAGGATATGCCTATATTGCCTATTTTGCCAAAAGTTTTGGGACGCCTGCCTTTACATGCACATGAACTTTAATGACATCCGATTCTTAATCCGTAGGGTTTAATATGGAGTCAGCCCACCCTTTGCAGCTATAACAGCTTCAACTCTTCTGGGAAGGCTTTCCACAAGGTTTAGGAGTGTGTTTATGGGTATTTTTGACCATTCTAGAAGCGCATTTGTGAGGACAGGCACTGATGTTGGACGAGAAGGCCTGGCTCGCAGTCTCCACTCTAATTCATCCCAAAGGTGTTTGTCCAAAATGTCTTGGTATGCTGAAGCATTAAGAGCTCCTTTCACTGGAACTAAGAGGCCAAGCCCAGCCCCTGAAAAACAACCCCACCACCAAACTTTACACTTGGCACAATGCAGTCAGGCAAGCACCGTTCTCCTGGCAACCGCCAAACCCAGACTCATCGATCAGATTGCCAGACAGAGAAGCGTGATTCGTCACTCCAGAGGACACGTCTCCACTGCTCCAGATCTCGGAAACCCATTCCATGAAGCGCTCTACGCACTTGAGCTAATCTGAAGGCCACATGAAGTTTGGAGGTCTGTAGCTATTGCGCACTGTGCGCCTCAGCATGCGCTGACTCAGCTCTGTGATTTAACGTAGCCTACCACTTTGTGGCTGAGTTGCTGTTGTTCCCAATTGCTTCCACTTCGTTATAATACCACCGTGAAGCTGCTTTGAAACAATCGGCATTGTTAAAAGCACTATATAAATAAAGGTGACTTGACACTAACGGTTGACGGTGGAATATTTAGTAGAATGGAAATTTCACAAATGGACTTATTGCACAGGTGGCAACCTATCATGGTACCACGCTTGAATTCACTGAGCTCCTGAGAGCAACCCATTCTTTCACAAATGTTTGTAGAAGTAGTCTGCATGCCTAGGTGCTTGATTTTATACACCTGTGGCCATGGAAGTGATTGGAACACCTGAATTCAATGATTTGGAGGGGTGTCCCAATACTTTTGGCATATATCCCCTTCGGACACACTGGTCACTATATATATATATATATATATATATATATATATACACTCATCTAAAGGATTATTAGGAACACCATACTAATACTGTGTTTGACCCCCTTTCGCCTTCAGAATTGCCTTAATTCTACGTGGCATTGATTCAACAAGGTGCTGAAAGCATTCTTTAGAAATGTTGGCCCATATTGATAGGATAGCATCTTGCAGTTGATGGAGATTTGTGGGATGCACATCCAGGGCACGAAGCTCCCGTTCCACCACATCCCAAAGATGCTCTATTGGGTTGAGATCTGGTGACTGTGGGGGCCATTTTAGTACAGTGAACTCATTGTCATGTTCAAGAAACCAATTTGAAATGATTCGAGCTTTGTGACATGGTGCATTATCCTGCTGGAAGTAGACATTAGAGGATGGGTACATGGTGGTCATAAAGGGATGGACATGGTCAGAAACAATGCTCAGGTAGGCCGCGGCATTGCCCAATTGGCACTAAGGGGCCTAAAGTGTGCCAAGAAAACATCCCCCACACCATTACACCACCACCACCAGCCTGCACAGTGGTAACAAGGCATGATGGATCCATGTTCTCATTCTGTTTACGCCAAATTCTGACTCTACCATCTGAATGTCTCAACAGAAATCGAGACTCATCAGACCAGCCTCTTTTTCCTATTTGTAGCGGAGATGAGTGGTACCCGGTGGGGTCTTCTGCTGTTGTAGCCCATCCGCCTCAATGTTGTGCGTGTTGTGGCTTCACAAATGCTTTGCTGCATACCTCGGTTGTAACGAGTGGTTATTTCAGTCAAAGTTGCTCTTCTATCAGCTTGAATCAGTCGGCCCATTCTCCTCTGACCTCTAGCATCAACAAGGCATTTTCGCCCACAGGACTGCCGCATACTGGATGTTTTTCCCTTTTCACACCATTCTTTGTAAACTCTAGAAATGGTTGTGCGTGAAAATCCCAGTTACTGAGCAGATTGTGAAATACTCAGACCGGCCTGTCTGGCACCAACAACCATGCCACGCTCAAAATTGCTTAAATCACCTTTCTTTCCCATTCTGACATTCAGTTTGGAGTTCAGGAGATTGTCTTGACCAGGACCACACCCCTAAATGCATTGAAGCAACTGTCATGTGATTGGTTGATTAGATAATTGCATTAATGAGAAATTTAACAGGTGTTCCTAATAATCCTTTAGGTGAGTGTATATATATATAGTGACCAGTGTGTCCGAAGGGGATATTTGTTTTTAATGACCTTACATGTTCGATAAAACCATCAAAATATGAGGAAAATATTTTAGATTTTTTTCTTTCTAAAAGGAAGAACAAAACACTAAACTTGATCAAGTCAAGTCAAGTCAACTTTATTTATATAGCGCTTTTTACAATGCAGATTATTTCAAAGCAGCTTCACAGCAGAAAATAATGCAACCGAATTTGATTCGACTGTACAGCCGCTCTGGAGAAAACGGTGATGTCATCAGCTCATTTCAATTATCATATATATTCAAGTAATGTAGTTGACATAGTTAATTTAGTTTAGTAATTAAATTTATTTGGATATTTATTTGAAAATTTAGTGTCCCCAACTGCCAAGCCAAGCCAAAGGCGACAGTGGCAAGGAACCAAAACTCCATCAGGTGGCATAACGGAAAAAAATAAACCTTGGGAGAAACCAGGCTCAGTCAGGGTGCCAGTTCTCCTCTGGCCAATTAACAAACAGTGTATGATTATTATTTAGGCAGCCTTACAGGTCAGAAGTAATATTAGATCGGAATATTCGAAAGATCGGAGGCATCACGCCGGAGACGGGTTTAGTGAGGATGGCGTGTCGATTAAACAATTATTAAATAGGAATATTCGAAATATCGGAGTCATCACGCCGGAGATGGATCCATTGAGGATGCCATGTCGATGAGCAATTTCAGAGGGTAGACTAATTGACACGGTCTCTGCAGACACTTCAGGGATGCATTGGTAATGTCTGGGCGCAGGTCCACCATCTGATCTGGATACGGCCCGGATCTGGCTGACTGCAGTAAACCTCGGGATAAACAGAGAGACTAACATTAGCGTAGATGCCATTCTTCTTATGATGTAACGAGTACATCAGGTGTTATGGGAAGTGTTCCCGGTTCCGGCTGACCTAGCTAATGCAGCCTAACAATCATTTAATTGATTTGAATAAAATATAAATTAAAAATGTTTTATGTGTATGCCATAGTAAAGAGATGTGTTTTTAGTCTAGATTTAAACTGACAGAGTGTGTCTGCTTCCCGAACAATGCTAGGAAGGCTGTTCCAGAGTTTAGGTGCTAAATAGGATAATAGTAAAATAACACCTTCTAAAATGTTTTCTGCTAAAATGAGACAATTTTTGGAGTTCTTGATAAAATCATTACCCTAAATCTGAGCATAGTTTGGGACATTGTTGAGATCTCTTCTAAAAGTAAAGCAAATGTAATAGTGAGACCATTGGAGTCTTTTCAGATCAGTAGAAAGCCAAAGCAATTTGTAATAATTTTCTGTTTCTAAGAAACAGTTGCATACCATTGAATCTCATATACTAGTTCCATTTGATAGATTAGTTCACAAGCTTTCCAGGCAGATTTAATGATCCTGAATTAGACACAAATGAGACATTACAGCATGAGTATAGAGCTATAAAATGAAAGTAGACTCAGGATAATTGGTCTTTGATGAGAAATATGTGACTTTTGAATGGCAAATCTAAGCACAGTTTGAGAACACTTTTGCAGGCTTGTGAGATCGCCGGGATCTTTTTCTCATGAGAATGATCTGAGAAGCAGGAGACTTAAGCAAAAGTCTCCATTTGCTTTCCATTTTATGCTGTCTGAGAGAAGACGGATATTAAAGAGATCTCCTCTGGGGTTTTTCTTTTCTAAGTGAAGGTTATTCAGATTCTCAGATTGCCTTAGTTGCATACCGGTGACTCTAATAAACAACTTACTTGATAGATTAGTTCACAAGCCGACCAGCCAGATGTAACAATGCTGAATTATTTATAGGGAATGTGTCAAGCTCATTTATGCTTGCGCTGAACTTTCCCTCTGCCGTACCAGAAGGAAAAGAGACAATACCTTAGAGATGCTTGGAGTTAGAAGGTTGCGTTTTATAGCATGTCTTTTTTTTTCTTTTTATCTTTCTTCTGCTGATGCCAAATCCATTTGCACTCTGCCAGGAGAGTTTTGCTTCACAGGGCAGGTGAGAAAGATGCAGAGGGGAGGGGGATTGTTCTGTGTTAGCCCAGCATTGGATGTTTCGAGAGAGGGAGTGGACCGTGTCTTTCTCTCTCCTCCTCTCTCTTTCTCTGTCTCCATCACTATGGAGTTAAGGCGAGGAAACCACACAGCCAGTGGAAGCATGCATGAGCTCAGGGTGCTAAAACAAAAGGCACACTATCTATCACCCAGTATATCATTCCGTGGACCTGCACTTCCATTACAGTGATGAGCGTAAGAGAGAGGCTGAGCGGGACACGTTACCAAGGAGACTACAATGATGAAATGCACTAGCGTCTCGTTTTCTATGTTTCCTGAAGTCTGAAGGAACTTAATTGCTGTTATGCCAGGCTCTGGAACTCAGGAGAACATCATGAAGGTGAGGGTTAACTTTCTATTAAGGCTCTTAAAACCCCGTCAGAATTTTTCAGCAGAAAGTGTCTGCGTTTAAACTGAAATTAAATGATATTTTGCTCAGCTCTCCCCAAAAGAAGAGGGTGTAACAATATATCGTGTTACAATATATTGCAATACAAAAATGCAACAATATGTATCATGGATAGTGCCAATCTGTATCGTATATAGTTCACCCAAAATGAAAATCACTGTGTGAGAAAAAAAATCAAGTTTATAGAATTTTAGTGTCAGTACTACATTAAACTATAATAGTGTTGAGTATAATGTATAATAATGCAGTGGGGGATATTTGTGGGTCCTGATAATGCCAAATGTCTTATGTTACCAATAAAAAGTGGCCTACACTATTTTGTATATTTAGAGAGTGCAAGAATATTCATCTAAAAAATTCTGTATTTTCAGCTTCAGAATCATGAATATTTTTATTCTGGTGTCAACATTGTCCTGTTGATTGGGTTACCAGCACCAAATCCAAAACTATTTATTTCCACCCCCAATGTAATCCCAAATTTAGCATTTTAATCAACAGTATATTTTTTGTTAACCTTTTACCATATGTCTTGGAGTATCGCAATAATATTGTATCGTGAGTTCAGTATCGTGATATGTATACACACGTGACATGAGGGTATCGTTACACCTCTAGAATATACACAATCAGCCAAAAAAATTATTATTCTATAATCTGCTAATCTTATTTACTACTAATTCTCACTAATAAATGTGCACTGACCAGGCATAACATTATGACCAGGTGAAGTGAATAACACTGATTATCTCTTCATCACGGCACCTGTTAGTGGGTGGGATATATTAGGCAGCAAGTGAACATTTTGTCCTCAAAGTTGATGTGTTAGAAGCAGGAAAAATGGGCAAGTGTAAGGATTTGAGCGAGTTTGACAAGGGCCAAATTGTGATGGCTAGACGACTGGGTCAGAGCATCTCCAAAACTGCCGCTCTTGTGGGGTGTTCCTGGTCTGCAGTGATCAGTATCTATCAAAAGTGGTCCAAGAAAGGAACAGTGGTGAACCGGCGACAGGGTCATGGGCAGCCAAGGCTCATTAATACATGTGGGGAGCGAAGGCTGGCCTCTTTTTAGCAGGATAATGCACCCTGCCGCAAAGCAAAAATGGTTCAGAAATGGTTTGAGGTGTTGACTTGGCCTCCAATTGAGCATCTGTGGGATGTGCTGAACAAACAAGTCAGATCCATGGAGGCCCCACCTCGCAACTTACAGGACTTAAAGGATCTGCTGCTAAAATCTTGGTGCCACACACACACAATGAGATATTTGTGTTTTGGCATTTTTGGGGGATATTATGCTTCATTTTCTATGAAAATAATGTCACAATGCAGAGATGCAAAACTTGTCTTTATAATATAATATAATATAATATAATAATATGACCTGGACATCTTTAATTACCAGACACATAGTAAGATTAGCAGATTACAATAAAACAAAGTGTCATATATATATATAAATATATAAATTATTGTGACAATTATTTTTCCTCTTACACCTTGATTTGCAAATACAGCATGGTTTACAGTAGTCTGACTAAGCTGCATGTCAGAACGCTTAACTTGGCAAGACTGAACTCTGAAAAGCAGCAGATAAGGTTGGAAGGAGCAGCACATCATCATGTCAATCAAAAGTGTCAGCACAGACAGCTCAGTGCAAACACAGCATTAATTTGACAGGATTTCCCTTCAGGCAGTGAAAGTCTCTGTTTACAGACAACTTTAATCCTTCCATTGCCACCGGCAAGACACAGATTTAATTTTTATTACAGTGGCGGAAATCTGACATATCTTTTGATTACTGCTGTAAATGCATTTAGCTTCTAGAAAAAAATAAATATTGAAACACTAATTGACTCCTGATTAATTTAATTTCAAAATATCACATTCACTTATAGGGTCTGAGAGACCCCAAGACCTTTTGAATGGCTCAAGTAATAATACTAGACACACCAGTGTTAGGTGAACTTTATTTCACCAAGTACAACGTGTTCCTAGATCAACATCTTTGTTGATCCTGGAACAACATTCCAGTCATCAGATTTGAGGGACAAGTTTACAGATTATGTCAAGTTTAGGCTTACAATCAGTGCTTCTACATCAGTGTTATTCAATCATTTCCCTCTGATTTTAGGGATAAGTTATGGGCAGGGTTAGGATATAAGGAATAACTTTTCAGACAGGAATGTTGTTCCAGAATCAACATATTTTGGAACATGTCACGTTACATGTTTCTCTAGTGTTTCTGATCTGGAGTTAAGCCAAACTTGATATTCAAATGCCCTTTGAGAAAAAAAATAAAAAAATAAACAGGATACAGCTTCAATACCATCTCAAATGTCAATTTTTTTTTCTTTACCTCCAAGTTCCAACATTTGGATCTGTGGAAATCCAAAAATAAAGTAAAGTCAATCATGACTACATGAGTGTGTAAGAAATTAACACTAATTGACCAATTTGACGGCAAGAAGGTTAATACTTTGCAGTAATCTGCACGCTCTGAGACGGTGTACTCCCTGCTCTTCAATTAAACTTCACTTTGCATGTCTCCTTCAAAAGAAAATTATATATGATGTATATGTCACTTGCCAGACAGCTGTAAAGCCGGTACTCTGATGGAGATTAACAGATGGGATGGGAGACAATCTCTCTCAGGGGGAAATGTTCAGGGGAGTGCTGCGCTAAGCAAAAATCTAGTGTGCGCTTTTTTTGGAGGGAAAATGAAAAGTTCTGTTTTCATTACAGCAGTGGTTCTTCCTTCAGGACAACACAGTACCAAAATTCTTTATTGTACAAATCTAAACAAAAATGTCTTAATATACTGAAAAGGGGTCATGACTTGAAAAATCTAATTATCCTTTTGACATATCTTTGTACCATTAAAACATCCTGCAAGTTTCATAGCTAAAGTGTCCTCCTCATTATAAACAAAGTATTTATTTAATTAAGCTCTAAAAACAGCTCATTTGGATATTGTGGGATTTGTGACAATACATGGGCAAAAACATTTGCATATGCCTGCCTTGACGAATAGTTATAGCCTACATCATCTCACCATAGGCCCCACCCACTGGCGTTCAGGGCTGCGTTCAGCCCCGACAAAACGTTGCAAAAAGTTTTTTTAAACGGAAACATTGGTGCGTTGAACACCCTGTTCTGACGACGCAGAAGTTGCAACTATGGCAGCTGAGAAGGCCATTCTTTGTGTTCTTTTTGAATAATTTTCGGAGCCTGATGAAATCATTATAAATACGTTTACTACTGCAAAACACGCTCGATGTTACAGTCACTGCCCTTGCTGTCCAGAATAAAAGAGTGAAGGGATTTGTGGAAACTGTGGTTCTTAATTATTGTGATCCAACATTTGCCTCACATTTCAGGATGAAAAGACAAACATGTCTTCTAATATCTTCAATTGTTGCGTATACAGAGCTGCAGCGGACACATTTGTAAACGACTTTACTTGAACACATTGTGCGAGCTGTCTCTTTAACACTGCACGGTTTATACATGTTGCTGCTGATTGGGCTGACATTTTTGACACACCCACCAAACAAGAGAAAATGTATCTCAAACCCATTGCATACCGTTGCAGACTGTTTCCAGGAAACATGACGTTCAACCAGGAAACCGTAGCAAAACATTGCGCACTGGTTTGAGCTTGAACGTGCCCCAGGTCAGCACGTTTACTTTACTCCACGCACTTGAGTATGCCAACCACATGACACATAGAGGCTCATTTGCTTATTTCTGTACTTCAGAAGATTCCCAGCAAGCAATAGCCGTCATTTTACCAGCTCGTTTAACTATAGACCTAATATAGTCCTATGAGTAACCCACTGTTAGCCAAAATGATTTGGTTACATGTCGTTTTTGCCAAACTAACTTGCGAGATGTATGATATTTCATCATGTAAGCAAAGTCAACAGTGATTACAAGATGTTTGGTTTAATTTCTTTGACATGTTCATGTTCTATCTAGATGACTAGTCTATTCTTGGGCTATGATTAGACGTCTATTAAATTCTCACTGACAGCCCAAATTTTGCCTTGTTTTAGCCTAATTTGGCTGCAGATTGCTTTGTAAGCGAGGCACAGTGTAATGGAGAGTTTGTGTTGCCCCCTCGGACAATGACCACAATGCCCTTCTGCTTTTCGGTTGTTTTTCTCTTTGTTTTCTGCAACAGATTCAGGATGGAAAGCTTCAACATGAACATGCGTTAACTGCGCTATTTCTCTATCTTTTTTCTCTCGAATCTTTCTTCCCAAAGCGCCCCCAACAGTACACATAATTTTTTTAGGTTTTCTATATATTATCTCCTTTACATTATATTAGTGCAAATTATCTACAATAAACACATGAAACAAATTAAATAATTCTTTGAGGTCATTACATTTGCAAAGATGAAGCAGTCAGGTGTATTGGATCTGACAAACTGTAAGTAAATTAGTGTATAATGCTTTGTCTGTAAATTACGGTTTTATATGGATAATGTTTTCAAAACATTTACTTGCGTGTAACGTACTGTTTCCTATGCAATGACGTTAGCCAATCATAACAGTGGCCGTTTACTGACAAGCTTTAAAGGAGCCACGCCTTAAAAACTGATAATTTCAGACAGAGAGTCAGAGTGAGGGTTAAAAATAATTGTTTTTCCACGTGTTTTTTTGTGTGTGTGTGCAAAAACCTTTATTAACATATAAATGAACCTCAAGGAACATATTAAAATAATAAAACAACATCATAACCTGATGAAACCTTGATTTTCACGGAATCATGGGAGTTGTTGTCTTCACCTCTACAGCCGGTGTAAAAGAATCTGACGGGACTTGGGCAAAAATCATATTCATGGATGAGCTAATGTATTGAAGACTGTATTGAAGATTTTACTGTAATATGAAGCAGGGTGGGGCTGAAAGTGTTGGAGCGGAACAAGGCTGCTGGAACGATTGCTAATGAGAGACAAGCGCGACACGCGGCTCGAGGGCAGTGGAGCTTTTATGCAGCAGACAAGCGCTTCCGCTTCTTCCGGTCACGTGTATGTGGGGTAACGCAGCGCTGTTTTATCATATTAGATACATTTGACTGTGTTGAAAGTTATAATGCTACTCTGTGCGATCGCTTGCCGTCTACTATGAGACACTTGTTGCACACTGCAGTAAGCTAGATCAATATTAGGCATGGTAAAACATGGTACTTGCAGTAAATCAAGAAAACGAGATTTAAATAATAAGACTAACTGTGTTGAGCTATATAAAAATGATTTGTTTTCTTTCGATGAATGTATCCAAACAGTTGGTTCCGATCTAATAAAACACATAATATATTAAAGCATCTTTGGTGTTTCCATGGTTTCTACAAAATAAAACTGGAAAACAAGGGTAATGCGGGTATGATGTCATTGATAGGCGACGCATGGGCTCGGTCCGTGTTCTGGTTAAAATTGCTTATTTCTCTGGATTTAAAGATTCTTGGAAACATTTGGGATAATGTAAGGACACAAATCAACAAAATATATGACATTGTTCTAGTGGGTTTTTGGATATTTTAATCCAAAAATCTTACATATTGTACCTTTAATGTGTCCTTGCTCAATAAAAGTATTAATTTCTTTCAAATAAAAAAAACCTACTGACCCCAGACTTTTGAATGATAATGCATATTGCTGATATTTATACATTTAGTATTTTCCCTGCTGTCCATTATAAGCAACCTACCAGATGAGAACTACTGCCTTACAACACACCACGTTTTATACATTGACCACATCAATATTTCTAGACACTTTTCTCGGTTTCATGCTGATGCTTGTTTACAGCAGTGGTATGGAGAGAATGCTGCATAGTGAGAACACTCACAAACATTAATACCTTAATACCTTAGAAAAATCTGCCAAGCATACAAGAAAAGCTCTCTTTTTTTTTCTTCTTTTTTTTCTTTTTAAAAAGCCATCCTTCTGTATAATACAATTCAGGTGGAAATTTGACAGATGTGCTCTATCATTCTCAGTCATAAAATGAAATTTTAACTGGGAACAGATTCCAGAGCAGACAAGTAGAATTTTGAATACCATGAATCTTTACCCTGCAAATTTGAACCGTCACTATTCACATTCATTCTTCTCTCATCGCATATCAGCTCAAAGAGGTGTTTATTTTACATAAAAATGAAGAAAATATTTGAAAAGTGGAAATAAAGTGCCTAACATGTATAGAATATTGGGAATAAAGTGTTTAACGGGTAGGGTTAGGGGTGTGCTTTAGGGACAGGGACAAGTAATGTACTAGGTATAAATAGCATCTAACAACTTTTTACACTTAGTGCAAAGAAAATACAGCTTTTTTCCCTTAGTGTAAATAGCCTCTGCCTAGCATCTATCGCTAATAAAATACTGCTATTTGCATTTAGTGTAAATAGCATTTAATGCTGTTTGCGTTATAAACCTTATATCTGAAAGATGTGACTGGCAGACATTCTCTCTGCATGTCTTCTACAGTCCCAGCAGAAGTGTATTGCTGTGTTTGCACTGGTTTGCTGCTTTGCTGTCCTGTTGGCTCTAATTTTCTCTGCTGTGGACGTCTGGGGAGAGGATGAAGATGGTGTCACTGAGGAGAACTGCAGCAAAAATTGTCGGTAAGAAGCAGTCCTTATAGATCATACCCTGATGATGTTATTTGCTACAGTAAATACAGTATATAAAAAGACCCAAAAAGTACACCATGGAGCGCCACATATTCAGCTCTGTGTTTTGTACCTTCAGCCAACATGAGCTATTTAAATCTTGGCAGTGTATCATTGTAACGTGCAGGAGAAAGCAGGCGAAGGCGAGTTTCTAAATGCAGGGTTTTTAATAAAATAACACATTGAAAAAAGAACTCCAGGAATAAAGAAACAAAGGAACAAAGACCACTAGGATACAAGAACTAGAAGCAACCATTACATGTACAACAACCCACAAACACCAGTAAGACACAAGCACTATATATATACACAGGGAAGACTAGCTTAACAAGATAACAAGGGGTGTGGTAAATGGGAAACACCTGGGGAGACTAATCAACAGGAGCGAGGCGGACCCGGGGGCGGGATGGAGGGCCTGGGAGCGTGGGCGGACCTGGGCCGTGGAGTGTGGGCGGACCTGGACCTGGAAGCGTGGGCGGACCTGGGCCGTGGAGCAGTTCATGGAGCCATGGCAGCTCGGGCAGTTCAGGGGACCACGAAGGCGCAGGCAACTCAGGGGACCATGGAGGCGCAGACCGTTTCGAAGGCCAGGACGGCACAGACCAGTTCAGGAATGGCCTCCGTGGATGGATAGCCCCCTCACAAATTTCTCTTGGGAGGAGCTATGGACTCTGAAGCAAGCTCATAGACTGGAGCCCTCTCTGGATTCGGAACAGGAGACGGAGCCCTCTTGGGACTCTGGACTGAAAACGATGTCCTCTCGGGACTCTGGACAGTGGCTGGAGCTGTCGCTGGACTCTGGACGTGGACAGGAGACGTCGCTGGACTCTGGACGGTGGGCATGGTGACCATGATGGTTGGAGACTTGGGCATGGATGCCATGACAGTTGGGGTCCACAGTGGTCCAAGCTCCACGGTCGGATCCTCCTCCATTTCCCCTACCGTTAATGGAGATCCACACAGCCACAGAGCGAGGTCAATATACTGAGCCAGGGTCCAGACGGTAGTTCCCTCCGGCATCAGTTGGCCGATGTAATCGTCCAGCCCACTCCAGAAACATTCCATCAGCATAATGTCATCCAATGGAGCAAAATGGTATTAGGCAAGAAAGTCCTCCACATATTGCTCAATGGAACAGCCATTTTGATACATGGAGCAAAGAATACTTATAGGGTCCTGATTCCCTCCTGCTAGATCCATAGCGGTGGATTGTTCTGTAACTTACAGGAGAAAGCAGGCGAAAGCAAGGATCTAAATTCAGGGTTTTTAATAAAATAACACATTGAACAAAGAATTACAGGAATAAAGGAACAAAGACCACTAGGATACAAGAGCTAGAAGCAACCATCACATGTACAACAACCCACAAACACCAGTAAGACACAAGCACTATATATATACACAGGGAAGACTAGTGCTGCATCCCAATTCGCCTACTTATACTACGACCTAAAAGTATATACTCTTTTTGTGAAGAAAAAGTACATACTTTTGAGTGTGTAGCAGAAGAGTATGCAAGCTTTTGGGACATTTTGTCGCTTAGTTACGTGCATCCCTTCACCGTTTAAACGGCCCTGTCAATCATCGTCACAGTTAAAATCCTCTTCATTCAGTTTAATTTCCTACCGTATCGGAGAGAAATGTAGTTAGTAGCACGTTGATCTGCCATTTGTAGGTCTTTAATGCAGAGACTCTCCTCATGTGTTTGCAATTTAAATATAATGATGCATTTAAAAGTTAACAGCCAAACGTATCATTACAAAAGTTCACAATGCTGTTGCAGGTGAAATATAATGTGGATGACATTGAATAAATATCTTTTTGTCAGGTTAAATACTGATAATTGGTCACTCAAGCCCCTTTATCTTAACCTCTCTACTTAACAGTCGGACTCGCACATCCGTCATGTTTGTAGTTTTTTAACACTTTTTATCCGCATTTGTAGTTTTAATAGTTTTAGTTTTAGTCCATTGAATCCTCGTCCAACTCGCAATGGTTTGTGGGCAATATCAGCCATTAGAGTGTGCGTCGATCTGCACTTCGAATTCTGACCGGAAATAGTAGACCATCCGGGTATCTTTGGAATACTCTTTTCAACATACTAGGATTTGGGACATACTAATTATATTTTCGAATAATATTTAGGACGGATAGTATGCGAATTGGGACGCACCGTAGCTTAGCTTAACAAGATAACAAGGGGTGTGGTAAACAGGAAACACCTGGGGAAACTAATCAACATGAAAAACTACAAAGAACTACAAAACAAAGCACAGGAAACACTTCAAAGTAAAAGTCGAAGGACAGACACAGAGCATATGTGACAATCATCTTCATTTGGAATAGTTTTAAAATGTACAGCTGACTTAAGTATAGTTCACACAAAAGTGAGAATTCTGCCATCATTTACTCACCCTCATGTTAAACAGACTGAAGTCAAGTTCCTTCCAGCAGTGTTATTTTAGCTTTTATTTTATTTTTATTATAGTTTTATTGATATTTTGAATTAGCCTTTTTTTTGAGTTTTTGTTCATTTTTGTTTAATTTTGTAATAAGATTTGGTTTCAGATTTATTTTAGTTAAAAAATGCATAAAGAGATCGTAAAACTAATCCATATGAATCAAGTAGTTTAGTCCAAATTTTCTGAAGAGACTCAATTGCTTTATATGATGAACAGATTTAATTTAGTCTTTTATTCACATATAATCATTGATCAGAAAACATAAACAGAAGCTCAACCGAACCTGCTTGACGTGCAAGAACAAAATTCATTGGTTCTTGCGGAAGCTCAAATTGCAAGAATGAACCTCATTGGTTCTCGCACGTCAAGCAAATATGCTTGAGCTTCCGTTTACCACAACTGATGTGTGAGCTGATGAATGTTTATATGTGAATAAAAGCCTAAATTCTATTCATCACCTGTTCATCATATAAAGCGATCGTGTCTCTCCAGAAAATTTGGATTAAACCGCTCGATTCATATAAATTCGTTTTTCTCTTTATGAACTTTTTGAAGCATCGAAGTGGTAGTTGCGTAGCTGTCAGTGGAGGGATAAAAAGCTCTCAGATTAATGACTGTAATTAATGACAGAATTTTTATTTTGGGTGAACTATCCCTTTTAACTTATATCAGTTTAGTTTCATTAAATATCAAGTTTAATTTTGGTCTGTTCCTCACACAGGACTTGGAATACTGAAGGATAGCTTTATGATGCTTTTTATGTAATTCTGAAACGGCCCCATTCCTCATTCATTTTCTATACTGAATATTAAAAAGAGTTGCCAGAACTCACATTTAGTGTTCCATGGTAGAAAGGAATTCAAATAGGTTTAGAACTGCTAAATGAATAATTGCAATGTAATGTAAATGAGTAAATCATTGTCATTTTTCATTCCTTTAAGACACAAATAATGGTCACAAATAATGTGCAACACAAAAAGATCAGGAATGTGCATTAAGAAAGTAAATAGGTTCAATTTTGATTCCACGTTGACATCAACATACACTGCCCGGCCAAAAAAAAAAGGAAAAGGATTTAATGGATTTAAATAGGCAAAGGCTTAAGAGCTTATGGTTGGATCATTATTGCAGTGATTATTATGTTTCTAGCATGTTATATGTTTGGAAATAATTCTTCTAACCCTAATGTATGGAGTGTGTAGCATTGTCATTCTGGAATATGGCCATGATGTGTCTTCCTAAATGGTTGTTTAAGAAATTAAAAGTTACACACACCATCAATTATCATATAGCATGCTAGAAAATAATCACTGCAATAATGATCCAATTGGCCGAGCAGTGTAGATGTTGTGCATAAAACAATGGAATATATCCAGCAAACTAACATCTCTTACATCAATGTGCTTTTAGCATTGTCCTTGTGGAGAACATCCCAGGGGAGCTGTCATTCAATAGTTCAACCCATGTCCCTCTCACTGTGGGTCTCAACCACCTTTTGGACCAAGCAAAACTGTCAGTTGAGATAGTGTCCCCATACTGGGCTCTGACCTCCACTGATCAGGGGTCACGGCTTTATTCTTCCTATCAGGTTAGTTAGCCTGTGTTTACCATATTACAGTTGAATGGAAAATATGCATATAAACACGTAGTGATTATTTTCTGTTTTTCTTTTTATTGATATGCTGTTTTAGCAATATAGTTATCATATTTTTTTTTTGTCTCATTAAAACAAGCTGTATGTCCAAAATAGTTTATGTGATTTAGTTTCACATATAATTAGGGATGCACTGATATTAAAATTTAGAATCTTTTGTTTATATTTATTTTTTTATAATTGATTAAGAAATTAAAACTGAAATTACAAATTTTGAATGCTACTGTACAGAGGATATTAGTTTTTTTTTGCTTTGATTGAATTTAACAATGTTATTAAATTATTAGTGGTTTTAAAAACTAAGGGCCCTATCATATGCGACGCCAGGCGTGACGTCACGCAAGTGTTTTTTTGCTAGTTTCAGCCCGACGCATTTATCATTTTCACGCCCAGCTCTACGTTGTTTAAATAACAAATGCACTCGCGCCCATCTGTTTGCCCATGGGCGTGCTGGTCTAAAAACGAGGTGTGTTCAGGCGCAATGTTGGCGTGTTGCTATTTTGAGGAAACTGAAAACGACTGCGCCATTGACCAACAAAAACCTGGTCAAAAATCTGGTCTAAATACAAAAAAAAAAAAAGGATTCCTTTTTGGAGAAGCGTTCAGTCTTTTCGCTTGCAAATTCCGCCATGTAAATAGTGAATCCGCCGCAAGCGCAACTGGCTTTTAAAGGGAATGGGAGATGAGACTCTGATTGGTTTACTGCACGTTACACCCAAAACACACCCATGACCCATTAAGAGACTAGGTACAACCCTTTTGGACCATGTGCCTGGCGCACCGAACGTTTTTTCCATCGTTAAACTAGCAAAAGTGGATTCGGACACGCCCTAAGTGCACATGTGCCATGCGCGTCAGACCATGCACTCAGACTGTTAAAACAGGGCCGTTAGTGCACATTTATGGAGCCCAAAAAAGGACATGGTAATGGTAAAATAAATAAATGAGATGGGAGGAAAAAATATTTCAATGCTTTTGAGTTTGCTTGTTTAATAATTTTGCAAGAGAACACAAAGTTACTTGGGAGAATGCAATACTTTTGCAAAAGACTGTGAAGCGGGGAAAAATATATTTTAAAGCTTTTGTGTTTCCCTGAGAAACTTTGCATTTGCTCGCAAAACTTGTGATGGAAATAATATGAGGTGGGAGGAAACACTATATTTCAGTGCTTTTGTGAGCAAATACAAAGTTTCTCAGGGAACATAATAATTTTGCGAGAGAACACAAACATTTCTCGGGGGAATGCAATAATTATGCAAAATAATGCAAAGTGTCTCAGGGGAACGTAATACTTTTGTGAAAGAATGCAAAATCATTGAAATATATTTTTTCCTGCCATCTCGTAATTTTTACCATCAAAAGTGGAGAAATGAGTATGCACAAAATATTGGAATAAAAAAATTGAAATAAAAATTATATTGGCCAATAACCAATTTAGTATGGATATATTATGCATATACTTCTTACTTTTGATCATGTACTGATACATTCTACATCTAATATTGGCATATATTGCGTATGGTACTAATATTATAAAATCTTTTCCTGCTTTCTAGGGTCAGTATTTGTTTCAGAGATTATTAAGCCTGAAGTCTCGAGGTGTCAAATTAAAGATTGTCAGTGACCAGCCCAACTCCACCGAGGTGAAAACCATGTCTGACCGCTGTAAGTGAACTCAAATCTCTCATGTTTAGCGATGCATTGATTTCTGTCTGCTGAAGTGCTGAATAAAGGACTAAAGCAGTTCTCTTGAGGCAAACTCTGTAAGATCACACACACATGCATCCATCTGTCATAACTCCTTGGGCTTTTCTCAGCTTCAGTCCCCCAAGGCTACGCACAAGGTCAAAACATCACGAATGTGCAATATTGTTTATGCCAGAGTTGAATGACAGACAGATCTCTCGTCAAGGTTGAGCGCTTAACTGTTCATTGCCCACATGGCTGGCTGTCTGTCTCTCCCAGATGCAGAAGTGCGCTACGTCAACATGACGGCCCTCACCAGAGGTAGACTGCTTTCCTCCTTTTGGGTAGTGGACAGGAAGCACATTTACATTGGCAGTGCTGGCATGAACTGGAAGGCGTTGTCCAAGGTAAAGAATTTCAATTTACTGTGGGTGTACTTGGGTGATGTATGAATGTTATTACAATGTTATTACAAAACAACACACAAGTGTTTCACATTTCATATCGAGATATTGTGATTCTTGTTCCTGTTTTGCTTGTTTCAGCTGAAGGAGCTGGGAGTGATAGTGTACGACTGTAGTTGCCTGGCTCTGGACCTGCACAGGATCTTTTCTTTCTACTGGCAGCTGCAGTACAGAGATTACATCCCTTCAATCTGGTCCAAGAGAGTCACGGCCGTGTTCAGCAGAGACCAGCCCCTCCAGCTCAGACTCAACAGTTCAGACGCTTCTGCCTATGTGTCGGTGAGATCAATAAATATCTCTCTTCTTTGTATGACTCTGTCAGTGTACATCTATTTTTAAACTACAAAGGGAAGAAGGGGATAGTTGCCACACATTTTACTCTGTTATCTTCAGTATCCTGAAACTCATTTCTGTCATGACAGCTCTCGGAGTGTTTGGCATGGTAATAGATATGACAATGTTAATATGTTTGGTCTTGGCGGAATAGGTCTAAACTGCTGCTGCTGTACAATATAACATACATGAATTACCCGTAGTAGATCTATACAGGTGGAGCTGGGGAAGGTGGAGGGTTTCTGAAAGCACACTGTAACTGCTACAGCAAATGCTGACAAAGTATTTGAAGGCTAAGCAGCAATCCCATTGGTTACTAAAACAGCAGGAACCAATCAGCTGTGCCCAATAGAGAATTGTATGATTGCAAGCAGATTGAGTTAAGGACCCATTAGACTGCGCCATCTGCGTGATTTTTTTCCCCAAACCAGGGCTACGTTCAGCCCCGACAAAATGTTGCAAAACGTTTTTTAAACGTAACCGGTGGTGCGTTGAACAGCCTGTTCTGATGACGCAAGAGTTGCAACTATGGCAGCTGAGAAGGCCATTTTTTGTGTTCTTTTTTAAGAATTTTTGGGGCCTGATGAAATCGGTATAAATACGTGTAAAAAAATACTGCAAAATACGCTCAATGTTGCAGTCACTGCACTTGCCGTCCAGAATAAAAGAGAACATCCCAGTCAAGTGAAGGGATTTGTGGAAACTGTGATCCCTAATAATTGTGATCCAACATTTGCCTCGCATTTCAGGATGAAAAGACAAAGATTTCAGGTTAAGGATAATCCACTTCCTACCTCCGAGACTGTGTTATGATCTATTTTTTTTGTGAATATTAGGCTTATCATTTTGCTGATCACTGTTGTGCTATGATATTGTAATATTTACCATTATATAATCAGAGGAGTATAGAAAAGTTTATAAAATTGTCACTCCACAATACAAGAGCAAAATATACACTCACCTAAAGGATTATTAGGAACACCATACTAATACTGTGTTTGACCCCCTTTCGCCTTCAGAACTGCCTCAATTCTACGTGGCATTGATTCAACAAGGTGCTGAAAGCATTCTTTAGAAATGTTGGCCCATATTGATAGGATAGCATCTTGCAGTTGATGGAGATTTGTGGGATGCACATCCAGGGCACGAAGCTCCCGTTCCACCACATCCCAAAGATGCTCTATTGGGTTGAGATCTGGTGACTGTGGGGGCCATTTTAGTACAGTGAACTCATTGTCATGTTCAAGAAACCAATTTGAAATGATTGGAGCTTTGTGACATGGTGCATTATCCTGCTGGAAGTAGCCATCAGAGGATGGGTACATGGTGGTCATAAAGGGATGGACATGGTCAGAAACAATGCTCAGGTAGGGTGTGGCATTTAAACGATGCCCAATTGGCACTAAGGGGCCTAAAGTGTGCCAAGAAAACATCCCCCACACCATTACACCACCACCACCAGCCTGCCCAGTGGTAACAAGGCATGATGGATCCATGTTCTCATTCTGTTTACGCCAAATTCTGACTCTACCATCTGAATGTCTCAACAGAAATCGAGACTCATCAGGCCAGGCAACATTTTTCCAGTCTTCAACTGTCCAATTTTGGTGAGCTTGTGCAAATTGTAGCCTCTTTTTCCTATTTGTAGTGGAGATGAGTGGTACCCGGTGGGGTCTTCTGCTGTTGTAGCCCATCCGCCTCAAGGTTGTGCGTGTTGTGGCTTCACAAATGCTTTGCTGCATACCTCGGTTGTAACGAGTGGTTATTTCAGTCAAAGTTGCTCTTCTATCAGCTTGAATCAGTCGGCCCATTCTCCTCTGACCTCTAGCATCAGCAAGGCATTTTCGCCAACAGGACTGCCGCATACTGGATGTTTTTCCCTTTTCACACCATTCTTTGTAAACTCTAGAAATGGTTGTGCGTGAAAATCCCAGTAACTGAGCAGATTGTGAAATACTCAGACCGGCCCGTCTGGCACCATCAACCATGCCACGCTCAAAATTGCTTAAATCACCTTTCTTTCCCATTCTGACATTTAGTTTGGAGTTCAGGAGATTGTCTTGACCAGGACCACACCCCTAAATGCATTGAAGCAACTGCCATGTGATTGGTTGATTAGATAATTGCATTAATGAGAAATTGAACAGGTGTTCCTAATAATCCTTTAGGTGAGTGTATAAATATATATAGTATTTTTATGGACCCATTGTGCGAGCTGTCTCTTTAATACTGCATGGTTTATATACATGTTGCTGCTGATTGGGCTGACATTTTTGACACACCCACCAAACAAGAGAAAACGTATCTCAAACCCGTTGCACACCGTTTCCAGGAAACATGTCGTTCAACCCGGAAACCGTAGCAAAACGTTGCGCACTGGTTTGAGCTTGAACGTGCCCCAGTTTAGCGGAAATCCCGCTCTGCAGCTAATTTCATTGGTTAAGGCTACAGTGATGGGTAGGTTTAGGGATCAGTGTTTGGTGTAGGCAATCATTACCGTAAAAATAAAATCTTAACTGGTTTGGGGGAAAAAATCACCATCTAGAGTTTCATGACAGAACTTTGGATTTCTCAGCACAGATTTATATTTGATGTTGACTATACAGCAAATCTTATATGTTGAAAAGATTTATATTTCAAATAAATGCTGTTCTTTTGAACTTTCTAGAATTCATCAAAAAAACTCGAAAAAATAATAAACTGTTTTCAACATTGATGATAATAATAAGAAATGTTTTTTGAGCAGCAAATCATCATATTAGAATGATTTCTGAAAGATCATGTGACACTGAAGACTGATGTAATGATGCTGAAAATCCAGCTTTGCATCACAGAAATAAATTACACGTTAAAATATATTAAATTAGAAAACAGTTATTTTAAATTGTAATAAAAATTCACAAAATTTAATTTTTTTTCTCTTTTTTGATCAAATAAATGCAGCCTTAATGACAAAAGAGACTTCCAAAACATATTAAAAAAACATTTGAGTAGTATATGTATGTGTGTGTGTGTGCGTGCGTGTGTGTGTGTGTTCCTCGTAAACCAAATGGCTTAAAAAAATAGTAAACAGGGTTAGGGTTATGGGATAGAATATACATTTTGTACACTATAACACCCATTACGCCTATGGAGAGCCCCCGTAAACCACATGTAGGTATGTAGGTATGTGTGAGAAAAATATGAGTTTCATGACAGTACTTAATACATTTGACATTTTACTGCACAAACATGTCATAGTCAATTCCCCAATTCCATTTAGTTTGTAATATGTTTACATATATGTCCAATCTAATTACAAAGATTTTTATGTAAACTGCTCTTTCATTGGTTTCACTGGATATTATCGGATTAAGATCACTCACTCTGCAGGTAATTTATCCCGGTGACTTTATTCCACATCCAGCTGTGTCACATGAGGACATTGGCCATCGGATTCTAATTTGAGTGTAATAAAATTCGACTCCCTTCCAGCAACAGGATGTTTACTCGACACATCTGTGACATCCATCATCTCATTCAAATGAATTGTGCTGTATTGTTATAGGCTGCAGGGAGATATTTCTAGCTCAGTGATAAAATTCTTTTCCTGACAGTGATGTATGCACACAGACGGCCATCTCATTAACTTGCTCTGGTGTGCCAGCCAAATGAATTAAAGCTAAAAAAAAATTTAAAAGAAAACTGCTGTTTTATCTTTTTCCCTCCTACTTTTCTTTATAGACGTCTCCAGAGCTGTTTTGCCCCAAGGGTCGAAGCAGAGATATAGATGCTATACGACATGTGATTCGAGAAGCAAAGAGATTCATCTACATCTCTGTAACTGATTACCTGCCTTTAGTCAACCGCAGCTTCAGAGGATCAGCAATCATAAGGTAATTTAAGCACTAACAATTGCTGTTAAAAAGGAAATAAAATAATAATTTAGTAAGGGTTATTGATAAAAACAAGTTCTGCCAATAGAAAAACCCTTGATAAGATTTCCTAAGACAATACACATTTCAAAATAACTGAAATGATTTGGAAAATCTCTGAAACGTTTCACTTTTAACTTTTTGTGTTGTGTTGGCTAAGCATGTTATATTTTATGCTTTTTGTATTTTTACTTAATAATAATTTAATATTAACTTGATTTAGGTTTATTTAAAAAAAAATGAGCTTGAAGATGAGCAACATGTTATGTCTTTTTGCCATTTAAAAAAAACAGAATGATTTATTCAATTAATCATTCAATTTGATATTCAATATGAAATATTAATCAAATGTACCCATTTTTACAGCTTTCCTGAATCAAGTCTTGCTCTATTTTGTTTAAATATGATTTATTTAGAATATGTCTAAATTCTTGCCCCTGAGAACACTGAATAAAAAAAGATGTATTTTCACAGGAAAACAAGGGTACTAAGAATAGATGTGTATACTCTTCAGAGCTATTTATAAATGGATAAAATTGTTCTTTTGGAGATTTATGACTTTTATGATTGTTTGGTTCAGATACTGGTCGCCAATAGATGAGATGCTCAGGGAGGCTGCAGTACTGAGAGAGGTCAAAGTTCGTCTCTTAATCAGTTTGTGGACACATACACATCCGCTGACCTTTAACTTTATGACATCAATGCAGGCTCTATGCACAGGACTGCCAGTCTGCTCTATAGAGGTGGTGAGGGAAAATCTACTTTATTGATCTGTTGATATACGCGCACACACACACCCAAACATATATTTAAATCTATTTAGGCTGTATTTTATATTTGCATGTTTGTTTTGAATCAGAGATTTTACAGAGGCAAAGAGCAGATGGGAGGATTTCAGCACATGATAAATGAGAATAAATTTATGGTGACAGACAACGCAATATACATTGGTAAGACTCTCTCTCTCTCTCGCGCTCTCTCTCTTACTCACACACACGCACGCACGCACACACACACACACACGTCTTGTTCGCTATCTTTGTGGGGACTCTCCATTGACGTATACTGTATACTGTTGGTTTTTATACTGTACAAACTGTATATTCTCTCCCCTTACACTAACCCCACTCCTAAACCTACCCATCACACAAAACTTTCTGCATTTTTACATTTTCAAAAAAACTCATTCTGTATGATTTGTAAACTTGTTTCCTCATGGGGACGTCAATTTAGGTCCCCACGGTGACACAAGTCCCCATGAGTCTGTGTGCATTCAGGTTGAAGTCCCCACCGGGATAGAAAAACATGTACACACACACACACACACAATTTAGTGTGGTTTACTGACATGACATAAACTGACAAAAAGTTTACATTGCCAAAGCAGTACAAAATATGCAAAATAAAATAACTATGAAAATTAATATGTAAAGTAAAATAACAATAGTGCAAATGGGCAAAAGATGTATTAACAAGTAAAATAAACAGTAACACTTTACAGTAAGGTCTCATTTGTTAATATTAGTTAATGCATTAGCTAATATGAATTAACAATGAACAATGTGTGTTTTACTGTATTTATTAGTCTTTGTTAATGTTAGATAAAACACTATTAAATGTAATATTAAAAGGGATAGTATAGTGAAGATGAAAAGATGAATATAAAATAAACCTAAATATGCAAATAATTCTCTTATATTTGTATATACCTATGTTGTTGTCAGCTGTATCATATTAAAGAGGACCTATTATGATTTTTTTTTTTACATTTTCAACTTTCTTTAGTGTGTAATGTTGCTCTTTGAGCATGAAAAAGGGTCTGCAAACTTACAAAGCACAAAGTCACTTCATCGGGAGTTATTCTCTATATCAGTGCACACTGTTTCTGAACTCCCTGAAACGCCTCCATTGTAGTCTTGAGTTTTCTTCTGGGAACGTACACGTTACAATATTCCTAATTTAAATAATTCCTGCCAAGGTATACACAAATTAAAGGGCCGAAGCCTGGTTGAGTTGTGTTAGTTGTGTGTTGTTGCCATGTCCAAGACCTGCTGTTCTCTTTCATAGCTTCACTCAATGCTGCGTAGCTATGACGCAATGGGAACGCCCTCTGGGTGTGCCGATTGTCTGAAGCCCTTATAGAATCACGTCAATTCATTGGCTGATGGCGCGGGCGCCGCCCCGGCGCTCTTACGTCGTCATATTATAGTGCCGCGCGCGCCATCCGCTCCTCAGATTTCTCTGCCTTCACGAAGCGGCCATTCTAGACCTTCGGTTTCGGTTTTACTGGCCCAAATACATTGTTATTCGTACAACTTTCATCACCAGCACTTCAGCCACTGCAGATAGTGGAACTTTGTTCTCCTTGCAGTGAAGTGTCATGGAGTTTCGTCGCTGCCTGCCGCCGTGCACTCGCTTTATTGCGAATGACGACCCTCACAGTAAGTGTGTTAAATGCTTGGGGTTTTCACACGCACGCGAGGCGGTTCAGGGCTCTTCTAAATGCAAATTCTGCGATAATCTCCTTCTCAAAACCCTCTGCTCTAGGCTTGCGGTTTTTGAGAAGGAGTCATCCATTTTTCCCCGTCGCGCTCCCAAAGCCATGCAGGCCTCTCTCGGATCCGCGACCTGGGGTTCGGATGTAGAGCTCGAGGATGTGGAGTGCGAGCAGATGGGCCTCGCCCTTTCTCTCCCTCCCTCCCCCAAGCACGTGCACGGGGTTCCGCCGGTCGAGTTTTCACACGACTACCTATGCCCTAGCCCGGAAGCGCGCAAGTCGGTTTCTTTTGGGCTAGATGATGTCGTTTTTACTGCAGCGTCTGACTCCGAGGATTTCGGACCTGCTTTAATCGGCGACGCTTTTCCGCCTAGCGCCCAGGAAGCGTGGCCTTCGGCGGTCTATGCCGAGCTCGTCGATGTGCTTTCGCGCGCTACCGAAAAGCTCGCTATTGATTGGCCGGACGAGCCCCGCGAGTCACATTCATCTAGACTTGGCGAGAGATTTTTGAGTGGTCCTAATTCTAGGCCAGCGCGATGAAAGCTGCCCTTTTTCAGCGATCTGCACAGTGAAATCTCCAGATCCTGGAAACAGCCGCTTGACTAATGGGGCAGCCGCTGACTTCACTAACCTCGTTGGTTCTGTGGAGCAGGGCTATTCTGCCATCCCTGCGGTTGAAGACACGCTAGCCACTCACCTCTCTCCTTCTTCGGCTCCTTCGTGGAAGTCTCACCCTCTCCTTCCCACTAAACCGTGTAGGACTACATCCGCCCTTATCGGGAAGTCCTACATGGCAGCTGGTCAGGCAGGCATGGCCCTCCACACCATGGCCATCCTCCAAGCCTACCAGGCGGACGTTTTAAAGGAAATGGACGAGGGCGGCGGCTTGACACCGGAAGCGGTGAAAGAGCTGCGCAAGGCCACGGATTTGGCCTTAAGAGCCACTAAACACACTGCTCGTGCCATAGGACGTTCCATGGCAGGCGCGGTGGTGGCAGAGCGCCACCTGTGGCTCAATCTCACGGAAATCCGTGATAAGGAGAAGGTCTTCCTACTGGACGCCCCAGTCTCTCAGTCTGGATTGTTTGGGGAGGCGGTCAACACAGTGGTTGAGAAATTTCGAGCCGCCAAGTCCCAGTCGGCTGCTTTCAAGCAGTTTATGCCTAGGAGGGCTAGGGACTCCCCCAACCCCTCCCCCTCTCAGTCCAGAGAGTGTCCCTTTCACAGGAAGGAGTTCCCTGGTAGGAGGAGCGACCAGGGTCATCCCCCACCCACCATGATCTGGGGAGCTTGTGGTCGCCCATTTCCTCGCCAACAACCTCATAGGCGCATTGATCCGAAGCGGCCCAGCAAACCCTCCGCTTCGGTTCCTTCGAGTCGCTCCTGACCCTCAGGTCAGAAAAAAGAGAGCCCCGCCTTACGTTCGAGGTTGGGTCAGACCGCACAAGCGTTTCTGCCCACCTCTCGACAGCTCTCCTTATCCAGCCCTGTCACTTTCACCACCCAGCGTGTCTCGAAGTGCAGAGCTGGCTCGACCCACGCCTCCTCCGGCGCTGAAGGAAGGAGACGCGTCTTGCTTTCTCCCCTCACGTCCGATTGGCTTGCTATCCGCCACTCGCTTAGATGGAGACAAGTTCGGTCTTCTCCAGGAGCAGGTGGGACCTACTTTTTCCACTCAGACCGTGACATCTCCCACTCCACATCAGGACGCCAAGTGCTTTCCTTCACGGTTGACCACACCTCCTCTCAAGGATCAGCTCGACACCCTATCTCAGGTATGTCCACTGCACCTCAGCACTCCACTTCCTCTGTCACATTTCTCTCACGAGTGGAAACGTCTGCCAGGGGTACTCAAAGGAGCGATAGTAGAGGTCCCTTCCACGGAAATGGAATGTGGCTTCTTCAGCCGTTACTTCCTGGTTCCGAAAAATACCCATTCTAGACCTTCGCCGTCTGAACTTTGCCCTTTACAAAGGGAAGTTCAAGATGTTAACGCTGAAGGCTATTTTATCTCAGATACGTGCGGGGGACTGGTTCGTTACGATAGACCTGAAAGATGCCTACTTCCATATTCAGGTCGTCCGACGACACAGGAAGTTCCTCAGATTCGCCTTCGGGGGAAGGGCTTATCAATACAAAGTCCTTCCCTTCGGCCTCGCCCTGGCGCCGAGGACTTTCACGAAGTGTATGGATGCTGCTCTGGCCCCATTGAGGCTCCAGGGCATCTGTATACTCAATTACCTGGACGATTGGCTCATCCTGGCCCACTCCAGGGAGTTGGTGACTTGTCACAGAGACATTGCTCTTCAGCACATTCAGTCTCTTGGCTTGAGAGTGAACACCGACAAGAGTGTTCTCACCCCAGCTTGGCACATAAACTGCCTGGAGCTGAGGGCTGTCTCCCTGGCCCTTCTGCACTTTCTCCCCTCTCTCAAGGGACACCACGTCATCGTCTGGACGGACAACATGGCAGTGGTGTTATGGTAAGGTGCGTGACATTGCAGAAACTCAACGCGGTTGACCAATCACAACACACGGATCCAGCTGACCAATTAGAGCACATTGCGCTTTTCAGAAGGAGGGGCTGCATAGAGACAGGAACTAAACAGAGCAACACGTTCTCACTCGTCACATATTAACGCTTATTCAGGACCCCTCTGCGTCAATTTTTTACGCGCAGTGTACCCCTTTAGCGTATTTTTTCGACGCGCAGAGTACTTCATTGATTTCATTTAATGCTTTGCGTTTGTAAAAGTAGACCTGATTTTATATCAATATTTATAGGCTACTTTTATATTTTGGAGCAACTAACCCCACTCCTACCCTAAACCTACCCACTTCTCAACAATATAAAACATGTTAACAGGCAAATAAAAGTAGTCACGGTTATTTATTGCAAAAAATGACCAAAAACAGTATAAAAGTATTAATTCATGTTACATTCCAAGTCTTCTGAAGACATACGATATCTTGATGTAAAGAACAGAGTTGATCTTAATGTTTTAAATGATGAAATGAAGATCCCGCCGCTCTGTGAATGCACTCAGTCACGTCTCATTCAAAAGATACACCGACTCTTTAGCATGATGCAATTGTTCACGTGACAGACAAGAGCCAATGATATTTTACAATCAAAGCTGATGTAATGACGCAATTGGTCACGAGACATGCGAGAGCCAATGCAATTTCACTATCAACGCTAACATAATGTTTCTTCGGGCGGCAATTTTTGAATGTGTGCATGATTTTCGGTGGATGTAGACACTGATCGCTTTTGGGGATTTTCTTCACACAAATCAATCATTTGGCCTCGGAACACTTGGAATATTTGTACTTTCTGAATAAATTGTGCCTGCAGACGTATCTGCCAGTTATATATTGTGTTTTATATCATATAATACACAAATAGGTAGGTTTAGGAATGGGGTTGGGTTATGTGTTCAAACATGTCTAAATAGCATAAATAAAAAAATTAAATAAATATAAATAAAATTATGCTGGCTGATTAAATTGAGAATCACAATCCAACATGTCATAATGGTAAAATCATAACCCAATGTATAATTTCATCATGACGATAACATTCCAATGCCAAAGGTTTCTCAATGAAATCAATGGAGTACCCTGCACTTCAAAACATGACGCTAAAGGGGTAAGGGTTAAAAAGTGACGCCGAAGGGTCCTGACCAAGCGTCAATATGTGACGAATAGGAGAGGTGCTGCAACAATGTAAAGTTCAAGCATTAACTTGAACTTCTAGTAGACCACAAAAACAAAATCAAGACTTTGTAAAAAGGCATAATAGGGCCTCTTTAATTCCTATACAATTTAACGTATTGCACTTATTTATTCACATTACTATTCCATATTTCTTTCAAAAAGGGAATCTGGACTGGGTTGGCAGTGAGTTTGCCTCCAACACAGGAGCCGGGGTAGTGATTCAGGAATCGGAGGACCAGCGGAAAGGGCAGGACTCGGTTGTAGAGCAGCTGACTGCTGCTTTTGAAAGAGACTGGTTTTCACCCTACACAATAAGCCTGCTATCTGGCAGCACAACCATTCAGGAGAGCCAACATGGGAGGCAGAAACTGCAAGCTCTAAAGACAAAACCAGAGAGCAGAGAGCATGAGTGAGCGGTGGGAATTTCTCTCTGAAGCGGGACCAATAAGCCAAGGACCTCAGAACATCTGTGCCATGACTCTTACCATTTGAGTTTTCAAATGCTGTCAATGGAACTGAATTATAATCTCTGAAGGACTTCTGTGAAGGAAAAGTTTTTTGTGTGTGCTTTCTTTTAAACATTATACAGTACAGCACTTTCAATGAAAAACAGATTACTCTTTCACTAAATCTTTATATAATGCATGCCTATTTAGATGAGCAGAACTGTGGAAATTACTCCAATATTCAGACTTTTCTTATTTTAAAACAAAATATTCCAAAATAATACTGCTCATGGAAAACTGACATTACCAACATTTTATAATAATTGTGTTTTTCTCAAGATGTTCATTAGCCATCATTTTTTTAAATCAAGCACATTTTTACTAAAATAAATTTTGAAAAAATCTGCATATACAACACACGTGATGATTACATACGCAGCATCATACCGTCATTGCTTGATCTGGTCGACTAGATACTATGGCAAATCTTACACTGTGTATATATATAATGTTTACATGATACAGCATGCACAGCCTTGAAGTAAAGTACAATCGTATGCACAAGAAGAGACTGTTTTTCTTATTGAATACTAAGTTACGCTTATACCCTTTAAATGTAGCTTTTATATGTAGCTTTATATATTATCCTTTAATTGACTGTTTTAATGGAACAGTAATGTTTTTATTAAACAGTCATTGCTGATTGTTGATCTTATAATACAGGTCATATATGTTGCATTGATTTCTCAGTAGTTTGTGGCCTGATGCTTTAGCATGTTTTGCCTTATATATGCTGCCATAAACTGTAGCTGCTCTTGCTTTTTGGATGACTACCTCTTATGATGCATCTTATGATATACTGTATAAGCCTACATATAGACATATAACTGCTTTCTGCAGCATGGGTTATATATTGGAATGAATTATAGTCCCATGTGCATATGATACTGATTTTTTTTTTTTTACATGGAATGAACAATTTATTATGTGATTAAATGTATAGCACCTTAACTGACTGTTATAATTAAATATTAAAGAGTTCATTAAAAATTGACTGCCTGTCGTAAATAGGCAACATATGTCCCATTGATTTCTCACTGTGTTGATGTTTAGTAATTTGTGTCAGACTGTCAGCAAACCTTTCTCAGAACCAAATCAATTCAAAGCCTCTCTCGGGGGAGCAATTTGTTTGGCACAGCAACAAACTGCCTGGATTCATTCATACTTCTCATATTTCAGTGAACATGAAAACCCTCATAAACAATCATAAAGAATACAAATATAGGCATACACAAATCTTTAATTTGTAGTTTTAATCATAAAAGGGATGGTCAATTATAAAAGCAAAAAATTCATTGTTACAAAATTGATCTTGTTGACTGATTGAAAAAAAAAACACTTGTGAGGCTGAGATTGATCCAGTAGAGCTGTAAATGCTGAAAGCTTTATGGGATACATTGCTTGAAAGCTATGAAAATTCACTAGGCCTATATTTGGGTTAGGTCACCCAAAAATGAAAATTATCCCATAATTTAAGCCATCCTAAGTGTATATGACTTTCTTCTTTCAGCCAAACACAATCTGAGTTTTATTAAAAACATATCCTGGCCCTTCCAAGCTTTATAATGGGAGTGAATGGTACCTTAGATTTTGCCCAAAAAAGCACATCCATTCATCATAAAAGTAATCCATACATCTCCAGGGGGTTAATAAATGCCTTCTGAAGCAAAGCTATGTGTTTTCGTAAGAAAAATATCCATATTTATAACTTTATAAACTATAATCACTGTCTTCTGGTAACGGCCGTACGCAAGTCATGTTCTGACGGAAGAGTGACCTCTGACTCGACGTATGATGTATGAGTAGCGTAAGCTAGTTTATGAAGTCATAAATGTGGACATTTTTCATACAAAAAAGCATTGCTTCATGTCAGATCGCCTTTAAACCGCTGAAGCCGTATGGATTACTTTTATGATGGATGGATGCGCTTCTTTGGGCTTCAAAATCTAAGGTACCATTGACTTCCATTATAAAGCTTGGAAGAGCCAGGATATTTTTTTAATATAACCCTGTGTTTGGCTGAAAGAAGAAAGTCATATATACCTAGGATTGCTTGAGGGTAAGTAAATTATGTTACTAAATTTGTGTTAGTGGGTGGGATATATTAGGCAGCAAGTGAACATTTTGTCCTCAAAGTTGATGTGTAAGAAGCAGGAGAAATGGGCAAGCGTAAGGATTTGAGCGAGTTTTATAAGGGCCAAATTGTGATGGCTAGACGACTGGGTCAGAGCATTTCCAAAACTGCCGCTCTTGTGGGGTGTTCCCGGTCTGCAGTGGTCAGTATCTATCAAGTGTGGTCCAAGGAAGTAACAGTGGTGAACCGGCGACAGGGTCATTAAAGAATCAAGGCTCATTGATGCACGTGGGGAGCGAAGGCTGGCCCGTGTGGTCTGATCAAACAGACGAGCTACTGTAGCTCAAATTGCTCAAGTTGTTAATGCTGGTTCTGATAAAAAGGTGTCAGAATACACAGTGCATCATAGTTTGTTGTAAATGGGGCTGCATAGCCGCAGACCAGTCAGGGTGCCCATGCTGACCCCTGTCCACAGCCGAAAGCGCCAACAGTGTGCACGTGAGCATCAGAACTGGACCACGAAGCAATGGAAGAAGGTGGTCTGGTCTGATGAATCATGTTTTCTTTTACATCACATGGATGGCTGGGGAACACATGGCACCAGGATGCAATATGGGAAGAAGGCAAGCCGGCGGAGGCAGTGTGATGCTTTGGGCAATGTTCTGCTGGGAAACCTTGGGTCCTGTATCCATGGATGTTACATGGACACATACCACCTACCTAAGCATTGTTGCAGACCATGTACACCCTTTCATGGAAATGGTATTCCCTGGTGGCTGTGGTCTCTTTCAGCAGGGGCCCTGCCACAAAGCAAAAATGGTTCAGGAATGGTTTGAGGAGCACAACGAGTCTGAGGTGGTGATTGGCCTCCAAATTCCCCAGATCTCAATCCAATTGAGCATCTGTGGGATGTGCTGAACAAACAATTCCAATCCATGGAGGCCCCACCTCGCAACTTACAGGACTTAAAGGATCTGCTGCTAACATCTTGGTGCCAGATACCACAGCACACCTTCAGGGTCTAATGGAGTCCATGCCTTGACGGGTCAGGGCTGTTTTAGCAGCAAAAGGGGACCAACAAAATATTAGTATTAATCTGCAAACCATAAAAAATCATTCTGAACAGAGATGCAAAGACGGCCGTTGTCACAATCTTGTGACCAAAGATAGCCTACAATCATTTTCTGAGTGTCAGAAATTCTGTATGATCATTGCAGATGATGTGTTTGCCACTACAGCCTACGTCTACTGACCAGCTAATAAAAATGTGACATGAAATCAACGCGATATGGCGCTAAAACTTAAAAGCTCTTTTCTCTTCCTCTTTCTTTTAGCACACACAAATTACAACTGCCAAAGTGTGCTTCATCATGGTCTTTTTCTTTACCACTAGCGCACACTGATGAGGTTTTATTTTTCTACAGAAACATGCATCGTAGCGAGTCAATACACCCTTTATACATCATAGTCTACATGCCGTACCAAGATATAATAGATCCATGTATGTCAAACTGTGATTTGTAATGATCTTATAGGATTGCGAAAATCGTAAATACATCCGTGTATCACAAGCTTTAGACAAAGAGGAATGAGCTAGCTAGCCTAGGTGAGTTTTTGGAGGGTGTGTGAAATGTTTGTAATTTTTTTATATGTTGTGAACCAGCCAAATCACCTAGAAATTGTTTTTGTTTTTTTAAATAAGACATAAGTAGGAGACTAAAAAGCAAGAGGACCAAAAAGCAGCAAGGCAACTGTGAAAAATGCTACCATCTTTCATCACTGGAGGGAGCCGAGCGCTTCAAACTCAAAGCAAGCTTGCTTTGCTTCTGCCTGAGAAGTTAAATAAACGAATTAAACACAAGATGGCAGTAGCACACACACATCTGGTTGACCATCTTTGTGGGCACTCTGGTTTTTAATATTGTATATTCCATCCCCTTACACGAACCCTACTTCTAAACCTACCCACCACAGATATCTGCATTTTAACATTTATAACAAATTAAAAAAATTATTCTGTATGATTTAAGCAGGTTTCCTCTTTGGGACCTCAATTTAGGTCCCCATAGAGTCCCCATGAGTCAGTGTGCAATCTGGTTGAAGTCCCCAACGGGATAGAAAAACAAACATGAACAAAGCAAAGTCCAGGTATTTACAATAGAAGCTGTATTGTATTCCTGTGCACCTTGTATATATAAAAAAAAAAATTAATGTTCATGTCTGAGGACTTGTGATGCCTCACAAGCTATACCTTTATCAGTTGTTCTTGAGGAACAGTACCCACAAAATTATGATTTCATTATACATCATTTGGCTTAGGGTCCATAATGCTTTGGCCTTTGACATTTGACAGCCCATATGCAGGATATGCCAAAAGAATTAAAGGCCAATTCCAACAAATTTCCCAAGAATTAGACAATCATTTCCCCCATTTGAAAATCAAATTCAAAAGCACATCGTGTGTCAATACAGATAAAGGGTTTATTTTCATTAAAACAATTAAAAATGACAAGACAAAACTTAAATTGGTTAAACATTATCTGTTGTGAACGGGTCTCGTACTGTCCTTGTGCTGAAGAGGTTTGTATCTTCTTATTGGATGGGCTTTAAATGTTGAACTCTGGAAAATAAGTAATGATTGATTTACACAGATTAGATAAGTTAGTGTCTTCAGAGTAACAGGTTTTTCTCAGGACAACACTCACCCATAGCCGTTCTTGCATCTGGCGCATCTCTTGTAGTCTCCTCTCACGCGCGACTTTCCGTGCAGCATCACGCTCATCAAAAGAGAAAGGCTGAAAACGATTCCAGCTCACCCTTGATTTAAAAAAAAAAAGAAAAAGTTAAATAATTCTTATAAGCATAACCAAAACATTGTTGAAAGTGAATTTCACCTTTGTACCTTGGAAATTCAAAGATGATTTGTTCTAAACTGTTGTTTGAATGAGCAGGTGAAGATGCTCCAGAAGACCTACCATCTGCAAAGACTGGACAAAAATCACAAGTCAGTCTGGTTTAGGCCCTGTCACAAATGGAGCACTTGATGTGTATTTGCACTCTTGTCATAGCACCAAGCCATGCAGTCAGGATGCTCAAACTGAAGTGAATACCAACTGAATACTGCCTACTGTATTTAGTTGACATTATGCACTATTAAACATTTCAAACAGGGCTACCTAACCTTGTCCTGGCAGTCCAATCATATGACAAACAAATTATGTTTTACAGTTCTTTGCAAGTGTCTATGCTACACATTTTTGGAAACTGTAAGAGGTTAATCAGGTACGCAATCAAGATTTTTTTTTTTTTTTTTTTGCATAGTATATTATACTGCAGAAACATTAATAGTAGGATGCAACACTATTCTCATCCAAATAGTGCTTACTTTAAGGGATTCAATGAGTTCTCCCTTCATATTAAACTTGGATAGATTTTAAGTTATTGCTATATTTTTAAATCTCTGTACTCCATTTTACACAGTCAGCATCCTTATTCCTTACCAGTTTCACAGCTGTCGGTTTTTTGCAGAGGGGAGATGACGGCCAAACCGTACTGGCGCTTAGGCGAGAACTTCAACGGCTCTCTGCGTTTAAATACATCCATGTACCGCTTATCCGTTTTCGTATCTGCAAAAAAAAAAAAAAGAGGGTTAAGAAACGGCCAAACAGGTTTAGCAAGGAGTAACCATTTTAAAGCTAAAATCAGTGAAATGCTCTCATGTACTCTACGGGCGCGCAGGCTGACTGGTCTGGAGCAGTTGCTATGGAGACCGTGTCGCGCGCAGATAAAGTGACTGAAACCAAATAACTTACATTGTCTTCTATACTCTTTGCTGAAACGGTAGAGATTTAAAGACTTTGGCAAAACAATACATTAAGGTACGTTTTAAATACGGCGTCGCAAGAGATAATAACATGCTTGACTACAATAACATAAGCTTCGACTCAAAATAAACAAGTTTTACATTAAATAAACACTTCCACTAAAAGCCGTTTTTTTATGAATAAGCGGCCAGGAGAGCTTAAAAATGAACACTCGGCAATGATGTATATAAAAGATACAACAAAATATTACTAAAATGCTATTAATATTACTAAAATATTACTAATATACCATTAATTAAAACTATTAATAACTTGCCTGAATGACTTTCAGTCGTTTGTGCCTCGTTATGTTGAGCCATTATTACTGTCGTGACATGAATCGATTAAAAAGCTTTTTTTTTTTTTTTTAGCCAACTGATTCCTTTAAATGCACGTGTCGAATTGGTAATTGTCTACACCTGCAGTTAAACCTGCCACAAACGTGCTCTAAATCATGCAGCGGCATAGGCTAGTTTAAGATTTAAGAGTCAAACTTAATTGTTTGTAAAGCAGTTTGAAATAATTCAAGAATTGTTTTAGCTGATTAAAATATCATTTTCATGTGATTGTCTAGCCTAATAAATGCTATGTGTGTGTGTAGCTCATGAGTCATGTAGAGGGGCGGAGCTCTGCTCCATCAGAGGAGGAGGAGGAAGAGGAGGAGGAAGAGGAGGAGGAAGGCTTCAGTGAGAGCGCCACGCAATACCAGAGGCAGTTACTCTGAATACAACTGTGGTTCTGTCAGCTGTACTGTCAAACATTGAACATTGATTTTTTTGGAATATAGTTGATCTATACAGCAAAGTCTTCTAATCTTTATTACATATATTTCACTGCTCTTACCTGCAATGATGTTAGTATTTTTTTCTAGGCTATAGCATTGTAAAATGCAGTGATAAACATTTTTACATATACAGTACAGAATTAAGTTGAGTACAAAATTATGCTTGAAATGTGCTCAGACGATGGCTGACTGTGTTTGCTTTGAATCAACCACAGCATGCAACTCTCAACATTTTGATTGTGGTTTTATTTGTTTCATAAAAAAATATAAATGTAGGCTACCTTTATAAGGACAAACTGAGATGTTCTCCAGTATCCAAACAGATGTTCTCCAATATACAAAGTTTCTGAAAAAATAGACTAATAATGATTAAAAAACGAAATTAATTAATTTCAGACTCATAAGAAAACAAACAAAAAAACAAACGTCTGCCTAGTCACACGGCATTAATTAACATTTTCTTTTTTTTTTTAAAAATCATCCAATGCTTTCAAAAGAAATACTGTACATGTCCTCCTTCAATGTCACAGTTTCTTTTTAAAGGGATAGTTCACCCAAAAATGAAAATTCTGTCATCATTTACTCACCTTCAAGTTGTTCCAAACCTGTATGAATTTCTTTGTTCTGCTAAACACAAAAGAAGATATTTGGAAGAATGTTTGTAACCAAGCAGATACGAATATCTGAGTTACAATATGAATAAACTTCAGGTTTTTTAACTGTGCCCTCTACTGTACAGGCATTTCTTTCAGACTGAGGCTTATTCATTTCACTTTTGGTGTGAAAGGGCCTTTACATTTGCCAAAAATATAACTTTATTTTGTCGTTATTTAAAAACAAACAAGCAAGCCCAGCCCAGCCCAGATGGGAAAAAGTAACGCAAAAGTAATGTAACACGTTACTTTCCATGGAAAGAGTAGCTAAGTAACGCTACTAATTACTTTTTTAGGGAGTAACGCAATATTGTAATGCATTACTTTTAAAAGTAACTTTCCCCAACACTGATCAGGAGTCTATAAACGGTGGCTAAAGTCTAGCTGAAGTTCTAGACCGGTTAACATCCCTTACTTTACAGTACCTCTTTAGGGCAGTCTAAAGTGGATTTTTTTAAACTCTTCTGCTGCCGCAAGATGGCGCCAAAACCTTACATATCATAATTTAGTGAGCAAAAGCAACTTGCTCTGTAAATTTTTTTTGCATTCATCTTATGAGGTACTCACAGACGAACTATACATATTCAAATGAACCTTTTCCCTTTCCATGTAATTAAAAGAGCTCTGCAAGTACAGTTTAATTGACGCCGCCCCTCAGCAGAACTTGATGTGGTCATTATAGCCTACTCATGCTTCATATAATGACCAGTTAAAGCACACACCAAGAGAGATTACACCCAATAAGCCTGTTATGATATTTTAACTGGTGATGGTGGGGGAGGGGGGGGGGGCTGTTGTCATGGTAACAGATTAAGGTCAGAGATGTCCTAAACCACTTTTGCCATGGAATTACTGCTGTCCAGATCAGACGGATGCTGCTGGGACGGAAAATAACATAACGCCCAGTAAAACTTATTCACTTATACCTTCTTGGTTTTGTTTTTCCTTTGATGAAGGAAGCATGAAATCGCATTGAATGTCTCACAGTTCATTTTAGTTATTAAAATCATATGTTATTTGGATTATAATTGCTGGTGGACGGTGGTCTTTACTTAACTTCACATGCACTATGAGTGCTAGACCTCCAGCAGTCACGCGCACTGCAGTTTCGGCGTGATGTCTGAGTGGGTTCGGAAGATGCTGCAGTCCCAATGGAACATTTAAACATCAACATGCTGCGTTTATTTTCAATCTAGTAACAGATACCAGTTTGTTGACGAGGAATGAGCTACACGAATATGAAGTCGTGCGTCGCAGCGGTGTGAATTGCAGATTTTTTTCCTTCTCCTGCTCAATGATGCAGCTACATTTCCTCCACTCAGCTGCCTATGGAGAAGGTTAAACCATCAGTGCTGGATTTATATGGCTTTGTGTTTCCTCCAAGTGTTTTTGACTTGTAAATCTCTCTGATCGTGTAATATTAATATGGAGGGTGACATTCCAGACATATTAGAGCAGTTCATGAGCAGCCCTCTTGTCACTTGGGTAAGTTGCAGTTTGTTACGTGCAAAACATAGATTATCAGAATATCTGAGTAAAAATTGTCTCTGTAGAACTGTAGGCTATTTTTTGTCATTATAACAACTGACAAACTCTCTGTGTGTGCCTATATATTGTTATTTTGTTCTATATGCTATATTTGTTTTGTTCTGTATTTTTATAAGTGTATATGTTTCTATATGTTCTACTAAAAAGGCTATAGTCTATTTAATGGATGGTTCCATTGTGACAGCTTACCCCATGTACTGTAACATCTTCCTCCTCTATGGAGGCATGTTGTCACAAAAGTAAATAGCTACTATATAATGTTGGGCATTTTTATGTTGCCAAGACTTTAAGGTTTGTGTCTGTCTGTACCACTGAACTTTTCATTATAGATCATAAACAGTATCTGAGAAATATTCACTGGAGTGAAGTGTAACAAATAGCCCTGGCTTTCACTGATTATTATATTTTTGTAGTTTGCTTAAATTGCCCTGGCCTGCAGTGTGACTAATGTGTGTTTAAAAGTACAAAATTACCATGCATTTTCTCAATTTGAGGTCTCAAAATGCCACAAAACTGCATGTATAATTAGATAATTGTCATTTATAGAGATTGTCCCTCTTCAGGACACTGCTGTCACTTTAACTACCCATTTATGTCCGTCTCAAAGGTTAAGACTTTTGGTCAACTAGGTGACAAAGAGGGGAACATGCTCTCTGAATACACAGAATTAGTGGACGGAATATTCTTGAACAAGGTCATGAATCAAATGTAAGTATGTGTATGTCATAAATCTGCACACAGTTATTATCCGAGCACTTAACTCAGTATAGTAAGCATTTCATTTGAATGTAGTTTAGGTTTTTATTGATCTAAACTTTTTATTTAAAAAAAAAGAAATGGGACATACCGTTCAAAAGTTGGGATCATTATTTTGTGTAAATAAATTCATACTTTCATGACTTTAATTGATTGAAAAGGTGACATTAAAGGGTTAATTCACCCAAAAATGAAATTTCTGTCATTAATTACTCACCCTCATGTCGTTCCAAACCCGTAAGACCTTCGTTCATCTTCGGAACACAAATTAAGATATTATCAGGGATGTTTAGATAACTATAAAAGAGTTCACATGTTCCTTTGAACATATTTAGCTATAAGATCTATTTAATTACTTCAGTTTTTTTTTTTAAACAAATTGAAGCATTTAAACTGATATAATATATCAGTTTAAAAACTCTAATTCGTTGTTATATTATATTATAGGCTATTATAATTATATTATATTGTAAGCTTAATAAAGAATTTATCTCACAAGGGGATTGTTTAGGGATCCTTGCCATTAAAAAGTTTGAAAACCCCTTTTATATAAAATTTTGGAAATTCATAAGCAATAAACAAACATTTTATTTTGATGGTTTAAAACTGCCTGTCACCAATAATTGACTGTACAAAAACACATTAAAAACCATCTCAGTGTAACTGCTTAATTTTTTCCCATATTATATATTATTATAAAGAATTTAACTGTCCTGGGGGAGATTTTTAATAGTATTTATTGGTAAAGAAGACTTGTACAGTTAAAAACACTGAAAAAAAAATCGCAGTCAAGCTAAAATGTGCTTAATTTAGTGACTTCTGAATTAACTGCTTTAAAAAAAAAGTATTTAATATATCACTAAGTTACATCAAGGGTTAAATAAAATAGAAATGGCACATTAAAGCCACTTTTTTGTGTGTGTTTACGTATGCTGTACAGGTCTGGTATAAAGAATGTTTTTGCTCAGGTGACCAAAATGTCCGCCCAATAAAAAAAAGTTTTGCTCAGCGAGAAAATAAATTAGAGGGAACATTGCCAGAAAGGTAGTAAAAACATCGTTAAAATAGTCCATGTGACTCCAGTGGTTTAACCTTAATGTTATGAAGCGACGAGAATACTTTTTGTGCGAAAAAATTATTCAACAATTTCTTGCATTCTTCCATGTCAGTCTCCTACGCTGTTCATGTAGTAAACACAGTGCAGCACTTCCGGGGTCTACGTCAGAACGCCGGCTATTTCTATTTCAAATAAATGCTGTTTCCAGTTTCCACAAAAATGTAGTTTTTCAACAAATGTTTCGACACAAATATGAAGCTGCTCATCTGTTTGTTAATAATAATAATAATAATAAATGTTTCTTGTGCAGCAAATCAGAATGATTTCTGAAGGATCATGTGACACTGAAGACTGGAGTAATGATGAAAAATTCAGCTTTGCCATTGCAGAAATAAATTACATTATAAAAATATTTAAATAGAAAAAATACATTTTTTATCAAATAGAAAACATTATAAATGTTAATAAAATTTGACAATATTACTGTTTTACGTGTTTTTTATCAAATAAAATGCAGCCTTGGTGAGCATAAGAGATTTCTTTCAGAAACATTATTAAAGGAACACGCCGACTTTTTGGGACTTTAGCTTATTCACTGTATGCCCCAGAGTTAGATAAGTCCATACATACCATTTTTATGTCCGTGCGTGCCATAACCCAAATATCATTGCGCCTGCTGCACCCATGGTACGGCAGCAAAGTTCCTGGATTATTACGCAGGAATGAGAGTGTAGTCCCTAGCCATATCGGTCTAGAAAATTGCAACCTTTAATTTTCCGTCGGTCTTAGTACACAATGTAACTATACAAATCACAACATATATATAGGAAAATGTTGCCGTTATTTCGTCACTTATTGAGCAGTAGGCTAGATGGAGCCATTTACCTCCAGTCTTTGTGCTAAGCTAGGCTAGATGTGGGTGCGCCAGACAGAGTTATGGCACGCACGGAGATAAAAATGGTATGTATGGACTTATCTAACTCTGGGGGATACAGTGAATAAGCTAAAGTCCCAAAAAGTCAGCGTGTTCCTTTAAATTTTGCTGACCCCAAAACTTTTGAATGATATGTACATCAAAGGAAACTTTTGGCACACATTCAATCAACTATTGAGTCTAAATTATTCATCCAAAGCAATTAAACACTTAGTTAAGTGCTTTGCTTAAGGGCATATTGTTGAAAGGGTTCTGTCAGTGACTTTTTCGTTCACAGGTTGTCTATACATGTGATCAAATTCGTGCTCCCATTCCAGATGTGAAGTTACCACCACCCTTTGGTGTTATTTGCATCTAATATCAGGCATTTATTGCAGACGGCATGTGTTTTAGCTTTTAAATGACTCATTCCATGCAGGAGACCTAAAACACTGTATGCTTTGTAATGGCAATGAAGGAACACTTTGTAGTCAGTCGTTCAGGCTGTTCAGCTGGACAGAATTTGGATGGGTGCATATGGGCGAGTTGTTTTTGCCCCAAATTCTATTTTCATCTCTCAGACAAAAATCCATAGCTGGTTTTAAATATTTAAAACCCATCTGTGCCTTTGCAGTGTAATGTGTGCGTATTTCATTGCCATTTAAAGATAGTTAATGCTAAGACCTTGTATTCTCAAAAGCAAAATAATCTGTAAAGATGCTGAGGTAGTAAACAGTACAGTATGAATTTGAAAACTGTAATCCCATGGATTCAGGGAGGATTAGGGCTTGATTGTAGACTTTTTTTTAATGATGGCACGGACCACATCCCATACAGAAGTGCCTCATGGAACTGCAGTGTTTCAGGTCACTGTGTCAATACTCGAACCTTGAGCTGCTGAACTAAAAGAGTTAAAGTCTCAGTCAAGACTTGACCTGAACTGAATTCTGCTTTGGCTCTGTCTGTGTCTGGCTAGTTGAGGAATGAAGTCATGTGGGGAAAAAAAAAACAGAATGAATGAACAGATTGTGTGTCGTTGCTATTATTACTCGTACCCTTAGTCCAGGTTAATATACTAAGCAGGTCTTCAGAAACAAGATGTTTCTTGCTTGTGTTGATTTTATGTTACAGGAATTAGTTTGTCTTTTTCCCCCTGCAGAAATCCCAAAGGGACTGTTCAAGTTTTAAACAAAGTGTACAATGATGTCGGCCAGAGAGCTCAAAACCTGTCTGTTCTCATTTACCACATCAAATCATACTATCAGGTAAGGCACAGAGAAAAATGCAGGTACCTTCAGAAGTAAAAATCACATTCATTTTCTGTATGGACAAATTAAATTGTACTAATAATGCATTAAAGGGTTAGTTCACCCAAAAATGAAAAATCTGTCGTTAATTACTCACCGTCATGCCGTTCCAAACCCGTAAGAGCTTCGTTCATCTTCGGAACACAAATTAAGATATTTTTGATGAAATCCGAGAGCTCTCTGACACCTCCATAGACAGCAATGTAATAAACACTTTCAAGGTCCAGAAAGGTAGTAAAGACATCGTTTAAATAGTCCATGTGACTCCAGTGGTTCAACCTTAATTTTATGAAGCGACGGGAATACTTTTTGTGCGCAAAAAACAAACAAAAATAGCGACTTTATTAAACAATTTCTTCACGTCTGTGTCCGTCTCCTACGCAGTTTACGTTGGTCAGCTCCTGCGTCAGCATCACACGCATGCGTCATGGTGCTCATGTGAACAGCATCGGCCAATGGTAAGCCGGCATGCTGGCGTAGTTCTGACATAAGTCGGAAGTGCTGGACTGTTTTTACTATGTAAACTGTGTAGGAGACTGACACACATGTGAAGAAATTGTTGAATAAAGTCGTTATTTTTGTTTGTTTTTGCACACAAAAAGTATTCTCGTTGCGTCATAAAATTGAGGTTGAACCACTGTAGTCACCTGGACTATTTTAACAACCTTTTTAACTACCTTTCTGGACCTTGAAAGTGTTAATCATATTGCTGTCTATGGAGGGACAGAAAGCTCTCGGATTTCATCAAAAATATCTTAATTTGTGTTCCGAAGATGTACGAAAGTCTTACAGGTTTGAAACGACATGAGGGTGAGTAATTAATGAAAGAATTTTCATTTTTGGGTGAACTAACCCTTTAGCCTTTTATAAAAGATTAATTAAATACATTTAAAAATCTAAAATAATAATGAAAGTTTATTTTAAAAAATTACAATTAAAAAATATGTTTTTTTATAAAAAAAATTACAAAATTTTTTATTGCTGAATTTCTAGTGAAGAACTACTATACCCTTAATCCCTGAATAAAAGAGATAACTGCACAGTTAGATAATGCATGGTCATGTACCTTTCCCCCCTGGTTTTTAAGATGCTTTTTTGCTTTGAATCAAATGTTGTAATGTTGTGATTTCTTTCTGAGTTGGTTGGATTGGTTCAAGGCTATGAAGAATTATCGGATTCCTTTAGAGAAAATAAATGAAAGACACACTACCAAAACCAGGAGCAATAAAAAGTGAGCAGTCCAGTAGCTCTCTATGCCCAATTTTTACCTTGTCTTCTGTGAAGCAGAGAAGAAGGTTAATATATAAGTCATTATTTCACATATGTTTTTGCTGCATGCATAAGTTCATTGTCAAGTTCCTCTTTACTATACTGGATTCTGCATATTCCCAAATGGAGGCCCTTTGGGTGGAAGGACAGGATTTGAAGTCATACCCTAAAGTTCCTGCTACCCCCTTCCCCTCTCAGAGAGCCCACCCTGCATCCTACACATCTGTCCGTGTGGAAATAGTCTCGCCACCAGACCTACAAGCTCCTCTCAAAGAGGCTGGCCTAGATATCAGCATGTCAAGCCAACATCTGTGTAATCAGTAGCTAGGAAACAGCAATGGCCTGGAGCAAAGCTGGAAAATGACCCATTTTACATCCCATGAGACCTGTCTCTCATGGTGCCAGCTAAAGCGGTCAAAGTAATGAAAGTACCCTTAAATACAGACGAGCCAAAAAACAGAATTATTTCCTGTTGCTTAATTGTCACTGGTTTTCAATTGGTCAGTGAAAATATGGCTTTGTTGTCTTAAAGGGTTAGTTCACCCAAAAATGAAAATTCTGTAATTAATTACTCACCCTCATGTCGTTCCAAACCCGTAAGATCTTCGTTCATCTTCGGAACACAAATTAAGATATTTTTGATGAAATCTGAGAGCTCTCTGACCCCACATAGACTGCAATGTAATTAACACTTTCAAGGTCCAGAAAGGTAGTAAAGACATTGTTAAAATAGTCCATATGAATCCAGTGGTTCAACCTTATTTTATGAAGCGACGAGAATACTTTTTGTGCGCAAAAAACAAACAAAAATAATGACTTTATTCAACAATTTCTTCTAGCCTGTGTCAGACTCTTACGCTGTTGACGTAACACAAACAGTGCAGCGCTTCCAGAACGCCGGTTTACCATTGGCCGACGCTGTTCACGTGAGCACCATGACGCATGTGCACGAGTCGTTCTGCCGTAGAACTAGGAAACACTGCACTGTTTACACTGCGTCAACAGCGTAATAGTCTGACACAGGCTAGAAGAAATTGTTGAATAAAGTCATTATTTTCGTTTGTTTTTTGCGCACAAAAAGTATTCTAGTCGCTTCATAAAATTAAGGTTGAACCACTGGAGTCACATGGACGATTTTAACGATGTCTTTACAACCTTTCTGGACCTTGAAAGTGTTAATTACATTGCTGTCTATGTGGGGTCAGAGAGCTCTCAGATTTCATCAAAAATATCTTAATTTGTCTTCCGAAGATGAACGAAGGTTTTACGGGTTTGGAACGACAGGAGGGAGAGTAATTAATTACAGAATTTTCATTTTTGGGTGAACTTACCCTTTAAGTGGTCACATTTTCAGTGCTCAAGAAATGCAAATCTAAGTGCAAAGCAAAGCTGAGAAAATAAATGCACATTGTGCATTTAAAATAGTGTGACATGTAGCAGAGCTGTTTATACTCGGCAGCATTCATAAAAAGCACTCTGGAATCGTTGGGATTGACTTCATTGACTTTCCTTGAGTTTTGTTAGCCTGAGGAAATTCAGAGCGTTTAATCATTGATCTAGCTTATTCAGCGAAACTTAAAACGATCTTGCCCAAGAAGAATCTGCATGAATGAATTCCCATATGGAAAAGTGACAAGCTAAATAAGCTCACCCATACCTTTGCTGATTTGTGTTGTCGATTTAACTTGCACATTGAAAAGCCCTGGACGTTCTGGGGCATCTGCCAGCCACAAGGAGACATTATTAATAATTAGTAATAATCACATTGTCATGCTGTTTTAAGCTGAAATGCTATGTAATGAATGGTCCCCCCGGTTATGTGGCTTTTTAAGAAGGTCCAATAAGTCTTTTAGTGAGTACTATATAATCTAACTTATTGAATTACCTCTGCATTGGTCCTCTAATGTGTTTTTTAGACATGAATAAGATTGCAGAGAAGGGTGACCACAACATTCAAGTTCATCTGAAGCACCACATCAAAGTTTAATAATTGTCTTGATTTAAACCATCCCCCATGGGCCTGCAGGCCTTGCACACAAGTTTCCTGAACTCTTTGAGACGTCTCTGAACAATTACCCCAGTCCCCAGTCCTGCCTGTAATTTACAGCTTAAAACGGTTGAATGCAGTGAAACTGATGGCAGCTGGGTCTGTTTTTGCTCTTTAATAAAACTGAAAGCTGCTGGTTTTTGAACAAGATTCTGTGCATCTCATCTCTCCCATGTCCTGTTTCTAATTTTGCATCCTATTTACTGTAGGAGACCCTGCATCAGCTGATTATGATGTCTCCTCCCAATGTGCTGCTGCTCGGCAGGAACCCGCTCTGTGGTACGTCAGCTGTTGAACAACAGATTCTGAGAAAGTGCTGAATGGTTCCAGAGGCTCGAATCTAATGACGCACACACAAACAATAGATCAGGAATTCTTGCAGAAATCATAAAGCTACTGTGTGTATTTTTAATTTGACTTTCCCCTCCTAGTACTGCCTTCATGTCTCCCCGTTCACACTTAAAGTTTCAGAAGTTGTTATTATAATATAATATCTTGATCCATGATATCTTTGTTCAGAATAAAATGTGTGCATAATGGGTAGCGGGAGGCATTAGTTTTGAGTGACAGTAGTTCCCTCATCTAAGTACACTACAATTCAAAAGTTTGGGGTCAATAAGATTGTTTTTTTTACTCCAAAAAGAAATGTTTAGTTTTATTCAGCAAGCTGGCATTAAATTGATCAAAAGTGTCAGTAAAATATTTATAATGCTACAAAAGATTTCTATTTCAAATAAATGCTGTTCTTTTTAACTTTCTATTCATCAAAGAAGCTTGCAAAAATGTGTCACGGTTTCCACAAAAATATTAAGCAGCACAACTCTTTTCAAAATTGATAATAATAAGAAATATTTCTTGAGCAGCAAATCAGTAACTTAGAATGATTTCTGAAAGACCATGTGACACTGAAGACTGGAGTAATGATGCTGAAAATTCAGCTTAGCCATCACAGAAATAAATTACTGATATAAAATATATTAAAATAGAAAAAGTTATTTGAAATTGCAATAATATTTCACAATATTACAGCCTTGGTGATTATAAGGGAATTTGGAACATTTGGAATGGTAGTGTACATTTTGGAGTGCACAAGATTCAGGTTCATTTGCAATCCATTGTAAAGCACTTAATTGTTTTGAATGAAATCTTTTTTTCTAGAGGAAGGTCTAGAAGAGGTCAGGAAGTTGCTGCTGCTGTTGCTTGGCTGTGCTGTGCAGGTAATATGTAACTGTGTGCACTACATAGATTTTATTAAACCAAGCACTATTCGCTTTTCATTGTACAAACTAGCTATCAAATTGACTTGTCATTTGAATCTAAATAAAGCAGTATGCAGACCTAAAACTGTCTGTTTCTGTTTTACAGTGCGAAAGAAAAGAGGAGTATATCGAGAAGATACAATGTCTTGATTTTGACAAAAAAGCAGCAATCGCAGCTCATATCCAAGAGGTACTGGAATATACTCACACTATTGCTTGGCAAATATGGCACATATGGATGATTATCTGTATAATCATGTAGTAATTATATTCGATTGGACTTCTCAGGGATAACTAATTTAAATAATCTCTGCCTGAAAGAAGCCACCTACAGGCACAATGTGTGCCTTAATATCTTAATAAGATAATACATCAGAACCCCTTTTATTTTCATATTGTGAATGACATGCAACTTCTATTATCTATTATGCACCTTTTTGCCAGGAGGTGTTTTGAATTGAGCAGTAGGTAAATGCTACAAAATGTTATAATGTTATGAGCCATTTTTTTGCACTCCAGGTGACTCATTGTCAGGAGAATGTGTTTGATATGCATTGGTTGGAGATGGAGGATGTGTGTCCGGAGGAATGGGAAAATCTCTGCAGAAGTATGAACATTAATCTCAAAATGTTAGTGGACCAGCGAGACCGGCAATTTGAGGTATCTTCAAAAGTCATTTAGAAATGATCAAATTAATTCCCCTCCCCACCTTTCTGGGAGATAATCATTAAATTTAAAGGGGTCATGAACTGGCTTTTTTATACTGTTGTCTGAGGTCAACTTATGATGCCCGCGTGGTTTTTACATTCAAAAACATCATAATGAATAAGTAATAGGCTATTTTCTACCCTGGTTTTGAGCCTAGCTCTTGAAACGCTCAGTTTTTATGGGCGTGCCGCATTGAAGACTTGGAAGTAAACGCCCACTGCTCTGATTGGATAACAGTTTTGCATATTATAATGAGCTTCAGCTCCCCAGTCATTACACATGAGGAATTGTTTTGAAAACTTCCAATGTGGAGAAATGGCAACTGGAATGATTCGCCACAGGGCTTGCAAAATGTCTTTATCAAACAAACACAATGATTTATCTCTCATCCACCCACAATTAATTGGAATGTTATTTTTTATTACTTGGCCGGCCCGATTGGTTGATATAACTGCGAACCGTGCATAACAAACACACACACACCCACACACATACACACGTTTGAAACATGCCATAACCTTTATTGCTTGGAAGTTCGACCCGGTTTTGCTCCACGTAGGCCTGTTATTTATCTAACATGCCAGGCACGAATCAATGGGCGGGGCTACAGAATTAGGCGTTATTCTTCTTCAGTTAAGGCGGCGTTTCACTGCACTCTGACGTCACGGGGACGCACATTCGCAGATCGATCATTTACTGAGCCAGCTGTCAATAAAAGCTTTTCTTTGACTAACAAGGAAGTTTTCAGCTCTGAAACTTACAGGATATTCTTATATTACCATGACCTTTTATATATCAAAAGCTCAAGGGAAAGTTGATTTCTCAAATTTCTCAAAGTTGATTTTCTCAAAGGAAAATAACTTGTAGTCGGTTGCTTAAAACTATTAACTAGCCAATGCATGTGACTTTAAATGCCAATTGATTGAAGCCAGAGCAGTTTAGTTGGTTAACAAGTTCATTTTCTCATCTGACCCCTTTCATTCTTTCTGTCTCTGCTGGTAGGTCAGCGTGGAGCTGATGCAGGGGAAAGAGACGATGAAGTCTGTAGTGTTTGGTGATGACGCCTCTCTCTCAGAGTCCGCCAGCAACCAGCTCCCTTTATCCCAGCAGCATCTGGCACTAGAGCTGACGGATGCTAAAGCCAAGATCAAACGCCTCAGACAGGAGCTGTGAGCAAATGCACACACACACAAAACTGACCTACACATGCACAGACATGATGAATGATCAAACATGATGACTGAAACAAACCCAGGGTGACTTGTATGTTTATGGGGGTATGTGATTGTAATCATTTTAGCAAGTAGATAATCATGGTTCATGGCTGTGACTTCCTGCATTTTTGTGCATTTTTACTTTTGTATTTTATTTTATTTTATTTTAATATATTTTAACAATTGCAATTAATATTGTAAGCCTATAATATTCGTTTTCGCTGTCCACAACAATATAACTGATTATGTGATAGTAAAGGTCCGCTGATTAATCTACAGTAACTGGTTCTGTGGTTATGGTAAGATATCTGTAGGAAGCTTGCCGCAGATTAAAAATACCCTGGCACAGTGCATGGTCCGTCCTTATTCTGCTGACCCACTTTGATCCTCTTAGTGTAATGCTACAGACAGTCAACCCCCCTCATTTCCACCCATCCATCCTTCTATCCGTCAATTTTTTCCATCCATCCACAAACCCACTGTACAATACTGCTCATACTGCTGCATTCTTAAGCTTCTATTTTAGAGCATATCCTGGAGCAGCAATTGAGTGTTAATGTCTGAAAAAAGCAGCACAGCTTTTAAAGTGAATATGTGATGTTTTATTCACCATTCAAAGGAAGTGAAATTAATTTTATCAAAAATAATCAATTTCATGTGTTGATGCAACATCTTTTGTAGTGATGCACTAAAATGAAATTTTTGGACACACTGGGCTATGGAATAATGATCAACTTTGTTAATTATATAATCATTTTTAGGTAATTATACTACATTTTTAGTGTGAAGTCAAGCGTAGGATGGCTGTGCTTCTTTGTTGGCTGGTGTGCACTTGTAGTAGGTGTGCATTTGCGTACACGCATGTAGTTACATTTGCAAGAGTACTTATGCTTATGTTCACACATATTTGGGCGTGTTCACACATCCTTGTTCTTCTCTAATTAAGTAATTGCATGTTAATCACTCTTCTGAACCCGTATGAGTGTTGAATTTTTAAAATTCCTGTGTCCCAACAGAGAGGAGAAAAGTGAACAGCTCTTAGACTGTAGGCAGGACCTGGACAGTGTGGAGGCGGAGCTTAAAAGACTCCAGCAAGAGGTACTGAAAATAAAATCATCTCAGGCTGCTATTAAGAACTTTAAGAACATTACATATGCTCATGGCTTAATGTCATAGACATGACAACTTCTGAATAACACCATGTATTCCTAGTAGTAGTAGTAGTAGAAGTAGTAGTAGTTTATTGTCATTTCAACATGTGGTGCATGAAAGAAACACAATTACGTACTCAGGTCCCAGCAATAATGCAACATAGCAATAAATAACAGCAAGCAATAATAATAAAAATAAGTAATCAGCAATATCAAACATAAATAACGCTACTAATCCATCAGACACAGTAGTAGAATAAATAAATAATACCCTCCACTTACACACCATATATTGACAATAAGCCTAAAAATTAAGACTAAAATGAATTAATCACTAACAGTGTACAAATAACATTAAAGGGTGAAAATTCTGTCATTAATTACTCACCCTCATGTCGTTCCAAAACCATAAGGCTGGAACACAAATTAAGATATTTTTGATAAAATCCGAGAGCTCTCTGAACCCTCCATAGACAGCAATGTAATTAACACTTTCAAGGTCCAGAAAGGTAGTAAAGACATCGTTAAAATAGTCCATTTGACTACACTGGTGAAGCGACGGAAATACTTTTTGTGTGCAAAAAACAAAAATAAAGACTTTATTCAACAATTTCTTCTAGCCTTTTTGTCAGACTTACTCTGTAATTTGGGTGAACTAACCCTTTAATAATAAATAACATGAATCATTAATACCATCATCACACAATGGAGTACAAATATTTTAAATGAAGCATTGTACAGTTCATCAGTTCTCACTATTTCTTAGCCTAGTGGTTCTGGTCCTAATGGTTTACTGGGTGGACAAGGTCCCTCATAATACAGGTTGCCCTCCTTCAGCATCTGGTGATGTAAATCTCACTTACAGTTGGCAAACTGTAATTGATAATTGTCTGGGCAGACTTAACTACCCGCTCTAGTACACCAAACTCTTTTAAGAAGATAAAGAAATATCAAATTTAGTTGTGCTATATTTGTATGTATATTACTACGGTCGTTATTTTAATGTTTGTTTTTTCTTCTTTTCTGCCTTTATCCTGTCTACTTTTCGGGGTCTGTGGCAGAACATGCAGCTGTTAACAGATGCACGAGCAGCCAGGATGTACCGTGATGAGTTGGATGCGATAAAAGAGAGAGCCATCAGAGCAGACAAACTGGAGAGTGAAGTGGCTCGCTACAGAGATAAACTTCACAACATGAACTTTTACAAAACCAAACTGGAGGTATGTATAGAAGAATGTTTATGTGTGTGTACACTACCGTTCAGATGTTTGGGGCTGGTAAGATTTGTTCATGTTTTTGAAAGTCTCTTATGCTCACCAAGGCTGCATTTATTTGATCAAAAATACAGTGAAAACCATAATATTGTGAAATATTATTACAATTTAAAATAATTGAAAGCATTTTAAAATGTAATTTATTCCTATGGTAAAGCTGCATTTTCAGCAGCCATTTCTCGTCTTCAGTGTCAATTATTCAGAAATTCGATTTGGTTTTCAAAACACATAAATTATTATGAATGATTTTCCAGGATTCTTTGATGAATGTTAAGTTCAAAAGAATAGCATTTTTCTTTTTAAATCGGTTGAAAAAATCTGACCCCAAATTTTTCAACAGTAGTGTTCAAATGAGAAATCTCACCTTAACTTTCTTTTGGCATTGGCAGGAGCTAAAGGAAGATAATCAGATGTTGATGGAAAGTAAGGCCATGCTGGAGGAACAGCTACAGAGCATCAAAGCACGATCTGACAAACTGTACCATCTGGAGAAACACAACCTCCTACTAGAGGCAAAACTTAATGACATGGAAGAAGTGAGGAAAAGGAAATGATACCCATTAGAAGAATCGGCTGCAATATACACTCACCTAAAGGATTATTAGGAACACCATACTAATACTGTGTTTGACCCCCTTTCGCCTTCAGAACTGCCTTAATTCTACGTGGCATTGATTCAACAAGGTGCTGAAAGCATTCTTTAGAAATGTTGGCCCATATTGATAGGATAGCATCTTGCAGTTGATGGAGATTTGTGGGATGCACATGCAGGGCACGAAGCTCCCGTTCCACCACATCCCAAAGATGCTCTATTGGGTTGAGATCTGGTGACTGTGGGGGCCATTTTAGTACAGTGAACTCATTGTCATGTTCAAGAAACCAATTTGAAATGATTCGAGCTTTGTGACATGGTGCATTATCCTGCTGGAAGTAGCCATCAGAGGATGGGTACATGGTGGTCATAAAGGGATGGACATGGTCAGAAACAATGCTCAGGTAGGCCGTGGCATTTAAACGATGCCCATTTGGCACTAAGGGGCCTAAAGTGTGCCAAGAAAACATCCCCCACACCATTACACCACCACCACCAGCCTGCACAGTGGTAACAAGGCATGATGGATCCATGTTCTCATTCTGTTTACGCCAAATTCTGACTCTACCATCTGAATGTCTCAACAGAAATCGAGACTCATCAGACCAGGCAACATTTTTCCAGTCTTCAACTGTCCAATTTTGGTGAGCTTGTGCAAATTGTAGCCTCTTTTTCCTATTTGTAGTGGAGATGAGTGGTACCCGGTGAGATCTTCTGCTGTTGTAGCCCATCCGCCTCAAGGTTGTGCGTGTTGTGGCTTCACAAATGCTTTGCTGCATACCTCGGTTGTAACGAGTGGTTATTTCAGTCAAAGTTGCTCTTCTATCAGCTTGAATCAGTCGGCCCATTCTCCTCTGACCTCTAGCATCAACAAGGCATTTTCGCCCACAGGACTGCCGCATACTGGATGTTTTTCCCTTTTCACACCATTCTTTGTAAACTTTAGAAATGGTTGTGCGTGCAAATCCCAGTAACTGAGCAGATTGTGAAATACTCAGACCGGCCCGTCTGGCACCAACAACCATGCCACGCTCAAAATTGCTTAAATAACCTTTCTTTCTCATTCTGACATTCAGTTTGGAGTTCAGGAGATTGTCTTGACCCCTAAATGCATTGAAGCAACTGCCATTTGATTGGTTGATTAGAAAATTGCATTAATGAGAAATTGAACAGGTGTTCCTAATAATCCTTTAGGTGAGTGTAACTATGTACTATTTTTGCCACTCCAAGTTTTCTTATCTGCTTGACTTGGCTGTCTTATATGTTTAAGGAAAGGACTGTGGACAGGAGACGAGTAGAGGAGCTGCTGGAAAGGAACGTCATATTGGAGCTCTCTCAGAAAAGGAGTATAGAGGAATCACAACGCTTGGGCTGGGAGCTAGAACTCGCCAAGAATCCTCAACAGAATTCAGGAACAGGTATATATATATATATATATATATATATATATATATATATATATATATATATATATATGTATATAATAGCACTGCAATTTAACATGACAATGCATGTTTAAAATGTGATGCTTGTGGACCATTGTGCCATTGAATAAGACAAGTCAAGTCAAGTCAAGTCAACTTTATTTATATAGCGCTTTTTACAATGCAGATTGTTTCAAAGCAGCTTCACAGTGTTAAACAGGAAAATAATGAACAGAATTTGATTCGGCTGTACAGCCGCTCTGGAGAAAACGGTGATGTCATCAGCTCATTTCAATTATCATATATATTCAAGTAATGTAGTTGATATAATTTAGTTTAGTAATTACATTTATTTGGATATTTATTTGAAAATTTTGTGTCCCCAACTGAGCAAGCCAGAGGCGACAGTGGCAAGGAACCAAAACTCCATCAGGTGTCCTAATGGAGAAAAATAAACCTTGGGAGAAACCAGGCTCAGTCGGGGTGCCAGTTCTCCTCTGGCCAATTAACAAACAGTGTATGTTTATTATTTTGGCAGCCTTATAGGTCAGAAGTAATATTAGATCGGATTATTCGAAAGATCGGAGGCATCACACCGGGTTTATTGAGGATGGCGTGTCAATTAAACAATTATTAAATAGGAATATTCGAAATATCGGAGTCATCACGCCGGAGATGGATCCATTGAGGATGCCATGTCGATGAGCAATTTCAGAGGGTAGACTAATTGACACGGTCTCTGCAGACACTTCAGGGATACGTTGGTAATGTCTGGGCGCTGGTCCACCATCTGATCTGGATACGGCCCGGATCCGGCTGACTGCAGTAAACCTCGGGATAAACAGAGAGACTAACATTAGCGTAGATGCCATTCCTCTTATGATGTAACGAGTACATCAGGTGTTATGGGAAGTGTTCTCGGTTCCGGCTGACCTAGTTAATGCAGCCTAACAATTTGAATAAAATATAAATTAAAATGTTTTATGTGTATGCCATAGTAAAGAGATGCGTTTTTAGTCTAGATTTAAACTGACAGAGTGTGTCTGCTTCCCGAACAATGCTAGGAAGGCTGTTCCAGAGTTTGGGTGCTAAATAGGAAAAGGATCGACCGCCTGCAGTTGATTTTGATATTCTAGGTATTATCAACTGGCCAGAGTTTTGAGACCGCAATAGACGTGATGGAGTATAATGCGTTAAGAGCTCGCTCAAGTACTGGGGAGCTAAACCATTTAGTGATTTGTAAGTAATTAGCAAGATTTTAAAATGTATGCGATGTTTAATAGGGAGCCAGTGCAGTGTTGACAGAACCGGGCTAATATGGTCATACTTCCTGGTTCTAGTAAGAACTCGAGCTGCTGCGTTTTGGACCAGCTGCAGTTTATTTATTAAGCGAGCAGGGCAACCACCCAGTAGAGCATTACAATAATCTAGCCTTGAGGTCATGAATGCATGAACTAACTGTTCAGCATTTTGCATTGAAAGCATATGCCGTAATTTAGATATATTTTTAAGATGGTAGAATGCAGTTTTACAGATGCTAGAAACGTGGCTTTCAAATGAGAGATTGGTATCAAAGAGCACACCCAGGTTCCTAACTGACGACGAGGACTTGACAGAGCAGCCATCAAGTGTTAGACAGTATTCTAGGTTACTACATGTGGAGTTTTTTTGTCCAATAATTAAAAATTCAGTTTTTTCTGAATTAAGTTGCAGGAAATTACTAGTCATCCAATTTTTTATATCAGCTATGCATTCCGTTAATCTTGTGAATTGGTAAGTTTCGTCAGGGCGTGAAGAAATATAGAGCTGAGTATCGTCAGCATAACAATGAAAACTAACGCCATGCTTCCTAATGATATCTCCCAGTGGTAGCATGTACAGGGTGAAAAGCAACGGTCCTAGCACTGAGCCCTGCGGTACTCCATACTGAACTTGTGATCGGTGTGAGATCTCTTCATTTACTGCTACAAACTGAAAACGGTCAGATAAGTATGATTTAAACCATGCCAATGCAATTCCACTAATGCCAACATAATTTTCGAGTCTATTCAAAAGAATGTTGTGGTCGATGGTATCGAATGCAGCGCTAAGATCGAGTAACACTAACAGAGAGATACAACCACGATCGGATGATAAGAGTAAATCATTTGTAACTCTAATGAGAGCAGTCTCAGTACTATGATGTGGTCTAAATCCTGACTGGAAAACCTCACAGATACCATTTTTTTCTAAAAAGGAGCATAATTGTGAGGACACTGCCTTTTCTAGTATTTTTGACAGAAAGGGTAGATTTGAGATTGGCCTGTAATTGACTAATTCTGTAGGGTCAAGTTGCGTTTTTTTAATAAGTGGTTTAATAATAGCCAACTTAAAAGTTTTCGGTACATATCCTAAAGTCAAGGATGAATTAATGATATTAAGAAGAGGATCTATGACCTCTGGAAGCATCTCTTTTAGTAGTTTAGTCGGTATAGGGTCGAGCATACATGTTGTTGATTTAGATGATTTAACGAGTTTAGCCAATTCTTCTTCTCCTATAGCAGTGAATGAGTGTAATTTTTCCTCAGTGACACTACAATGCTCTGTCTGATGTGATACAGTAGTAGACGGCTGCATGGTTATAATTTTTTTCCTAATATTATCAATCTTACAAGTAAAGAAGTTCATAAAGTCATTACTGCTGTGCTGTTGGCAGACATCAGAAGTTGAAGCTTTATTTTTGGTTAATTTAGCCACTGTATCGAATAAATACCTAGGGTTGTGTTTGTTTTCTTCTAAGAGAGTCGAGAAATAAGCAGATCTAGCAGTTTTTACGGCCTTTCTGTATGAAATCATGCTCTCTTTCCACGAAATGCGAAAAACTTCCAGTTTTGTTTTCTTCCAGCTGCGCTCCATTTTTCTGGCTGCTGTTTTAAGGGCCCGGGTGTGCTCGTTGTACCACGGCGTTGGACTATTCTCTTTAATCTTCTTTAAGCGCAGAGGAGCAACTGTGTCTAAAGTGCTGGAAAAGAGAGAGTCAATAGTTTCTGTTGCAACATCAAGTTCCTCTGGGCTATCTGGGATGCTGAGGAGATGAAACTGATGAGGAAGATTATTTACAAAGAAATCTTTAGTCGCAGCAGTGATAGTCCTGCCATATTTGAAGCGAGGGGACGGCTTTGCAGCCTTTGCTAAATTAAGTATACATGATACTAGGTAATGATCTGAGATGTCATCGCTCTGCTGCAGAATTTCAACGGTATCAACATTTATTCCATGTGACAATATTAGGTCTAGAGTATGATTATGGAGATGAGTGGGTCCTGATACGTGTTGCCTAACTCCAATAGAGTTTAGAATGTCTCTAAATGCCAATCCCAATGCGTCTTTTTCATTGTCTACATGGATATTAAAATCACCAACAATTAGGACTTTATCTGTAGCCAGTACTAACTCTGATAAAAAATCAGCAAATTCTCTGATAAAGTGTGTGTTGTGCCCTGGTGGCCTATATACAGTAGCCAACACAAATGTTAAACAGGATTTATCAATTTCACTACATAACGTTACGTAAAGCACCAAAACTTCAAAATAATTATATTTGAAACTAGACTTCTGAGTAATACTGAAGATATTATTATAAATTACAGCAACACCTCCCCCTTTACCTTTCAGACGCGGCTCGTGTTTATAACAATAATCTTGTGGGGTGGACTCATTTAAAGTAATGTAGTCGTCAGGTTTTAGCCAGGTTTCTGTCAAACACAGCACATCTAGATTATTATCTGTAATCATATCATTAACAATAAGCGTTTTAGAGGAAAGGGATCGAATATTCAGCAGCCCGAGCTTTATCATTTGATCATCTGTATTATATCTGTTGTTTATTTGTTGGACATCAATTAAATTTTTACAGTTGAATAGTTTTGGTGGTTTTTTGTATTTACTAATTCGTGGAACAGACACAGTCTCTATGTGAAAATAGCTAGGTGAAAGAGTCTCTATGTGCTGGGATTTATCTGACTTCTGTGACGCGAGACAGCTAGCAGACGGTCGGGTAAGCCAGTCCGTCTGCTTCCTGACCTGGGCCCTAGTTAGTCAAGGTTTAGCTTTAAGACTATGTGCCAAATTACTAGAGAGAAGAGCGGCACCACCCCAGGAGGGATGGATACCATCTCTTTTCAACAGGTCAGGTCTGCCCCAAAAGCTTTTCCAATTGTCTATGAACCCTATGTTATTTTGCGGACACCACTTAGACAACCAGCCATTGAGTGATGATAGTCTGCTAAGTATCTCATCACTCCTTTTAATGGGGAGGGGACCAGAGCAAAAAACCCGGTTTGCCATCGTACTTGCGAGTTCACACACCTCTTTAATGTTAATTTTGGTGATCTCCGACTGGCGAAGTCGAACATCATTTGTGCCGACATGAATAATAATCTTAGAGAATTTACGATTAGCATTAGCCAGCACTTTTAAATTTGCTTTGATGTCAGGCGCTCTGGCTCCCGGTAAACATGTGACTATGGTGGCTGGTGTCTCTATTTTCACGTTCCGTGTAATAGTGTAATAGAATCGCCAATAACTAGGGCACTTTCAACAGGATTCTCAGTGGGTGCTAAGTTACTCCAAGCTTTGCTTTGAAACCAACATCTACCATCTCATTGATCATTTGACAGGTCATAAATACACTTAAACTTGAATAAACCTAAAATGTCTTTATGGTTTTAGAGCTGAAGTCTTTGGGCCAGGAGGTAACTGAAAATACATGTAGCAGATTGCTAAAACTGGAGAAAGAGAACCAGAGGTTGTTGAAGTCCCTGGAAGAACTTCAAGGAACCAGTCACCCACTGGATGAGTTTATTTCTAAATCTAAACATATTGAAGAAAATTGGAGTACCAGCAATCAGTCCCTTGACACAGAAAATCTGCATGCATCCATGAAAAATTCTAACGGCAATGTTCATTGTCTTGAAGTAGAGCTCAATGAATTGGAGATGAAAAACCAGAGTCTTCAAGTCAATTTAAACCAAAACCAAGGTCAAGCAGTAGAAAACAAAGGTCTAGTGCATGAGAACGGACATCTGGAGCAAGATAAGAGTTGTCTGGAGAAGGAGATTCGGAGATTGCTGCAGCAAGTGAAGATCCAGGAGGCCTCGTTGGATAGTAGCAGTTTGAAGTTGGTGGTTCTAGAGAAAGAGAACCGTACCCTGGTTAAAAAGATTACCTATCTTAGTGAGACCAGTGCCAAGAACAAAGAACTGGAGAGGGAAAACCAGGAGCTGATTCAGCAGGCTGGAGTGGACAAGAGGATGCTGATGACATTAAGAGAGGTTACCACTGCAATGAATGCTTTGTAGATTATTATGCTTTCTCAATGTTTTCTTAATTTTACTATTTTCTGCTCTAGGAGCTGCTGGTCCAGAGGCTGAAATTGCAACAGAAAGAATCTGATCTTGAGAAATTGACTTATGAGCTGGAGAGGATGAAGTTAAACCAGGAGACACAAAAGGGAGATCACAAGGCTCTAGACCAGAGGTATCCAGACATTCACTTATATATTCAGTCAAGCCCAAGGTATTACTTTTAAATGTCAGATTCCTTTTGGACATGTCTAATGGCCAACTCTGTCTTTGTCTTCCTCACTCTCTCTTCCACTCCAGTCACTTTAAACAGTTGGAGTCAGAGCTGGAGTCTTCTCTAATGAAATCCCTGAAGATTAAAAAAGATAGAATGTCTGCCCTGGAGGCCCGTCTGCAGGAATCGGCTAAGATAAACCAGCAACTACGTCAGGATCTCAAAACTGTAAGTCAAAGCCACGTCCAAAGTTTACTTGGTAGCCATTTTACTAACATGCTTGAATGGGGAACCCAGCTAATAGACAACGTTCTCAGAACTTTGGCTAATGTTCCAGCAAGGTTCTCTCAAAGTTATGAGCAAACATTCTTCCAGTAATGTTAATAAAACATTTGTTATTTGTTAACAACGTTATCTGGTCTAATAATGTTCTCAAAATGTTAGCATAAAATCATTATGTATACATCGTTCATGAAACGTTTTAGTTGGACGCCTGACATTATTAAATGTTGCTTCTTGATACGGAATGTTCAGGGAACATTCAACTGTAACATCTTTAACATTCTCTTATTGTTCACATAACCAAGAAAAAAAAAACTTACAAAATACATTTTCAGAGAACATTCAGAAATAATGTTTTCATAACTTAATGAGAACATTAGCAAAGCGTTGTTAGCTGGGAAAGCCGTAAACTGTTTACCAAACTCATGTTTCACTTATTTTAAAACCAATAAATGGTTGAAAACCATTTCAAATCTGACCAAAATTGTCTCTCAAATCAGGCTAAAAACTGTATTTTTCAAGTTGGTCCAAATAATGTACATGACTAGAATATGTGCATAATAAAAAAGACTAGGACATCTTTGCACCAATATGGCCATTGGCTCTTTTAATTTTAACATTGCATTCAACGAATATATTAGCATTGCAGCATGTCAGAGCATGGGCGCTAACTGCTAAGCTATGACTCCAACTAAAAAATGCCATGTTGAGCTCATTCTTTTTTGTATGATTGATCTGTCTCTAAAGTTGTGGTCACATTTATTGTTGTTTAGCGTTTTTTTTGCAGGAGAAATACAGTAATTTCAATAGGAATCCATGCAATCAGTAACTCCATGTCAAGGCGAAAGATTTCCAAATGCATGTGTGCTTTGCTCTTGAAATTTGGCCAATTTCGACTGCACCTTAACAAGCATTTCTGTCTCCTTATAATAAGAACAGTATGATTTGTGATTGATGAACTGTTGCAGGTCAAACATAACTATGAGGCATTGCTTCAGAGGGAGGAGGAGGAAAAGGCAGGACTCTCTCCACCAGAGAGGGCATGGCACAGAGAAAGTCAGGAGGCCACGTGGGCATTGCTCAAGGTCAAAGATCGACTCATTGAGGTGGAGAGAAATGTGAGTTTAATGAAGGAGGCAGTGTCCACCTAACCAAACTTAGACCCACAGCCAACCTGTTTAAATTTTGGCATGAAATAATGTTTAATGCCTTCTAGGCATCTTTAAAAATTTTACAGTGCATTCAAGATATGCATTTTTTTGTCAGTACATGTGTTCTTTGGGAATCAAACACACAACAATGCTGTTGTAAACATCAAGCTATACTGGGTGAACTACAGGATCTGAACATATCTTCCCTTGGTTTGTCTTGTACAGAATGCAACATTACAGGCTGAGAAACAGGCATTGCAAACACAACTGCAGACCTTGCAGGCGCAGTCAGATGGGTTGCAGGCACAAATAATTGCATTGCAACAGCAGACGGCTTCATTGCAGGAGAACAACACAGCACTGCAGACCCACAATGCACAAATGCAGGTAAGTCATATTAAAATAGGAATGCTGCCTTATATGCAATATAGGTATTATAAAACTATCTATTTATCAAAGAATGCTGAAAAATGTATCAAAAATATTAAGCAGCACAATTGATTTAAGCATAAATAAGAATACAATAAGAATAATGATAAGAAACGTTCCATGAGCACCAAATCAGCATATCAGAATGTGACACTGAAGAAATAAGTAATGGAGTAATGGCTGCTGAAAATACAGCTTTGCCATCACAGGAATACATTTTAAAATATATTAAAATAGAAAAAGTTATTTTAAATTGTAATAATAGTTCAAAATATTACTGTTTTTATTGTATTTTTGATCAACTAAATGTAGCCTATGTGAGCATAAGAGACTTCTTTCAAAAACATTTAAAAATCTTACAGACCCCAAACTTTTTAACAGTAGTGTATACGCTAAAATAAAATATAAAAGGTTTAAGTGGAAACCATTTGAGATCTAATCAGTCATTGGCCTCAGATCTTTGACCTTCTCAATCTCTCCTAGGTGGAGAAGTCCACTTTATCTTCCCAGAATTCCTCTCTGATGGCTCATAATGAACGGCTACAGCGGGAACGGCAGAGTTCTGAGGCTGAGAGGGAGGGTGCGGTACGGGAGAGAGAAGATCTGCGCACTGTTAATGAACTTCTTCTCCGGGACCACGAGAGATTGAGCGTCCTGCACGAGAGACAGTCAGCAGAGATGGAGGTGCTTTCCCACAGGTACTCAACAATGGAGAGCAGTCACCGAACCCTGGAGATAGAGCACAGATCACTCGAGGACAGGTTAGTACACATAAGATGTCTTTACAGTGCCAGGTTATGATACTGATTCAAAGTTCTGTATAACAATAACTGGGCAAGGCTTCCAGTGTCAACTGCTTCCAGGTATTTTAGACATAAAAAAACTGTCCATTATGCTGCTTGATATTATCGCAGCCATGTCACCCTGTAGCCCAAGACTGGTTCCCCACTGAAGCTAAGCAGGTTGAGTCAGTACCTGGATGAGAGACTACCTGGGAAAACTAGGTTGCTGCTGGAAGAGGTGTTAGTGAGGCCAGTAGGGGGTGCTCACCCTGTGGTTTGTTTGGGTCCTAATGCCCCAGTATAGTGATGGGGACACTATACTGTAAATAGGCACCATCCTTCGGATGAGACGTTAAACCAAGGTCCCGACTCTATGTGGTCATAAAAAATGGCACTTCTCGTAAAAAGAGTAGGGGTGTAACCTCGGTGTCCTGGCTAAATTCCCTCCATTGGCCCTTATCAATCTTGTGGTGAGTGCACTGGCACCGTTGCACTGTGGCTGCCATCGCATCATACAGGTGGATGCTGCACACTGGTGGTGGGTGAAAAGAGACCCCTGATATGATTGTAAAGCACTTTGAGTGTTCAGTAGTACATAAGAAAAGTGCTATATATAATTGCTTCATTTGTTCATTAATTTATTCATTCATCAAACTATTTGTATTTGTTGTAATAATATTTTAATTTATTATTGTAATCAAACACACTGGTTTGTAGCACAAATAGTTTTACCGTTTAATGCACTTTGTTATTCTTCTAGTTATTTACCCAGCTAACAGGAAACGTTCTCAGAGCTTTGGCTAGTGTTCTGGCAAGTTTCTCTCAAAGTTATGAACAAACATTCTTCCAGTAGAATGTTTTTTTCAAAACAGCTTAAAAACCTGACATTTTGAACTTTTAAAGAAGATTCAGGAATAACATTTTCAGAACTTAATGGGAACTTTAGCAAAACATTCTTTGAACATATTTTTGTTAACTGGGTACCTATAGCTGCTGATGAATTGGAAGTCTCTTCTACTTCTGTGTTATCCAAAATAACGTGGATAATGACACATAAAAGCATTAAATACATGTATTATTGCCTCTGTGCCACATTAAACTTTTGTATATACACTGAACAAAATTATAAACGCAACACTTTTGTTTTTGCCCCCATTTTTCATGAGCTGAACTCAAAGATCTAAGACTTTTTCAATGTACACAAAAGGCCTATTTCTCTCAAATATTGTTCACAAATCTGTCTAAATCTGTGTTAGTGAGCACTTCTCCTTTGCTGAGATAATCCATCCACCTCACAGGTGTGGCAGTTCAAGATGCTGATTAGACAGCATGATTATTGCACAGGTGTGCCTTAGGCTGGCCACAATAAAATGCCACTCTAAAATGTGCAGTTTTATCACACAGCACAATGCCACAGATGTTGCAAATTTTGAGGGAGCATGCAATTGGCATGCTGAGTGCAGGAATGTCCACCAGATCTGTTGCCTGTGAATTGAATGTTCATTTCTCTACCATAAGCCGTTTTTTTGGCAGTACATCCAACTGGCCTCACAACCGCAGACCACGTGTAACCACACCAGCCCAGGACCTCCACATCCAGCATCTTCACCTCCAAGATCGTCTGAGACCAGCCACCCGGACAGCTGCTGCAACAATCGGTTTGCATAACCAAAGAATTTTTGCACAAACTGTCAGAAACCGTCTCAGGGAAGCTCTTCTGCATGCTCGTCTTCCTCATTGGGGTCTCGACATGATTGCAGTTCGTTGTGTACATAGAAAAAGTCTTAGATCTTTGAGTTCAGCTCATGAAAAATGGGGTCAAAAACAAAAGTGTTGCGTTTATAATTTTGTTCAGTGTGTATATATATATATATATATATATATATATATATATATATATATATATATATATGTATATGTGTGTGTATATATGTTTATATGCTGCTTTAGATAAGCAAGTGCCAGTATTTGACACGTTTACATCTACAGGTATAACACGCTACTTCAACAGCGTGCTCAGCTGGAGGGGTTAGAGAGAGCTCTCAGAGAAGAACAGCAGAAGATGCAGAATGAAATATGCACAAACAGGAACACAACAGCAGAGTGCCAAAGACTCAGAGATGAAAAAGACTGGTCAGTGGTGTGTGTGTGTTTGTTTCCTTGGTGTACACCAAGTTCAGAAAACAGCTGTCTGAGGGTCTTGTGTCTTAAAAATGGCAAACATTATATTTTAGAGCTAGTGTTAATCAACAATAATAAAATTGGCTTAAATGTAATAATGTATATAAAATGTGTGTGTGTGTGTGTGCATATATATGCTGCATGCTGCAGTTTACCAATCAGAATCCAGTATTCCAGAGATACTAAATAAAAAGTTGGTTGTCACTGTGGGGTAAGGCAAGGAGAGTAAATGAGGATCTAGATGCAGCTATTTTCTTTTATTTATTAAAAGTAACAAAGATATATATACACTCACCTAAAGGATTATTAGGAATACCTGTTCAATTTCTCATTAATGCAATTATCTAATCAACCAATCACATGGCAGTTGCTTCAATGCATTTAGGGGTGTGGTCCTGGTCAAGACAATCTCCTGAACTCCAAACTGAATGTCAGAATGGGAAAGAAAGGTGATTTAAGCAGTTTTGAGCGTGGCATGGTTGTTGGTGCCAGACGGGCCGGTCTGAGTATTTCACAATCTGCTCAGTTACTGGGATTTTCACGCACAACCATTTCTAGAGTTTACAAAGAATGGTATGAAAAGGGAAAACATCCAGTATGCGGCAGTCCTGTGGGCGAAAATGCCTTGTTGATGCTAGAGGTCAGAGGAGAATGGGCCGACTGATTCAAGCTGATAGAAGAGCAACTTTGACTGAAATAACCACTCGTTACAACCAAGGTATGCAGCAAAGCATTTGTGAAGCCACAACACGCACAACCTTGAGGCGGATGGGCTACAACAGCAGAAGACCCCAACGGGTACCACTCATCTCCACTACAAATAGGAAAAAGAGGCTACAATTTGCACGAGCTCACCAAAATTGGACAGTTGAAGACTGGAAAAATGTTGCCTGGTCTGATGAGTCTCGATTTCTGTTGAGACATTCAGATGGTAGAGTCAGAATTTGGCGTAAACAGAATGAGAACATGGATTCATCATGCCTTGTTACCACTGTGCAGGCTGGTGGTGGTGGTGTAATGGTGTGGGGGATGTTTTCTTGGCACACTTTAGGCCCCTTAGTACCAATTGGGCATCGTTGAAATGCCACGGCCTACCTGAGCATTGTTTCTGACCATGTCCATCCCTTTATGACCACCATGTACCCATCCTCTGATGGCTACTTCCAGCAGGATAATGCACCATGTCACAAAGCTCAAATCATTTCAAATTGGTTTCTTGAACATGACAATGAGTTCACTGTACTAAAATGGCCCCCACAGTCACCAGATCTCAACCCAATAGAGCATCTTTGGGATGTGGTGGAACGGGAGCTTCGTGCCCTGGATGTGCATCCCACAAATCTCCATCAACTGCAAGATGCTATCCTATCAATATGGGCCAACATTTCTAAAGAATGCTTTCAGCACCTTGTTGAATCAATGCCACGTAGAATTAAGGCAGTTCTGAAGGTGAAAGGGGGTCAAACACAGTATTAGTATGGTGTTCCTAATAATCCTTTAGGTGAGTGTGTATATATATAGTTGTACACAAAAACGAGTCAACTGTAGAAGGCAAACGTAGTTTTACTAAAAATAGTTTTACTATTAAACATAAAGACAATACTGTGCAAAGAACTGAGGAAAGTGAGTATATACACAGACATAAGAAACTAAACTAAACAGGTGAATGTAATCTAACCAGGAACAAAGTTGCACATGAGAACCAAGGGATGCGTCTCAATCAGCTCCCTAGTCAGGGCACTGATCAGGGAGTCAGCCATTTTAAAGGCTGACTCAATCACAAAATCATTCCAGTGCACTGAAATGTTCGCTCCCTAAAAAGTCCCACAATGCACCGTGAAAACCAGGGAGCATCAATGCGCACTATGTTCCCTTACAAGAAGTTCTGAAGTGTGAAGCATAAAGCGCGCAAGCCAACTCGCCACACATAATGACATGCGATAGATGTCTTTTAAAAAACAAACCATTATTTAATTATATTTCAGCATAAACGTATATCATTAGACAGCATAATTTAGCTAACGTTTATAATAAAGTTATGGCTGAAATGTTGCAAGGATATGTCATAATGTACTTAACTTGTACTTGTACTTAATAACATGAACAATTAATGTCAGAAAGTTATCGGTTCTGCTGTTGTTCATAAATACCAGTAGTGATGTTGTACATCAAGGATGTTGCCATGTCGCCGGAAATAGAGCCATTATTGTCCCAATGTCCTTACCAGTGCCCGAATTCATGTATGCGTAGGGAGCTAGGGAGCTTATTGAAACGCACCCACGGTGACAGAAGAAACAGGAACTAATCACAGGAAACAAGAACATACAAACTAAACGTCCTAAGGACAGAAACCATATGAAAACATGACATTGGTGACATGGCTTGATAGTTTTGGAAAAGTCCTCCAGCCCTGGTTGTGTAGTTATAAATAAAGATTCATGTCTTCTTTTATTATTTGCACCAAATATCATGCTTTGCCCTCTACCCAGGTTGAATCAGACCTACCAGAAGCTGTTGGCAGAGAATGAGGGACTTCAGGTCGAGCACAAGAGCATGAAGAGCCAGTTGAACTCCAGCAAACTAGAGCAGACACAGCTGGAGTCAGAGCTGTCCAAACTCAAAGAGCAGAACCAGCAGCTGGAGATTACCACTATTAAACTGACCAACCAGTGTGAGGTATATAACACCCATTAGGCATGGCCATTCAAACAGAGCAGAATGTTTTTAGAAGATTTTACTTGCATCTTTTACATACCTGCAGAACATATCATCGTCCAGGCTGGTTTATGCTGGTAGCAACTGGACAAGTCTCTCCAACGTTGATGCTTAAACAAAGCTACTGAGTAAATTATTTAAGTCCATGATGAATCACCTCCTTTTGTGCATCTTTTTAGTTGCTGACCCAGCTGAAGGGGAACTTGGAGGAAGAGAACCGCCACTTGCTGGATCAGATCCAGAGCCTGATGCTGCAGAACCGGACCCTGCTAGATCAGACTATGGAAAGCAAGGACCTGTTCCATGTGGAACAGAGACAATATATGTGAGAAACATTTATTTGGTAGAAGTGTTTATGTATGCAGCATAGAAATCAAGACAGTTTATTAATATTCTGGCAAATCTGCAAAGCCATGATTCTCAAATTAGTTATTTATGCTTAGAATAACCCAATAAATAACTTTTTAATGGAAAGACAAAACAATTACCATATCTTTTATTGACATCAAAGTCTGTGCGGAAGGTCTATGGCATTTTAGCACAAATTCATCTGTCGCTTGGTTGAAGCCAATCAAATTATGCAGATGCTGGGGAGGTTGTTCATTCCCTCATCCTAGAAAACCATAAACAAAACTATGCAAGGTCAAAAAATACAACCCAGACGACAATAAATATGAGTTGACTTGCAGATAAACATAGTTTGTGCTGACCACTATATGTTTTGTGCAGTGAATTAACAAGAGCATGAACCCATCAAAATTCAAGAGACATTTAGCAACCAGTATTGTTAATATTCCTATTCAGCATATGTTGATGGTTCATGCTCTGATATTAGTACATTCCAGTGTTTTAAGGAATTTTTTTATTATTATTCTACAGTAAAAAACATAATTTAATGTAAAATCTGAGAAAAACCATTTGGGAACCCACACTTTAAAGCAGTGGTTCTCAACCAAGGGACAATACGACTTAAAATAAAACAAAACAAGCATTAAAATAAGACTAACTAAAAATCAAGATATTTCTTATTTTAATTTACCTTAATTTAGCTGTTTTTTGTATTTGAAGAACAAGGATTCTCACCAGGGTTATTATAGTTAACGAAACTAAAACTGTATAAAAAAAAATTAAATTAAAATAAACTTAAATGTAACTTTAAATAAAGCTCATTTTATTTCAGATAGTTGCCAAGGCAAAAACGACTAAAACTGAAATAAAAAATGTATGGAAACTGCATAGACATAATCTTTATAAACAAAAATAATAAAAACGACAAAAAAACTAATACAAAATATGAATTAAAACTATAATAGTAATATTAAAATAACATTCACACATTCTTGGAAAACATGGCTATATGAGGAAGCCCAATTTTAAAAGTGTGATTTCTAGACCTTGGATGGTCATGTGAATTAATAAAATCTTAAAACACCTTGGGCAATTTTTTCTAGTTATGTCAAGCTCTGAATCATTTTGTTGGGTAGAATAAAATAATATTAGATTGTATTGGGTAGAATAAAAAAATGTAGCAAATCTTATCCAGTAAATCACAAACAAATTGAAAATTTACAGGGCCATTGATACTGTTGTGAATGTGTACAATTTGTGTCAAAAGCACTGCTTTAGAACACAGTACAGATGTTTATGGCATGTTATTTTCACAGAGACAAACTGAATGAACTCAGAAGGCAGAAGGAAAAACTGGAAGAGAAAATCATGGATCAGTACAAGTTCTATGACCCATCGCCTCCACGCAGGTACCGTCTCATTATGTGATGTTAAGGGAGGCTATATATATATATATATATATATATATATATACACACACTCACCTAAAGGATTATTAGGAACACCTGTTCAATTTCTCATTAATGCAATTATCTAATCAACCAATCACATGGCAGTTGCTTCAATGCATTTAGGGGTGTGGTCCTGGTCAAGAAAATCTCCTGAACTCCAAACTGAATGTCAGAATGGGAAAGAAAGGTGATTTAAGCAATTTTGAGCGTGGCATGGTTGTTGGTGCCAGGCGGGCCGGTCTGAGTATTTCACAATCTGCTCAGTTACTGGGATTTTCACGCACAACCATTTCTAGAGTTTACAAAGAATGGTGTGAAAAGGGAAAAACATCCAGTATGTGGCAGTCCTGTGGGCGAAAATGCCTTGTTGATGCTAGAGGTCAGAGGAGAATGGGCCGACTGATTCAAGCTGATAGAAGAGCAACTTTGACTGAAATAACCACTCGTTACAACCGAGGTATGCAGCAAAGCATTTGTGAAGCCACAACACGCACAACCTTGAGGCCGATGGGCTACAACAGCAGAAGACCCCACCGGGTACCACTCATCTCCACTACAAATAGGAAAAAGAGGCTACGATTTGCACGAGCTCACCAAAATTGGACAGTTAAAGACTGGAAAAATGTTGCCTGGTCTAATGAGTCTCGATTTCTGTTGAGACATTCAGATGGTAGAGTCAGAATTTGGCGTAAACAGAATGAGAACATGGATCCATCATGCCTTGTTACCACTGTGCAGGCTGGTGGTGGTGGTGTAATGGTGTGGGGGATGTTTTCTTGGCACACTTTAGGCCCCTTAGTGCCAATTGGGCATTGTTTAAATGCCACGGCCTACCTGAGCATTGTTTCTGACCATGTCCATCCCTTTATGACCACCATGTACCCATCCTCTGATGGCTACTTCCAGCAGGATAATGCACCATGTCACAAAGCTCGAATCATTTCAAATTGGTTTCTTGAACATGACAATGAGTTCACTGTACTAAAATGCTTTCAGCACCTTGTTGAATCAATGCCACGTAGAATTAAGGCAGTTCTGAAGGCGAAAGGGGGTCAAACACAGTATTAGTATGGTGTTCCTAATAATCCTTTAGGTGAGTGTATACATATATATAAAAAATCAAGATTATGTTTTTATTTATCATGTTTTCTGTCTTTCCTCAAACGGTTACTCAATGAAGACGGGGCAACTGGATAACGCTGAAGATGAGGAAATTGATGAAGACGAAGGCTCGTGATCAGGAGCACGTCTGTTCTCCAGCTCCCCAGATCCGCTCCGAGTCATGCGAGGGTCTGGATGACCTGCGCTGCCATGACAACGGCTCCTTCGTGGGTTCTCAGGGCTCGGAGGAATCTGCTCCCAACTCCCTTAATGGTGACACCCTGTCCCCCAAGAGGAACAGCAGTGAGTATCACCTCAGTTACATGAAACTGTCAGAGTCCAATCATTCCAGCCAGGAACATCAAGAAACAAGCCATTTAATCAACCGCAAACCCTTTGTCCCAACATCCCAAGGTCAGGAGAGTGAGAACAGAATAGCATGGAGCAGTCAAGCAAAGGGTAGTAACTCACCCCACAAATCACATCCGCTGATTACAAAACTGCTCAACTTCTGCTCCCCAAACCCTCAGCGCCACAGAACACTTCAAGAAGAGTTCAGCTACTCTAATTAAACATTTATGCAGTTATTTGATGTATGTTTCCTGATTCATTTCACGTCTATGGGTCACGTCTTTGGCCCTCTAGTCTTTTCCACACTGTTCAACTCAAATATTTCGGTAACATTTTACAATAAGGTCTAATTCATTAACATTAATGAATTAACTAATATGAACTAACAGTGATCAGTACATTTTTACAGCATTTATTAACCTTGTTAGATGATAAAAATGTTCATGTTAGTTCACAGTGCACTAACTAATGTTAACACATACAATTTTGATCTTGTAATGTAGTTAACTACTGTTAATAAATGAAAGTGTTACCAATATTTCTTATGTTTTTAAAGGGGTCATATCATGAGGAAAGAAATATTGCTTGAGAGAGAACATTGTACTTTAATTTTCAGAACTCAAAAGTCTGAACCATTAGGGATGTTTCCATGGATATTCCCCCCAAAAATTAAAATGTCATTGTTTACTCGCCCTTATGTTGTTCTAAAACTGTACGAGTTTCTTTCTTCTTTGGAACATAAATGAAGATGTTCTGAGTGTGTTTTTGTCCAAACAATGCAAGTCAATAAGCTCCAATTCGAAAACTAATTTTTAAGTGGAAATATTGTATAATAAAATCTTTTTTAAATGAAATGACCTCTTTAAAACAAGAGAAACTAGTGCTGTCAAATCAATTAATCACGTTTAATCACATCTAACATAAAAGTTTGTTTATATAATTTGTGTGTATATTTTATATATATATATATATATATACATACTCACCTAAAGGATTATTAGGAACACCATACTAATACTGTGTTTGACCCCCTTTCGCCTTCAGAACTGCCTTAATTCTACGTGGCATTGATTCAACAAGGTGCTGAAAGCATTCTTTAGAAATGTTGGCCCATATTGATAGGATAGCATCTTGCAGTTGATGGAGATTTGTGGGATGCACATTCAGGGCACGAAGCTCCCGTTCCACCACATCCCAAAGATGCTCTATTGGGTTGAGATCTGGTGACTGTGGGGGCCATTTTAGTACAGTGAACTCATTGTCATGTTCAAGAAACCAATTTGAAATGATTCGAGCTTTGTGACATGGCGCATTATCCTGCTGGAAGTGGCCATCAGAGGATGAGTACATGGTGGTCATAAAGGGATGGACATGGTCAGAAACAATGCTCAGGTAGGCCGTGGCATTTAAACGATGCCCAATTGGCACTAAGGGGCCTAAAGTGTGCCAAGAAAACATCCCCCACACCATTACACCACCACCACCAGCCTGCACAGTGGTAACAAGGCATGATGAATCCATGTTCTCATTCTGTTTACGCCAAATTCTGACTCTACCATCTGAATGTCTCAACAGAAATCGAGACTCATCAGACCAGGCAACATTTTTCCAGTCTTCAACTGTCCAATTTTGGTGAGCTCGTGCAAATTGTAGCCTCTTTTTCCTATTTGTAGTGGAGATGAGTAGTACCCGGTGGGGTCTTCTGCTGTTGTAGCCCATCCGCCTCAAGGTTGTGCGTGTTGTGGCTTCACAAATGCTTTGCTGCATACCTCGGTTGTAACGAGTGGTTATTTCAGTCAAAGTTGCTCTTCTATCAGCTTGAATCAGTCGGCCCATTCTCCTCTGACCTCTAGCATCAACAAGGCATTTTCGCCCACAGGACTGCCGCATACTGGATGTTTTTCCCTTTTCACACCATTCTTTGTAAACTTTAGAAATGGTTGTGCGTGAAAATCCCAGTAACTGAGCAGATTGTGAAATACTCAGACCGGCCCGTCTGGCATCAACAACCATGCCACGCTCAAAATTGCTTAAATCACCTTTCTTTCCCATTCTGACATTCAGTTTGGAGTTCAGGAGATTGTCTTGACCAGGACCACACCCCTAAATGCATTGAAGCAACTGCCATGTGATTGGTTGATTAGATAATTGCATTAATGAGAAATTGAACAGGTGTTCCTAATAATCCTTTAGGTGAGTGTGTGTATATATATATATATATATATATTATATATATATACACACATACACACACACACACACACACACACACTATATTGCCAAAAGTTTTGGGACGCCTGCCTTTACATGCACATGAACTTTAATGACATCCAATTCTTAATCCGTAGGGTTTAATATGGAGTTGGCCCACAAGGAGTGTGTTCATGGGAATTTTTGACGCATTTGTGATGCGCATTTGTGAGGTCAGACACTGATGTTGGACGAGAAGGCCTGGCTCGCAGTCTCCGCTCTAATTCATCCCAAAGGTGTTCTATAGGGTTGAGGTCAGGACTCAAGTTCCTCCACACCAAACTCGCTCATCCATGTCTTTATGGACCTTGCTTTGTGCACTGGTTTGCAGTCATGTTGGAACCATCATGTTTGGGCCATCCCCAAACTGTTCCCACAAAGTTGGGAGCATGAAATTGTCCAAAATGTCTTGGTATGCTGAAGCATTAGGAGTTCCTTTCACTGGAACTAAAGGCCAAGCCCAACCCCTGAAAAACAACCCCACACCATAATCCCCCGTCCACCAAACTTTACACTTGGCACAATGCAGTCAGGCCAGTACCATTCTCCTGGCAACCGTCAAACCCAGACTCGTCCATCAGATTTCCAGACAGAGAAGCGTGATTCATCACTCCATACAACACGTCTCCATTGCTCTAGATTCCAGTGGTGGCGTGCTTTACACCACTGCATCCGACGCTGTGCATTGCACTTGGTGATGTAAGGCTTGGATGCAGCTGCTCGGCCATGGAAACCCATTCCATGAAGCTCTCTAAACACTGTTTTTGAGCTAATCTGAAGTAGCTGTTATTCCCAATTGCTTCCACTTCGTTATAATACCACTAACAGTTGACCATGGAATTTTTACTAGTGAGGAAATTACACAAATGGACTTATTGCAAAGGTGGCAACCTATCATGGTGCCACGCTTGAATTCACTGAGCTCCTGAGAGCGAGCCATTCTTTCACAAATGTTTGTAGAAGCAGTCTGCATGCCTAGGTGCTTGATTTTATACACCTTTGGCCATGGAAGTGATTGGAACACCTGAATTCAATGATTTGGAGGGGTGTCCCAATACTTTTGGCAATATAGTGTATATATACACACACACACATATGTGTGCGTTTCTTACTGTGTGTGTGTGTGTGTACATATATGCAGGCACACACAGACACATTATATAAACACAAACTTTTAATCACAAAAAAAGATGTGATTAATCGATATTACAGCCCTAGAAAAACATGCCATAAAAATCATAAAATCACATATTTAAGATTTAACAAAATGTCTTAACATTCCAAGTAGGTAGTAGAAAAAAAATGTATGTGACTCTGGTTGTTTTGTGATTTTTTTTTTTCATGTTCTTTCCTACAAACAAATTTCCTTCTTTCCTATGAAAACATTCACAAACATTTGTATTGTCATGTTTTTCCTCCCTCATTTTCTGTCTTCATGTTTTCCATTGTGGTGATCAAGTCTGCGCCCTGAAAATGTTTCATGTTAAGCGTAACAAACCAAAGGATAAAGAAAAAGTCAAGTCTCTCTTCCGCCGAGCTCTGTGTAAGACCTCACATCCTGTCTTTCCTGTAATGGCTGTGCCTTCTCTGTCATTGCTTTTTATTTTTATACATGATTGCATCAGCCATAATAGCTTACCTATGAGCAAAGCCTTTTTAAAGCATTTTACAAGTAAATTAAGGCCTTTTATACTTCAGAGAATGAGAAAAGGATAATGCAAGATAAATGCTTTAACTTCCTTAAGACAAATGCTGCCTCGACTTTTAGCCCCATAAACATAATTTCATGTCATCTTCATCTCTTTTCATGTTTCATCTCAGCAATGAATGATCTGCTGAAATCTGAGGGATGTTTGGACTCCGGGCTGCAGGAAGATCAGCTAGAAGAGCAAATAATGCAGCACACCATTGCCATTTCAAAAAAACACTCTACATTATCATTATCATTTCAGCCCCACTCTTCCATAGACAATCATACAACAATCCATAATCAAGGCAGTAAGTCAAAACTGTACAAATCACATAGATATTTGCAGTTAATTTGGCATTAATGGTGTTTGTGACAAGCATCACTATTACTATTTCTCTTACTTATTAGTGATAAAAAAAACTCAACCCAACTGCTAAAAGTATTTTGATGCATAAATAATCCCACAAGTGATCAGATTTGCCTGTGATAGCCAAGGGACAAAAAGATCATAAGACATGGTTGAGAGGTGGTTCTTTTAGCCATTAAGTAACCACAAAGCAACAGTGTTGGGTAAGTTACTCTAAAAATTATTTAGTTACTAGCTACTAATTACATCTTAAACAGTGTAATTGGATTACTTATTACTAATTACTTTCTAAATCCCATATCAACCTTGACCAGTTGAACAATACAAGGATAGACATGAAGCTGCTCTCCTGGATCCGGCACCTCCAAAATCTGATCCCCCATCTCATACATCACTGAAAGATAGTTTTGCTATGACCTATGTTCAGGGAAATTAAGTATAATAATGATAATGTTATCAATAACTTGCTATATCCATGTTAAATGCATAAAAAAGTATTAGTTTATTGGTGCATAGCACTATCTTGGCAAGCCAGAAATATAGCAACAATGCTAAAAACCACTCAGAACACTTTAGCAAACTGCACAACAACACCCTAGCAACCCAGACCAACTTGCTAAAAAACAATCAGAACACCTTAGCAAATGCATAGCAACACCTTGGCAACCCAGAACACCATAGCAACCACAAAGCAACATGCTAACGTCAACTTGGAACACTTTAGCAACTGTATAACAACACCCTGGCAACCAAGAACAACATGGAAAACACATTCAGAACACTTTAGCAACTCCATATCAATGCCCTGGTGACCACCAAAACATTCTAGCAACATCATAAAACCACTCACCTTAGCAACTGCATAGCAATGAAGTAGCAACCACCGAAAACACCATGAAAACTACATAGCACTTGCTAAAAACGATTTAGAACACCTTGGCAACCCAGAACACCATAGCAACTACAGAGCAATATGCTAAAACATTTATAAGACTTAAGAAATTGCATAGCAATGCCCTGGCAATAAAACAAAATAACAACCACATACAACCATGTTACATGGCATAACCAAAACACCATAGCAACCAACATGTTAAAAAAAACACTAAGAACACCATAGTAACTGCATAGCATCATTATGACAAGCAAGAAAACTATAGCAACAATGCTAAAAACCAGTCAGAACACCTTAGCAACTGCATAGCAACACTTTGGCAACACAGAACACCATAGCAACCACAAAGCAACATGCTAACATCAACTTTGAACACTTTAGCAACTGTACAACAACACCCTGGCAACCCAGAACAACATGGAAAACACATTCAGAACACCTTAGCAACTCAATAGCAATGCCCTGGTAACCACCAAAACAGTCTAGCAACATTGTAAAACCACTCACCTTAGCAACTGCATAGCAATGAACTAGCAACCACCGAAAACACCATAGCAACCACATTCCAACGTGCTAAAAACAGTCAGAACATTATAGAAACTGCATAGCAATGCTCTAGCAACCACCCAAAACACCCAGTACAACATAGCAACATGCTAAAACCACTCAAAACATCTTAACAACTGCATAGAAACACCTTTGTAACCCAGAAAACCATAGCAACCACATAGCAACATGCTAAAAACCACTGCATAGCAATACCCTGACAATCACCAAAACAACCAAGGAACATTAAAAAAACACTCACCTTAGCCACCATATAGCAACATTTTGGCAACCAATAACACCTTAGCACCATTTCACTGCTTTGGTGCTGCACTGCTTTGCAAAATAAAAGTCTTAAAAGTCATTATTTAGCCTGGATAGGTGTGTCTTAAAGAGTAACTAGGGCCCTGTTTACACCTGGTATTAAGATGCTTTTTGGTAGATCGGATCACAAGTGGGCGACGCTAAATACAGGTGTAAATGGGGTCTAAAACGGTTTGAGCTTGTCCACTTTCGACCACAGGTAGTCGAAAACACATTTGACCGGATTGCTTTCGTAGTGTAAAATGCTCATGTGATTGAATGCGTTCGAACAGCCACAAAAGACGCCTACTCTCCATCTACTGACCTACTGCATAAACATTAAGCGCGCGAGCCAGACGGGATTTAAACTTTGTCGGCTGAAGACCCAAGTTTGGTTCACGATGAAAAACGTACTAAGCATGCTCACCATTCCTGATTTCTAACACACACAGCGTTCGTCATGATCTTGTGGCTGTCAGAGCAGAAACGAAAGCTGCTGCTCTCCATATGTTTTTCCGTTGTCTCTGCGCATTTATATGTAAATTGCGCAAGCTGATTTTGTCCATTAGATCGAAAGATCTGAAAAATCCCATACATTTACTCCCCCATAGACCCTCCCCTTGAAGAAATCAGGACAAAAGTGGTCGAAAGTGGACAAAAGAGCCAGATTATAACACCAGGTGTAAACAGGAATGTATCTCCCTCGTGTACTTGTGATCCGATCAACCAAAATGCATCTTAATACCAGGTTTAAACAGCGCCTAGAATACAGTGCATGATTCTAGAGTATCTAACTTTGTTTACACATTTGTCCATTCAGGTAAAGATTTTCAAGGAGACACAATTCCACCAATTCTTGCAAATGGCACAGAAGGCCAAGATCATGGTAAGAATTTATTGGTAGACCATAAAGAACTTTCTGACAGTTTTATGATCCTGTTGAGCTCTAACTTCCTCTAATTGACATGTTCAGCAGGCCTGAATGGCAAATCGAGTCGTGCCCCCAGTGCGAGCAGTGGTGAGTTTAGCGTGAGCCTGGAGAACGAGGCCTGGTCCAGTGATAGCAGCCCCCTTCCAGATCCATTCCCATCCAACCGGCAAAGATTCACTGATTCCCTTTCACCAGCCCGGCCCAACCACGAGGAGCTCAGGCAGGGTTACTGCTCCTCAGGGAGTGTGGTGCGGAGGTCCAGCAGTGGGAGATCCGCTGGAGATCGTTCAGCACACAAGCTGGACAAAGCAACCATTGGACTGTATAAAACTCAGAGCGTGCAAAGTACAGAGTCTGATCCTAAAGCTGCTCTCGAGACGCAAGGGAAGTCCTCCTCTGTATCAGGGTGTTTGAACTGCTTTGCCACTCCGATGCGAAGCCCCAAAACAGGCCAGGCTCTGTCCACTTTACCCCGCGCCAGCTGTGTCATCTCCACGTCAGAGGGAAACAGTCGCCGTGCCAGTGTCCATAGCACTATGTCAGTGGGATCGGCGTCAAGTAAGAACGGTGTTGGTCCACATATGACTCAACCTGACCACAGTGACGAGGTTTTAAAAGGAAGCCCCGTCTTGGAAGAAGAAGACCACAAACCGGAACACCTTTTTGATTCAGAATTCACTATAGATTCAGTCTTTACAAACACAATTTTCAGTGAGTCAAGTACCAGCCCAGCTAACAAAAACATGTTCTAAGGACGTTTTGCCAATGTTTATATTGAGTTATGAAAACGTTATTTCTGAATGTTCTCTGAATGCTCAAAATGTTTTAAAAACATGGTTATGTGAAGATGCAAACATTATGGGATTATGGGATACTTTTGAATGTTCTTTGAAATGATTAGTAACATTTAAACAAATATTAGATAAACATCGAACTAAAACAATCCATGAACAATGTATAGACCGTATGTAGCCCCGCCCCTTTTCAGCATTGCACTCGTTGTGTTCTGCCTTACAGTTTATATTTCCACAGCATGAAGGCAAGATCTTACAGATTTATTTACCGCCAATTTTACAATCTTCACGGTCTACTGACATTTGTTATGACATCCGCTTCAAACCTTGCAATGCTCATGATAACTCTTGTTAACTCAACACTAAGTAAATCCACTTCACCAGTTAATTACTCTTCGACAGCGATGCCATAGTAATATACAGAGCTTTTGCAAAAACAGAAGTTCAAACACAAAATTCTTATGATGGCTGTGCGCTTGTTTCTCTAGTGCATAAGATCAATAAATAATATTTTTGTGACCATGCAACTTTGAACGAACATTCTATTAACGTTGCTGGAAGAACGTTTGTTAGTGACTTTGAGAGAACCTTGCCAAAACGCTAGCCAAAGTTCTGAGAATGTGCCCTTTTAGCTGGAAGTTAGAAAATGTTCTACAGTATGCAAACACCTCTGATGAAATCGGTTGTTAATTATTCATACCAGAATCCAATAAACATGAACATCTTATTCTGACCATGTAAAAGCCATTTATGCACTATGATTATGATTATACAATCCTTAACTACGACCCCTATAGTTTATCTTGGCATGTTTTGTTTTGGTTAACACATATTATTATTTTTTTCCTTATTACTCCTTATTTTGTCTCTCTCTTTTTTAATGTATTTTGTATTGCTTGTATTTCATCTGTTAAATTATCCTTTGTTCACTTTTTTTTTTCAAATGACAAAATACATGCATGAAAGTTAAAAAGTAAATACAAGTCCCTCTGTGCATGTAGCATCAAAACTGCTGTGGTTACTTTGTTCTGATTACTGTATATGACAGTCAATATGTCCTTTTTTGCAAAATAGAAGAGCAGAGTGTTGTTGTTTGTAGTTTATTTTTAGCTGAAATGTACCTTGTATTTAAAACCAGTAAATACACTCACCTAAAGGATTATTAGGAACACCATACTAATACTGTGTTTGACCCCCTTTCGCCTTCAGAACTGCCTTTAATTCTACGTGGCATTGATTTAACAAGGTGCTGAAAGCATTCTTTAGAAATGTTGGCCCATATTGATAGGATAGCATCTTGCAGTTGATGGAGATTTGTGGGATGCACATCCAGGGCACGAAGCTCCCGTTCCACCACATCCCAAAGATGCTCTATTGGGTTGAGATCTGGTGACTGTGGGGGCCATTTTAGTACAGTGAACTCATTGTCATGTTCAAGAAACCAATTTGAAATGATTCGAGCTTTGTGACATGGTGCATTATCCTGCTGGAAGTAGCCATCAGAGGATGGGTACATGGTGGTCATAAAGGGATGGACATGGTCAGAAACAATGCTCAGGTAGGCCGTGGCATTTAAACGATGCCCAATTGGCACTAAGGGGCCTAAAGTGTGCCAAGAAAACATTCCCCACACCATTACACCACCACCACCAGCCTGCACAGTGGTAACAAGGCATGATGGATCCATGTTCTCATTCTGTTTACGCCAAATTCTGACTCTACCATCTGAATGTCTCAACAGAAATCGAGACTCATCAGATCAGGCAACATTTTTCCAGTCTTCAACTGTCCAATTTTGGTGAGCTTGTGCAAATTGTAGCCTCTTTTTCCTATTTGTAGTAGAGATGAGTGGTAGCCGGTGGGGTCTTCTGCTGTTGTAGCCCATCCGCCTCAAGGTTGTGCGTGTTGTGGCTTCACAAATGCTTTGCTGCATACCTCGGTTGTAACGAGTGGTTATTTCAGTCAAAGTTGCTCTTCTATCAGCTTGAATCAGTCGGCCCATTCTCCTCTGACCTCTAGCATCAACAAGGCATTTTCGCCCACAGGACTGCCGCATACTGGATGTTTTTCCCTTTTCACACCATTCTTTGTAAACTCTAGAAATGGTTGTGCGTGAAAATCCCAGTAACTGAGCAGATTGTGAAATACTCAGACCGGCCCGTCTGGCACCAACAACCATGCCACGCTCAAAATTGCTTAAATCACCTTTCTTTCCCATTCTGACATTCAGTTTGGAGTTCAGGAGATTGTCTTGACCAGGACCACACCCCTAAATGCATTGAAGCAACTGCCATGTGATTGGTTGATTAGATAATTGCATTAATGAGAAATTGAACAGGTGTTCCTAATAATCTGTATATCAGATGTTTATCATGTTTCCCTCTAACTTAAGAAAACCTTGTTTGCTCATATTGTGGTACTTTGTGCTCATGTTTCCTACATTTGTTAGCAGAAGTGGTTTGAAACATAAATAAGGAAAAGATTGTATGATTTTTGATGAAATAATAAAAATAACTTTACTATGAGACAAAATATGAATTAAATGTGAGTACATCATACTGAACACATTATGATTGTGGGCTATCTGAAGTACAAATAGAAATCCACCTCAGCAAAAAAAAAAAAAAAAAAAATGCACAAGACTGTGATTGGTTCTTCCGAAGCAGCACTGAGAAAAGTAACAATTTGCTTATTCGAGATTCAAGTAGCATTTTTTGGCATGATTGAAGGCATTATGTTGCCAAAGCATTGGTAACATTAAATTATAGATACACATATTTACATACATTTTCAAATAATTTAAAAATAATAATAATAATATAAAAAATAAGACGGAGAGTAGGTATACAATGGTTTCAGAATCAGAATGAGATTGATAGCCAAGTATAACAGACAAGAAAATTGTCTTGGTGAAGCATCCAGTACAGAGGAAAACAGAAAAAAATAAAATCAAAACATACATATAAATACAGCTATATAAAAAATAACGTGTACATGCAGGGCTTGACAATAACACCCGTCAACACACCAAATGCTGGTGGATTATAGCAGTGCCATGTAATGCAGTAACTCCTATACTAACCACTTTGGTGGGTTAAATTTTATATATAGGCAGGCTGATATATACATTTTTCAGTTGTTGTCTTTTACCAGCTGTGCTTTCTCGCTCTCTCATCTCTCAGAAAGTGAGTTACACAAACCTGCCTTCCCTCCACTCATTTCATTTGCTCTGGATGAATATTGTTGCTGTTACAGGGCTTAAATTTCAGCGTGGGATTGCTTGTATTTTGTGCTCACACCCATAAAGCTGTCTCAGTACTAAATTGAGTTAGTTTTCGCTGCGTATTGTGCTTAAACAGTCAAATACACACAAAATAATGTCAAAATGCCAGTCGTGGCAAGTATGTAAACACAGTTATGTATGTTTTAAGAAAAAGTAAACAGTTGAGAAAGAAAACAAATGTGTAATAGCATAATGGATCCTTTCATCAGGTCTTAAAGTGACAGCAGCCTAATGTACCTGCTGCCAAATGTCTATATGGCAGTTTTCCCCCATGGTATTGATGTCAAAATTAGCTAGTAACTTTGGAAAACCACTAACCACAGTGAGCAAAAAAAGTTAAGTCATGCCCTGTGTAGGCTACATGTATTTAGATATGAAATATACAAAATCTGTATGTACAAAAATATATAGTTAAAAATAAGAGTATAAATACTGTGTTGGGTATTAAACATGTTTTCTTACAAAGGTTTCTGAGCATTTTATGCATGTTTATTTGCACCCTCAAACGCAAGCTAAAGCACCCTCTGTTGATACTGTAGTGATATTGGCGAAACAGATTTGGCAGATTTGCCAATTTGTGTTCGCGCTCTGGAGAGCGTCAAATGCATCTATTACAACATGTTTTTGCAGCGGTGAGCGATATAATCACAGATATAACGTTAGTTGTGATCTCTCGAACTCGATGTCTAATCAGTAGTTTAAGTTAGGCAGAATCTCACCGCTCAAAACGCCAGAGTTGTATTCAGTGCTGCGTTAATGCAGGCTCGCGAAACCTCTCATTAACAAAGTGAAGACACTCATTGTGCATTGTTGACAACTTCATTTTTATAACGGAACTTTGTGAGATCACGATGAACTGACAAAGCAACAGCATTTTAGTGAGCGATATTGGTTCGCTTTCTAGGCTACAGTAAAATGCATTGAAACTATTGTTTTTCATGCTGCTAAGGACCGAGGGCCAATTGCATGCTGCAAATTTTCGAAAGTGACATGTATCTAGATGGTGGATTCACTATGCACGAGACAAAGATATCCTCCTGAGACCCAGAATCTATGTTTTGCCTCTGTGAAAGACATATTTTAGCGAATTTCTCTGACAACATACACGTCTGGATATTCTTATGAATATTCCCATTTATTACCCCCATTATTACACGTCTTTTTACATTACATATTGTCGTAAAAACACATTAATATGCTAATTAAATACAGTGTATAGATACATTGCATTGAAAACAGATATGGCCATGTTTACACGCATATTGCATAAAGTAAAATGGTATATCAAATTATTCTGTAATTTTTTTTATGCTCCAAACAATGTAATGACCTAAAAAAAAATGTATACTTTTTTTCTGCTTCTCAGAAGGATGACATGTTAAAATACTAGTAACGCATTAAAGCAATGTAAAGGCAGACTAATAGATTAATAGACGAACATTTGTAGCAAAATATTTTTGAAATTCCACTTATTGGTAAAAGTGATGCCTTGTAAATAATCTTGCATTTCTCACTGTACACCGCTATGGTGGAGCCGTTGCTTAGCCTACATCTGCTCTTTACTAGAGCACCCTCAGTGATTTAATTCTGTAACCGGGCCTGGATTATTATTCTATTTCTAAATTACTGTTTTGGAGCATCATGGACTTTGTGAGTTTTGTCGCCACCGCGTGTTTGTGTGTTTGAATTGCAGTCTGCGCAATACATTGTGGGATACACTGTCATGGCGGCGCCCATACAGCAGAAATGACATCTGACTTCAGTTATTATCTGCTTAAGCTGATTTTTTCTTCACGCCTCTGCTTTCAAGTCTGTATACTGAATGAATTCAGCGGTGAGTGTATTTTCTCTTATTCAGTAAGTACGTTTTTCACATACTGTAATATAATGTCAGCTTTATAGATAGAAAAAGTGCCCTGGCATTTTTATGACTATATGACATTTTTCATGGTAATACCATTTGTTTTGAACATATACTGTGGTATGTCTTTTGCCATGTACCATGGTAATACCATGGTGTTCTTTGAATTGGCTCGAGTACCATGTAAATACAAAGACAAATGAATATAGTAATCATTCAGTACCATTGCATTTATCATACTACCAATGTTATCAAAGTACAGTAATCAACTTTAGTACTAGATTCATTTGTGTTTGTTATCATAACGTGCATAAAACAAGTTATTTAAATAAAAACTCTTTTATCAGTTTAAAAGTGTTTTTGTCTTTTATGATTTAGTGAAATGGTATATTTGTAGTCATTGTACTGACTTGTACTTGTCCTGGCTCAATGCTGTATTTTCATATTCATTGTCCATATATGACCTGTTAAGCTTTTTTTTATTAGAAACTCTGCAATGAAGCGGATAGCAGCCTTGATTGGCAGGTCTGCGTTGTCCTGCTGGCATCATGGGAGCCCACGTCCTGCCTGGGCCCCTGGACCTCCATCCACCTGTCTTCAGGTCCGACACCTGGCTGCAAAACAGGTCGGTCTCTAAATGTTGAACACTTCACTAATGCTTATCAGAAGGGTCCCAACAGTCCTATGCAGATCACAAGATTAATTCAAGATTCCAGATTCCAGTACAAGATAGATTGTTTCAATGCCTTGTGTGCATGTGGTGAGCAGAACGTGTTGTGTTTGTTCTGCTGTAGAATAAGGGCAATTTCAAAGGTGAGAAGTTCAAATCGAAACCAGTGAAGCTAGAGAAACAACAGAAGCAGGAGGTGGAGATCAAACAGAGGATGACTGTGTCTGAACTCGCCAACGCCATGAATAAAGACATTGGTGAGTGTTAATCTAAACGAGATTAAAGATTATGAAATTAAACAAAAATGATGTTCACAGATAATCATTTATAATAAACAATGCAATATTCCATAAAAAGGTCCATTTTGATTTCATGGTGACATTAATTTCTTAAAAAAAAAAAAATCTAAATGTCTCCAAATGGTGGTCACATTAGTGTATATTAGGGCTGTCAAACGATTAATCATGATTAATCGCATTCAAAAAAAGTTTGTGTTTACATAATATATGTGTGTGTATGTGTATAATTATTATGTATATTTGAATACACACACATACATGTATATATTTAAGATATTTTTTTATATTTATGTATAAAGTGTATATTGGATGTGATTAATTGTTTGACAGCGCAAGTGTATATCTGTATTGTTCCCCCTTTTGGGGTAACAGTTTAGACCCAGAGACCAGTAGTGAAAAATGAAGACCAAGAGTCAGGAGTGCAATTAATTAAAGAAAAATTTACTGAAATAGTTTGCAGTTTCATCAGCAGAAGCCAGCTTCAAGTCTCACAAGGAGTTCGTAGGCCGCGCTCCCTCTACCAGCCGTCCCTCGTACATACAATTCCTAAACAGTTATACTGTTTTCAAGGTCTAGCTATGTCATTATTGCAAGTTGAATGATTCTGATTGGCTCAGAGAAAATGAACAGTCATGGTAAATTTCCACACATTGTCAGTTAATCAGATTCACGTGTACATATATCACTTGTTGACGCTTTCACCCTAGAATTAGGCACGTAGTGACCTTCCAGATTCTGGAGCAGGCGCCAGCTTGCCCCGAACAACAAGTCCACCCAAGTCCACCCATCTATTAGGATGCCCATAATCCACCTCCAATACTGATCTGTAACACTCTCCAAGGTCTCTCCAAGGTTGGAGTTGGTGAGCTCTGGTGCTGACAAGCAGAAGTTTCCCAAAACATACTGATAACATGTGCTTTCTCTCAGTGAGAGGTACAGACAATAGTACAGGCAATATTCATCTTGATTCTTTAGTGTTTCAGTAAAAGGAAATAATATAAAATGAATAAAATATAATAAAAATGCAAGACAAATCCATATTTCATCTCTGGAAGCCGGGCTAAGTGAGCAAACACTGTTTCTGCACTCCCGACATGTTAGGGGTGTGTGATGCCTCCAAAATCCAAACACAAGACAACAAGTTGCTATCAAGTTTTTAGCGACACATTACACATCCCTAGGCCAGACCCTCAGTCACTCCTCAGAGACCAAATACACACTTTATAAAGAAAATATAAAGGAAGAAACAATCATTGGTCCTATTGATTGAGCAAAATCATAACTGAAAAGAATCATTAAAAATCATCACAATAATATAAGAGGATAAATACTGATTAAGGCTTTGATTATGAATTTAATTCAGATATATATATATATATATATATATATATATATATATAGGTATATTGGAGCGGCAGTGGATTTCAGAATCTAACCTTTCACCCCATTTTAGATCACGTCTATGAGGCCCTGCTCAACACAGATGTCGATCTGGACGAGTTGGAGCCCGACACAATGCTGGAGGAGAAATGGATAAAAGAGGCTGTAAAGAGATCGGGAATGAAACACAAATGGGCCAAACTGGTAGAAACCAAAGTCAGAGAAAACAAAGATATCCAGAGACAGTGAGGACAATTTTAATAATACAGCTGACCTTTGTATAATTTTCTACATGTATAATTTTGTCCATTTCTGTAATTCATAAAACCTGTTTGAATTGTCAGACCTCCCCCAGATCCCACTCAGTTAGTCCCTCGAGCTCCAGTGGTGACCATCATGGGTCATGTAGACCATGGAAAGACGACCCTGCTGGACAGTCTGAGGAAGAGTCAGATCGCTGCTCAGGAGGCGGGGGGCATCACGCAACACATCGGAGCGTTCCGGGGTATTGAACTCCTCATATTGATTATTAGCACAATTGTAATGTTTGCTAAATTATAGGTAAAAACTACACATAACAGTAGACAGTTTTGGGGGTAACGCATTACAAGTACTGGAGTTATGTAATCAGATTACTTTTTTTCTTCAGATTACTAGTAAAGTAGCACATTACTTTTAAATTTACAACAAAATATTATATACTTTTTCAAATAAGTAACTTTGCTTTCCCATGTATTGACTGTTGAGAGAAACCAATGTTGAGAGATATCTGGAGTAAGTGCAGAGGCGTTGTGTGTAAACATGATGGTTATTGTTCTAGACTAAAAGTGAGCAGGCATTTACTCATCTCAAAAACAGGTTCAGTATCCCTCAAAATGTTTTGGTGGGGAAAGAGCTGAACATTAACTGCCACAGCTTGTCTCTATTTGCAATATACTGTATGTGACTAATTATTTAGTGCTGAAAAAAAGGCTTACATTCCCTGAAATGTTGATTGTACATAAATTTGAGACCAGTTTTCTGTGTAGCAAAAATATTCTTGGTACAAAAATATTTACTTATTTTTCAGCTGTTTTCTGAGCTGTTTCATCATTATTGATTTGATTGATTGATATTTATGATATACAGTAACAATATAACAATTAAGTGGTATTAAAATGACTACATTGTATGCTTTGATGTGAATATTTATTACAGAGATAGTCAGATGAAATTTCATGACTGTATTCCTACGTGCTATTTTTTTTTTTTCAAATGCATTTTTTTTTTGTCGAATTGTGTTGTGGATTAAAAACTTTAACACACACAAAAATCAAACCTAAGTGCCCACTGTTGGAATTTTTGCAATATTTTTCCAAATTAAACCGATGTAAATTTGGGTTTTTATAACCAATGGCTTCTTAAAGACATGTTTAAATTTGGTATGAAATGGAATTTGTGATATCATGTGATGTATATCCGAGTGAAACCTTGAAGAAGAAAAAATGTAGGGTGGGGCATGATTTTGTCCATGGAGATTTAATTGGATGGTTTTGGTTTGCTATTGGTGAATCTCATGTGAGTGATAGGTTCCCCCGCCCTCGCGCCAATAAACACGTCATCAGAGAAGAGAAGTGATGTTGCTGCAAGAGGGAGGAGAAGTGATTTTGATGAAAGATTATGAGGGCACATGAATTAAAAATGTGCATGGGTAAATAATTTATAAAAAAATACTAAAATATAAATAAGAATGGTCAGTTTTGATGATGACTTTAAGGATGTTAAACTTGCAGACAAAATGCAGATTTCCTTTGAAAACAAGCAATGATTTCCCTATAATATATACTCTCTTTCAGACAAATGCCATATTTGGCATCCTCTGTACTAAGTAAAGGACTTATGATAAAATGAGTCTGTCTCCTGTTCAGTTCAGCTGCCCTCAGGCGAGAAGATCACTTTTCTGGACACACCTGGCCATGCAGCGTTTTCTGCCATGCGGGCGCGTGGAGCCATGGTCACTGATATCGTCATCCTGGTGGTTGCAGCTGATGACGGTGTGATGAAACAGACAATTGAGTCCATACAGCATGCCAAAAAGGCCAAAGGTACTCTGCAATTTAAGAAAGGATGTTGAAAATTAGAATATATATAAATATATATGATTACAAAATAAATGTAATCAGATTTTTATATTAATTTATTTATATATATTAATTGAATATATATATATATATATATATATATATACACACACATTTTTATATTTTATATATTATATATTATATATATTATTATTATAATTTTGAGATCCAGCTAGAGTTGTCATAAATATTTTCTGTGTGTTTTTATCTGCAGTGCCGATCGTTGTCGCTGTGAATAAATGTGATAAACCTCAAGCTGACCCCCACCGTGTGAAAGAGGAGCTTGTAGGCCATGATGTCGTCTGTGAGGAGTTTGGTGGGGAAATACAGGCCATCCATGTATCTGCGTTAAAGGTACAGTGGTCCTGCCTAATATTTGAACTCTTATGCCACCCTTAAAGTACCTATGAAATCAGATTGAAGTTTTTTGGCTTTTAGTTTGAATATGTTAGCCTTACTGTTATCTATAAGCTGGTGTGCACCAAAACAATGACAAAATTCCCATTTAGAAGATATAAGCGTTTAAAACTTACAGTCTCTCACATCCGCCAATATGGAGCAATGATTTTGATGACATCACTCTGCACTTTAGCTTCTCATCAGATTTTCTGTCCAATCAAATGCTCTCTAGTCTGAAGCGTCCCGCCCCCTACATTATAAATAGACGCTGAAGCTGCGGCTAAAATTGGTCACTTGTTCAAACATTTACTATTTTCTACATAGTGAATGGCACATATATAGGGGAAAGGGAACGATTCAGACAGGGTAAATATGCTTTTCATTGGGGTGAATGAAGTCTGGTTTCATGTTAGTGTGATATAAAAGGGGAAAAGGGGAGGAGCTGTTCGATATGTCCCGTCCTGTCTTCAGTGGAAATTACGTCAACACATTGGACAATGCTGCGCGTTTCAAGGCACATCTGTGGGCCTTTAAAAATATTTCATGTCACTGGATAAAATGTCACATAATAGTAAAATATCAATCATAGTAGCATCTTAAGCAAATGCTGTACAAGCTTTTCTCAGAATTAATTTCACCTTTTGAGCCATTTTTAACCAACTGTGTCAATGTGATTGTTAGTAAATTTATGAAGTTAGTTCTAGCAGAGTAACCACAGGTGTAATTAATAATTAATTATGGACTTGTTCTTATAACGTGACAACCAGAAAGTGTCCAAAAAATTGTCTTCATTTTGAACAATATAATTTTTTTTTTATCATATAAAACCCAAGAAACTTCTTTTTGTGAAACGTCTTGCATGAAAATTGTGCTTGTGCTTTTTGTTTTTTTTAAATAAAATGCCACTTTTGATATGTTTTAGAATCTAATGCAATAACGTTCACACTTTTTTGGTGTCTAAATATGTTTGGGGTGTTCAGGGATTTGTCAGGGTTTATATTTGCTTACTATCCAGTCTGTATGTAGTTTTTGTGAAAGTAGTACCTCATCACGTTATAGTAATTATTATATGTGAACATGGAAGCAATTAGAGTGTAATTTCTCTGCAGGGGGACAATTTATTAGAGCTGGCCGAAGCCACGGTGGCACTGGCAGAGGTCCTGGAGCTGAAGGGTGACCCCACAGGCCTGGTAGAGGGGACGGTCATCGAGAGCCGCACAGACAAAGGCAAAGGGTGAGTGTAAACAGGACAAGTCCTTAGAGTGTCAGAGATTTTTTATATTTTTTATATTACATCATATTACATCATATTACTGCCATCAAGGCATCAGTCACATCACCTGTTGTGTTTCACAGGCCTGTTACCACGGCCATCATCCAGCGTGGCACTCTGAGGAAGGGCTGTACGCTGGTGGCAGGAAAGTGCTGGGCTAAAGTGCGCTTCATGTTTGATGAGCACGATCAGACTATGAGTGAGGCCGGGCCCAGCATCGCTGTGGAGATCGTGGGTTGGAAAGATCTTCCCTCTGCTGGTGAGGAGATCCTAGAGGTGGAATCAGAGGTATCCTTAATCTTATGTTTTTAAAGAGCCATATGCTACACTTTTGTAGCTTTTTTATCATATATGTTATACACTACCGGTCAAAAGTTTAGAATCATTACCATCTTTTTAATGATGTATCAGAATAAAGTCTCTTATGCTCACCAAGACTGCATTTGTCTGATCGAAAATACAGTATTATTGTGAAATATTATTACAATTTAAATGAACTGTTTTCTATTTGAATATATATTTTTTTAATTATTTATTCCTGTGATGCCAAAGCTGAATTTTCAGCATAATTACTCTAGTCTTCAGTGACACATGATCATTCTAATATGCTGATTTGCTGCTCAAGAAAAAAATCCTATTATTATCAGTTGAAAACAGTTTTTTGAGGATCATTTGATGAAAAGCACAGTATTTATTTTAAATATACATCTTTTGTATCATTATAAATGCATTACTGTCAATTTTGATCATTTTAATGCATTATTGCTGAATAAATGCATTTCTTTCTTTAAAAAAAAAAAATACAAATAATATAGTATACATAATAATATAATATACCCTAAACTTCTGAATGGTAGTGTATCAAGTCAACTTTATTTATATAGCGCTTTTTACAATGCAGATTGTTTCAAAGCAGCTTCACAGTGTTAAACAGGAAAATAATGCAACTGAATTTGATTCAACTGTACAGCCGCTCTGGAGAAAACAGTGATGTCATCAGCTCATTTCAATTATCATATACACTCACCTAAAGGATTATTAGGAACAACTGTTCAATTTCTCATTAATGCAATTATCTAATCAACCAATCACATGGCAGTTGCTTCAATGCATTTAGGGGTGTGGTCCTGGTCAAGACAATCTCCTAAACTCCAAACTGAATGTCAGAATGGGAAAGAAAGGTGATTTAAGCAATTTTGAGCGTGGCATGGTTGTTGGTGCCAGACGGGCCGGTCTGAGTATTTCACAATCTGCTCAGTTACTGGGATTTTCACACACAACCATTTCTAGAGTTTACAAAGAGTGGTGTGAAAAGGGAAAAACATCCAGTATGCGGCAGTCCTGTGGGCGAAAATGCCTTGTTGATGCTAGAGGTCAGAGGAGAATGGGCCGACTGATTCAAGCTGATAGAAGAGCAACTTTGACTGAAATAACCACTCGTTACAACCGAGGTATGCAGCAAAGCATTTGTGAAGCCACAACACGCACAACCTTGAGGCGGATGGGCTACAACAGCAGAAGACCCCACCGGGTACCACTCATCTCCACTACAAATAGGAAAAAGAGGCTACAATTTGCACGAGCTCACCAAAATTGGACAGTTGAAGACTGGAAAAATGTTGCCTGGTCTGATGAGTCTCGATTTCTGTTGAGACATTCAGATGGTAGAGTCAGAATTTGGCGTAAACAGAATGAGAACATGGATCCATCATGCCTTGTTACCACTGTGCAGGCTGGTGGTGGTGGTGTAATGGTGTGGGGAATGTTTTCTTGGCACACTTTAGGCCCCTTAGTGCCAATTGGGCATCGTTTAAATGCCACGGCCTACCTGAGCATTGTTTCTGACCATGTCCATCCCTTTATGACCACCATGTACCCATCCTCTGATGGCTACTTCCAGCAGGATAATGCACCATGTCACAAAGCTCGAATCATTTCAAATTGGTTTCTTGAACATGACAATGAGTTCACTGTACTAAAATGGCCCCCACAGTCACCAGATCTCAACCCAATAGAGCATCTTTGGGATGTGGTGGAACGGGAGCTTCGTGCCCTGGATGTGCATCCCACAAATCTCCATCAACTGCAAGATGCTATCCTATCAATATGGGCCAACATTTCTAAAGAATGCTTTCAGCACCTTGTTGAATCAATGCCACGTAGAATTAAGGCAGTTCTGAAGGCGAAATGGGGTCAAACACAGTATTAGTATGGTGTTCCTAATAATCCTTTAGGTGAGTGTATATTCAAGTAATGTAGTTGACATAGTTAATTTAGTTTAGTAATTAAATTTATTTGGATATTTATTTGAAAATTTAGTGTCTCCAACTGAGCAAGCCAAGCCAAAGGCGACAGTGGCAAGGAACCAAAACTCCATCAGGTGGCATAACGGAAAAAAATAAACCTTGGGAGAAACCAGGCTCAGTCGGGGTGCCAGTTCTCCTCTGGCCAATTAACAAACAGTGTATGATTATTATTTAGGCAGCCTTACAGGTCAGAAGTAATATTAGATCGGAATATTCGAAAGATCGGAGGCATCATGCCGGAGACGGGTTTATTGAGGATGGCGTGTTGATTAAGCAAATATTAAATAGGAATATTCGAAATATCGGAGTCATCACGCCAGAGATGGATCCATTGAGGATGCTATGTTGATGAGCAATTTCAGAGGCTAGACTATCCCTCACAGTTTCTACAAAAAATATTAAGCAGCACGACTGCTTTCAACATTGATAATAATGTTTCTTGAGCAGCAAAACATATTAGAATGATTTCTGAAGAGTAATTATGCTGTAAATTCCGCTTTGGCATTACAGGAATAAATTAAAATTTAAAATATATTCAGTTCATTTAAATTGTAATAATATTTTAGAATATTACTCTTTTACTGTATTTTTAATCAAATAAATGATATTATAAATGATATATGTTGTGACTGGCTAACCTCTATGCTGGCATAGTTCACATAGTTTTTTCTCTTAGCAAAGGGCCCGTGAGGTGATGGAGTGGCGCAGCTACATGGAAGAGCAGGACAAGCTGAAAGAAGACCAGCAGGCCATCGAAGCCAAGCAGAAGCAGCATCAGGACAGCTACAAGAAAGAGCGGGAGAGCATGGCCCATCTCTCCTGGAGACAGAGGAGGGCGGCCATGTACCGGGCCAACAAACACAAACTCGTCCACCGGACCAGTGAGAAAACTGAGATGGAGGAACTCATGCTGCCTGTGATCATCAAAGGTGAGATTATGCCTCCTTTATTTCACCAGGGCTGTTGACAATAAGAATTTGAGCATTTTAGCAAAAACTGAAGTCTTGTGTAAATTCAAGTGAAAAATATATATTTTTCTTAATTCTAAATAACCTTTATTGTGCACAATTCATATGTTGCCTAAATTATTTTCATAAAATAATGTAATACATTTCTCAGTCTCTGAAAGTTGAATAGGTGGAAGACAGTCGCAATGTAATGAAAGCAGCGACAAATCTTCCATATTGTGACGTACATCCGAGTGAAACTGATTTTTGAAAAAGAAAAAATGTAGGACGGGATTCAATCCATTGTTTGGATAGACAGATCTGAATGCAACCTTGAGGATGACTGCAAGAAAGTAGCAGGGTTTAAGCGGACTAAATGATTGGAGAATATTTTGATTATGAATTATGGTAACACTATTTTGATTAGACATTCTACTAACTATAACTAACTTTGCAACTACATGTCAACTTATTCTACTAACCCTAACCTAATTCACTCTAATGAGAGTTAGTTGACATGTAGTTGCAAAGTTAGTTATAGTTAGTAGAAGTGCATTTTTGTACCATTATAAATGTCAAATAAATTTAATGCTGAAAAAACATTTTCTTACTACCCTAAACTTTTGAACAGTAATGTCAGTTTCTACACAAATATTAAGCAGCAAAATCTGTTTTCAACATTGATAATAATAAGAAATGTTTCAATAAGATCAATAACATACATTTAGAAAATAGATATGGTGAATTTCTATTTCACTGTGACTTTACCAGTAATATTATATCATGATGGACAAAATGAAGTTCCTTCCTGTATTATTTTATTCAGAATGCCAAGAACATATTGTGTGACCCGCTGCTCTCGTCTGATTATTTAGGTGATGTTGACGGCTCAGTGGAGGCTATTTTGAACATCCTAGAAAGTTACGATGCTGATGACCAGTGTCAGTTGGATGTGGTACATTTTGGTGTGGGCGACATCTCAGAAAAAGACATTACGTTGGCAGAGACATTCTCAGGTAGGAATCCACAACAGCCATTGAAAAAGAATAAAAAAGCAGATAAACTGTCGTTCATTTAGATCAGTAGTTGTGTCCCACATGACACACTATGCACTTACACTGATCAGGCATAACATTATGACCACTGACAGGTGAAGTGAATAACACTGATTATCTCTTCATCACGGCACCTGTTAGTGGGTGGGATATATTAGGCAGCAAGTGAACATTTTGTCCTTAAAGTTGATGTGTTAGAAGCAGGAAAAATGGGCAAGCGTAAGGATTTGAGGGACAAGGCCCAAATTGTGATGGCTGGACGACTGGGTCAGAGCATCTCCAAAACTGCAGCTCTTGTGGGGTGTTCCCGGTCTGCAGTGGTCAGTATCTATCAAAAGTAGTGGTAAACCGGCGACAGGGTCATGGGCGGCCAAGGCTCATTAATACACGTGGGGAGCGAAGGCTGACCTGTGTGGTCCGATCAAACAGACGAGCTACTGTAGCTCAAATTGCTCAACAAGTTAATGCTGGTTCTAATAGAAAGGTGTCAGAATAAACAGTTCATTGCAGTTTGTTGTGTATGGGGCTGCATAGCCGCAGACCAGTCAGGGTGCCCATGCTGACCCCTGTCCACCGCCGAAAGCGCCAACAGTGGGCACGTGAGCATCAGAACTGGACCACGGAGCAATGGAAGAAGGGGGCCTGGTCTAATGAATCACGTTTTCTTTTACATCACATGGATGGCCGGGTGCGTGTGCGTCGCTTACCTGGGGAACACATGGCACCAGGATGCACTATGTGAACAAGGCAAGCCGGCAGAAGCAGTTTGATGCTTTGGGCAATGTTCTGCTAGGAAATCTTGGGTCCTGCCATCCATCCAGGGCTGTTTTGGCAGTAAAAGTGGGACCAACACAGTATATGTCCAACATTTCACACTTCGTTTTTTCGGTTAATTAAGTGCATCATCCGGGTATTTAAAGTGCACTCTTTTTTGGGGGGAATTTTCAGTGTGAACACGCTACGTGCACTATTTACACAACAAAACAACATAGAATAGTGCATAAGTAAGCGAAATAGGATGCACAAAGTGATTCTCAGCCAGGGACCCACTAAACTAGGGGATCTCGGCACACTTCCAAGAGGACCGTAAGATGGTGTAAAATGATATAAAATAAGATAAAACAACCTTTAAAATAAGCTAAAACAGCTAAAAATCAAGATACGAGTTGTCATAATATTTCTTGTTTTAATACATTTAATACAACTGTACTTTATTTATGATAAATGTGTGATTTTAAAACCTGGAAAAGTAATGTAAATTAGTATAATGAATGTCAATTTTTCTAGTTAAGCTCTAAAATATTTTATTGGGTAGAAATAGCTATTTGTGAGTTCAAAATAGTTTACAAAACAATCACAAATGACTAGAAAAGTCATAGGCTGAATCCGAAATCGCCCCCTAAACCCTCATTCACTATTCCCTACGTTAGTCCACTAATATAGTTCACTTGAAGGAGTGAATGAAAGCGAGTGGGTGACGTCGGACAGCCCTTGTGTGTACATCGGCTGTACATTCGTTATTGCGGTACAATGTGGGATTGAATGAGCGCACTCAATAACGTCCACTATGGTTTCGGACACCACTACAAATGGCTGTCCCCTCAAATAATGCCCTATTTGAGGGTATAGGGAGCGATTTCGGATTCAGCCATAAATTACACTTTTATAGTCATATTAAATCCTGAAGAACATTCAGTTATTGAAACTTCTGTACTTATGAAATTTAATTATTTATATTTTAATTAATGTTTTTAATATATTGACACTCAAAATTTCTGGAATTATAATATAAATATAAAAATAAGCATCTTTTACCAAAAATCTTGTGTGACCTTCAAATATTGCCTTTGACACTGGTGGGCCTTGAAATCTAAAAGTTTGAGCCACTAATTTTTTTTTGTTTTTCTTATCAAATTGTCCGACATGGTCATTTTCTTGTATTCTCTCTTTGTTTCCATCATTGGTCAGGCATCATATATGGATTTAATGTTGATGCAAATAAATCGATTCAGCAGATGGCTGCTAAGAAGGACATTCCCTTAAGATTACACAGAGTCATCTACAAACTCATAGACGAACTCAAAGACGACTTGAGCAGCAAACTGTCCCCAACTACAGAAGAAAATATAATTGGTGAGTTTAACTTTAATATTACATCATAATATGTTGATTTTAAACTCTTTGTTCTGTCCTGAAAATCATTTACATAATTTGATGTACCAGGTAAAAAATGACTGACCTTTTAAATTGCTTGTAAATATCTTATTATGATATTATTATCACCAAATACTGGATTTAATCTTTTTGTCAGCTTGTTTTCTTTCAATTGAGACATGTTTTGTATTGAGCATACGCTCAGATCAATGAGGCCTATGATCAATCAGTTCCAAAAAGAAACTGTCTTTCTGGGTACTCAAAGCGCTTTACATATAGAAGGGGGAATCTCCTCAACCAGCACCAATGTGCAGCATCCACCTTGATGATGCGACGGCAGCCATATTGCGCCAGAACGCTCACAACACACCAGCTTATTTATGCAGAGGAGACCAAGTGATGAAGCCAATCGGTATATGGGGATGATCAGGAGGCCATGATGGACAGAGGCCAATGGGTAAATTAGGCCAGGATGCTGGGGTTACACCCCTACTCTTTTTCGAAGGACATCCTGGTATTTTTAATGACCACAGAGAGTCAGGACCTCGGTTTAACGTCTCATCTGAAGGATGGTGCTTGTTACAGTATAGTGTCCCCATCACTATACTGGGGCGTTAGGACCCACACAGACCACAGGCACCCCCTGCTGGCCTCACTAACACCTCTTTCAGCAGCTACCTAGTTTTCCCAGGAGGTCTCCCATCCAGGTACTAACCAGGCTCAACCCTGCTTAGCTTCGGTGGGAAACCAGTCTTGGGCTACAGGGTGATATGGCTGCTGGCAATTATAAAAAATAAGTTGAATAATGCGGGCTGACGGCTTCAACAGAAGCAAATATCATCTATTAACAACCTCATAGGTCACAGTAGGGTTGTATTTAAAGATTTAATTAAAGATTAAAAATAAGTTTCCCTATGGAGAATTTTTTTTATTTCTGGAACCCGGCTGTTGCACTCTTACAGTCAGGTCACCTTTACAGTATAGCACTTTATACAATACAGATTGACTTACTGACACAGGGTATAAAAGTCAGGAAGTGTTAGTCCAGTGAGATAACATTAACTAACATTTTCAGGAAAAAGAATATCCACTCTGGGTCAAAATGACTGGAACACAACCAGAGGGTTAAAGGTTCATTCTTTAGCTCATTAAAAATGACCAAGCCAACATTTGTGTGTGAACTGGGGAAGCAATTTTTCCCCTGATACCCAAGCTCAGATATAATCTACAGTTTTTCTTGCTAAAACAAACTAGTGCTTTATATATGAAATGTAAGTTATTTGTCTTTCTTGCCCTTGAATGTTGCTTTTCCCCCTCACGCAACAGGTGAGGCCTCAGTTCTGGCCACGTTTGATGTCACGGTTGGGAAAAAGAAGATCCCGGTGGCTGGCTGTAGAGTTCAGAAGGGCCTACTGGACAAAAAGATGAAATTTAGACTTATTCGAGGGAGAGACATTCTCTGGGAAGGTAGACCAATGCATCAGTACTGATAAATGGCATTATTATGCAGCTTGGGTGTTTGACATGTTAAATGCATACCGTTTGAATTGATTTTTCCATGCATTTGTTTCCTCCTTCAGGATCCGTGACAGCACTGAAACATCTGAAGGATGATGTTCAGACAGTAAAGACAGGCATGGAATGTGGCCTTTCTTTAGATAATGAGGAAATACAATACAAACCAGGGGATGAAATTGTTTGTTATAGTGAATCTGAGTTGAAACAGAAAATATCTTGGGATCCAGGATTTTAAGGGACTGAAATTGGTGCATCAGTAGTATACAAAAGCTGTAATAGAATTTGCTATAGCAATCCTACACCATCACCAACAGATAATAAAAAAACAGTAACATTTTATTGTCTTCATTTTGACTCTCCATATCAGGACTGAACTAAGTGTACATAATGTATTTTATAATGTAAATAAAATTGAGTAAGATTCATGTTTTCAAAAATTGTTCTTTGATAGGTATCATGAATTTTATGGTGGCTTTTCTTTACAACATAAATATTTCAACCTTTATCCCGTAATAGAGATTTCATAACAGTACCCTAACCCATTAAATATATACTTTAAAAGGTTTAAATCAAGATGGAAATAAGATATGTGCACAATACTGGTCAAAAGTAATGAAATAATTACAATTTCTTTTCAAGTTGCATAAATAAGTATCTTATGCTCACCAAGGCTGCATTTATTTGATAGAAATACAGTAAACACAGTAATATTGTGAAATATATATGTATTAATTTAAAAACTTTATAAATATACTTTTTCAGCATCATTACTCCAGTCTTCAGTGTCACATGATCCTTCAGAAATCATTCCAATAAATTCAGCTTTGAGCACCAAAAAAAAAAAAAACGTATTCAAAACTTGACCAATAGCGTACACAAGTCATATTTAATGTAGGCAAGGAAGAACATTAGGTCACTTTATATTAGTTGTCTTTATGTACTTGCATCAGTTAAGGTGCAAGGGAATGGTCAATAGTGTAATTATAGAAATTTATTACAGATGTAATTGTACTTGTATTTAAAAATAAATACCTGCATATAAAGTAAAAACATGTACACAAGTGTATTGTATCAATTTAAACGTTAGTACAAAGTAAAAGACACCCAATATAAAGTGGGACTGAAAATTACAATGCAGAAAGGAAGATAACCCCTCTAAAATATACTTTGTTACTAAAGTATGCAAGTAGAAGTACTCATGTCCCTTTACCAATAATCATAAAGTTTTATTTGTGATCATTTACCAATACTGATTTTAGCCAACTTGTCAATGTAATAGGGCCCCCTCCCCCAAAGAAGTAAAATTAATCAGGAGACGAGATTCATTTTTAAATGTGGCAGACCACAACTTTATTTACAAAGTACAAACTCCATAACATGTTGTCAGGACTGTACTTTACTTGTCCTCTGGTTTGTTGAAGCAGTAAGTCAGGCAGCACTTCCCGCAGTAATGACGGTCAAAGTGGCTGGCCATGAACACCCCGGCTCCACACTCATCTGCGGGACACTCGCGGCGCAGGCGGTGGATCTTGCCATTCTCATCAACCTTAGAATCGAGAGAGAAAACTTAAAGTTCATACTGACAACTCCCGAAGCCAAACGCAGAACATATGCCTGACGGGTAACCTACCTTGTAATATTTAAGCACAGCGAGCTTGACCTTCTTTCTCTTGTGCTTGTTCTTCTTGGGGGTGGTGTAGGACTTCTTCTTCCTCTTCTTAGCACCACCACGCAGTCTCAGCACGAGATGCAGTGTGGACTCCTGGATGAACGAGTGCAATGTTAAGTTGGATGCTTTAGAGTCTATTACATTACTGGAAAACCTGAGTGGTGCAATAAGAAGATTAAGCACAGAACCTTCAAATCTGTGTGATCACTGCGCTTGGACCTTTATTCACTGACCTTCTGAATGTTGTAGTCAGACAGGGTGCGTCCATCCTCCAGCTGTTTACCAGCAAAGATCAACCTCTGCTGATCAGGGGGGATTCCTGCATTTAAGACATTTAGCGGTCAGTCTTTTGTCTTAACTTTTTTTGTAGTTCACAGCGTCGCACACCACTTACCTTCCTTGTCTTGAATCTTTGCCTTGACATTTTCAATAGTATCAGAGGGCTCAACCTATAAAAAAGGCCAATAGAGATTACTTAACAGTAAACTGCACTAATGCCTGCAACATACTGCGATTTTGGCAATCCTTTAAGATCATTATAAAAATCACACTGTACGGGACCTAATAAACTTGGATACATGTATGTAGACTGCATGATTGGCATGTGCTAGTGGTAAAGAGCAATATGAATCACATTTTGGCAATTGTGGTTATGTGCACTGAAAAATACAAAAAGAGGAGGAAGCAAAAGAGAATATGGATGCGGTCATGGCTAGGAAAAAAAGAGGCCAACTCGGCATGACAATTTTGCAAATGGAGCTTGAGGCAAGTAGTTTTAAGTATTAAGTATTTCGCAGGCTATCTTTGGTCGCAAGACCATGGAAACGGCAGTCTTTGAACCTCTCTCACTGTATGACATAGGACCAACAATTAGGATCCATAACCACAGAAATCGCCACGATTGGTTCTCTTTCGTCTGGGACAGCCCAAAATCATACAATGTGTACCAGGCATTAAAGCAATAGCCATTCAATTAAAATGTAAAGGAGAGCAAAAGCTATTTTTTTGTCTGATTTTTTTTTTTGTTTTAGGTTTTTGATGTCTTTGAATTTAAAACTAATACCTATTTTACCTGTAATTGGTAACAATTACAAAACGTTCTCATTTGTTAATTCACTAACATTAACAATTAGCAATATATTGTTAACATTTGTTAGTTAAAACTGTTTGTTCATACTGCATTAATTAAAACAGAGACAACCTTTAACCTTAAATGTATTAGTGAACGTTCAGATTAACATTAACCAAGACTAATAAATGCTGTGGAAGTATTGTTCATCGTTAGTTCATGTTAAATAATGATGTTAACTAATTAATAAATATAAAAGTGTTACCCATCCTATAAAGTGTTAGCCATTGTGGCTGTAAGTTGCGGGTTAATTGTAGAAATTGTAAAGTAAAAACTGCATAACTGAATTTAAATATTCCTAATTTTACAGTTGTTTTCTTAAAATGTCCAATTGTAGCGCATTTTATATTTTTCCAGTCTCCTCTAATGTACGAACGCAGCTGAGCCACGACATAGCATTAGCATTATTTAAGTAGCTTCCGTATAACAATAAAAATTGTATTTGCTTACGTTATTACATTACCTATCCAACACTACTGTATTTTAAGATTCCTATAATGCAAGATAACTGGCCTCACGTAGTCAAACGCTGCAATAAAATCAAATAATAAAGTGTCGAACTGTCTCGTGCGGCTCATCTGCGCCTCACCTCAAGGGTGATGGTTTTCCCCGTTAGGGTTTTCACGAAAATCTGCATCTTGATGTCCAATCCACCTGTGTATAAAACATATGAATGTTTCTGGATAAATTTAAAGCACGTATATAAACTAAAACCATATTTATTTCGTTATTATTCGTTCCTAACAGTAACTCACCACCAGCTCTGAGATGGCGGAAATCGAAAAGGGTCCTTCAAACGGTGCAACGTGCTCTTCAGCGCTGTAAGGCTGCCCGACGAAGTGCCTGAAGGTAAAAAAAAGGTCCACAAAACACTTCTGACGGTTACATTTTAATGTTGAATAAACGCCGTTAATTGAACTATTTAGGTATAATTATGAACTATAATAACATATTGAGCTTTCATTTTATTGAGCTGTTAAAATAGATTGATTTTACAGTGTCTGCAGTGCAGATACAAACATATATCATCGATCGATAAAATTATTATTTCGCTGGCTAAAACGCCACATTATAAGAAGTCGGTTTACTTTGAACAATTTGTCTCATAGATTAATAAAAAAAAGGTGCAATTTTAGAATTCATATTTTGTCATTGTGAGAGTGTAGACTATGTGGGAGAAATGTATGTACACCACCAGGGGCGCTATAACAAGTGATAGCACTGCACGTTGAAAGAAGAGGATTTGAGAGTAGCTAAATGAAAATGGATTCAGTTTAGTCAGTGTGGTAACTTGATGCATTCGGTGGACTCAAAGGACTTTCTTATGCATGCAGTGTCCAACAAAGTCCTCCTTATGTCAGGTCTGACAAGCATGCCAATTTATCTACCTCTTTGTTGTATTACGTAATACATCCTTTCCAGCCCTTGTTGGAGCAAATGGTCATTGGCCAATTTACCCATTTAACATGCTCAATGCTGTCAGTTCTTATGTGAATATTGTGTAATCTTGGTTTTGTAACCACAGACAACAGCCTGTGCATAAGATGGCTCTTGCTTAAACTCAAATTGCCAAAATCTAATATTTTACTTTGCAGAAGCAGAATGAGGAAATGGAGCTCTTTGTATTTGTGCATTCAGATTTGGATGACTGGTGTGTTTCTGAACGGCATGTTCTCATATAGACGTCAGCACACCATTTAAAAGAATGTACCACATTAATACTTCTTTTACACACAAACATGCAATGGCCTTAAGACGCAAGACAACTGACCCAGCAGACATGAGTTATTACTGTTGACACCTATAGATGCTCCATGAGGTTATAAAGTGGCACCATGAAGAAAGCAGCCTGTAAACCATGTGTTACACGACACGTAGGCCAGTAGTAGATGCAGAACACAGCTGCAGAGCCCGATCTAAACAGCAGTGTAGATTTGACATAATAGAGCAGAGGGCATGCACTATGTCAACCTCCATGAGATCACGTATCTGTGTGAATACTAGTCACAGATACCTATAAGGATATCGCATAGAGCTAGATGGGATGCATTGCATACTTTCAGTGTAGATAACATTTACACAGTGAACTCAAATGGCATTGAAACTGATGACTAGATGCATGCTTATGGGGTGAAAAAATAACTTTGGGAAATAATTTAATAAAACACTGTATTTAGCCTTTTTAAAGGAATAGTTTGCCAAACGAAAAAAAGAAAATGCTGCCACTATTTATTCAACCTCATGTTGTTTCCAAACCCATGTCCCATGTTTTTGGAAAAATCTTCAGGGTTTTCATTAACGTTCATTAACACACAATGACAGTTTGTGGGACTGAAAATGCAAATTCTTGAAAAAGCAAGTTTTTTTAAACGATACCGTTATCAGCTCTGTGTAAACTAAAAAGTGTAAATTAAAAAATTCGAATTTGTGAAAACCGTGACATTATGCGCATGTGTATTATGTGTTCAGTGTATTATGTGCTCAGTCTATATGCGCGTAGTGTTTCTTTACAAAGCGACATCGCCAACTACTGGCCTGGCAGCAGAATACAGCGCTTTGGTTGTTTTCATATTAGCTTAAATTTATTTATAAAACTTAATTTGTTTCAGTAGGATTCAATTTTTCTTGTAATACTTATATTGTATTTGATTTCAGCTTTATTTCAGTTATCAAAATGATTTTAATAGTTTAAGTTAACAATAACAACACTGCATAAGGGTAATTCATAGCAGGAGGTGTGTTTCCTATTTAATCATATTGCCCTTATATTTCCACTTTTAAAACTCTGTTTTTCAGTGGGAAAGTTTATTCTCTTTATTTTTATGATATGATGCATGGACATTTAATGCTCTCTGCAGTAACATCTCAGTAATTATAATGAGTCTGATTTCTGTCAACAAACCAGTCACTGGAGAAATCCCCTAAGCCATTACAAATGTTTTGATTGGGTTGTTTGTACTCATAATTAGGTTGAAATAGTTGAAGATTAGTACAGTGCAAGATAACAGACTGTTTTCATCGCCAAGTAAAGCCACACCCCTGCTGCAACTGAGTGACTGAGAGTTTAATGCTGTGAAGATCACAGTTCATTGACCTGCAAACCTCACTATTAAATACCATCCAGATTCTTCTTCCAAATTTGGAATGCCAAACCCACAAAGGACCCTGAACAGAAGAAGACTAAATTTACTCCCAAAGAAACCTGAAATGTCTTGACAGAGAGAGGGTGGATCTATTGAACTGATCAGATTTCTAGTGAGACGTCTCCTCGTCCCTATACTATCTATAGTTAATCACCAATGTAAAGCCATGCTATATTGTAAATTGAAACAGTATAGCATAACCTTGTGTGCTTATACGTGACCTTGATTGCTTAATTAAAGCATAAACTACATAAATTACAAACCTTAGATTATCAAATATCATGTTGATGATTGTAAATGTTTAAGAAAGGATGATCTGGGAGACCCCCTTTTTTCCCCATATTAGTATGACTAAGATGATAAAGCTTGTTCTGGGAAACAAGCACACTGACTCATCGTTATAATAGATTTCAAGATAACTGCTATATAACTCAACATAAGTGAGATGATTAAAGCTAATATTTTAACTGTAAAAAGTTTTTAATCCAAGATCTAAAAATATATTCCTGCTTCCTTTCTTTTACAGAAGTTATGGATTATGGTTTGTCTTTTGGCACAAACCAAAGATCTCACCCAGATTAGAAGATGTACATCAAACACCCTACGATTAACCGATCAATAGAGGCAAAGGGCCGGCAGTCAGCCCGGCATGACTCCAGTGCAGCACAAAGACCCCACAGAACCGGTTTGGTACTTTGCTTCCCCACTGGCCTCTGGATGACAATGGAGACTGCAGTATCTGGAGAGGACAAACTATCCCTCAAATCTGCCTTTGTCTCCTTTTTTTACACAGAGGACAGACAATGACATCTGCCCAGCAGACATGCACTGACTCACCAGAATCTGCAGGAAGACTTAAAAGATCAACTCATTGTGCTAAAACAGCTGATGATCAATTTATAGCTCATAAATTGCACAAGTTTTGGCCATAATTGGTTGCTAAGGCTTGCATCACTATTCCTGTTGTTTTAGCTTAGGGTTAGTGGTTTTAAATGCACTAAATTTTAATCAGATGTACAGTTTTCACTAAAGGGGGGACCTGAGACTTATCTGGGATTGGGATATCATTCGATAATTCTTGTAATTTTACTAGCTGTCTCAGGTAACAGTATCTGGATCCACCTGGATTCCTTTGTTGATCGATCTTTTGACTGTGACAAAGATAACATTTACATTCCATATGTAGCCATGTAACAAGTACACATTGTTCAGACTTCTCGGAGCACAGTAGAACACTTAACCAAAAAAAAAAAACTTATGAAATAATAGTCAGAAACGTCATATGTTTGTATATATTTATTTTTGTAATGGAACAGTTTATTTAGAGACAGAGAGAGAAAGAGAGAGAGATTATATATATATATATAAAATGTTTTGTGTCTCATTCATACATCAGGCTTTTATGGCTTATATAGGAAAATATGGAGCTCATATCAAGGAGGAAAAAAAATCTAATTTTGAGCAAAACTGAGCAAAACATGCAATTTGGTGCAGTTGCTGATATTTTTATGGCCCAACAGTAAGATGTAATTCTGATGGCTGGTAATGTAAATCAAAGAGATCTTTATATAACAGTTAAGTTAGTAAAATACAAATAAATATGCAGGTGTCAATCTATAGCCTATTCCCCAATAATGTTTAAGATGATATTTAAATTTGTAATTTTATGATCAAAGCTCGTTTTATATAATGCAATACAATGATAGGCTAATTAAAAAATGTAAAAATAAATGTTATTCTTATGTTTACTTTATAAAAATCAGTACAGATTTCAGTGCCAAAAGACAACCTGAAGGCGTACATTTTTATAATTATACTAAAGGAAAGAGTAAGAGATAAGTTAAGAGATACCATGTTATATTGTGAATATTATCAAGGAAAAAGATTGTTGCTTAAGCATGGCATTAAATGTATTACTGATTTTATTAAACAATTGCTACATCGTACAGATATTGAGAACATATCTACCTATCATTTACATAACGAACAAATACAACCAGTGCATTTTCAAAACACTGTAAAGCTGTTTATAATGCATCACTCGGCCATTTTCCCCATACTTTTCTGTTCAGGAAGAGAACGCATGGGCGCGGTAAGTAATCCCGCCCACTTTCACCGCTCACACAATAAAATACCAGAAAACATGTATATATCTCCCCTAATTAAGAGCGTAGTATGGCACGTAAGGAGGTGTTTGGGCGTCACCGGACCGCCCCTTTTTACCGTTTAGCCAATAAAAGAGTTAGCTAAATTTGCATACACTTCCCCTAACTAAGCGTCAAGTGAGTCAAACAGTTGCGCCGTTTCTGCGTTTTAGGCCTGTGTGGAACCTGACGCACTCTCGTTGGTGTGCTGAAGTTTTGAAAAGACATTTTCTTTCATCAAAAGAACTTGCGCGAGGACTCTTTTTGATTAAGTTACTTTTATATAGCGGTTTAAAATTTATTGTTAACAATGGATGATCAAATAAGCTCCACGACACCTTCATATGGCATGCGACATGATGATGATGAAGAAGAACACCGAGCAGACAAACGCGTGAACTCGCTGCTGGATGAAGCGGATGATTTCTCCATTAGAGAGGCAGTGGCGGATGTTCCAGAGGTGGATGATATTTTAGATCTGGCCGGAGGAGCGAAAGATGCGCTCGAGAGGCACAAGTCCACACTGCCACGTACCGAGGAGCCACTTCTGGACTTCGCAGAACCAGAACCAGAACCATCATCCACCTTTAAACCAGAGCCAGAAGCTGCCAAGCCAGTACTGATCGGTGCTTTTGGAGATGCAACAACAAAACCGACAAAATCAGAAGAAAAAGAAGAGAAAACCACAGTCATACCATCTAAATCTTCATGTTCATGTAAGTACATTTTTCATTTGAAACGTATCATTTGGATTTTAATCAGGGGTGTAAATGTTATCACCACCAAAATATGTTATCAACTTTTAAGCCAAGTTATCCACCCAACATGTTACACCAGGAGCACTTGACGTGACGTCAGATCCGTTTCAATAATTCACGTTACATGTATTAATGAAGATCGAGTGACTTTTTTTTAACCTATTTTATTTCACTTACAGAGTTTGAGGGTTTTAATCATATTTAAATCTCCAATTGCTTCAGTTTTTGAACTGATAATTATACATCCAGAAGGTATTATGAACGGGTTACAATCTGTTATAAAAAAACCATAGAATACGGACTTATCTAATGTGATTATTAAAAATGGAGCTTTACCTACGCTACTGCCTGTATGAACATTATGATACAATGATCATTGAGGAATTTTCAAACGTTTCAACGTCATCTTGATTGCATCTCTTTACTGCCATCTTGTGGAACAAGCGAAACGGCGCAAGTTCGTGTCTGTCTAGCTATTAAAATAAATGTATTCAAATTAATTTATTTTCTACTATAAGGTCTATGTAAAAATCCGAAACAAAATATGTTGTTTTGAGGATCACATATTTAATGTTCCCCTATAAACAACAGAATGTCTGAGCAAAAGTCACGTTTAGAAGAGTCACTGACATTGAGGGAAAACGCAATGACCCATAGTCACAACAAGGGCTTTATAAATCATCCATTATACATTGATGCTTCAATGAAAGCCTGTCCTAAACATTACAGTCTAAAGGGCAAATTGCTATTGGGACACAATCTGTTACCCAAAGCAGTAAAAGGGCCACATTTTCTACACATTAATGTCATGACTAAATCCAAGACTCTCTTGATTTTCCTTTGGGCCCACACACTAGCTTTATAATGTTATTACATGTAGGTCATTATGAAAAGGTACCTTTTCCAGTTTTATAAGGTTTTTTGTTTTGCTTTAAGTTGAACTATTTAATCAGATAAATATTGTTCAAAATGTGCCATCTCTCATTTTACATGTTAGGACAAATGAGGTCTTCCAGGTCATAAAATTATAGTTTTATTAATATTTGAATACTTTTGTTTAATTTTAGTAGTTTTGTGCTTTTGTCATCTTTAACATTACTATTTTTAGGATTATTATTTTTAGTTTTTATTTTCGTAGCTTGATGGTTAGCTAGAAAAAAAATTAATCCTACAGAGGAGCGTTTTGCTAAATACAAGCTATGCGCTATATTAAATATTCATTATATTTTATTTTTTTACTTAACCTGTTCTTCAATATTTAATGCATTTTTGAATAAATCCTTCATGAAAACAAGTGTTCATGACAGCCACTGTTTTAATGTTTACTTTTAAAAAAATGCAGAGTAGTAGAAACAATTATTTCATTAATTTTAATATTATATGTAATTATTGATTTATAATAACTACCTTAATATGTGCAATTTAAACTTCTTATACAAAATTGTTTTCCTTTAAAAATTTCCATTTTCTGTACCTGATATGTACAACTGAATCTAATCGACATTTGTGTCAATGCCCAGCCTACTCCTATATCTAAAAATACTCTTTGATTTCATTAGAAATCAATTGCTTATATAAAGAGGTACTGAGAACAGGCCAAAAATGACATCCAAAAGTTATTTTTGATGCGCTTAGAAAAATTCATCTTTCATTTAATTTGTTATGCAATTACATGAACCCAAATAACGCCCATTTTGTAGGATCCAGCTGCTGGTGTGCTAAAACCTCATGTTACTAGTACAGTGCGTTCAACACCTTTGAATGTGGTCAGCTGACCTCAGAAGTGCTGGCCTTTGCAGAACGTGATCTGCTGGGAGAGCCGTAGCGTCTCTCTCTACCCTTCAGTCCTGTCCTACCCCAGCCAGAGACTCGTACCTCCTTTCTCACCCCCGACCACCTCTTCTGCAGACCCTTGACTGGAATATATGAGTCATGCACGCCAATTCAGATAACACGACTTCTATGACAACCTCAGGGATGGAGATAAAACACTGGAAAGAACAGGGTATATGCTTGTTTTGCTCTAATCTGCCTGAAAATGGACTAAAGAGATCATATTATATGCTTGCTCTGTCCATAGACTTTAATAGGTAAAGCTGAGTAAGTTTTTCTTGGTTTTGTGATCTTGCTGGCAAAGGTGCTTGTGGGAGAGAATGTTCTAGTTGCACTGAGTAAATGGTCTGGGATGTCTTGATTACAAAGCATATTGCAACAGCAAGCATTTATCCCTCTGCCAGAAAATGTTATTGGCAAACTGCATGTTTGCCTCACAAAATGTTGCACTGACTGCATATTATGAATTCAGTGCATTTTAAAAGAAGTTGAAGAAGATTTGACTTTGCCTAAAACTGTAATAAGCCAGTAAGTCATTTCCCACAACATGAGTATGTTACTGCTGCTATGATCGACAGTTAATTTGTTTTATTTATAATTTTTGTGTTAGTGTCATTTGTCACTGCATTCTAGCTGTTCTCAGATGTTCAGGAGGGCCTGCAGTGCTATTTAAATTGTTTATGCAAGTTGGCACTTATTTTGACGAAATCAAGCTGGGAACATGTAATGAAGACTGACATCTGATAAACTTTTGTGAACCCTTGTGAATGTTGACTTGCGGATGGGTTTCCTGGATAGATATATTGTCTGACTTCAGGGCCTGTGAAATATGGTGACAGGATAAGATATGGCCATTTTGAATCCTGATTCGTCATTCCATCTTATGTCAGTTTTATTGTACATTGTTTCAACTTTTTTTTTTTTTTTTTTTTGTGAGTTGAGTGACAATGGAAAACCAATAACTGGTTATAACCATTTTGTCTCTAGATATTTCTGCTGAACTGACATTTAATGATAAACGTAATATACACTACGCTCCAAAGGTTTGGGTCAGCAAAAACACATTAAATTGATCAAAAGTGACAAATCTTTTGTAACATCGTATGTCTTTACTATTTAAAATAAATGCTGTACTTTTCCTCCTTTCTATTCAAAGTAGGAAAAAAAGCATCTTTCTACAATTATTTCGCAATCAAGATTGACAATGTTAAAGATAAAAGATTGAGAAATGTTTCTTGAACAGCAAATCAGCATATTAGAATGATTTCTGAAGGGTCATGTGACACAGAAGACTGGAGTAATAATGCTGAAAATTCAGCTTTGATCACAGGAATAAATTACATTTTAAAATATATTCAAATAGGTATTTAAAATTGTAATAATATTTAAAGATTAACGTTTTACTGTATTTTTAATCAAATAAATGCAGCCAGCATTAAAAAAAACCTTTTATGTAGTTTGTAGTCCATATTAGCGTTGGACAATAAAAAAGGGTTAACTTTGTTAAACATTTGTTTCAGATTTCCTGAAATTCATTTTATATTTATATTTGAGCCAACACTGCGTATGACTCATATTTAGCGGACTCTTATTTACTGGATTACTAAGGGACTTTTGTTTTGAAATCATCCCACTCGACCGGAACTTCCATTTGTCATTGGAGTTGCGTGTTTCTCGTGTGTTCTTGGCCCTGGCTGTCTGTTCGTAGATGAGCGAGATGGATTCCAAACAAGGTTAGTTAGTGAGTTAGACCGCTAAACGCTGTGTAATTGCGTCCCTCCTCCACGTGTCACTGTTGATTTAATGTGCATTTATAGTGCAAAGTGTGTTTAGAAGCACTGTCGATATTTAGAATGAAATCATAATGACAAAATGCAGGTTTTATTCCGGGGGTCTTGATAAGGCCGCACGACCGTGTTTTCACGCGTGCATTATAATATTACACATTAATGTTAGTAATATTAATGAGCAGATATGCATGCATTGTGTTGAGCTTTGAAAATATGGTACTTTAATACTTTGTGGACTGCTCAGTTTCGATAAGCTTATGCAACGGTCTGTTGGCAAGAGTACAAGAGGAAGGGCAGCATGTTCCGCTGAACGAACCCAAGTGTTTCTGAGTTATTGATTAAATACATTGGCTTTTTGGGTGGATGATGTTTGTCTTTAGAAAAGCAGTGAGAGAAGATGGCGCGTGCATGCTGGTTGACATGAACTCTGATCAGATATGTTGGCACATAATGTAGATTAGGTTTAATTATTGAAGGGTCCTTGACTGACTGTGAGGTTTCTGTCCTATTTTTATCCTCCAGAATTGAACATGATCACACCATGAAACAGGCCATGGCGTCCTTGAGTTTGTGCCTTATTTTATTTTTTTCTGTTTCTGAGTGGAGTGTTGATGTTCAGTGTGTTCAAGTCATTTGTATATTAAAATGATTTGTTCCACGTGCTCATCTGCAAAGCCACCAACACAATCCATAGCAGGTTTCCCATTTAATTAATTCTACTTCATAAACACTGGCTATGCTTACATGTACATTTTCTGATTACGATTTGTATTCTGGTTAATCCTTAATAAAAAAATAAAATATATTACTATATATATATATATATATATCACACACACACACACGTGTGTATATATACACACATGCTTGACCTTTATAGAAATGCCCTTGCATTCAACCTATTCCAAATAAACTTCAAAAGGTATTAACTTTAAAAGGAACTTTATTTTAGTTATTGATGGAGCTTTATTTTGGTGCGTTAATTGATTAATATTTAGCAATGTAGATAATAACGTTGGCTGAATGTCTGAAACTGATTAAATAATTCGATCTAACCACTTCTGAAAATCTACAGCCTTGTCAATAGATTTTTTTTTTTTTTTTAATCCAACTATTTAAATTCAGCAGTTTTGTATTTCGTTATTATTAAATTGTGAACCTTTTTATTATAATAACCTTTGAGATTTTAATTTGTTAATTTACAAAAGTTTGTTTGTTCACATTAGTTAACTAGTTAATATTTCGTAGTACTAAATATTTTCTTAATTGTTTAATTTTAAAATGTACCCTTTTTCAAAATCAAAAGTTGTATCGGTTGTTGTTATTATTATTGGTAACGCTTTACAATAAGGTTTCATTCGTTAACATGGACTAAGAATGGACAATACTTCTACAGCATTTATTAATCTTAATGTTTTCAACATTTACTAATACATTATCAAAAGTTGTATCTGTTAACATTAATGCACTGTGAATTAACACGAATAGTATTTTTATTACCTAATGTTAACAAAGATGAATAAACGCTGTTACAAATGTATTACTCATTGTCAGTTAATACATTAATGTTAACAAATACTGTAAAGTGTTACCATATTTAATAAATCTGAGCTAACGTGAATTAACAATGAACCGTTGTATTTTTATTTACCAACGTTAAAGGTCCGTAATATATTGTAATGTATTTTTGTTCTACATGGTAATCTAACTCCTTAATTATTCACATGCTTTCACAATAATCTAACGTGTTTGAGGATGTGCTTGTAAAAGTGTTAATTGCCTCTTGTATTAAACCAGAAAGTTGCATCTGTCTGTTGAGGGTTGACGTAACTCTTCCTTTCTGTCTGCAGTGGTGGACCTGCTATATTGGCGAGATCTGCAGAGGACGGGGGTGGTGTTTGGAGCCAGTCTGTTCCTGCTGCTGTCCCTCAGCGTGTGCAGTATTATCAGCGTGCTCTCCTATGTGGCCCTTGCCCTGCTGTCTGTCACCATCTCCTTCAGGATATACAAAGGCATTTTACAGGCTGTTCAGAAGTCCGAAGATGGGCACCCCTTCAAGTGAGGACGCACATGTTGCATGCATATCGTGACTGCATCGGGCTCACATGTTTCCACACCATGTTTTGTTCACTTTGCTTGGCCTGAGTGTAAAACGTTTAGGGTAATCCTGCTTTGATCAGTTTGTGTTCCAGCTCATGTAAGGAGGTAGCTCTGTGGAGCTTAGCTTCTGAGCTTACAGGAGGTGTTACACGCTGTTGGTTTTGACTCCCTGCCAAAATTCTTAAGCCCTCAGCTGTGAAATAGAAGTGGAACAACAACAACAACAAAAAAAAGCACTTAAAGATTCTTGAAGTTGTTTCGGAAGTGAAGTGGTTGCAATATCTGTGTATCTCTTAGAAAGCTTGTTTGAAAGTAGCTGATTATTCAGTAAACAAACAGTAAAGCAGCTCACTAGGTTTTTGGAACAGCCCAGCAGTTTAAGTAGATGAAAATCAAAGGCAACATTATAATTGAAATGGAACCTCATAAATGGTAGATTTGAAATGCTCTATTGGGCAGCAACTTGTTCCACACAAATCAAATGTGACCCTGGACCACAAAACCAGTCATAAGTCGCATGGGTATATTTGTGGCAATAGCCAACAATACATTGTATGGGTCAAAATTATTGTTTATTATTTTTCTTTTAATGCAAAAAATCATTAGGATATTAAGTAGAGATGATGTTCCATGAAGATATTTTGTAAATTTGTTAATTTTTTTTTTGTAAATATTTCTCAATGTTTATTTTATTTATTTATTTTTTGCACCCTCAGATTCCAGATTTTCTAATAATTGTATCTCGGCCAAATATTGTCCTATCCTAACAAACCATTTAAAACAATTGACCCTTATGACTGTTTTTGTGGTCCAGGGTCACACAGTGCTTTTTAAGCAACTTGTCTTGGTTTGTCTTTGTACGTGTTTAACCACTTAGGGGTCATGAACTGGCTTTTTTTTAAAAAATGTTATACTGTTGTCTGAGGTCAACTTATGACGTTTATGTGGTTTTTACATTCTCAAACATCATAATGAATAAGTAATAGGCTATTTTCTACCCTGGTTTTGAGCCTCTCTCATGGAACGCTCTGTTTTTATGGGCATGCCGCACTGAAGACTTGGAAGTAAATGCCCACTGCTATGATTGGATAAGATTTGCATATTTCAATGAGCTTCGGCTCCCCCCGTGAGTACACGTGAGGAATTGTTTTGAAAGCGTGTGGGAAAACGGCAACCGGAATGATTCGCCCACAGGGCTCGCAAAATGTCTTTATCAAACAAACACAATGATTTATCTCTCATCCACCTGCAATTAATTGTAATGTTGTTGTTTTTTATTACCTGACCCGCCCGATCAGTGGATATAACCGCAAACCGTGCATAACACACACACATATGCACGCACAAGCCTCACTGCAGTGTCAGACAAATCGGCATGATTCCGCGATTTGTATTTTTTCCTTCAAATATCAATTCAAGAGTGAACAACGCAGATCAAGAAAGGAATGTTATTTCACTATTTAAGAGATCCCGTTGGCAGGCCTGTGATAGCTTTGTGAAACCATAGTAAATCACACATCTTTATTTAGAGGTTGTCCCGATTCAAATGAGCCCAAACACAACATATGATATGTAGACCTTGAAAAAATCCTCACGGAGTGACGAGACATGCTTATTTGGTGAGACATGCTTGCAATCGCGATCACGTGTCTCGATCATGATGCGGTGTCATTTGAAAGTTCAACCAATGGAAACTGGATCTCTGGTGAGGTGGTTGGGTAAAGTGGGCAGGGACGATGTGTAGGGAGCAAGGTCTGGATTTACTGTGCGTCACAGAATAGGAGAGCACACTGAAAAAATGCTGAAAAATCATCACTCATCGACCAGGATCTTATTACTTGTTAGTTATTCTATGTATTTATAAATATTTTATGCTTTATTGTGGCACATGCAAGTAGTTCTTATAAAACACTCAGATCACTTTGAAAAGGGTTTTTTGGACTTGATTAAAAAGGCTACCTTGGTTCCAAATGCCATAACTTTTGATTGCTTTGAGATATCCACACAAAATTTAGCTCAGATGCAGTTGACATGACTGTGCAGAAGTCCATTCATTGCAGAAATGTAACCTAATAAACTGCTGTTTTACAGCAGTTTCTTTTTAAATGTTTTAAATTTGTACATTCAGTTATTTGATTTTTAAACCGGTTTCAGTTTGAATTGGTTCATGGAAACAAATTGAACTTATGTTTTCTACTTTGAGCTAAAGTTACCATGACATCACAATTCTTGTTTTCTATGCAATATTTCTATGAATAATATGATGTGGTTGAAAAGACCGTTTGAAGCCGTTTTATACCCATGCATGACAACTGCTCTCTCTGGGTCAGCGGCAGCGTACGCACATTTGAATGTTACTCTGTGATTGTGGTTTTCAAAGGTTTAATAGATTAATATATATACTTAATAGATTAGCTGAATCATTGACATTTAGGAATAATGTTGCATGGGTGTTTAAATCGAGATTCTGATCTTTTAACAATTAGTCGTGGGGCTCTACCTGTAGAACAAGGAAGGATTGTAAAACTAGTTAAATGTCATGGTCTAACTAAAACTCATAAATGTCATGATCATTCGTGCTATATCAGGAAATTTCAGTGTCATGCTAGCTCACTCACATGGAATGGTGCTTTAGTCTCACGGTAAACCTTCTGTCTCTGTACAGGATGTATCTGGATAAGGATATCGTGATCCCTTCAGAAATGGTTCATAAGTACAGTGACACAGCACTGGTGTACATCAATGCTGTCATCAAAGAGCTGCGACGACTCTTCCTGGTGGAGGATCTGGTGGACTCACTCAAGGTTTGTTCTACAAGACCGGAGGAAATTAAATCTTGATCGTTCTCTCTCAGCTTATGCTCCTTTATTTGATTTGGCGCTCCATAACTGCTCTCAGGGTGAACATTGGAAAATAAATCTTGTTGTCTTGATGTTTATGAGGTGGGTGAACAATAATGCCCTTGTAAACTGGACAGTTTAGGCTTAATTTGATATCATGATTTTTTTTTTTCCCCTAAAGAATTGGCCTTTAGTGTCAAACAAAAATGTAAAAACAGCTGTGCTTGTGTATCTGTCAATCTAATATTGCTGTATCTGGCCAATATTTGGATATTTTGAGATTTATTAAGCTTGCATGTCAGTTTCAAAACCTGCTTAATTCTTAATGCTCACTTCTATTTTCATGAGTGAATTAAGTTAATAGTATGTACACTACGTTCAAATCTAGGGTCAGGGGGTTTATTTATAAAAAAAATTTATAAAGGGAATGAAATTTTTACTTCTATTCTGCAAGGATGCAATGACCGTAAAGACATTTCAAAAGAACAGCATTTATTAGAAATAGAAATCTTTGTAACTTTCTATTTATCAAAGAGTTCTGGAAAAAGGTTTTCCACAAATATTAAGCAGCAACTGTTTTCAACATTGATAATGATAAATGTTTCTTGAGCAGCAAATCAAGCATATTAGAATGATTTCTGAAGGATCATGTGACACTGAAGACTGGAGGAATGATGCTGGAAATTCAGCTTTGCATTACAGAAATAAATGAATGAAGTGTATTCAAAAAGAAAACGGATATTTTAAATGGTAATATATATATTATGGTTTTAACTGTTTTCTTGATTAAATAAATGCAGCCTTCGTGAGCATGAGAAATGTCTTTTAAAAAAACAAAACAAAAACCTTACAGGCCCCAAACATTTGAATACAATAGTTTATCCTCTTCCATTCTGCATATCCTCTTCCTCTTCCCCCCCCCCCTTATACATTTGAAGAAGAGACATGGCCTCCCATTTGTTTTTGGCAGAGAGGGTTTGTGGTCAGGTCTGGGGTGTTTGGTCATATTTTGCAGGAGCGGGTCATGAACTGCTCCACAAAGCAGCCTTTGTTGATCAGGCTGAGGGGATTTGGACTGAGCTCTGACGGATAGAAACGGTGCCAAAGAGACCAACCTGTCTCTTCTTAACAGCCAGCAATCTTTATATTAGGGGTGGGTGTTAAAGTATCAGCTGTGATGTAGCATTGAGGAATGCCAGTCTTTAGTCATGTGATGCTCTGTTTTACACGGCTGTCACATGACAAGGTTAGCTGTTGGGGCTGAATGATCTTGAATGAATAGCTGGACTACACTTTTCAGCTCCCTACGTGTTGTTGTTCCAATGCCCGCGTTGCCATGCTGAGGGCATTCTAGTTCTGATGAGTGGGCCATTCAAAAAGAATTGTATGCGCTGCAAATGCATTTTGTGTGTTTAGTTCTGCTATTGTGGCGTATGAAGTCTAGTGATGCACCAAAATGTGATAATATAATTTTTAATAATAAACAAATTTAAATGTTTAAACGAACAACTTATTTTTTTAAATGAATAAAATGGGTGATTTTTATAAATTTAAAATGTAGTTAATTCTTGGCTGAAACTGAAAATTCAGGATGCCGAATTTTTTTTTAATTTATTGATTCATTTAAATAATATTCTACTTTAACAATGAAATTTATAATTTTTAGAAAATGGAAGTAAAGTTTGCTTGATCAACACTCAAAAGTTTTTTTTTTTTTCAAAAAATAATTGCGTATAAGGCAGTTTTTATATCAACTTTTTAATAATAGAATTGTTTTTACTCCAATTTTAAATTCCAATTTTACTTCAACTTTAAATGATGGCTATAATAATTTAAGACAGATTTATTCAAACATGCATTAAAAATGAATACATTATTACTAACAGGGTAACTAAAAAATAAAACGAGTATGCAATGGTGCATATCTTTTTTTTCTCTTTTCTAGCCAAAAATGTTGACATTTGAATTGCTTTCCTGAGATAAACGTAACGTTACGGGACAGTTTACAAGCTGTTTGTTGATGTCTCTCTGTGGTTGAAACCGATTGAGAGATATGATAAAGAAACACCCACTCTTGCATTGCGTGTTTTTGTATTTTGTGGGCAGAGCAGTGACAGGAGGGATGTGTTTGTTTGGGTTGATTTCAAATATCAAGTGTTTCTCATAAATCGCTTACTGCACTTTTTAAACGTCACTGTTCCGGTCAAAGAATTCAGCCCTTCAAATCCATTTTGGCCCAAAACTTTGCCTGAAAATTGCTGTTTCGGACGGAAATTTCCGGCTGCCTATTACCGTGCATTGTTATAATTACATAAAAATATTTAAAATATTAATGTTACCTCTGAATATTCTGTTTGTGCCTATAAGCTATAAATGGTTGATAACAGCAGAACTAAGGTTGTAAGGGCACAGCTTGGACTCTGGTATACTGAATCCTGGGATAAGCGCTTCTTAATCTTGCGTCAAAATGTCTGACATTTAAGGAGTCGCCCTGTTCTAAGCAAAGTTTGTGGCGTAATGGAAAAGCACCACTAACATTAATGTTAAATCAGCACCTCATGGCTTTTCTTGGCTCTGCATTGACCCACGTCTCAAACACAGGGGAGCCCAGTGGATGGAAGCATCCGTGTAAGGAGATTTACTGCCCTGTGAAGGGGGTGGTGGTTATGGGCTATGGATAGAGTTACAGCCAGACCCCACTGCCCTTTCAGAGCTCTGGAGGTCTTCTACTGCTGGGCGGATAGATTCCGTCCCAGCATTCAGTCTCTCTGTGGTCAGACAGCTATATTGAGTGACGTGTCCAGTTACGAGCAACAGTTTATGTGCCGGTGGGTTTTGAACAAGTTCTGCCATTTGTTGGGTCAGCTTGCAAACAAAGGGTCGGCATGCTTTTTCTTTTATTTTAAGTTCAAGTGAAATGCATTCGTTTACGATGTCAATTTATAAAAATGTTCAGTTATTAGGCATTTTTCATTATCTTTTTCACCCTCTTTTTGACTCTAATGGCCCTATTTTAACGATCTGAGTGCATGGTCTGAAGCACATTCCACAGGTGCACCTGAGGGCGTGTCCGAATCCACTTTTGCTAGTTTAACGGCGCATGGTCCAAAAGGGTTGTCCTAGTCTCTTAATGAGTCATGGGTGTGTTTGGGCGTAACGTGCAATACACCAATCAGAGTCTCATCTCCCATTCCCGTTAAAAGCCAGTTGCACTTGCGGATTCGCTATTTACATGGCGGAATTAGTGAGCGGAAAGACTATTTGTAATGTTTAACTGTTTGTGTGCTGCTGCGTCCCTGTGTGTAACAAGCCACATGTGTTGTGCACCCACTATAGGCACATATTACTAACGCGTCCTTTAAATAACACAAATACTACGCTAATGACTTTAGACCAGGTTTTTGTTGGTCAATGGTGCATTTTGTTTTCAGTTTACTCAAAATAGCAACGCGCCAACAATGAGCCTGAACACCTCATTTTCATGATGCAAAGCTGAATTTTCAGCATCACTACTCCAGTCTTCAGTGTCACATGATCCTTCAAAAATCATTCTAATATGATACGACTGCTTAAGAAACATTTCTTATCAATTTGAGGGAAACGTTTTGCTTACCTTTTTTTTTTTTTTTGCATTTTTGTAACAACTGGAAAGGCTTTACTGCCACTTGATCAATACATTCGTTTTGAATAAGTGTTCTCTTTCTCAAACTTGTAAACGTTAGTAATACTCTTATGTAAATGCTGTCTTCACAATGATATGTCATTGTGTTACCATTTTTATATTTTTGGCCCAGGAAGAGGTTTGAGTTGTTAAACTTTAGTGTCTAAAAAAGTACATTTAAAGTAGTATTTCAAAAGATGAAGGAAACTTTTTTTTTTTTTTTTTTTGTCAAACTGTTAAAAAAAAAAAGGCAGCGGTAGATGCTATTTACACCAAGTGAAAATAACATTTTCTTAGCGTTTAGCATCTACAGCAATTTGCACAGTGTAAATATCATCTGTTTACTAAGTGAAAATAGTGATATATTCTATTTACACCATGTAAAATTAGCAGTTCTTTGCAATGTGTAAATAGTAATTGGATGCTATTTATACTTTTTCACAGATACATTATATTTGCACTTCACTACTGTTGTACATTAACATGATGCAATAACATTGTTGTAAATTATTATATTTATTAAAATTATTAAATGGATGCTGCCCTAATTGGACAATAAAAGCCCTCCCTACACCTATCCCTACCCAATAAATACTTTCATTATTAAACCTTTCGTTAGGCACTTTATTTCCATTTTTAGAAAATTTTTCTTAAAAGTAAATGCCTTTCCTATGTGATGGGAAAAGAGAGAAGCCAAAGGCCCGGAACCTTTTACGCTTTTACTGACTACCCCACTGAAGACATTAAAGTATGCAAGTCTTTTTTTCAATCTTGTGTGGCCCAATCATGCATTGTTAGGCAGAGCTAGTGCGATTAGCACTTGCCAACAAGGCACGCTATTTGCACTTGGTGTAAATGGATACTCCGCAAAAAAAAAAAGCATAATACTGTCAAATGTGACTAAAGCGTTTCTTCTGGCCTGTTGTACTCTGGTTGTATGTTGACATGTGGTTTCCTCTTCTCAGTTTGCAGTTCTCATGTGGATCATGACCTATGTTGGTGCCTTGTTCAATGGTCTCACCCTTCTTATTTTGGGTATGTCTATTTTGGAAATGTATTTCTATTTTTAAAAAAACGTTTTTGCAGTTAATTGTCATTTGTCATATGGCATGTTCAAAATGTGCTCTTTCTTTAGGTCTCGTAGGGGCTTTCAGTTGGCCAGTGATCTATGAAAAGCATCAGGTATGTCTATTTGGCATGTGATGATAACGTAATGATGCAATGATAACGTCCGGATGAGGCAGCTGTCATGGTATATTAAGTATTTATTGGAGTCTTCAGTGTCAATAAACAACATAATAAATCTGTAATGTATACCTGAATGCTGTAGTAATTCTTCCTTATTCCTAATACAGGCACAGATTGACCATTACTACGGACTGGTGAACAAGCAAATCAAAGATGTTGTGGGAAAGTAAGTCTATTTACAGAGTGAAATATGCAACTGGTGCTTTCCTCAATGAACCAGTCAAAATAGTGTTTTATGATAATTTTGTTTTGACGAATCCAGTTGTAGACAAAACGGTGTTATTGGAGTATCAAGTGTTTTTTTTTATTTAATGTGTGTATAAAATGCATAATTATGCACAGTACACGCATGTAAACACGCTTTTATTTTGGATGAGATTAATCGATTTGACGGCACAATTTGTAAAAATATTTATTTATTTTTTTGATTGACTTTCTATGACTTGTTTTATTAATTTAGTATAAATGTGTTTGTTTTCCTTATGGGCTGTAGTCATATATTTTTGTTTGTGCCATTTAACAGGATCCAGGCCAAGATTCCCGGAGCGAAGCCAAAGACAGAGTGAAGAAAGTTAGATTGTGTGTTAATTCTGTGCACGAGAACTGATTGTTGAACAAGAGAAGACGGACAGAATCGTGTTTGGTTTGGAAAAAGGCCTTAGACGATGCAATGTAAACTTTATTCCCCCCTCCCCCAGTGTTTGAAATGTTATCGTAACTGAGAATGAAACCTTTTTAAACCTCCTATGAGTTTCTCTCACAAGCAGAGTCGTCACTGTCTTTCAGAGTAGATCTAGTTGTCCATGTTTAAACGCAGCTACGTAACACCATTACAGAATGTAGTTCGAGGAACTCATGTCAGCGAAGGCAGGAATCGATGAGGTTTTTTTTGTTTACCATTCGGTCAGTGAAGCGTTCACCTTGTTTGAAGGCCATTTTGATTCATTACAGTATGAATTGTTTTGGTTAAGAAGTTCATTCACAAGTTTTGATTTTAGCTTTTTTTTTTTTTTTTTTTTCCTTTCTCGTTTGTACTTGGCGTGATAGAACACAGTGGTGTAACTGTGTTGAAGTTGATGCAATTAAATCGTGTTAGAGGTGAAGAGGCTTCTAGTCTTCTGTAGCAGTTTAAGAGCAGTTTTATTTCGCACTCGTCTTCAAAGGGATCTGTTACGGCATATTGCACCCAAGTATTCAATATTTTAGCCGTTAAGTGAAAAACTAATTTAAAAAAGTGAACTAGAACGTATGCTGTCATCTCATCACCTTCCTGTCATGTCAAAAATCAACATGTTTGCAGAATTCGCCGTCTCCATCGTGGATCGAATACCTGAAACGGCACACACTCATAACTTGCAAACATCAAGCACTGTTTCTTCATGCAGGTCATTTGTAAAAGATAATTCAGTTTTGATGAAAATATGCTGAAGACTGTCTGTGGAATGCATTGTGAAAAATAAACCAATAAAGTACCAATAAAGCTTGTAGACAAACTATTTGCTTTTGTGCTCAATGTTGATGTTTGCTTTGATATTTACAGTCACATGGTCTTTGACGCCATCCAGTGGTGCTGTAAGGAGGTGTGGAAATTTATTGGATTTTGTCATTTTGAGAATCGGTCTTATTCCTCGTTAACAATGTTGATTGTGTCAAATTCTCAAATATACTGTAAATGATAAAATATCAATAATAAAACAACTGAGATTATGATTATGCTGTTTAGAGGAAACCGAAGTTATTCATTTCATTCACATTTAAACATTGATCAACGAACATAAACAGCATCACTGGTTTTGCTGAAGCTCAAAAGTGCTGCACAGAATGAACCTCACTGATTGTATAGACTTGATGTGCATTAAATATCCTGAGAACAAAATAAAGCATTTTTTTTCTGCCCTCAAGAGTGCAACAGTCAGTTTCTGCAAGTAAAAATCAATAAATTGCTCACTTTTTAAAGAAATATTTTCACTAAGATTTGTTTAAATACATTTAAATAGTTTAATACCCCTATTTTATGGTGTTTTATGTTTTTTTTCTTAAATTGTATAATAGCCTATTAAGTGAATAATTAAACATCATTAATTTGTTTTAATCTAGTGTGCACGTGAGCATCAGAACTGGACCACGGAGCAATGGAAGAAGGTGGCCTGGTCTGATGACCAGTCTGATCACTTTTTCTTTTACGTCACGTGGATGGCTGGGTGCGAGTGTGACGCTTACCTGGGGAACACATGGCACCAGGATGCACTAAGGCAAGGCAGTGTGATGCTTTGGGCAATGTTCTGCTGGGAAAAATTGGGTCCTGCCATTCATGTGGATTTTACTTTGACATGTACCACCTACCTAAGCATTGATGCAGACCATGTACACTCTTTCATGGAAACGGTATTCCCTAGTGGCTGAGGTCTCTTTTAACAGTATAATGTGCCATGCCACAAAGCAAAAATGGTTTAGGAATGGTTTGACCCAGGTGAAAAGGAAATATATTTAAATTGTACTTTTTTGGATATACTTATATTATACTATACTAAATGCATATTTAATGTATTATTTTGAAACAACTTTAAGTATATTAAGTGCATTTTAAGATATGCTTAAGATCAATTTTAAGCTATTTGCATTTTATTTTAATATATTAAATTGTGCTAAAACGGAAGAACTAAGTAAATTTAGTTACATTTAAATGTATTTAAAATTAATTTAAAATATATTTTTAATTATTAATTTTAATGTGCATCAAGGACATTTCAATAGCATTTTAGTTCATTAGAAATGCATTAGTATTACACTACTAGTATATTATAAATCAGTTTTTTTTTTCAGTATTCAAAATGGTATAGAAAGTGCAAAATCATTAAAGACACGTACACACTTTGAAATACAGAAAACTTTAATGTACTATATCATTATATACATTACAAAATTGAGTACATTAAAAAAGTACGGCAGCATACATAATCTCTTGACAAATACATTGTAATAAATGAAAGATTAGTGAAATGTTATTGCAGAGCTATTTTCATCCACTTGTAGAACATTTCAGTCATACCTGTATTACTGAAAAGCACACTATGAGTATGACATCACTGAATAAAAGATACTGGAAAACAAAGCCTGAGTGAAAAAGACATATTATTAAATGTATTAAAAATGCACTTGAAATTCAAGTAGTATGTTTATATTATATTTAAATTGTACTAAAACATACTCAAGTACATTTTTAATACATTTAAAAGTACAACTTTTTCCCTGGGAGTGCAGAAGTGAATGCATTTTTTCTTTACAAACAAGCCTGCAAAAGGCTGAACCAAACAAAGAAACAAGAGTTTAAATGCCACATCATCTTCAAGTGGACAGTCACTTCTTTGAGTATGACTTGCATTTTCTGCAACTGAGAGCTTGTAATTCAGACACTGTAATGTTTGAAGACTACTTGGTAACACTTTACAATAAGGTTGTATTAGTTAACATTAGTTAATGCATTAGTGATCATGAGCTAACCATGAACAACACCTCTGTTCAGCATTAGTTAATCTTTGTTAACGTTAGTTATTACACGGCTCTGTGGAATACTTGATTCTGATTGGTCAATCGCCCATTCCAGCGGTATGTTATTCCCAGATAACAACCGCCAAAGTGAATAACACACCGTTCATCCGGGTACTATGAGTTATCTTGACTGGTACTACTTATATGCTTAACGTGTCACTCCGCTGTCATTGACTGATGGAAGACTTTCAAGGGTTAATTCACCCAAAAATGAAAATTAGCCCATGATATACTCACCCTCAAGTCATCCTAGGTGTATATGACATTCTTCTTTCAGACCAATACAATCGGAGTTATATTAAAAAAGTCCTGGATAATCCAAGCTTTATAATGGCAGCGATTGTTGTTCTGTTTTTGAAGTCCATACAAATGCATCTGTCCGTCAAATAACGTGCTCCACACGGCTCTGGGGGATTAATAAAGGCCTTCTGAAGCAAATCGATGCGTTTGTGTAAGAAAAATATCCATATTTAAAACTTGTACGCATTTTTAATTGCGAGAGGCACTTTCAACACTTTTTCCACGGAAGGCGATCGGGCGGAACTTTATAAAGTTTTAAATATGGATATTTTTCTTACACAAATGCATCGCTTCGCTTCAGAAGGCCTTTATTAACCCCATGGAGCCGTGTGGAGCACGTTATTTGATGGAAAGATGCATTTTTTATGGACTTCAAAAACAGAGCTACAACTACTGCTATTATAAAGCTTGGATTAGCCAGGACTTCTTAAATATAACTCTGATTTTATTCGCCTGAAAGAAGAATGTCATATACACCTAGGATGACTTGAGGGTGAGTAAATCATGGGCTTATTTTCCTTTTTGGGTGAACTATCCCTTTCAGCTTTAATTTCAACATATATGGTAAAAACTAATCTTTTCAGCAATAGATAAAGGCTTAAAGCAGTTTGGAACTGTTTTTCTTTGCGGAAGCTTTGCGTAAGAGCTAATAAAATATTTAATCTCAAAACAATATTTAGTGTCTAATTTACTTGAGACAAGTAGCCGTGTAATAAGCGGGATAATGTACATCCAGCCGGTTGTTATCGCAGAATAAACCCCTTCAGAGTGACAAGACCCCTCAGCTGATCACTCTGTCTGGGTTTATTCTGTGATAACAACCGGCTGGATGTACATTATCCCTTACTTAATAAAAATACAGCCGTTCATGGTTTGTTCATGTTAGTTCACAGTGCATTAACTAATGTTAACAAGATTTTAATAATGCATTAGTAAATGTTGAAATTAACATGAACAAAGATAAATAAATGCTTTATAAGTGCAGTTCATTATTAGTTCATGTTAACTAATGTAGTTAACTAATGTTAACTAATGAACCTTATTGTAAAGTGTTACCGACTTCTTTATTACAGGATCTGTGAAAGGGAAAAAATTATTTATATAAAATGAACCAATGATTAACAGTTTTGTATCCATGTTTGAATATAATATATATTATATTATTTGTATAGATATGCATTACAATTCCGTTGACTTCTCAGTTTACCTTTCAAAGCTTTGACTATATCTTCATCAAGCTTGACATGTCCGTTTTTATCCTCTTGTCTGTCGTCACTATACAGCACTCTATGAGTTACAATGAACATAAGATTAGAAGAAGCCCAACAACACCACTTACACTGAGCAATAACGCAACCTGTGTATTTTAGGGTATGTTGTATGTCGATAATAGAGTAGTGCAGGTATGACATCACTTTGTAGGCCAAAACAGAAGCGAGTTAGCATTTTGCACTTCCAGTTCCCTCGTACCGAAGTCAATGTTTTTTTTTAATGGGATTTAGTTTAAATGGCTGAAATAAGGTCTGTGGTGAACACAAGCTCAAGACACTTTCACGTTTTATTTTACAACATAAAACACATCAGTATTATACCACTCGTGATTTTTTGAAGCTGTTACGTGTCTTGAAAAAGGCGGTTGCTAACAAGTGGCTAAATGGGACTTTTTTTTGCGATAATCCAAACGTCTATGGGAAAATCCTATTGGGTGATGTCATACCTGCACCACTTTATTGTGGTTTATTTTAACCTATATTTCCCATGAATGTGTCTATTGTGGTCATGATAACATGCATTCTTCACCTCTGTTGCAGATATTTAAGGAAATTAGAAGTTGTGCAAAATGGCGCATGCCAGGACGACTATGACAAAGTGACCTGCAGCTTTACCAAAAAACTAAAACAATTAAATAACAGACAGATTTTTACATGAATGACTCAAAGGAAGCAAAGAAATGAGCCATTTGGAGCCAGTTGCTATCATTTTCCTACCAAGACTTAACAAATTACCCTCCATTAGGCATGATTCAAAATCTCTACAACAGAGGTGATGAGATTAAATCATACTTACTACTCTCTTTTTTGCTTGTCTCTGCACTCTGTCTTCTACAGCAGCTGATCTGAAGGGAAAAACAAATGAATTAATATTTCACAAAAAACAGGAAGACAAATAATGATGAATGATTTGTTTTCTTTTTAAGAATGACAGAATGCTGAGTACAATGTACCTGGTGGGTAATAAAATCAAAACCCTTCACAGCCTTAGTAGTTGCAGATGTACACTCTCTTATAAGCATCCCTTTTTACAATTTAATCTTTGTGCTTATCTGTAATTAAAAATATATTTTAGAAAATAAACAAAAAGGCAGGTTGTCAAGCTTGAACAAATATAAACACCAATCAACAAACACTAACATTGCCATAGTTGGCTGGTCAGCTCAAGACAAAGTAAATTTATGTTTATAACATGGTTATTTCAAACTTTTCAAAGATCACTTACCTCATTACAATAAAGCCACATTTTTCAGGAAATCAGAAATAAATACACAACTACATTTAGCAAATAAAAAGAATGTTAATGTAATGTTGTACATGTTAAAATGACTAATTATGTTTTCTGCCGATGCATTGGACAATGTGTTATAGTTGTTTTAAGACAGAAAAATCGATTTTAAACAGATTCATCAAAGTCTTTAGAAAGGGACTTTATATATGACTACCCAGTGCTTAAGTTGTTAGATATCTAGCTGGTGTCAGGAACAAACTAAACAGTGAGCTGTTTATTTATGCAAACAACAGCAACTAAAACTTACCAGTAGCTTCTGCGGGCAGTATCTTCATCTCTTCGCGTCTGCTTCGAGTTAATGTAGATTTGAAAAGCTTGGCTCTGATTGGTCTAATTGAACGTACGTTAGCTGTACGTTAGAATGTACGTTCTGTTACACTTTCTGTCAAAAATAGGACTGGCACAGAAGGTAACGTTAATTAAATGCAAATCTTACCTGGAGTCAAACATTTTTTTTAGAGATTTATAACCCTCCGATGAAAGACAAGTCACCAAAACGTTTCAAAAATCGCAAAAACAACAACAACAAAAAACGAAAGTCCTCTGAAGAGACACGATCGCTCTATATAATTTACAGTTTAAATTAAGATTTATAATCGCATTCAAGCAACATATTCATGCACAGTTTACCTGATAAACGGAATCTCTGAGGTACTAGTACGAGCTCATTATCATAAGAACCAATCAGAGCCATTCAACGCATATATAAATACACTTAAACTTCACTAAAAGTACACTTGTGTTTAGCATATTTCTTAAAAGTGTAATTAAGCATATATTTATTAACAAAGTAGGCCTCTAGTATACTTTTTTAGAAATGTATTAAAATGCAGTTCAATATATTTTGAATGCACTTCAAATAAGCATGTTGGGAATACAAATGTATTATAAAACTTACTACTTGAATTTCAAGTATATTTTTAATATATTTAATAGTACGACTTTTTCATCTGGCGAGGAGCACAATGAGTTTGAGGTGTTGACTTGGCCTCCAAATTCCCCAGATCTCAATCCAATTGAGCATCTGTGGAATGTGCTGAACAAACAAGTCCGATCCATGGAGGCCCCACCTCACAACTTACAGGACTTAAAGGATCTACTGCTAACATCTTGGTGCCAGATACCACTGCACACCTTCAGGGGTCTAGTGGAGTCCATGCCTCAACGGGTCAGGGCTGTTTTAGCAGCAAAAGGGGGACAAACACAATATTAGGTCATAATGTTATGCCTGATCGGTGTATGTAGGGTAAGTGCAAATGTGTGTATAAACTAAGCTAGGCTAATTGTTTATCTGTATGCTATGCTAGTACATAAGCTAACTAATCCAGACATAAATGGTCTTAACGTAGTTGAAACAGCTTTATCATAACATGATTTTGTAGGAATTGTAGCGCTAAAGAGAGTACCTATTAAAAGCAGTTTTAAGCAATGGGATTGCTTGGGGTCCTAAAGGAGACTTGATTTCAGGGGGGGACCCAATTTGTCACTACAACGGTACGACATGGTATGAATGCACCTTAACCCCTGAACTGATTAACATCAATGGCTTTAAAAAAAAAAAAAAGAAAGAAAGAAAAGATTCCCCATTTTCTAAAAACAAGCCATTCATGCTTACTTAAACTGCTTCTAACTCACTCTGATCAGTTTTCCTCTGGCTCTCACACCTCCATCACTGTGAGTGTATTGGAGAGAAAGAAAGTGATAAAGTATTGTCCGTGTTGTGGAGCGATTCATTTGAATGAAGATTAGGTCATCCTGTTGTGCTGGAAAGATCATTAGGGACAGGTGCACGTGCAGCCAAACAGATTACCAGACTGCCTTTCTGAAATGAACTTTCTATTGATTGCTGGGCTTTTTTTAGGGAGCAGGAGAGGAGAGGTAAGCCTTGTTTTTCTCTCGTCTCGGCTGAGCACAGATGCTTCCGTGCTGGGAAGATAATTTGCTGCATGGAGGGCCGCTTTCCTCTCATTGGCACACGCCTCATGCCTGCTCTTCATTCCATTCGCATTACGATTGCTATTTACTCAGGGATAAATTAGAAAGTTACATCAAATGAAAAATACCAGGGGGGCTAAAGGAGAACATTCATATGGCACTAATAAAAATGGGACATAATCTTGTATTCTGGCTTTTCTAGTGTTTTTCCTGAGATATTTTTATGACCGGAGGCAAGAAATAATAATGGAAATAAAGCAAAATAAATACACACAAGCAATGTGCTGTCACAGTTGATTTTGACAGAGAATAGTCAAAATGATGGTGAATAATTTTTCCATAGTGTTTTTCCAAATACGTGACCCTACCGACCCCTTGTATGTGGCCCTGTCAGAGCCGGTTAGCGTCTCTCCAAATATGATAAAACAAATACAGACAGCAGCCAACTCACCCCGCATCCCCCCAAAAAACACAAAAACACTCTCACTGTATACGATTGCAAAACCATGCCATTTCTACACAGGCACTGGAGATTTCACAGTAGAGTCACGCCACTAACCAATACTTCTTGTAATAACAGTGTCTGCATAAATGTGTCCAAAAACTAGTAATGTGCAGCCATAAATTAAATTAACTTGTCTCACAGGCTTCAGAAACCAGGACCCCCAGATTTTATCACTTCTTTTGGTCTTGGCTCACACTTGCAAAAAGGTTCCTTCATGCACTCAAAAAAATTATTCTAGCTATTTGCTCAGTTTATTAAAATAAAATAAGATGAAACAACACAGATCTTTAGTTTTTTACTTAATTGCCATTTGCACTCAATTGTATTATGTTAAATGAAATGAAATATGTAAAATGTTAAGTGAACCTAAACCATTTGTGTTGGAACTACATGAATCATTTATGTTGTGCTGACTGAACTGGGCAGTGATTTCTAGTTCCCAGCATGCTTTGCATAGGGATAGCTAAGGAGAGTAAATGTTGAAATTGAGTGCTGTTTAATGTGTTTTTTAGTAAAGGGAAAGACCTGTTAAAGTTTGGTGTTCAGTTATATTTAACATTTAAAAGAGTTTGTTATGTTGATTTTTCGTTACCATTGTCGTGAAATGTAGACCTTGTGGTTAGGCTGTGGGTGGCTACGTGAATGAACTGTGCTAATGTCAGAGAACGAGTGTTTTAAATGATCATTACTTGCAGGCTACAAAAGTTACACTTAGCTTGTGAAGTGTTGTGTTGGTTATTAGTTTTTATAGAAATAAATACAATAAATTAGTTTGATTCAGTTCCTGTAGTCTATACATGGTCATCAGTTCTACCCCTCTTAAACAATCTTAGAACATGTATGTGTGTGTACGGCAGCTACGCACAACCTAAGCACAAGCTCACCTCTTCACCACAATGGTAACCAAAAAAAAAAAAATTCTCTATTAGGCATGGCAAAACTTTATCTAGTTCAGGGGTGTCCAAACCCAGTCCTCGAGGGCCGCTGTCCTGCAGAATTTAGATCCAGCTTGCCTCAACACGCCTGCTGGAAGTTTCTAGTATGCCTGGTAAGACCTTGATTAGCTGGTTCATCTGTGTTTCACTGGGGTTGAAGCTAAACTCTACAGGACAGTGGCCCTCCAGGAGCAGGATTGGACACCCCTGATCTAGTTGGAATGACACATTTTTTTAGTAGTCTTGACTAAATTAATTTAAGTTCATACAACAAGATTACAACAAATCATTTCAAACAAATTAGATTTTGTTGGAAAAATGTAATTAAATTTCATGGAAAAGTTTTCCTTAATTTAATTAAGTTCGTTCAACAGGTTTTTTTTTGAGTGTGTAATAAGAACAGAAGTCTATAACATCACATTACTGCTCACTAGATGTGTGGGCTTCAGACAAGCGCGGAAAGAGGAGTAGATTAAGGTTGTGCATTTGGAGCGGAAATTGGGTTCTTTTAATTTCCCTGTGACAATGCTGACAGATAATTGAAAATGACGCTAAGGTGATAGTCTCACACACACACTTTGTGTCATGTTGAACCTCTGCTCTCAGGAAAAAAGTATGCCACACTTGAGTGTTTTTTTTTTTTTATATTTAGAAATAGCATACTAGTGTACTACTTGAGGAATAGTTCACGCAAAAAATGAAAATTCTGTCATCATTTACTCACCCTAGAGTTGTTCCAAACCTGTATGCATTTCTTTCTTCTGTTGAACACAAAATAATATCTTTTGAAGAATATGGGTAAGCAAACAATTGATGGGCCCCATTGACTTACATAGTATTGAAAGAAAAATATTATGGAAATCAATGGGATCCATCAACTGGTTGGTTGCCCATTCTTTTTTTGTGTTTAACAGAAGAAAGACATTCTTGCAGGTTTGAAACAACTTGAGGGTGAGTAAATGATGACAGAATTTTAGGCTATAGTACCTTCATTGTGCACAAGTATGACATTTTTCTGTATGCATGGAATAGCGAGATAACTTACTCATGACTTCTTTAAGAAATCAAGGTCTGGCCTGGTTAGCATGGTCCAGTTACCAGTCCACTGCTGTCGGTAGAATGTTTCTCCATTGATGGCTACTCAAAAGCAGCCCTGATCACATGGTATTTACAGCTCAAGATCAATTGCATAGTTTTTGGCAGCAGAGGTACAACTGTCACCAAGATAAATGCTATAGCTCTCTCCAGATATATTATAGATCCCCTTGGACCTAATTCATATGTGCAGTATGCAGTTCATACTACATAGAATATTGTGTGCCGCAATACATTTTCCCTTCTTTCAGACGAATATAATTGGAGTTATATTAAAAAATGTCCTGGCTCTTCCAAGCTTTATAATGGCAGTGAATGGGGGTCCTGATCCATCCATCATAAAAGTACTCCACACAGCTTCTGAAACATCAGGGGTTACTCTTTGGCATAAGTCGACTTGCGTAGGCCATCTGTTGGAAGCTAGTTATTTTAGTTTATAAAATTTTAAATATGGATATTTTTCTATTTTTCAGCTGTGAATATTACCTTTAAAAAACCATCACTTTGCTTCAGAAGGCCTTTTTTAACCCCCTGGAGTCGTATGGATTACTTTTATGATGGATGGATGGATGGATGCAGTTTTTTGGACTTCAAAATCAGGACTGCCATTCACTCCCATTATAAAGCTTGGAAGAGCAATGATATTTTTTAATATAACTCTGATTGTCTTCGTCTGAAAGAAGATACATATACACCTAGAAGGGCTTGAGGGTAAGTAAATCACGCAACAATTTTCATTTTTGGGTGAACTGTCCCTTTAAGTAGATTTAAAGGGGTCATGCCATTGATTTTTTAAATTATTTTAATATGTTCCTTGAGGTTCACTTATAATGTCAATAAAGTGTTTTTGCATCAATATATATAGCCAATCATAACAGCAGCTGTTTACTGACAAGCCTTTAACAAGCCTTTAACATATATATATATATATATATATATATATATACGCTCACCTAAAGGATTATTAGGAACACCATACTAATACTGTGTTTGACCCCCTTTCGCCTTCAGAACTGCCTTAATTCTATGTGGCATTGATTCAACAAGGTGCTGAAAGCATTCTTTAGAAATGTTGGCCCATATTGATAGGATAGCATCTTGCAGTTGATGGAGATTTGTGGGATGCACATCCAGGGCAAAAATGCTCTATTGGGTTGAGATCTGGTGACTGTGGGGGCCATTTTAGTACAGTGAACTCATTGTCATGTTCAAGAAACCAATTTGAAATGATTTGAGCTTTGTGACATGGTGCATTATCCTGCTGGAAGTAGCCATCAGAGGATGGGTACATGGTGGTCATAAAGGGATGGACATGGTCAGAAACAATGCTCAGGTAGGCCGTGGCATTTAAACGATGCCCAATTGGCACTAAGGGGCCTAAAGTGTGCCAAGAAAACATCCCCCACACCATTACACCACCACCACCAGCCTGCACAGTGGTAACAAGGCATGATGGATCCATGTTCTCATTCTGTTTACGCCAAATTCTGACTCTACCATCTGAATGTCTCAACAGAAATCGAGACTCATCAGACCAGGCAACATTTTTCCAGTTCCAGTTCAACTGTCCAATTTTGGTGAGCTCGTGCAAATTGTAGCCTCTTTTTCCTATTTGTAGTGGAGATGAGTGGTACCCGGTGGGGTCTTCTGCTGTTGTAGCCCATCCGCCTCAAGGTTGTGCGTGTTGTGGCTTCACAAATGCTTTGCTGCATACCTCGGTTGTAACAAGTGGTTATTTCAGTCAAAGTTGCTCTTCTATCAGCTTGAATCAGTCGGCCCATTCTCCTCTGACCTCTAGCATCAACAAGGCATTTTCGCCCACAGGACTGCCGCATACTGGATGTTTTTCCCTTTTCACACCATTCTTTGTAAACTCTAGAAATGGTTGTGCGTGAAAATCCCAGTAACTGAGCAGATTGTGAAATACTCAGACCGGCCCGTCTGGCACCAACAACCATGCCACGCTCAAAATTGCTTAAATCACCTTTCTTTCCCATTCTGACATTCAGTTTGGAGTTCAAGAGATTGTCTTGACCAGGACCACACCCCTAAATGCATTTAAGCAACTGCCATGTGATTGGTTGATTAGATAATGAGAAATTGAACAGGTGTTCCTAATAATCCTTTAGGTGAGTGTATATAGGCCTATGTGGAAAAATTATTATTTTCAACCCTCACTGTGAAAGGATCTGTTTTTAAGGGGCGGCTTGTTAAAGGCTTGTCAGTAAACAGCTGCTGTTATGATTGGCTAGCTAGGTCATTGCATAGGAAACAGTCCTCTTGCTAAAATTTTCTATATAAAATGGTCATTTACAGACAAATCATTATGAAGTTGTTTACTTACAGTTTGTGATGCAGCTGCTATCAGATCAATAACAGTTAGATGCTTCATCTGTCAACAAAAGTTTCATTGCGAACTCTCCATTACACTGTGCCTCGTTTACAAAACAATTTGCAGTCAAATTCTCCGAACATACATATAATCATCCACTTGTTCCTGACACTGGTATCCTTCTGAAGCCTCTACAGAAATGATCAAATGAGCTGTTTAAACTGGACACTGGTCAAAACGAACGTTCTTTCACTCTTCCATTTGTCCTTTTGTCGACAGACTTAAGTGCCTGGAGAACGTCAGAAAGTGAACGTGCATCTATATACTTTACCCACATAGACCGCGTCAGTGAGTATAATGGGTTCTATTTGCATTTCACAGTGCAACGCTCGCATCCGGTGTAGGCAAGTGTCATCCGTTAAGTGACTGAACGCCAGTGGGCTGGGCCTATGGTACGATGATGTATAACTATTCGTTGATGTCTTGCTTTGGAGGCGGGTATAGGTAAACGTATTTCCCAGTGTGATGTCACAAATCCCACAATATCCAAACGAGCAGTTTTTGGAGCTTTGTTTTGTAAATGCTTTGTTTATAATGAGGAGGACACTTTTAGCTATGAAACTTGCAGGATGTTTTAAGGGTACAAAGACCTCTTTTAAGTCAAAATATCAAGGCAAATTTAATTTCTCATGACATGACCCCTTTAACTCCATCTGCTTTAATACTTAACATTTTTTCTTATTTTCTCAAGGTCTTTACAATGATTGGATACTTTATACAACACTGGTTGTACTGCAGCAAGCTTTCTGAACGTAAGTTGTGTTTAGTTGTATGTGCATGCAGTACATGTCTGTCTTTATATCCAGGGCTGTAATCTCCTTCCCGCTAACCCTTCACAGATGCTGTCTGGATGTGTGGCAGATCTTCGTATCCAGCTGTGAATATTACCTCCTCCACCTTTGCCCCGGGGTGTTAACTATCCTGCAATTCCAAACACCTGCACTAACAGACATCAAACCTTACCAAACATTTTCTGTTCACCAATACATGAGTGAAGTATTCACTGTAATAAATAAAAGTTATATTGTTACATTAATTATTTGACCACGTGATCGGTTTTCTTAAAGGGGTCATAAACTGAGAAATCAAATTTTCCTTGAGCTTTTGATAAGAGGTCATACTATAAGAATATCCAGAACTGAAAACTTCCTTGTTAGTCCAAAAACAGCCAAGCCCAGTTAACGACTCGTGGAATGTGCCTTTGATAGATAGGTGAAAGACCGTATCTGCAGATGAATGCCTACTTCATGAATGCAACCTTGGCCCTGCCCATTGGCATGTTAGTGAGATGATGAGGAGAGAAGAGCAATACAGGATGGACATTGTCACAAAACACTGTCATTGTCTTTGCACTGTTAGTTATGATGAAAGCATTCGTTAGTGTGCAGAAATCTATCACTGCATTCATGCGCTCAACATGTCTGTGATTGGCTACAATGCTCATCACTGCAACCTTTCATGCCACAATCTAAATATGATACCATAGATCTAAATATAATGCTATAATCAACACTTTTCACAAATAGTTAGAGCTGTAATAGTAAAAACGTGCTAAAAGTTTTTGAGAGAGTTAAACGTAATACTTACTAGCTATTTCATGTGCAAAGATGTTAGCAGTGGGTGTTTACACTGAAGTCTCACAGCAGACATGCCCCTTAAAACAGAGCTTTCAAATCAGAGGGCTAAAATTAGGGTAGGAAAAATGCCCTTTATTTCTAAATTATGACCATTTTTGTTGTAAAATTCAAACTAACATTATAAGTGCACCCCAGGGAACATTAAAAAAACAATAAAACGATGCAGTTCATGACCCCTTTAACGCATCAACAAAACTCCAGTAACATTTATTTATTTATTTTATTGTTTTATTTTTTGCATTTTCCCATCCCCATGTCATCCCTGTAACCATGATTTTATATAGTAAACAATTAATAATTGAAAATGGGATATTTGTAGAAATAATATTTAATATAATCAATAAAATAAATATTTAAACAATATTTATGTCTCTTTCTAATAAGTACTAGTTTGCAGAACATTATTATAGAGGCTTTAAAAATATTAAATTAAACGCTAAAACTTAACCCTGTTACCTTGCTGAAGGCATTTATTTTTTATTTTTTTTACAAAATACAACTCTCCAGCAGGTGGCAACGTAGGCTGTCTGAATGGCAGTTGGCTTGGCTCCCTCAGGATTGGACCTCAGGTGAAAACACCTCACCGCACCGGGCTAAAGAGAGCCTGTCTGCTTCATCGCTCTGGTCCACCCTGTCATTTCAGATCTGTGCAGTGGTGAGAGGACAGACAAAAGAAAAAAGAGAAATACAGTCTGGTACGCTGACGGATGAGTGTATTTGGAGTCATTTTACTCTTATTTGATCAGAGAATGGAAATGGTGGGAGAAGTAGGAAGGACTTGTTGAACTGTGAATCACATGCAGCTGTCCCTTACAAAAAATGTAAATATTGTTTCCACTAAAAGATCATCATCGCTAATGAATGAAATTTTGTATTCAAAATCAAGAATTGTAAACTATGGATACCATGGTACATTTTTGTAAGGGACAAGAGCAATTTGTATCAACATTACATCACCTAAATGAAACCGGGCTGTATCTCTGATAACACCTGCTCCCTATTGTGATGTCACAGTAATGACATTTTACTTACTTTTATTTTATCACATATTTTCACCAGCCATTGTGATGTTTGTTTGCATCTCACTAAATAGCCAATTCCCACAGTGTCCAAGTCATTTTCTCATTTATTCAAAATAGACATGATGTTTTCCCCCTTCCATTATGTCTTTTTTTGTTAGCCTCCTTCCTTGGGAAATTAAAATGTGGATCAAAGGTTGACTCTGTAATCCAGGGGAGACTTGTAGGAAGTGTCACTTGGCAGGAGTTAATTAGCAGCCCACCTCTGGGGTACAGTTACTAATACCACCCTGCAATGTAATAACAGGCAGGAAATTCATTTGTACTCTCTTCCTGTCACAGATTCCCAACAAGAGAGAAGTCTTTTACTGTCTCTGTGGCGTCACAAGGGTTACATTCACTCCTAAATAGCATTTCAAAACTTGCCTGTAAATATCCAGAATTTACCTAGTGGAAGGTTTGTTTGATTTAAAATTATATTGAGATGGCAGATGGTACTTCATTTCAAGATATATTTGGCCCTGTTCACACCTGGTATTAAGATGCGTTTTAGTCGATCGGATCACAAGTAGAAGAGGGAGACACATTCCCCTTTACACATGGTGTTTTTATCTGACTCTTTTGTCCACTTTCAACCACTTCTGTCCTGATTTCTTCGAGGGGAGGGTCTATGGGCGGGTAAATGTATGGGCTTTTTCAGATCTTTTGATCTAATAGACGAAATAAGCTCACACAATTTACATATGAATGCACCAAAAGATGACAGAAAAACACATGGAGACCAGCAGCTTTTGTTTCTGCTCTGATAGCCGCAAGACCATGCCGAACACGGTGAGTGCACGCTTCCTATAATGTTTACACATTAAGTCAGTAGGTGGTCTTTTGTGGCTGTTCGAACGCATTCAATCACATGAGCGTTTACACTACGAAAGCAATCCAGTCTAATGTGTTTTCGACTAACTCAAAACGTTTTAGACCTTGTTTACACCTGTATTTAGCATCCTCCATTTGTGATCTGATCCCGCAGGTGTAAACAGGGCCCTTAGGATTGATAATAACAGAAATAGAGAAGAGCGAGTAAACAGCATGAATAGAGAGTGACTTGAACAGTATGGAGTTTAAACTCAATTATCCTGTTAAAATACAATGAAAGAGATCATTGATTTGTTCAAAATTGGCACTATTTACTTTCTTAATACACATGCCTGGTTTTATTGTGAATAATTCATCAAGGATTCATCAGCAACAATTTGCTCTACCTCTGAAAGGACTTTCCTTTTTGGCTGTCACAGAGCCTTCATATTTTACAACCAACCACTTTTTGTTTGTGAACATTTTAAAGATATGCTTCTGATGGTGGTAAGAGGTGCTTCTACCTCAGAAACATTTCAAATTAAGATGATGAAAAAATGGTTTTGCCAGTATCAAATTATTAAAAACTACAAAGCAGATGATACTCCATGTATGGTGGCCCAGTAGTGCACAACACAACAACATTTAGAAAGCAAACATAAATTCACAACACAATAGAAACAAGCCACAACACAACAAAATCAAGCCACAACAAAATGTGATTTAAAAAGCAAACATGTAGCACGTAGGTGATTTTGAATTAATATTTAAAATATACAATGGTTTCATACTGTTAAAACTAATTGTGGTATTGATTTTTGTAAGTCTGCCGACTCTATAGAATAGTGGTAAGGGAAAATGAATGTCTTGTCTGGCGAATATCGAACCTAAAACTAACTTTACAGTGCTCCGAGAGCCTTCTAGTGGTCGGCAGCATTTCCGTTGTGTTGTGGCTTGTTTCCGTTGCATTGTGGCTTGATTCCATTGTGTTGTGGCTTGATTTCGTTGTGTTGTGGCTTGATTTTGTTGTGTTGTGGCTTGTGTCCGTTGTGTTGTGGCTTGATTTCGTTGCGTTGTGGCTTGATTTCGTTGCTTTGTGGCTTGTGCCCGTTGTGTTGTGGCTTGATTTTGTTTTGTTGTGGCTTGTGTCCGTTGTGTTGTGGCTTGATTTCGTTGCGTTGTGGCTTGATTTCGTTGCTTTGTGGCTTGATTCCATTGTGTTGTGGCTTGTGTCCGTTGTGTTGTGGCTTGATTTCATATATGTGGTCTGAATGCATTCCGATCACAGCATCTGAGTGGGTCTCAAGTACGACACATTTCTCATCTGCTCCGACGTGTCTGCTCTCCTCTACTGCAGTCCAGGGAGTGACTGGTTCTCTCTGGTATATAAGCAACTCTCGTCTGTGTGACCTTTCTGAGTCCATCCAGTGTGGAGCAAGGAGAACAGAGCGGATAAATGGAGAGAGACAGAGTCAAGCCAGCACACTGACACCGCTAAGAGGACAGGACAGAGGGGACATTGGCACAACAATGGAAAGAGAGAGAGACTGAGTGCGCTCAGAACAAGCAAGAGGCAAAGAGGTCTCTCCCTCCCTCGCTGTGTCTAGTCCATCTGAAATACGATACTAATTACATTTATTGCCTCCACAAACTCCATCTGAAATTACAGAGCAGGGAAAGGGGAGGGAGTGACAGAGGAAGATCACGGAAGAAGAGAGCGAAGGAGGAAGAAAGGTCAACGGGACCGGGTCTAAAATAGAAGGCAAGGCTTCCATTAAAAAGGCATAAAACAAAATCCATACTTCTAAAACCCTGAAATTAAAACACAGTGACTCCTGTCAAAACAAGGTCAACGTATGTCTTTTGAGAAATAGACTAACCTATTCAAGGTCATGCCTTTCTTTTCTTTTTTTCTCTTGCTTTTGAAGATTTGTTTCTCTTTTCTGGTTCAGTTAAGAGATGATTCATCCTCTTTTCCCAAATGGAGAGAATGAATCAAATGTCTGTGACAAGTAAGACATAAAGTCCAAAAGTTTAAGCTTTTGTTTGGTCAAGCTTTTATAACTCAGGATGAATATAATAATTTATAAGTCTTCTGGCTTTGTCCCATCCCTTTGTCTCATTTAATCTAGTTTCTTTCAATCCTTTCTCTTCCTTATGTCATATGTGCTCTTTCTTCCCCATCTCTTATTTTTCTTGTTTCATCTCTTCTGATCTTCTTCCTTCTCTTCAACAATTTCCCTTCCCTTCCTCATCTCATCTAATCTCTTCTCTTCTTGTTTCTTCTCTTCATCTCTTTCTCTGTCTCCTCATTTTGACTTGACTTTTTGACTCTTCCCTTCATTTATTCTCTTTCCTTTCCTTCACCTTATCTTGACCTTTCCCTTCTTTATCTTGTCTTGTCTACATGTTCTTCTGTTCCTCATCTCTTTTTTCTCGTCTCTTCTGAGCCTCCTTTCGTAGCATCCCTTCCATCATGTCTTCCTCTGCATCTTCTCATCCTTTCACATCATTTTTCCTTTCCTTTCTCTCTTTCATCTTGTCTTCTATTCTTTTTGTTTCTCTGCATCTCTTCCTTTGTGTCTTGTTCCATCCCTTTGTCTCATTTTGTCTAGTTTCTTTCAGTCCTTTCACTTCCTCCTCTCAATTTGCCATTGCTCTTCCTAAACTCTTATTTTCTTCGTCTCATCTCTTCTGATCTTCCTTTCATGGTGTCATACATCCTCCCATTCTCTGCATCTTCTCATTTTGCATCTTCCTGGTCTCATTTTGTCTCTTCCTCATCTCTTTAAAACTCATATCTCTCTTTTAAGTATATAACATGCCAGGAAATTATGCCTTCATTTTATGGTCTTTGAAATATGTCTTCACAGAAAATGAACCGAGCTTGATTTACACAGATACAGTGAGCGTGATTATTCATATGACTTTATTTGGTGTGAGGCCTAACCTTTTGGGATCGCCTGTTGAAGGTCGCTTTTGATCAAATTACCGTAGACCCTCACTGAGAGAGAGAGAGTGTGTGTGTGTTAAATAAAAAACACTGTCCCTCATGTGGCTGGCATACCAAGCAGTGTGAGTGTCACGTTAAGATGCATCCTGCATCTCTCCAACCTCCCCTAATGACCTAGCTTCTCTCTCCTCCTCTCCTGTTGCACCAGAAGGATGATTAACTGGGTGTGTGCATGCACCCTCTTAGAGCAAAGTCATGAGAAGCCCTGTTTGATTGAAGGATTTTTGTATAAAATGTGCAAGATGAGGCCTTGAGTCACGGTACCTTAACCTAAATGTCCCATATGAGCGAAAAACCCTTTGCAGAACTTCAACAACGAAGCGATCTTGTAACTTTGGTTCGGGTACTTCAGTAAAGGATGCCTGAGGCCTTTCTTGTTGGGTTCCTGTTTGCTTTTATGTGAAGTGATGCATTTATTTAGCCTTGTGGCGTTTCTGCTCAACCTATTCTGTCAAGAGAGAAAGGACTCATTAACATAACATCTGTCTCAGACTTTGAGTTTTTAAGAGCCTCTTCTGCTCTGAAGTTCATACAGGCTCTGCTCAGAATGGAATAGTAGTGTATGCTTACAGCATATAGCAGAGTATGTACTGTTGTATCCACTATTGTTTACAAATACTATCTGAAACAGAATGTAGTACACTACTATAAACATTTAAAATTGTTGTCATTTATTACATTTATTCATTTATCACATGATCTCTTTGCGCTGCATCTTAACAGGAATAGCTCATCCAAAAATGTAAATTCTGTTGCCATTTACTCGCGTCTCTATGGAGTCCCTAAAGGGACTTGGTGATGGGTAAAAAAGGAGATGGGAGAAAAACTTTTGCGTTCCCCCATGAAATTTTGCATTTGATCACAAAACCTTTGTGTTCCAAGTCCAACTGGTGATGGAAAAAGTATCAGATGAGAGCAAAAACTATATTGTTATGCTTTTGCGAGCGAACACAAAGTTTCTCAGGGGAACACAATACTTTTGCGAGAGAAGCATTAAAATATAATTGTTACTCTCATCTAATTTTTTTTCAGTGCCCAGTTCTGTAATTCACCTTGACATGCCATAATTGTGAGCGAAAATGATATTTGAAAGCTACTGCAGAAAGGAACATCAGTGAATAAAGACTTGAATTTTGGCCTGTTCCTCGCTCAAAGCTGTACATGACCTCAGAGGAATTTGCTTTAACTGTATGGTACAGCGCAGCCAGGACATTCTGCAAAACATTTCCTTTTTTTGTTACACAGAAGGTTGAAAGTACACTGTAAAAACGAACAAGCTCATTTAACTTAAAATAATTTGTAACCTGGCTGCCTTGAAATTTTGTGTAAAGTAAGCTACGAAACTTCAGTTGTTTGCACATATATTGGAGTTCCTTAAACCTAGAATTAATCGTTTGGGTACACTCTAAAAACTTTTACTATGATTTTTTTTGTTGAAACATTTTTACACAAAAAATACTGAGTAAATTTTAAAGCAGTGAAATCAATTACATACACTGTGTGAACTGAGTAAAAAAATTAAGTAGATCTGAGTAAATGCATTTGGTATTAACAAATAAAATTAAGTAAAAAACATTTAAAAACCAGTATTTATGAGTAATATTAACTGTTTTTACTTATGAGTAATATTAACTTTTATAGTATAACGTTTATATTAACTTTAATTTCCTCTAAACCTTCGTAAAATACTCCACGCAACCACATGACATTGGCCTTTATTGTCGATGAGTACAGCAATACAACAATACTCGCACTCTACGGGTGGACTTTGATCTTTACACCGCCGTCCTGCGTAACCTGGACTCCATAACCTGCCAATAAACAAACAGTGCACAATTCTGAGAACATTTTATCTTCCGAATTAATTAACTTTAGAAATAAAGTCGTGTTTTATGCAAGGCATCATCAGATGTTTCAAGCACGCAAAAAGACGGACGAGACACTCGTTTAGGCGACTCACATTGTGTCCCTGCATGTTGTTTTGCATTAAATAAAATGATTTTAAGCACAGTAATGATTTTATTAATAAAATAAAACACACAAACCTGAATTTCACAGAGGAAATGCACCAATGCTGAGAAGAAGGAACTTCTCTGGAGACTGAAGAGAATTCAAACTATCCGCTTGTTAAAGGAACACGCCGACTTTTTGGGACTTTAGCTTATTCACTGTATCCACCAGAGTTAGATAAGTCCACACATACCATTTTTATCTCTGTGTCCGTGCCATAACTCTGTCTGACGCACCCACCGCTAGCCTAGCTTAGCACAAAGACTGGAGGTAAACGGCTCCAGCTAGCCTACTGCTCAATAAGTGACAAAATAACGCCAACATTTTCCTATTTACATGTTGTGATGTGTATAGTTACATCGTGTACTAAGACCGACGGAAAATGAAAAGTTGCAATTTTCTAGACCGCTATGGCTAGGGACTATACTCTAACTTCCGTCAACATAACCAACGTGACAACCTACTTGCACAGAGAACGTGCTGGGGACTATTTTCAGGTGCTGCGTAATATCATTGTGCCGCTGCACCCATGGTACGGCAGCAAAGTTCCTGGATTATTACGCAGGAATGAGAGTATAGTAAATATAGAAATACTGCCTTAAAACAGCTTACTGCCTTAAAAGTGCTGTAATTAACGTTTTGGTTGCAGGTTATCTCTGAGCAGATTAACTAAACACAGTGTCATTCTACTAACATTTTTAGAACATCTGCAATAAACTTTTTTGTCTGTAACTTGTACTGGCCTCTTTTCTTTTTTTTGTTTAGTTTTCTAACCATGTAATATGTATATAGAAATTGAGGTGTGATGTAGTTTTTAATGAACACAGTATAAACAATATGTGTAACAGACTAACTTGAAACAGCAATAGCTGCTATTAACTTGGCCAACTTGCCACTACACTTTGCTTTGTACTTTTCCATGAATTTTCCAAAGAAGACCCATGAGTGTGGGAAAGGCATTAGCAACATCTCCTAGCTCATGCATGATGATGTTCCCTTCCAGCACAACTGCAATATCGACTATCTCCTTTGCCAGTAGTGCTTGGCTGCTTCCGGCTTCCTCAGTAATGTTTAGAAGGCCAACACCAACTTCTTTTGTAGCCTCTTTTTCAGAACTGGTAGTCTAAAGAACATAATGAAGTATTTAGTAATTAAGCATGTACTGTTACAATACCAAACTTGAAAGGGTTAGTTCACCCAAAAATGAAAATTCTGTCATAATGTCGGTCCAAACCCGTAAGACCTTCGTTTATCTTTGGAACAATAAAGGTATTTTTTATGAAATCTGTGAGCTCTCTGACCCCTCCATAGACTGCAATGTAATCACCACTCTCAAGGCCCAGAAAGGTAGTAAAGACATCGTTAAAATAGTAATGTGACTCCAGTGGTTCAACCTAAATGTTATGAAGCGACGAGAATACTTTGTGCGCAAAAATAAACAAAATAAATACTTTATTCAATAATTTCTTCTCTTCCGTGATAGTCTCCGACGCTGTTCATGTGAGCAGTTAAATTAAACACAATTAAATTCTTACTAGTAAGAATTACAATTACAGAGCTCTCTAATTCAATTCTTACTGGCTTGCCATAACTCCATAGGCTGAAGCTATGCAGTCTGTACCGGAAACAGAAATGATTAGTTCACGAGTTTTCGGGTCAGAGTCGTTTGTTCATCACAAGTTATGGAAAAGAATCATCATGACCATGGGCGTCACTAGGCCCTTTTTTTTCTGCCAAGCCCCCCCCACCCCCCCCCCCCCCCCCCCCCCTAAAAAAAAATTGATTAACGCCCCTTTAAAACATATGAAATTGGCGGGAGGCTTCGGCTTCGTCCCGTCTTTTAGTCTGCGCTAATTAGCGTTTCAAATCCTGTATTGCCATAAGATAAGTAATGAATGTGTGTAACGAACTAGTCCACTGGAGGCAAGCTTTGATGAACCCAAGTGCAGCTTTTTTTTGTGAATCCCAAATGAGCAAACATAAACAACAACTTGACTTGGCTCGACAACAGACTTGGCTTGAGAACTCACCATCAGCGGGTTACAATGAACCAATGACATGACACAAGAACACATGAGGGCATGGAAAACACATGACAATCACATGACAAAACCAGGAAGTGCATGGCAGGACATGACATTGAACATGGCAAACTCAAAAACATGAACATGAAACATAACCCAAACCACACTGTGACAATGTGTGCATATTGTGAATTAATTTAATAAACTCAGTTAGCTTTCCTGGTAGCCTTCAGTAAATTAACGAAAATGATTCATAAAACATATCAGTTAACCGTATGTTTACTTTCTTCACTGACGAAAATGGAAAAACTAGGCCTATTTCAGTCAAAGCTCAGCTTTAGGAGGGGAAGAGATAGGGCAATATAAAAACAAAGAGAAAAAGAGAGATGTGGAGATAAGAAGAAAGACAAATAATCTACTGCCCATTGACATGGTTTTCAAGCTATTGCTATCTAATTTTTTTGGCCTTCAAAACATCTTAAAATGCACATATGTAGATCATAGAAATCATCAATTTCCCCCCCAACTACCTTGCATTTGGGATCTCAGTGATTATAAAACCCTGCCTACATTCCTGGGTACGATTACAATATGGTCATGCAGAATAAGGCATTAATATTTGCTTTATAAGTAATTATAAACAGCCAATATCCTAGTAATATGCATGCTAATAAGCTACTAGTTAATAGTGAGAATTGGACCAAGTGTTACCATTTTTTTCATACCCTCACTGGGGGCTGAGCCATCCTAAAATGAAAATCCTAGAATCGCCCCTGATCATGACAGAAATTCACAAATTGTAAGGAATTTGAGACCAGAAACACATCACGTAACTGTATATTAGGTGGCCTTAACTACTATGTACTAACATTTTAATTAATCATTTGATACAATGCACTTACAGTGTACATACATGTTTTTACATTGTACTTACATTTTTAAAAATACCTGCATGTAATTACATCTGTAATTAATTTCTGTAGTTACATTTATAATTACACTGCTGACCCTTCCCTTACACCTAACCCTACCCTTAAACTTACCCATACCACCACACTTGTCCCTAATTTTACCCGTATCCCACCTCAATATCAGCAAAAGTGTTTTGCAATACAATATGAACACAATAAATATATTGTACTTATTTTTTGATGTAAGTACATAGTAATTAAGGCCACCTAATATAAAGTGGGGCCAAAACGACTAACTACGTGCTTGCTTGTTTGTAAGAAAGGTTGGCAGTTATTAACTAACAACTCAGACCCGAAGACTCGGGAGGTGAACTTATCATTTCTGTTTCCTGTACACAACTGGGAGGTTGCGCATGCGCAGTCAGCACAAAATGAACGAATCACTCTGTGTAGTGCTCACATTTTGCGTAGGTACTAACATACTGTTCACAGTATACATAATGCATACTACTTTCTTACAAAAATAGTAGGTAAGTAGGTAGTATGCGTTTGCTGCATAGCTACTGGGAGTGGTCTAGTTTTGCTGCATCACTTGGTCTCAGTGTTGGTTCAAATGTATAGTGTGCTTTAGTATCAGCTTCTGCCTGTTTGCCACTCCAGTTTTTTTTTTTGAGGGCTCCCCTTTTTGCCTATGACTGGTGTGTGTGTGTGTGTGTGTGTGTTTGAGCACCCTAACTCATTCTTTCACAGGTACGGCTCATTACTGTCTGCGTGTGCATAGTTTGATGTATCAGCTGAAGAAGCGTGCAAAGAGTTATGAGCTCTAACTCCATCTCGTCTCCTCCTCTTGGCTGTCTTTATCACCCATCATTACCTTAACACCTGCAGAGAATGTGTGTCTGTGTTTGTGGGCGTATATGTGTGTGTATGTGTGCGTCTCAAGCCACACCTGACAAGTGGGCCATCCAGTCCCCTGGGTGTGCGGCACTACTGTCACTGAGCCTGTATGCTTTATCATCTATGACCTTCAGAAGGTCACAGCTGCCGGATAGGCGGTGTCTCACGCCAAACCCTCCCTTGTGCCCTTTGCGTTCACCTGACTGGTGGTGATCTGTACTGTTCAGTCTTTAGATAATCAATACAAATGAACTGAACACAGAGCATTCATAAGCATAAGCTTGAGCTACAAAACCAGACCTCATCTATAATGACTGTGTGTGTGTGTAGCAGTGACCTCTGGGTTCTTGTCCTTTGGGTTCAGATTGAATCTGAAGCAATCAACAGACCTCTCAGGCCTTATCTAATATTTTGTCAGAGGATGATGTTAAATAGTCAGCCCTGTTACCATTTATGAACAACTGATCATTGAGAATGGGATATTTGTAGAAATATCAGCATTAAATTCTCTTTCTAAAAACACCCTTTAGTTTAATGGGTTTGCAATGTCAAATTAAACTATAAGATATTCAACCCTGTTACCTGAAAAGTGAAGCCAAAGGGTCTTGATCGCCCCCAGGTGGCTGGTCCCAGTATAGCTCATAAACCTCCATGTATTCTAATGGGACGCGAGACAAACTAAACAATCAAACTACACTTCAAATAAATTTTTTCCAAAGATGGTTTCTGTCATTTTAGGTAGTTTTTGTCACGCTGATGTAAGTTCAAGTGTTAGTTTTTTTTTAAATAAGTTTGATTTTAGTTAGTTATTTGATGCTATAAAAACAGGGGTGTGACTTGACACAGCTCTACGTCCTGGTCTCTACTGCACAGATGCAGTTCCCAAACCAGTGCAAGATGTCATCGCCATACTCGGACATTGGCAGCCTCACTTTTCTACAATGGAAGATATGTGGCGTCATCCATCTTTTTTTTACAGTCTATGTTTTTAAATGCATAGCTATAGGTGAATATGGCACAATGCAGTTTATTAACCCTTAAAGACATTCGTCTAAGGGCTGCACAGTTTTGTTTTCATTTGATAAAAATTGCATTTGCAATTTAAAATGTGATTTATGAGTATAATTACTAAATAAAAATATTAAACAAAATATTACTAGTATGTAAACCAATATTTCACTGTAAAATAATAAAAACTGGTTATTCAATGGCCCACTGAAGTGCCTGGAAATGAGCAACATTATTTAATGTGTTGACATAATTTCCCCTGAAACAGGAAGACAGGGCGGGACATATCGTACATCTCCAACCTTTTTAAAAACAGCCAATAGCGTTTCAATAATATCACAGTTTGACTAGATCCTTCAGATCGGTAAAGCGCAGTTTCCTCCTAATCTCTAACAATTTTCCCATCATAATCTCCTGCATATCGCTTTGAAATACAGCATTCTGTGCAGAATCCAAATGGGTCCTCTGTGCCCTCGCGACTTCATTCGCCCCAAATGAAAGCATATTTTCACTGTCTGAATCAGTTCCTATCCCATATACAGTGCGCTATGCATTTTGTAAAGGTGATTTGTTTTTTGTTTTTTTTAAATTATGATAATAATAATAATAATAATATATTATCTTTTTTTAAACAAATCACCTTTTCAAAATGCAAAAAGCACATCTTTCCATAGAATAATAGAATTACAGTATAGATTATAGTTAAATTGGGGAACCAACAAAACATGGCAAGAATAGTTTACATCTAAAACAGGTAAAACCTTTGAATTTAAGAACGAAAGTTTTATTTATTTTTTTAACTGTTAGAGCAAGAGTAAACTTGAAACTTGACAAATCTTTTACAGACAGATCTCTTTTTCTATCTATACATCAATGCAATTTCTGACTTTTTGCATTCCTTTTTTAACATACTTTTTTTTTACATACATCGAGGCCGTTGTTGTTGTCAGCACAGACATCAAATTTACTTTAGTTTTATTTGTATGATTACATTGCAGTTATATGTCATTTACTACTGTTTCAGTGTGCAATAATAACCCTGACTCCATCGACTGTATTATTTTCTTTCACTGCGTTCTGTTGTCTTGCAATGAGCTGTTTAATGCGACAGTATGAATGCATGTTTTTGCAAATGTCTGCTCCATTGCTTCTCAGCGTATTTTTGGCCTCTGCTAATTTACCCAGTTTCTTCCTTTCTCTCTCTCTCTCTCTCTCTCTGCATCTTTCTTTCAATCATCCTTTCTTCTTTCTCTCCAGCTGCTGAAACCACCTGTCTCATTATAATTGTGACACCCTGTCTTTTATTTTTCGCTTATATTAATTTACATCCAGTCCCTTGGGTACCACAAGCAGCCAGTTTCTCCAGTCTCTCTCTCTCTCTCTCTCTCTCTCTCTCTCTCTCCATGTGATTGCATGTTGAATGTGTGCTATCGTCATTTCGGTCTGGGATGTAATAGGCTGTGTTAAACACTCATAATCTGTCTCACTTACGAGGCGCTGAAGCAGCTCTGAAAAGGGTGGTGCTCTGATTTCTACCTCTCAGGACCACACACACATATAGAGGCTGTGCTACACAGACATTTTGTTGGAATTCACCGAAGTGTACATTATACACTGTAGGCTGCAGTGGGCCTTGGGTGTTGCTTTAGCAACCTGTCAGTGCTGATTTATTGAGATGGGAACGCACAGCTGGAAGTCACGATTACTTGGGTGCAAAACAGAAATTAGATCAGGAGTCCGTACAAACGTCTTTAAGACAGCTGTCGGATACATGTGCATGTTTTCTTTACATGTTCACCTGTTTTGAGCTAAAATATGAGAAGTGCATGCTGAGCATGTGGTTGTGTTTATCCTGTTACATTCTATAGGAAAAATAGTAAATAAGACCACAAAATTATATACGATATATACACAGATCAGGCATAACATTATGACGCATTTGAGCTACAGCTAGTCTTTTTGATCGGAAAACATGGGCCAGCCTTCACTCCCCATGTGCATCAATGAGCCTTGGCCTCCCATGACCCTGTCACCGGTTCACCACTGTTCCTTGCTTGGACCACTTTTGATAAATACTGACCACTGCAGACTGGGAACACCCCACAAGAGCTGCGGTTTTGGAGATGCTCTGACCCAATTGTCTAGCCATCACAATTTGGCCCTTGTCAAACTCGCTCAAATCCTTACGCTTGACCATTTTTCCTGCTTCTAACACATCAACTTTGAGGACAAAATATTCACTTGCTGCCTAATATATCACACCCACTAAGAGGTGCCGTGATGAAGAGATAATCAGTGTTATTCACCTCACCTCAAAATGTTATGCCTGATCGCTGGTGGTCCAGGTAAACCCTACGTTATGAGGTCAAAATACCCCACAAAGATGGCAACATCTAAAATCCTTGTCCGTTTTTGGTCCACATGAGGAAAACAGCTTATAAATCAGATTAAATTATGTTTTTTGAAAATGCAAAAACACAGGTTTAGGTTAGGGGATGTACAGTATAAAAATCATTATGTTTATGGAAAGTCCCCATAAAACATGAAAACACAACATGAGTGTGTGTGTGTTTGTCCAATGGCAGATGGGGTATTCAAGGTATCAAGCCAAGGCACTCGGGTTTATGAAAAGTATAAAAAGCCTTTATTTAATTATGGCTTAAGTATTTAAAAACAGGTAGAAACCCACACACCAATGCGCTGCGGCTAACAAGCCTTCATCATGGTGTGGGTAACAAACACACTCAGAGACGTTTTAAACATCACTTAATTAGTCAAATCACTGTCACCTGATTTTAGAGTAGTCACATGAGAGAAAGTTTAGATGATACCATACTATAATTAAATCAACCACAATTCATAAGTAAAATAAAGTATACAGATCAGAATAAACAAATCCACAAAAAGAAAAAAAAAACCATTGCAAAGTCATATAAATATGACAGGCAGATGGGGTATTGTTTGTGAAGCCTATTTAAAAAGGTTTGTTTTATTGCAATTGGTGATTAATTACACACTTAAGCATTATGACTTATGCTTTTAAGATTTGTCTCCAGAAAAAAAATATCCAGTAGTTAACAATATATTTCCAAATAAGACCAAAGTTTAAACTATCCATATTAATTTCACTGTGCTGTATTCTTACTGTATGTAAATAATTATGTCAGTTTTATTTCTTTTAGGGGAAACATTTGAGCATGAAAACTTGCTTTTAGGGGTGTATGCCTTGCTAACTTCCATCAGCAGTACCGTTCATGAACACAGGGTGGCACTGTTGCTCTATAAAAGTCCCGCTCCCTGAACTCACACCACCGGACCATGAAGTCTCCTCGTATTATCACTAGTTGTCTGTTATCTACTTTGGATCCCTCCTATTGTACTACTTTAAGATAAAGGTGGCGTGTGTCGGACGGCTATCATTCTCTAACATCTCTCAGATACGCTCAGGGTTTGACAGTGTGAAGGCTGTTAGCACGAAGAGAAAGTGAGAGAACAACAGAGGAAGAGGAGGAAAGATTAACAGATGGCTTCATAGCCGAGCTGTAATTGACCGGTGGCAACAAACCACCATGGCTCTCCTCCTTTTCTCAGCATGTAGCCTCTCGTTCTCGTTCAGCCATCTCTGTTAATGTGCGCTGTTACGTCGACGTGGTGTAGTGCCGAGAATGCATCAGTGATGACCTCTTCTCCAATAGCACTTCATTTCATGACAGAGATATAGTTTGAAACAAGCTGTGAATATATCTATGGCCAGATTGTCATTAAAAAAGAAACATTTACCTTTGTATTAGGTATCTTTGTTGTGTTTCCTTTGTGTATTTTGTTAGATGAGAGGTTGTCATAAACACTTTGGTTTCATCACAGTTTTTAAGCAGTAGAGGCACAAATCACATTTTGTGAAAGATATTAGATATGTTAGATAAACTACTGTCTAAAGTTACATGAAAAGTATCTTTAACTTCGTCTGTATACCTTCTCCTGTTAAACTCGGCATAAAATGAAAGTTGTGATATCCTTTTCTTACCTATTGTGACATTTATCCAAGTGAAACAGCTTCTCAGACAAGAAAAAATGTTGACTGGGACTTGATTTTGGTGAATCTCATGTGAGTGACAGGTTGTCCCGCCCTCGCGCCAGTAAACACGTCATCAGAGAAGAGAAGAGATGTCGCTGCAAGAGGGAGGCAAAGTTATTTTGATTAAAGATTTTGAGGTACATTTATTAAAAAGATATATATTTATAATAAATAATACAATTATTATAAATACTGCAATATTCCATAAAAAAATAAGAATTGTCAATTTTGATTTAATGGTGACTTTAAGCCCAATGTATACTTGTGTGTAACGTATGTATACAGCCGAATGTCTTTCAAAGTATTGACTGTATCTAACAACTGACATATACAATATAATTTTAACATAATCTGTACAAATAATTTGTTAATTGTAATGCAAATATTTTGAATTACTAAATTTTAGTTAATTTTAGTAACCCATTATAAAATGTATTGTTACAAACAAATTGTCACAACATTATTTTTGACCTTTTCTACAGCATGACGGGATGACAAGTTAGTGATCTCATTCCATTTTTCCTTACACATTTTTACACAAATTTTAGTTTTCACTGTACCCGTTTATCATGCTGTGGCTGTAGCAAAGGCACAACGAAAGAGAATTCAACACAAACACTTTTATTTACAATTCAACTGTGAACACACAGAAGATCGCATGAATAATAATTTCAAAACAACCACATAAACATTGATCACACCGAACAATAAACAGAAGGAACTAAGGGCTTAAATACACACAGGAAAATAATCAACAGAACAAGAAACAGATGTGTAACTCAAATCAGAAACCATGGCAACTAACAATGACAGAACTCAGGCAAACAGAAATAGAGAAAAGAATGAAAACGAAACCAAAACAGAACGAGACGGTTACAGTAATGTCCCTCCTGTCCAACTCAGAGGGAGGGAGGGGGTTCCGAGGAGGATGTGGAGCTAGAGCGGGACGTGACCGAGGAGTGGCTGGTAGAGGGAAACACCGTGGAGGAGATAATGGAGGGAGGAGTCAGGTAGAAGATGATGGAGGAAGGAGCCAGATGAAGACCCAGAGCACAGCCAGGACGAAGGCCCACATGGAACCAATTGAGGGAGGAGCCAGGATGGAACCAGGAACTCGACCGACAGTGGTGGGTCCGGTAGAGATGGAGACCCAGGTGAAGTAGAGACAAAGAGACCAGGTTACACTGAAGGACCTGGAGGAACTGGATGGTTTAGGCAGAGGAGGGAGACTAGGTGGGCGTGTCAGGAGACTTGAAACTAGACAAAACCTTCATTGACAAAAGGGTATTTGGAGCTGGGCGGAACCAGGAATAAATCCTTTAAAATTCCTCAAATAATTGTATGGGGACTGGGCACAGCACACCCTCAGTGGCAGGAGTATGAGCGGGGCTCCACTCCACACCCTCGTATTCCACGAGAATGCCCACAGAAACACATGGTGTTGTCGGCTCTTGCACCTTGTCAGGCTTACTCTTGGGCTTGGCTTTGGGACGAAGTTGGGCTCAGGCGTCGGCTCTGACACTGGCTTCATGGTGGGCTTGGGCTCTGACTGCTGGACCGTGATGGGCATATTCGATAGTAGGCTGGGCTCTGGGTCTGATGTTGGGCTGGCAGTGTCTTCCTCCACTGGGCAGACGGTGTAGAGGGATCCACATCTCACCAGCACCCACTCAACGTATTCTGCAAAGCTCCCCCGAGGACCTTCCACAGGCAGGTCAGGGTAGTATTATTATAAAATAATATTATTATACTTTACTAAGTTAAAGTTCAATCAATAACTACAAACTAAAATCACAAAATCACAGGGTTTCAAACTAAATTTAGACGTTTTACACATTTTGGTAACAGGGTTAAAAAATTGCACGTTTTGAAAGTTTTGCAAATCAACATTTCCTGAAGGTTAAGCATCTCATTTAGCTGGCCATGTGTTGCAAATTTTTTTAAAGATTTCTTTTTTTGAAGATTCAGGTCCTACTTTGTACCCTATTCATGGAAAGTGTCCATAATTCATAAAGGCAAAGCGGGGGCATTCTATGACACACACGCACACGTTCGGTGCCAGCCACGGCAAAATCCATCAACACTAGACTTTGCCCTTCGCTTAACATTGCTGCTGGCCAAGAAAAAAGGGCAGGTAAAATATTTGTTTGTAGATTAGGACTTAAATCAATAACCTTTAGGACTCAGAGCTTGACTGCAGTAATGGAAACTGACAGCATGGGAATTAGAATTTGATAATGACAACCTGATATTTCCTCCATTGGCGGAGGAGCCCCCATGCCAGACGAGTGTGTGTGAGAGTATGTGTGGGGCTTTTCCCCTCAGCTTCCCCCAGGCGTTTCTTGCTTCCTGTAAATCTCATCACATACTCAAAAAAGATTCTCAGAAAGCCTCCAGGCCGTGAGAGGTGTAAAGCTCAAACCACAACAGCAAATAAAGTAAAAATTCATCTGTTCATAAAGCCCTTTACACTGCCCTCTATGAAGATGTGCTAAAGACTCCTGAAGACTGTGCTAAAGAAACAGGGCATGTGTGATGCATGGATCAATGGTTTGTAGTGCAAAGTTCAGATTCTGCATTCTGCTGTCTATACTTTTATACATACATTAACCTTTTGACTTCAAGGCAACCCAGTTGTCTACAACAATATTTGAAGGTCCCCTTCACTCACAATTTCAACCTGAAAAATATTTTAGAGCTATAATTATTTATAACTTTATAACTATAAATTATTTTAAAAAAAATAACCAAATAATAAGAAATATTGTGATTTTTAGTTGTTTTAACTTATTTTCATGCTGGTTTAGTCTTACTTTAAGTAATTTTAAGTCAAGGCCCTGTTGGAAGTTTGTTGAGGCCCCCAGGCCCTAATCGAGAACCACTGATATACAGCATTTCATTCATTATTCATGCTATTTTCGATAATGTTGACATTGTTTAAAAAGGCATAATTAAATGATTAACCCAAATATTTTAATTCTGTAATTTATCCACCTTCTCATAGCTTAAAACCCCTTTGAGATATTTTCTTGTGTGTAACATAAAAGATGCTAGTTAGAACATTCATGCTGCTCTTTTTCATGCAGTGAGAGTGAAGGAGCCTGAGGCTGCCAGGGTCTAAAAAACACTATAAATGTATCATAAAAATAGCCCCAATGATTTTATTCTTTTGAAGAAACACGAAATTGTTGTGTGAGAAACATAGAAAAAAAATCTGTCAAGATCAACCATTATAATAAAATCTAATTTATTGTAAGGTATAATCAACACGGTCTCACTCCTATTCTTCACATATTGACGCTTGGTCAGTTCCCTTCGGCGTCACTTTTTAACGCACAGGGTACCCCTTTAGCGTCGTTTTCGATGCGCAGTACTCCATTGATTTCAATGAGAAACCTTTGGCGTCATATACAGACGCGTTAGGCATGGTTAGCTTCATGATGAAACTATATATTGGGTTATGATTTTGCCATTATGACATGGAGTGTGATTCTCAATTTAATCAGCCAGCATAATTTAATTTACATTTAACGTTACTTTTTTTATTTTTATTTACGCTATTCAGAGATGTTTTGAACACGTAACCCAACCCCATCCCTAAACCTACCCATTTGTGTATTATAAAAAACAGGATATAACAGGCAGATACGACTGCAGCCACAATTTATTCAAAAAGTACAAATATTTCAAGTGTTCCGAGGCCAAACAATTGATTTGTGTGAAGAAAATCCCCAAAAGTGATCAGCGTTGAGTCCATCTGCTGAAGATCGTGAACACAACAACACATTTAAAAAATTGCCGCTGGAAGAAACGTTACGTCAGCTTTGACAGCATTGGCTGTCGTATGTCTCGTGACCAATTGCGTCATTACGTCAGCTTTGATTGTAAAATGCCATTGGCTCTTGTGTGTCTCGTGACCGATCGCGTCATGCTAAAGAGTCGGGTGTATAATTTGAATGAGATATGACCAAGCGGCAACCTCCCCCAGTTTCTCTTGAAGCCAATACAGAAGTGACTTAAACTGCAATTTATCGACTGGCCGCTAGGGACAGGCTCCAGAAGGGAGCAGAATCTCATTGAGCCCCATGTTAAAATGCCCAACTTTACAGCAGAAAAAAACATGTTTACAGCCTGGTACAAATTGTGGTTTTGGTCTATATGGCTAATTTTGCCCTTCATGACAACTGTGAGGGGGGTGAATTTTTTTTATAGCTCATTCGTTTACATTATATAAAGCCTTAAAGTTCTGCATAATTAAGGGTGTGGCTACTTTGAGTGACAGGTGGATAGCCATTGATCTGCTGTCTGTTAGTCATCGCGTCACCTCAGCTCCACCCACGTCCCGCCTCTTTGCTCATTTTCTGTTATCCGGGAGTGACGCGCTGCTAAGATGGCAACGGCCAGCTCGACCCTACTTTACGCTTCAAAACTGCTCTTCAGAATCCTATGGCTGACGTCACGGACACTATGTCCATATTTTTTTGCAGTCTATGGATAACTGAGTGGAGTGTGTGTGTTCACGGAGCGGCGGGTTGGATCATAATTTCAGCGATTAAAACATTAAGACCAACTTAACTGGGTAGGTTTAGGATAGGAGTGGGGTTAGTTGCACCAAAATATAAAAGTAGCCTATAAATATTCATAAAATCATGTCTACTTTTACAAATGCAAAGAATTAAATGCGTCTTGATCTGACGCATTGGGCAAACAATTGAAATCAATGGAGTAACTTACCCTGTGCTTTGGGAAACTATGCTAAAGGGGTACCTTGTGCGTTAAAAAGTGACGCAGAAGGGAACTGACCAAGCGTCAATATGTGACGAATAGGAGTGTATCAACCGTGTTTATATATTTTTTTTATTTTTAATTAAAGCTCAATCAATAAATTCTGTTTTTAAGACATGATTCAGCTTATTTCAAATTAAATTTCTTGAAAAGTATTATGTAAAATTATGTAAAGTCTCTATTACTTTTTTTTGTAATATGATGCATTTCCGATTGAAACATGGTTCCAAAGTGGTGCAAATGGCATTTTTATGAAATATTACAAAGATAAACCTTTTTTCTTTGAAATAATGAGCACCTCTAAATCATACACAGTAAGACTATATTAAAACAGCAAGGTCAATGGTGATTTCATTTTGTAAACCTATGGTGTATTTGCAATGTCCTTGAAGTTGTTTTGCTATAAGAACGCTTGTGTCATGCTCAATAGGAGGTGATTAATAGGTTTCATTCAACCTTTTTTGGACCATTTATGTGATTTGATTTGAGTGTTTAGGAAAAATCTTGATCTGTAGATTTTAAGATTTATGACAGCATCCTTCTCACCCCTGTCTCGAGTTGAGATGTGATCTCATCATGCCTCTGACATCACCATGGAATCACTGCATTCCCAAGTCTCCATGGTTACCATGTGCTAACTAGATGGCCATCATCAAATCGCCAAACTGAGATGTCCATCCACATATTTCCACCTCAATGGAGCACACAACACTCTTTTTCTCTCTCTCTCTGCTTTATTCCCTCTCTGTCTTTCCCCCACAGGCTTCACACGAGGCACATTCTGAAAAATTAAACTACTCCCATACCTTTCTCCGTCTGTCCTCTGTTGATGGTCCCCCCTTGCTTTTATACATTTATTTTCTCATCTCTCTGAGGTGCATCTAGATTCCCCCTCAGGCCACATGCTCCACCAAAGGTCAACGTTGGTGAGGGCAATAAAGTATCTGAAGATACTTCTCTACTTCTCTAACGCGACTGTTAGAATGGGCCCATCAGACAGAGGAAGGATTTATGGGCCTTCAGACCTATGAGTGAGGAGAAGCCTGGAACTCAGGTAATTATCCACCCCCGACCGCGACTGCCAGCCTGGGGCATAGAGATTGAGAGCTATAGCTGGAGTGCAGTGGTCAGGAGAAACATATCTGTAGGGGGAAAATAGTTTGCTGAGTTTGGCAGGTGTTTGCATATGTTGATAGAAAGGTAACATTGATAGAAAGGTGTAACGGATTACAATCAACCAAATCAGCTGTCAGCGTTTAAATTTAAGTACACAATTAGATAATACCAATTTAGGTCAACCAATTACCAAGCAATGCTTAATTTCTTTTTACTTAATTCCCTGATCTACTTATCATGTCTTTTGTTTTCATTATTTAGCTTTTCATGACTATTTCCCCCTTCTGTCTGATCAATAAGGGGGTTGCACATCTGACAAGAAGCACAACATCATTACAACAGACAGAATAAAAGACAGGTAGCTTAAAGCAGTGGTTCTCAACCAGGGGCCGGGGCCCACTAGGGGGCCTCAGCATACCTCCAAGGGTGCCTTATGATGACATAAAAGGATTCAAAATGAGCCCAAACTCTTATCTTTGAAGAACCATAATTCCCACTGTCTAAATGAGGTAGCCTAAATTTAAAAGTGTGTTTTTTTAGAATGGGAAAAGTCTGTGAAGAAAATAAACTAACCCTAAACTTTCTTTCTTCTGCAGAACACACACACACATGCACGCACACACACACACACACACACACACACATTGCGTTTTCATGTTTTATTGGGACTTTCCATAGACAATGATTTTTATACTCTACAAACTATATATGCTACACTATCCTACACTAACCTAAACCTTTTCTGCCCATCACAGAAAACATTCTACACTTCTACATTTTTAAAAAAACGTCACGTAGTATGATTTATAAGCCGTTTTCCTCATGGGGACCAAAAAATGTCCCCACAAATCAAGGATTTTGGATATTGTCATCTTTGTGGGGAGATTTTGTCCCCATAACTTAGGGTTTACCTGAACCACACACACACACACACACACACACATGCACACACACACTCAAAATAATAATAATTGAGGAATGTTGGTACGCAAACAAAATTGGGCCCCAATGACGGAATTGTAATACATTTTTAAAGTGTTCCACAGAAGAAAGAAACTCATAGCATAAATTATGACTCCTGGGGCCCGTTTCAGAAAGGAGGTTAAGTGAAAACTTTGAGTATGTTTACCCTGAAATAAGTTTCAGAATGGGAGGTATATCAAACCTGAGAAAGCAGGGTAACTCAAGCCTGTTTCTGAAAGAGAGGTAACTTATACTCAGAGTCAGTTACCATGGTAACTTACTCTGTGAACCTAACCTGGTCTGGAGCAGGTTTTCTTCGGTAAACCCAGAATTTCTTCGGTCTCCTCATTTTTAAAGTGTCAGCGGTGTTTTAATACTTAATTTGTTCATGCACACTGCACAAATGCTTTTCTTACTGAGTATTTGTGTCTTATTTCAAGTACAAATATCTAAAAATTATAAATTAAATTTAAATCTAAAATCTAAAGTAAGCGCATTTTACTTAAAACAAGTAAAATTATCTGCCAGTGGGGTAAGAAAAACAATCCTTATGCAAACAGAAACAAGATTATTTTTCTTACTCCACAGATAATTTGCAAAATAAGAAAAATGCACTTAAATTAGTTTTTTCCCCCAGGAAACAAGACTCAATACTTTTCTTATGTAGAAAATGCATCTTGATTTAAGAATCAACAACAAGACGAAAATACAAAGTAAGAAAAGCATTCTTTGCAGTGCAGGAACATTCATTCATTGCGCACATTTCATCATGAGGGCACAGTCAAAGTGACAAAAATGGCATTTCCTTTTATACAGGATCCTGACGTTCACTTGATAAACCTCTAGAAGTAACCTAATAATTTGAATTTCCTGTAGGATTTCCAGTGGTTAGATGCACTGAGACGCATATTCCCATCACTTTCTGAAAACGGATTAGCCTACTGTATGGAATGGAAGATGGATGGGTAGTCCGAAATATATGCCGTAACCACCACCACAGCTGTTAAATATACACACATTATTCACAATTTATATGGTCATCTTTATTTCCTACAAATACTTTATTATTTTTCCTGTTGGATTTTAATATTCTTAGGAATATTCAAAGGGTAACATTTATTATGCAACTTTTTTATAGACCATAGCTTTACTCAAGCTGTCAAAAAGACAAACTTCATAACAAACTTTTGATAAACCTGATAAATCCCTAACATTTTTTGTTTTGGTTTAGATTTAAAGGTGCAGTGTGTAAAATTTAGCGGCATCTAGCGGTGAGGTTGTGAATTGCAATCTCCTACCGCTCACCCCTCCCTTTCAAAGCACATAGAGAGGCTACGGTGGCCGACACAGGACAAAAATGTCATCGTCGGAAAGAGCAGAGAGTGACGAGCGCTCTGTAGAGCAGTTTGTCCGTTTAGGGCTACTGTAGAAACATGACAGCGCAAAATGCCGATTTCACTAAGGGGACCTGCGGTGTATGAAGATTAAAATGGCTCATTGTGTAAGGTCTTTATACACCACTGAAAACATAGTTATGTATATTATATTGCATTTCTGTCAATAGATCCTCATAAATACCACACACTGCACCTTTAAAGAAAAACTATGTATGTGTACCGGATGAATTTTAAACACCTCTAAAGGTCGTACAGTACTAATAAAAAAGTATTTTTGTCTAATTTTCCAGTTTAAATATTTAAAAATCTTTTAAACTGTTTCACTACTTCAGGTAAATTAGGTAAAACAAGTGGAAAAAAAAACCTCAAAAAAGTTCAGAATGAGCCACTTTTGCAGCATGACTATAGTATAGATTCATAGTATGAACTGTTCATTCTCAAAAGATCAAGGAAAATTTCCATCCTCGTCTTTAACTCAATCTTTCTTTCCATGCCACTACACACACAGTCTTCGCTTTTAGGGACGGTTCTTGCAGCGCTGACCCCCCTCTGTGAGTTTTGTGAGTTTGTGTCATTTCCGTGTTGTGTTTACTCCCCACCTGCCACATCGAACACCCCCCCCCCCCTCCCCCCCCACAGAGATGCCACCTCGTCCCAAAATATCAGTCGCTTCTCACTGCTCATCAAAACTCTGCCCTACCTCCTCACCACGCTGACCTGCCTCTGAACTGTACACATCTCTGCATGTCTCCTCTTTTCACACCATCCCTCTCTCTTCTCGTTCTCCAGTGAGAACCCCCTGTCTGGTCCTCCCACGCAGCTCTAAACTCGCCGTGGTCATCCATACTCTCTTTGTTTGGTTCATTACTGTCCTCACATCACAATGATCATCTGAAGCATGCATTAACAGATTCTAATGACATGTAATACGTTTTCTTAGCCCTTAAATACAGGATCACTGCTATAAGCTTTAAAGAGCAGAGGTATCACTGTTTTCACTGTCTGCTGCTGACTGTATCATTATGGAAACGATTAAATTGGCACTGATGTGGCGAGGTAAGAGTTTCAGAACATTTTGCTGTTCTTTTAAAGCATATAAATTACACAACTAATATTTAAAAAATATTGGATTGCAAAAATTATTATTAGTGGTATCTACACTCCAAAAAATGCTGGGTTGTTTTAACACAAATTTAGGTCAAATGTGGACAAACCCAACAGTTGGGTTAAAATTTTAAGTTGTCCACATTTGACCCAAATTTGGGTTGAAACAACCCAGCATTTTTTAGAACTCATAGGTAGACTTGAAAAAAAGAGAGAATTGAAAAAAAAAACGCAGATTATCGAGGATCAGTGTGCTTACCGTTCAAAATATTCATAACGTTTTTATAAATATTATTACAATTAATAAAAATCTTCTGTTTCAAATATAATATATTCATGATGGCAAAGCTGAATTTTCAGCATAATTACTCCAGTTTTCAGTGTCACATGATCCTGTACCCATTTCAACCACTAGTTGTCGTTCTTACATACAGCACCTTTAAGTGGAGGGAGCGAGTCGGTAACACTTTAGTATGGGGAACACGTATTCACTATTATTTATGACTTTTGCCTCAATAAACTCCTAATTACTGCTTATTAATAGTTAGAAAGGTAGTTTTTGTAGCGTTTAAGTTTAGGTATTGGGTAGGATTAAGGAATGTAGAATATGGTCATGCAGAATAAGGCATTAATATGTACTTTATAAGTACTAATAAACAGCCAATATCCCATTATGCAGTAGTTAATAGTGAGAATTGGACCCTAAAATAAAGTGTTACCAGCGAGTCTACTCATATGTACACTTCAAGCAGATCCATAGACCACATGCAACAAGATTTTGACGTCACAACAGCAACTTGCATGGCGGGCTCCATAGGAGATACTACGTGATCAACGGTTTAGGGCGTTCCATTTAAACCCATTACAAGGGTTCTGCCAGTAGTGGGCACTTGTGCAATGTAAGAAATGACGTACATCCGAGTTAACAAGACGAATGGAAGTTAGTGAGGGAAGGGCATAAATAAGTGGACTAAAACGCAGCCAATATCTTATTTTCCCACACCAGCTCTGTTATTTTGACCTCCTCCTCTAGAGGGCACTATTGATGGAGGTTCTTTATTGATGGATTGTTTGTCTTTTGTGCAGCCCACTCGGGGATATCTCTTTCCAACCCACTCTCTGTCTCCAACACCAAGCAGAAGTCTCAATAGACCTCATGGTTCCAGCCGTGCATAAACTATGCAAGTAGTTGCTGAATGTTTGTAAAGAGAATGAAAAATCTTCCCATCTTTCAAATCTTCATCTTTAACTGTTGTGGGTGAAGAGCACAGAGGTTCAATAAAGAGCCGCCAAAAATAATTCACACAACTGTTTTACAGATGCATAAACTGTTTCTGGTGCATATTGCACTAAAATGGCAAGAGCTTTCTCAAAACGACAAGCTCCAATCTTATTAAGTAAACATTTTTATTTTGAAAGATGTGCGTGAAAGCTGTTTAAGTAAAGAGCCCCTGAGAAAAATGTGTTGTCCTGATTCAGTATCTGTGTTCAAATGAGATGTTGTCTGGCTATATGTCAGTTTCATTATTGTAATGTAATTTTCGTAACTTGTTATGAAATAAAAAGTCTCTCACCTCAACTTACCTGTCCTGTCAGCCATTATACTCATTATACTTCTTCAAAAGAACTTGCAAATGCAGCGGTGCACGCTGCCAAAGTCCCTTTAAGACAAGTCATTTCACTCGGCAGCCATCTTTGAAATGCCTCTCGGGCATGCAAGTGCAGCTCCTATCTCATTGAATGGGGAAACATCAAATTCTCCAAAAGTGTTCGCCAAGCTTACGATTCAATTTCATATTTGAAATCACTGGAAGAATGCTTGTAATCAAGCAGATCTCGCCCCTCATTGACTACCATATTATTTTTTCCCCCTATAAGCTTGTTCAACTCGCATTGTGGCTTATGACTATATGGCATGAAGCAATTATACTTCTATGAAGTGTTTATATATCTTAAAGTGTTTGTGTCCAAAGACAACCCTGTATAGCAGTCAGAATAAAAGAAAAGTAAACATGTAACTGTGAGTGCATTTCACCAGAAATTGACACATCACTCCCTGTAGCCTGACTGTATCACCTCTGAGTGCTCATGCTGCCCTCACTCTCAATGCAAACTCAAGGTCAGAGCTTTAGAATTGGCTGATAACAAAATGTTCATACACACCATGATCACGCTCTAGATAAAAGAAGTCGTAGCTGGCTGAGTCTCTTCTTTTGTCTGATATGGGTATTTGTCCTCCAAAGGTGCGGGGCCACAGTCAGCAGTCGCTGGGTGAAGGTAGATATTTACTGTGATAAAAAGGGGAGGTGAATCTCTAGTAACTGCCATAATACCGAGCAGGAGAGTGCAGAGGATAATTCAGTCACACGGCCCTTGAAATGACAGGCTGATGAGTGAGTGGGAAAGGGGAATTGCAGTTTGATGACACCCTCTTTAACCAAAGGAGGATATTAGAGCAAAAATGCGAAAATCAGGACTGCATTCCTTCAGCTGTAGAGGAGAATGAGAATTTACAATGTTGATTATGTTGCTGAAAAATTCCTCCATCTTTTTATTAAAAGTAATCCATGTCTGCATTATAAAAACTGAATACAATAATGTCATTAAAGGAACAGAGACCCCCTCCCCAAAAAATATTTCCACCGTCGTGTCCTTCAGAATGAGATCAAAATAAGATCTTAGACACAAGCTTCTTTTTTCCATAAGAGGAACGTGGACAAATAGTACTTTGATTTAAAACTTTGATTTCCTTTTGATTGTTTATCTTCTTTGTCTATCTTCAAGACCCAGCTAAAAACATATCTATTTAATATGTATTTTGGATAATGTGGCCATATGTGACCTTATGTGTTTGCAATGTGTATGTGGGTGTGCAAATGTATTGAAATGAACAATGTAAAGCGACCTTAAGCTACGGAAAGGTGCTAAATAAATAAAACAACTTCTTCCCTGATGTATATACATTAAAAAAATCTGAATGGTTGTCAAACACTGGTCGTAATGGCTTCCTGGATTCTGTAAAACACTTGCCAGGCCAGGAGTTGGCAACAGGGGCGCCGCTAGCAATTTTGTGCCCTATGAAAGAATGTGAGGTTGGGCCCCCTACCGTACCAAACCTACAGGCCAACCTATAGCGATCCAAAATCCTTGTCAGCAATTTAATTATATGTTTATCTGTGTTAAATAGCACAATACCTGCTTCTCATCTCCATCACCTTCTCCTTCCTGACCTGCATATTTCCCTTTCCAAAGCAGAGCTTTTGTTGATACAGTCTTTGCAAACTGATTGTTTCTGTCGCTCGTTTTAAAACTTCTATCGTAACACAGCTGTTAAGTTTAGCTACACATCATCTTGCACTTCATGACCGTTAACTGAAGCGTCACGCTGGAATTCATGCTCAGCAGCTGTGAATATAAAGCCTGCAGAACTTTTTATATGTTCGGTTGACCGTATTTTATTTTGATAATGAACAAGCTGAGATGTCAAATTGCCAGTGCTAGAACTGACATATGCACTCGTGCGAGGCGCGATCACTTGGATTTTTCCCTCAGCAGTGGAAAAAAATACTCTGTTATTTTTAGTCATTTTATTTGTGTACATTAAAAATGACTACAAAATGTCAAGCCTTTGAAAACTAAAGAAAACAACAGGATGCGCTTTTCCTTGAACATCTTTCTGGCTCACATGCACAAAAATGAACCAAAACACTGCGAATACTTGACGCTCAAACGGACATGAGAAATATAAATAGAAAACTTTAAGTGCCTACTTCTTTTTTTTGGGGATTATTTAACGTTAAATACATTATATAAATCACATTTACAAAAGCCAAAATCAGGTAGTGGTTGGCAATGCAACTAGCACTAACATTACAGCAAAGAAAGAACTGGGTGAGTAATTGTCGGGCCGTTTTCTCTCTCTCTGCCCTCTGTAGCCTCGGTTTGGATGACCGGACTTATACTTCTTTGTCGAACACGAAGACATCTCTAATTTGACAGTTTACCATTCTAGGTTACATAGGACAGGACGGAACCTTGCAGTGAATAGGGGGGGGGGGGGGTATTTTTGTAGGAAATGCAGAAATAAGATGTCATTTTGTTTTATTTGTTATTCTGGTAGATTATAGATTTATAATTTCTATTACATTACTACTAGTACTGTTACTACTAATAAAACCAATCTCTGGGGGCCCCAAAAGTGTGTGGGCCCTTAGAATCATCCTAACAAGTTTTTAATGTTGTTTATATGACTATGTGGTGTTTTTAATATGCTTAAAGACAAACCATGTGCAAATTCATAAGTCAACACCATTGCTGAGTATTTTCTCCTTAAAACTGGAGTGAAAAAAATACAGTCTCAAAAACGTGGTTTGAAATCGCCAGTGTTTCTTACATCACAAACTACCTTGTAACCAATCACGTCAATGTGCGGGTGGGCTTTAGCATATCATTAACTATAACCAGTCTGAAACAGAGTCTCAAGAAAAGCCAGGTTATCCCAGTATATGTTTCTGTTGATTTGAAAAATCGGGTATATTTAGCAATATAGCAGGTGAATTATGTATATGATGTATATTACGATGTTATGATGAACTATATGTTTTTTCTCCACTGACGTTCTGAGTTGTTCAAAGCGTTGTTGTAACATTAGCAACACATTATTAGCTGTTTGATAACGTAGTCAAGCCAAAGGCTAATCATATTAATGACCTTTATGTGTCTGACGTTGTAGTGATACATAAAATGCATTACCATTCTGATACAGTGGGGCAAAAAAGTATTTAGTCAGTTCTCCCACTTAAAAAGATGAGAGAGGCCTGTAATTTTCATCATAGGTACACTTCAACTATGAGAGACAGAATGAGAAAAAAAAAAATCCAGAAAATCACATTGTCTGATTTTTAAAGAATTTATTTGCAAATTATGGTGGAAAATAAGTATTTGGTCACCTACAAAAAAGCAAGATTTCTGGCTCTCACAGACCTGTAACTTCTTCTTTAAAAAGCTCCTCTGTCCTCCACTCGTTACCTGTATTAATGGCACCTGTTTGAACTCGTTATCAGTATAAAAGACACCTGTCCACAACCTCAAACAGTCAGACTCCAAACTCCACTATGGCCAAGACCAAAGAGCTGTCAAAGGACACCAGAAACAAAATTGTAGACCTGCACCAGGCTGGAAAGACTGAATCTGCAATAGGTAAGCAGCTTGGTGTGAAGAAATCAATTGTGGGAGCAATTATTAGAAAATGGAAGACATACAAGACCATTGATAATCTCCCTCGATCTGGGGCTCCACGCAAGATCTCAAAATGATCACAGGAACAGTGAGCAAAAATCCCAGAACCACACGGTGAATGACCTGCAGAGAGCTGGGACCAAAGTAACAAAGGCTACCATCAGTAACACACTACGCCGCCAGGGACTCAAATCCTGCAGTGCCAGATGTGTCCCCCTGCTTAAGCCAGTACATGTCCGGGCCCGTCTGAAGTTTGCTAGAGAGCATTTGGATGATCCGGAAGAGGATTGGGAGAATGTCATATGGTCAGATGAAACCAAAATAGAACTTTTTGGTGAAAACTCAACTTGTCGTGTTTGGAGGAAAAAGAATGCTGAGTTACATCCAAAGAACACCATACCTACTGTGAAGCATGGGGGTGGAAACATCATGCTTTGGGGCTGTTTTTCTGCAAAGGGACCAGGACGACTGATCCGTGTAAAGGAAAGAATGAATGGGGCCATGTATCGTGAGAGTAAAAACCTCCATCCATCCGCAAGGGCATTGAAGATGAAACGTGGCTGGGTCTTTCAGCATGACAATGATCCCAAACACACCACCCGGGCAACGAAGGAGTGGCTTCGTAAGAAGCATTTCAAGGTCCTGGAGTGGCCTAGCCAGTCTCCAGATCTCAACCCCATAGAAAATCTTTGGAGGGAGTTGAAAATCTGTGTTGCCCAGCGACAGCACCAAAACATCACTGCTCTAGAGGAGATCTGCATGGAGGAATGGGCCAAACTACCAGCAACAGTGTGTAAAAACCTTGTGGAGACTTACAGAAAATGTTTGACCTCTGTCATTGCCAACAAAGGGTATATAACAAAGTATTGAGATTAACTTTTGTTATTGACCAAATACTTATTTTCCACCATAATTTGCAAATAAAATCTTTAAAAATCAGACAATGTGATTTTTCTGGATTTTTTTTTTCTTCTCATTCTGTCTCTCATAGTTGAAGTGTACCTATGATGACAATTACAGGCCTCTCTCATCTTTTTAAGTGGGAGAACTTGGTGGCTGACTAAATACTTTTTTGCCCCACTGTACATCGAATTGTACATGACCCTGTATGAGTGAGTGGAGGTGGGGTTCATTTGCATATTCATGGATCCGCATATACTAAATGAAGCAAGGGTGTATATAGTTACATTTAAGCTATTTTAGGGCATGAAAAAAACAAAACGTTTAAATATGTCATTTTGGGGATCAAAGATTAGTTTAAAGGGATACAATTACTGACTATATATACTATTTAACCAATGAGGGGGGAGATTTGTGGCTCCCTTTATTTTTCTTATTACATATAAAAGACTCATCCAGCTTATTCAGACGTGCAATAAACCACATCAAAAATTCTTAAATCATGTCAGTTTAGAGTTTGATCTCAAATACGAAATTCACTGGGGGGACCCAAAAATGTTAAACACAGCCCTGCTCTCAACACATGCATTTTGGTACCCTTTTTAAAACTCCGAAAAGCCTTTATGTCCTTTCCACCTCAGTGTTTCGTTTGTCAAAAGTGTTTTCAATTAACAAGAAAGCAAACCACCACCAACAACAAATATAGAATGAGTCTGTCCATCTGGCTGTAATTAGCATTTAGTTCAAAATGCCATTTTAATGAATATTAATGTTGCTAAATGGTTATAAGCTAATTAAATTTTTCGGAGCCTCTCAGAAAGGGAGATATAGAGTGTCTGGTGGTGGGCACAGAAGAGCTCTGGAGAATGCCAAAACAGAGAACCACTCAAATGCTCGAATACACCTCACCAATGCAGAACTCACAAAGGGAAGTAGTTGTTCTTTTCTATACTACTTTAAAGGTGCAATAGGTGATTCTCTACAGAGTCTGCTCATATCCTGAATCACTATGTTAAGTGGTTTAAATGTATTTTTATAAATATATATTGCCTTTGGAAGGTGTAGGACCATAAAATGTTCGTTCAATCATTGCATTCGGTCCTAATGAAATGATAATGTGTTTGCATACAACTGCGCAGCCTGTTCATGCAGAAATCATATGTCATCAGCGCGTTTACGTACACTGTGCAGACAAAGCGAAAATTGGCAGGCAAACAGTTGTTTACATTCATTATTGTAGTACAGGTACTGAAACGTACAGTGGTGTCACCGGTGAATGGTACATGATGTAATCCAATAACGTTGTCTCTGGTCGTCTCGCTTCTGGTCTGTTCACGTTCATGTGTTTTGGAGGAGGCGTGGCTTTGGACAGCGATTTGCAGGGAAAGTGGGATTGTATGCTTTTAATGCTAGCAGGCTAAAGTTAGCATTTCCCAAATCACCTATTGCACATTTAATGTGTCTCTCATTTCCTCTCTCTCTAACCAGAATCTACTACAGAAGTATGTTGCTTAAGGACTGAGTTTAAAGTATCTGTCACAGAGGTGGAGATGGTTAAAATTTGGTCATTATTTCCTATCACAGACAGCATTTTCACAGTATTAAAGTTGGAGCAACTCTTCCATTTGAGAAGCATTAATTACTGGCTCACTGCAATTATTTATGAGTCATTAAAATCTGTGCGGAGGTTTGGATTGTTTTGCCCACACTATGAAAATATTTTGTCAGGTAACCTGAAAAATGAATTAACTGGCTTTATTCAAGTCAAATATATTATTTAATTTAACTGTTTTATTCTCTCCAGACTTTTTGTTTTTTTGTTGTTGTATGAGGTAGAAATAGCTCGCTATTGTAAAAATGTACAATGTAAAATGTATTTTTTTTTTTTTGTTCAGTCCACTGTCGATGCAACCAGTTGGATTTAAAGTCAACTGGTTTAATACAACGGATTTAAGGTCATCATATTATTTAATTGAACACATTTTAGATTCAGAAATACCTGATGTTAAATACGTGGTGTTAAAATATAATGATTATTCCCCAAAAGTTTGATCAGAACATATCATTAATATTTTTCACCATGCCTGTTTAAACAAGTAAATAATACAAAAACACAGTCAACATGTCCTCACTCCAGAAGACATCTGGTTACTTAGCAAGGGACGGTCTGATGAACAGATTAGTAGTAAATCAGAGATAAAGATGGTCAGAGAGACAAAGATGAGACAGATAAGGAAAGAGAAACCGTATACAGAGAGAACATGAGTTAAATGGTGAAATGCTTTCTGTTTGACAGAAAGGCTACAATAACTGCAGGAAAGGAGAAAGAAAGAAAGAAAGAAAGAAAGGTAGACTAAGAAGTGACACAGGGTCTTTTTCAGGAGGACAAAGATTGCAACCGCTTCAAACATTAATCAAGAGCTGTTTTCACACAACACAGAATGAAACTGTCAAAATGCTACTGACAGAATTCCCTGCAGTGAAGAAGATATGTGCTGAGGATTTGTTGCCAGGTTTATTGTTACAAAGTTCCAAAATGCAGGCAAACCCAGATAAGACTAGTTAAAGGTCATGTTTGAATGTTCAAAAACACATTCTTTTTTTTCGCATATTTGACATTGTTGCACCACCTCTATTCACAGTCTGTCAGTAACGCTCTGTTTAGTTCCCGTCTCTATGAAGCCCCTCCTTCTGAAAATCGCAATGTTCTCTGATTGGTCGGTTGGACCTGTGTGTTGTGATTGGTAATGTAGTGTGTTTGGGAAATTCCACGCCCCTTACCATAACCACTGTAAACCCTAATGCTCAAAATACTTAATTGGTTTGAGTAGGACAAACTTAAATTAAACAAATTAGTTCAGTTAAATTAACTGTTATGAGTATTTAGAACTTTCTTTTTATTTTAAATTTACAGCACTGACATTAAACTGAACTGTTTCATTGTTTTAAGTTGTATGAACTCATTTCCTTTAATTTAGACTAACTTAATTTTAACTGAAACTTTTAATTTCCCAGCATGCTTTGCCCATGGCATTCGAAAGGGAGAGTAAATGCTAAAATTAAAGGAACACGCCGACTTTTTGGGACTTTAGCTTATTCACCGTATCCCCCGGTTAGATAAGTCCATACATACCATTTTTATCTCCGTGCGTGCCATAACTCTGTCTGACGCACCCACCGCTAGCCTAGCTTAGCACAAAGACTGGAGGTAAACAGCTTACTCTAGCCTACTGCTCAATAAGTGACAAAATAACACCAACAGTTTCCTATTTACATGTTGTGATGTGTATAGTTACATTGTGTACTAATACCGACGGAAAATGAAAAGTTGCAATTTTCTAGGCCGATATGGCTAGGAACTATTAGGCGCTGCGTAATATCATTGCGCCGCTGCACCCATGGTACGGCAGCAAAGTTCCTGGATTATTATGCAGGAATGTGAGTATAGTCCCTAGCCATATCGGCTATCATGGTGACAAGTGGCGCATGCTGCTTGGTTTGAGAGCAGGTAAGTTACATTTTTTTAAGTTGCTGTACTCATTCAATAAGTGTTATACCATGCTATTGTTAACATGTTAGCTAACAAAATAGTTATGTTGAGAAAACCTGATAATTTTAAGTTAAATGTATACATTAGTATACTTAAATATTTCAAGTTAAGAACAATAAAAATGTACGAGTACAAAATAAAATCTTACCTAAACTTTGAGTTTCTTAATTTAAAATTCTTCAACTTATTAGGGTTTACAGTGAAGTAAATAACTCATTTGATTTGCAAGAACTAAAAAAAAAAAAGTACTTAACTAAATCTTTTATGTTAATTGCTATCAAAATGTGTAAGTTAGCTAACTCAGTACTTCAAGTTAGGAGCAATTAAAATGCATGAGTACTACAAACTCAAACCTGATAGTTCTGCTTACTCAAAAATGTTATGTAACTGATTACCTCAAAATGTTTGAGTTAGACCAACATATTCAGGTTTACAGTGCAGTTGCAATACTAACGTGGCTCAACCAGCCCTCGCCCACTTTTTTTGTGTGTATACCTTGGGTGGGAATTATTTAAAGGGTTAGTTCACCCAAAAATGAAAATTAGCCCATGATTTACTCACGCTCAAGCCATCCTAGGTGTATATGACATTCTTCTTTCAGACGAATACAATCTGAGTTATATTAAAAATGTCCTGGCTCTTCCAAGCTTTATAATGGCAGTGACTGTTGCTCTGTTTTTGAAGTCCATAAAAGTGCATCTATATCCATCATAAAACTGCTCCACACGGCTCCGGGGAGTTAATAAAGGCCTTTTGAAGCGAATCGATGCATTTGTGTAAGAAAAATATCCATATTTAAAAATTTGAGTAAATTTATTTGAGTAAATTATCTAGCTTCTGGCGAATCGCCTTCCATATTCATCTTACGGAAAAAGTGTAGCGCCCGTGTAACTAGTGTGCAATGTCGTCAGACGTAGCGTAAGCATTTTGAACTGCGAGAAGCGTGGGCGCTACACTTTTTCCGTAAGTTGAATACGGAAGGTGATTCGCCAGAAGCTAGATAATTTACTCAAATAAATTTACTCAAATTTTTGAGTGAACTAACCCTTTAAATAACTGAGGTGTTTCAGGGAGTTCAGAAACAGTGCTTACTGTGATTTGTAACTTTCCAGAGATTTTTTTAATGCTAAAATAGCAACATGTATAAAAGCATAATAGAATCCCTTTAAAATGCTTTATCTGATGCATTTTAAAATAGCTGCTGCTGTGTCACTATATATTCGTCTTCATAACTTTCAGTGGGAAATGCAATTTGATGTATCAACATAGTACTCTATTTCCATCTATTGTCTTTGTTCTCTGATGTTGTGAAATAAAAGCGATCATTTATCAAGGTTTTTTGGAGGGAATGACTCACAGCTTATGACGACGCTGTAAAATCTTTAATAAGCTTACAGTAACGGCTGAGTGAATAGGCCAGCCTCCTCCCTACTCTTTAAATGTCACCCTCACCCTGAGCTTGTAATTAATAGCTTGCATTAGCCCTAGTGACTTAAACCTTGGATATGCCATTTGACAAGTGCATAGACATCTGATTGTATGCTTGTGGATGCATGTTGGTGTCTGCGTATGTCCTCGCCAACCTTGATTATGCTTCACAGGGTTTCATTGAATCTTCTGTTCTTATTGTCATGGTTGGACTTCTGTTTTGTCGTACTATAGCTAAAAATATATCCCAGCTAAATATCACAAAAAATGTAGATTGTCTTAAAATCAATATGAAAACACTCGCAGCCCATTTTATAACCACATTGTGGCATATTTTATGAGTGAAAAAGGATATATACTGACTTTACTGTAATACTACCATTCAAAAGTTTGGGGTCGGTACGATTTTTGAATTTCTTTTTGAAAATAGTCTCTTATGCTCACCAAGGCTGCATTTATTTGATCAAAAATACAGTAACAGTGATATTGTTAAATATTATTACAATTTTAAAATAACTGTTTTCTATTTTTAAGATATTTTAAAAATGTAATTTATTCCTGTGATGGAAACATGTTCAGTCTTCAGTGCCACATGATGTGCCACATGCAGAAATAATTCTAATATTTGCTGCTGAAGAAACAATTCTTATTATTACATTTAGATTTCTAATACTTTTGTGGAAACCATTATACATTTTTCAGTTTTTTTTTTTGATGAATAAATGATTCAAAAGAACAGTGTTCATTTGAAATAACAGTATAGATGTCTTTACTGTAATTTGTTTTTATCAATTTATCAATGCATCCTTGCTCCATAAAAGTATTAGTTTTCTATCAATATTTCTTTTAATAGACAACTCTCTATTTACTCAGAAACTTGGCAAAAGGTCTAAAACCATTGTTAAGGTACACCAGGCAGTGCAACAAGTAATACAGCATTCAGCCATGGTATAAATACATATATGAATAGAGTGGAAAAATATACAGTAACACAATTAAACAGTAGAAAATTTGCTGCCTTTTTTTTCTTTTTTTTCTTTTTCCAAGCATAGGTGGATGGGGTAAAATAGCACTAATCACACATCTTAAAAAATACATCTAAAACAGAGAGAATGGTCAAAGTACAGTGCATCCCTAAAAATTAAAACAGTGCATGAAAAACACAATATGATTGTTATGAAAATATTAGTAAAAGTATTATCATAAAATACATGAAACTACCTTAAATGCCCTAGAAGTTTTTAATTAAAAAGGTCTGTGTAAAAACTAAATATACTTACATTACAAACTAGCTAGCTAAAAAAAAAAACCATGAATAAATCTAAAAAGTCAATATAAAAAGGCATTAGCAAACTATTTAACTTCTGTAATGTGACATATTTCCAGGTGAAACAGAATGTTCAATAATTAAAAATATAGGATGGGACATTGGCTCAACCAATGTCATGAGTCTGGTGCGGGGCTATCTGACAGGCAGTAGTTTTGCACAGTTCACCTTTAACCCTTTAATGCATACCTCGGGTCTTTAGTGACCCAGGAAGTCATTCACTACCCTCCTCTTCATTCATTTTTTTAAAGTTAGACATCAACCTTCTTCAACCTTCCTCAACTTAGTATTCCTCAATTTCACTATAAACAATATAAAAAAAATAAAAAATAAAAAAATAGGTCCCACTTTATATTAGGTGGCCTTAACTACTATGTACTTACATCAAAAAATAAGTACAATGTACTTATTGTGTTCATATTGTATTGCAAAACACTTTTGCTGCTATTGAAGTGGGATACGGGTAAAGTTAGGGACAGGTGTGGTGTATGGGTAAGTTTAAGGATAGGGTTAGGTGTAAGGGAACGAACAACAGTGTAATTATAAATGTAATTACAGAAATTAATTACAGATGTAATTACATGCAGGTAATTTTGTAAAAAATGTAAGTACTGTGTAAAAACATGTATGTACATAATAAGTGCATTGTATCAAATGATTAATTTAAATGCTAGTACATAGTAGTTAAGGCCACCTATTATAAAGTGGGTCCAAATAAGGTAATTATAAAAAAATAATGCCTGTTTTCCTATTCATTTTTTTATAAAAATTGTATATGATTGCTAACGACACGAGGTGTGTAACAGTGTAAGTATATTTTTTCTTCACAACAATAATTGAATCTTTGATGACTGAATAAGTGCAATTCACCTTTCATGGTGATTCACAATGCATGTTTGATACACAATGATGAAGTGATGTTTCACTCATAGTTACCGCAGGCAGAAAACTAAATAATAGGAAGTATCATCAGCAAAACTTGAAATAGCTCAGCGATTTACAGCAGAACAAGTGCTGAACGCAATCAAATATTAGTGTCACTGTCACTTGATGGTAGATCTGGTGAAGAAGCTGTCAGCGGTCAAAATATTGATTTTAAAGATGTTGACAATGATAGTTTTGAGAATATGTTTGAGATTGTGAATGTGAGCCAGATGCTGAATGCACTGGGAAATGAGCTCTGACGAGGACAATGATAATAAATAAAATCTGATCAAACCGAAACCTTCCAAGCTCCAAAAGGTAACTAAATATGCTTTATATTATTCTTCTGTAATTGTTACTCTAATAAGAGGAGAGTTTTATATTATCGTGACAGGTAGAGCACCATCCATGTTAGATATAGATCCAGGTCGCTAAAGACCTGAATATATAATAATGATTGGCGAAACATTCATGCATTTAAGGGTTAAGACATACATACAACCTTCTTCACGGTCTAGTGAAAAAAACCCACCGCTATCATGGCCTTGCTTTTTATGCTATTCACTTACATCCTTGTGCACGTCTGAGCTCATGAATCAGTCTAGATTGAAAGACAAAATACCTTGAAGAGCCTTGCCTCTAAAGCCTTTTTATTCACTGCCTTTCTGAATGCTTGTCCACGGGACTCTTTAGAGCAGTGGTCACCAACCTTTTCAAGCCAAAGATCCATGACTTTAGCCTTGATGAAAGGCAAGATCTACCCATAGATTTTTCATGGCTGATTCAGAGTTTTTTTTTACAAGCAAATTGGCTATTTCCGATACCAGCACCTTCGAGTGTGTACTAAGCGAGTTTCTGCATGTTGGTGAGAAGGCACTTCAGCGGCGGCCGCGAGCTCACATGTGTCTGTGCTGATTTATCAGCTGTTGCGTTGCCTGGCCAGAGAGTGAGAGTGCACCTTCAGTAGGGCTGTGCCGGTAAACGTGACAACCGCTGAGTAGCACCGGCGGTGGTCGGCCAAAACACTTTTTTTTTGTATGTGAATGCTGTTTTACGTGAATATTATGACACGAGTGAAGCACAAAGCCTTATTTACAAAATAAATAATAGGTTCACAATTAAATGTTACATCGAACATGGAAACATATGGATTCATGCCGAACAAGAAAGGTAGGCTTTGTGAGGTGAGCCAAATTTAAGCTTTGCCTGCGTTTTGCGATCTGGTCACCTGATTTTCCACGAATTTAACAATAGGCTTACTCCATTTTTATTCTACTGGACATTGACTCTCTTATTTATTTTCCTAAATCTTCATTTACGTCTCTCACAGGGGATTATAAACGTTTCTTCCTTTTGTTTGCTTTTAATTAGTAGTAGCCTATATTCGCATTGTTTACTGTGGTAAAGTAAACTGTGTAGGACAGATACATTTTACTTCAAATTCTATTTATCACAGTTTGTACTTGTTATTAGACTTAAGGTGCATCAAGTTTATGTGTATAGCGCATTTCATACACGCCGGAGATTTTTAGTTTTGCTTTATCTTGCAGGGCATAATCAAACAAAGCCTAATGTTCTTGACCCTGCAGAAGATAAATTCGCTCTTCACACCTTTTACTACAAGTGTCAGTTTTGGAACATCAGGAGAAAACATGAAGATATTAGAAAAGTGATACTCTCTTTCCTGCTCGTGTCCCACATCCCTTTCAGCGCAAAGCGGCATATGATGCACCATTCAAGACGCCATTCCGCCTGTGCGTTTCTGGATGCGGTCGTTCCCTGTTGCCGGCTGATGGTCACAATCGCTGCATCATGTGTTTGGGCGTTCAGCACGCTGAAGCAGCTTTTGTGGATGGTTCATGTTCTCACTGTCATGGTCAGCAAGGATGTGAGGCTTACGCCAGGCACTGGAAGGGTCAGAAACTGTGACGTTTTATTAGGGATCCCAATTCGTACGTCCCGTCGCCACAGTTTCTGTGCCGCCGCTGAGCGCGGGCCACTTGCTCGTCTCCTCAGCGAAAAACAAAGGTGCGTTTGCATGCACTTCCTATTTATACCCACGCTGCGGGGCAGAGTGCGACATGCAAATCTCGCACGCCAATGTTCATTGGCTCGTTTAGTACACGTTTAGTACAGTAGGTGATAGGGCTCTCATGCGATATCCCAATTCGTTGGTTCACATTCTGATGTACATCTCCCTTCCCTCCTTCAGGGAACGAGGGTTACATGCGTAACTGAGACGTTTTTTTGAGAGCTTTTAGAGTAGAGCATAGTGGATTTGTAAAAGTGCAGATGAAGAACTAGAGTTGAATTGTATGAGGCTCAAACAGTCCCTCCTGACTCAAGTTGATTTCGATCACCCTGGTGTACAGGTGGGTGCGTGCGCTCTCCGAACGACACAGATCTGTGTGTGCAAATCATATCCTTGAATCTCTCCATTCCTCTGTACTAGCCTGGTAAATCCTCCTCCCAAATTAGTGTGCTAGAACTGAGATGCCGAGTGTGATCTGCTTTATTCACTTGCATTCAGAATAGAGAGAATTGACTGATGAAAGATTCATGTGTTTTGGTGGAGTGATGAGGCCTGGAAACACACAAACAAACCTCCGTAGAGTCTCCAGGCCCTGCGTCTCTTCCTCTCTCTTTATCTCTTAACCCTGTATATTTTTAATTGCATGTGAGCTAGCATGGTAATAGACACTTTGGTAGTTTACACATTAGAGCTTTGGCGCAAATCTGAGTGTGTTTGACGTCAGAGTTAGGGTTAGGAAAATAAGGAAAAATACACTGTCAGAAATAGATGTAACCTACCTTTAATAGCTTATCACTGTGGCTGTACCCTGAAAAGGACAACTTATCTACCTCTTATTTACCCCTAAAATGTGCATATTAGTACCTTAGAGTAGTAATTTGTATGCTTTAGCTACTATGAATCTTCTAGGTGTGAATAAGGTAAAAGTAAAAGTGACGTGAAGTCCAAGTATGGTAACCCATACTCGTAATTTGTCCTCTGCATTTAACCCATCGAAGTTAGTGCACACACATGAGTTGTGAACCATAGACTGATGGACGATGCAATGAAAAGATGGACGATGCATCTTTACTTTCTTCCATTGAAGTAAGTGAAGTTGCCAGTGTTCAAATATGGTGCTGACATCTTGGGTCTCGAGTCTGCGCAGCAGTGAGCAGTGGATCCGCGATATCAAGGTCCCGCACACACTCCCGCCTAATCAACAACTTTTTGTAAAATAAACAGTTATGGAAATGTGAAATTAAAGTTAAAGTCCCAATCTCCTCCCGAAGTTCTCGAAAATGTCTGTTGGTGCCTCAGCTCAGAGAAGCTGTCAATCTCAGCTGTCAATCATAACGTCACACCCCCGTTTTTATAGCAAATCAAATAACTAAAACCAAACTTATTTAAAGAACGAACGCTTGAACTAACATCAGCGTGATAAAAACTACCTAAAATGACAGAAGGCCTATTTGGAAAAAATTATTTTAAAAGTTCAGTTTGACTATAAGCAGCTCTACGGGAGGCAATAGGGGCAGTTGTGGCCTAATCGTTGGAGTTAGACTTGTAACCCAGAGGTTGCTGGTTCGATTCTCAGTACTGGCAGTAAATGACTGAGGTGCCCTTGAGCAAGGCACCTAACCCCCAAAAGGTGAAATTTTCTGTTGAAATTAATGTGAAGCCAAAGAAACAATATGTATTGTATAAAGCACTATATAAATAAATGTGACTTGACTGAAATCATTTGGCTTTCTAAAGCTGGACCACCAGACCAAATTATCTTGTAGTTTGGCTTCGCCCAGCATATTTATGTGTTAGCAAACAGGTGCTATGATCAGTATAACAAAATTCTGTTCTGCTGGCGGTAATAGCGAAATGTTAATTGCACCAGACAAATAGCACTGAGCTTTGTGAATAAGGTGCAATTTATAATGAGCCTAATTAAAATAGAAAGGAGTTGTGTTTGTTACTTAATCTAAAGTTGGCATTAATTGGCAGTTCACTCTATCTATTTTCTAAATGTATGCTATTTATCTTATTGTGACCGATTAATCCATGCGCATCCACGCAAATGTCTGCTTAAACCCCGCTCCTTTCGTCCAATTGACTGAAAGCGTGCATCTGCCTCAACAACTGATGGATAGAAGTCTTTTTCAAAAATCTTTTAGATAATTGCTACTTATATTGCAAATACTCACAGTGCAGCATTATTTCAGGAAAAAACATACAGTGCAGCATTATATAATTTAGTGGCTTGTGAAATTACATCGCATATGGCTATTGAATAAGCAAATTGGTGCTAAATTTATATTAAACAACCTAATTAGGATATAGTGGTGGATTCAGGGGGAGAGCTAGGGGGTGAAGCCACCCCTTTGGCCACCCAGTGTCACATATAGGCTACTGCTATATGTGAGTTCACAATGTAAGGCATGAGGCACAAATTAAATACAATTTTTATCTGTAATTTAATGCACAAATAAATGTGAGTCCTATTGATTTGTACTCGAAAACAGGCACAACTTTTGTGTTAGTTGGCAGAGTACAAATGGAAATGGATTGCATTTAATTGTGTATAAAATTACAGATAATTACATTCTGGCATTTGTTTTATTTGCTGCCGCTTTTATCATATTCACATTGTGGGGGTTCAAAAGAGAACATATTTTTGATATTTTTGATGATAGAATTGTTGCAATTAGTTTATTTTGGCAACTAACTTGATGTTAAATATTCAGTGTTTAATTTTTCAGTTTCAAGTTTTTCTGTATAGATGAGAGCATATAGACGCAACGCTAAGTGTTTTCCTCCATATCGCGCATTATAAAGAAAATGCTTAACGTGGCTTTTTTTACATTGTACTTAACTGCATGTAATTACATCTGTAATTAATTTCTGTAGTTACATTTGTAAGTACACTGTTGACACTTCCCTTACACCTAACCCTATCCTTAAACTTACCCATACACCACACCTGTCCCTAACTTTACCCGTGACTCACCTCAATATCAGCAAAGGTGTTTTACAATACGTACAATATGAACACAATAAGTACATTGTACTTATTTTTTGATGTAAGTACATAGTAGTAAAGGCCACCTAATATAAAGTGGGACCATTAATTGTATTCAATTGTGTTGTAGGCACTAAAACATTCCAGTACTTTATAGTCAAACTCATTTTTTTATGTTTAAATAGTGAACATTTCTGTGCAACCCCAGACTGGTTGCTGGCCCGTGCTTGGCCACCCCTATGAAAATATCCTGGCTCCGCCACTGAGCGGATTATCTGCTGTGGGTTGTGATGGGACGTTGTACAGTAGTTCCCATGGGGCTGATTTTTAGACTCAGTCCTGGCCGCCTGCGGTTTGGTGGATGAATTGGTCCACTTTGCCATGACTCTGCCAAAGCTGATCCTGCTAAGCAGGCAGCTCTGCAGCTGGCAGGCCAAGCACACAGAGCTCCTCGATGCTGCTGAGCCTGGTTTATCCCCTGTTATGGCTTCTTCCTTCTCTTCACATGGCCTGTCAAGGGTTTCAGGGGCAAGGCTATATGTGCAAGCAATTCATGTATGTTTGAAGTGGTAATTTGATCAGTGGCAAGAAAATAAATGGCTAAATATGTTCTTGTGGCCGCTACATCAGGCAAGATATCATTAACAGGTCCTTCTTTTCTCATGGCCTGAGGCTCTTTTAGAGATGGACAGGATGGAGGTGGAGGGGCAGCAGATGATGAGAAGGAGAAAGTGAAGGGGTTGGAAGCATGTTGAGAATACATGCTGGAATAAAGCAACACGTTTTATACAAGACCTGGCTAACATGACTGCATTTCAAAATCCCCACAAGACTGCACTGAATATTTCATGCTAGTTATATATTTCTACCTGAAATTTTGATTAACCTCTGATCCCCAGTCATTGACATCAGAAACTAAAATGCTCCGTCTACCAATAGTACATTTCAGTATTTCAGTAACGATTTTATTGCTCCAGCGACTGGAATCCTCTCTGACTTAATGGCCTTGCTGACTCTAGTCGTTTTAACTAGTCTAAAATAATCAAAGGCAGTCTCTGGGATGCCCTTGACCAGTGAATGAGCTTCTGACACTGATGAACTTTCAAGTCCTGCTCGAGTCTGATTCAAATAGGCCATAAATAGGTACACCAAGAAAGATAACTATAACGATAACTGTATTAGAGTCCACACTAGCGAAAGATAACATTCTATTTATTCTAAGCGCAAGCTGCAGATTTGTTGTCTGACGGTTTAAATGCTCAAGCTCTTTTTACCGTTTATCAGTTGGAAAAAATCTTTGTGAAAGTGATTCCAACGATGTAATTTCTCTGTGCCGTTATCGTTATAGTTGTGGTGTAGACTCTGCTATTCTTTTATATTTAGAACGATTTTTAAAACAAAATCTTTATCGTTATAGTTATCGTCCTTGGCGTGAACGGGCCTTAAGAGGACAGGACTTCAGCAAAAAATGTACATCTTCAGCCAGAAATTATTTGACGGATATTGGGACTGTTTTAGAGTTTTCCAAGGGGTGTCCAAACCTGCTCCTGCAGGGCCAGCGTCCTGCAGATTTTAGCTCCAACTTGACCCAACACACCTGGCTGGAAGTTTCTAGTAGCCTTAAGACATTGATTAGCTGGTTCAGGTGTGTTGAATTGGGTTTAGAGCCAAACTCTACAGGACAGAGGCCATCTAAGAGCAGGATTGGATCGGCAGCATTTTAATTTTGTTAAAATTATGGAATTTGTGCCTCCAAAAGTGGCAGTCTTTCAGAGAAAGTAAGAGAAGCTGAGCTTTCTCAATAGATTCTAAATCAACATACCAATGATAACATTTTCTCTTGTTTTAATTATTAATTGGATTAATTGCATGCATATTAATTTAAAATATTAATGTGCATGTGCAAATAATGTAATATTCATGTGCAGTTCTACAGATGCAGAACAATCAGAATGGATAATCAAATGACACAAAGTGATTTGTTTCCATCAAAATCCACAGAGAAATGTTGCGCATTTCCATATTATTAAACAGTCAATATCAGGTCCTTTCAAGCCAAACAGATTTCAGTATCATTTTAGTGTATTAAGTCTGTAGTGGTTATAAATGCAACAAGTGATGAGAGCTTTAAAGTAAAGTTCATCTAAAAATGAAAACTCTGTCATCATGTATTCCAAACCCATAAGACTTTGGTTCATCTGTGAAACACAAATTAAGATATTTTTAATATTCTCTCATCATTCCATTCATTGACAGTCCAAAACTTTCACTCATCAAAAAGTACAAAAGGACATTGGCTCAGTCGGGGTGCCAGTTCTCCTCTGGCCAATGAACAAACAGTGTATGATTATGATCCTGGCAACATTACAGGTCAGAAGTCATATTAGATCGAAAGATATTCGAAAGATTATTTGAAAGATCTGAGTCGTCACATCGGAGACGGGTTTAATGAGGATGTTGGGGGATGCGTTGGTCATGTCTAGGTGCAGGTCCACCATCTGATCTGTATATGGCCCGGATCCGGCTGACTGCAGTAGACCTCGGGATAAACAGAGAGACTAACATTAGCGTAGATGCCATTCTTCTTATGATGTAACGAGTACATCAGGTGTTATGGGAAGTGTTCCCGGTTCCGGCAGACCTAGTTAATGCAGCCTAACAATCATTTAACTGATTTGAATAATAGAAATTAAAAATGTTTTATGTGTATGCCATAGTAAAGAGATGTGTTTTTAGTCTAGATTTAACTGTAGTTTAGTGTGTCTGCTTTCTGACTGTTTCAGAGTTTAAAGGTGCTAAATAGGAAAAGGATCGACCGCCTGCAGTTGATTTTGATATTCTAGGTATTATCAACTGGCCAGAATTTTGAGACCGCAATAGAAATTGAGCAGTCTTCTGACACAATTGCTTTATATGATGAGCAGATTTCATTTATTCATTTAATGCATGAATGTTTTGTTTCTGTGGACTTTTAATGGATGGACAAAAATTATACAATAAAGAATATTAAAAATATCTTCATTTGTGTTGATGAGTCTGGGTTTGGAATGACATGACAGTGAGTTAATGATGTGACACAATTTTCTTTGTGTCACAATTCCCCTCTTTAGTTCTTGTTTCCTTGGTTGCCACAGTTATTAATTTTTTCATTGATCAGTGTCTCACCTGTTCCTCATCATCGTGTGTATTTATAGCCTCAGTTATCTTTGTTAACGTTTCATACTGGTGTTTCTCTGTATGGTTCCTAGTGGTTATTAAATGTGAGTTTATCACGCTTCTGCGTCATGCATCTTTGTTGTGGATTATCAAGTCAAGCCAGCGTGTGACACTCTGATAGAGGGAGTGAGATATAGCCCTGCTTGTTGCATGAGCAAAACAGGCCACTTTCTATAGAGAGAAAGAAAAATGAGAAAGACGTTGATGTGGTAAAGGATCAGAGGTGAGTTTTTCTCTAAATAAAGTGGATATGAAGGGTGATCATTTTTACCCATTATTTCATCCTTCTGTTTGCTTTGTTCATAGAACATACGTCATCTTGGAAGAATGACTTCTCATTCTTTAAAATCTGCCAGTTCTTGGTGTAAAAATCCATAATGGTGCACCATTAAGTCATACACTGGCAAAAGCAAAATCTTTTTTGTTAAGGTAAACTGAACTGAACTTCACTCAAAATATCTTCTTCAAACTTTGCAGTAGTCTATCCCATTGAAAGTGCTCAGTTGAGATTGTTATTTTGACTATTTGGAATAATTGGAATCGAACGTGTTTGGCGATGCAGAGGTAATGCTAACTGTGTGTGGAAGTCAGGGGAAATTGAAAGCCAGCAACCAAACACTGTAGGCACTCCTTTGAAATGACTTATTGAACAGGACACTCTGATGTTCTGGACAGCCATTAACTAAAGCTACAGGAACGAGAAGATAAGCCATGGCTGTAGTTCTAGTGCGGTAAAAGAGTCCCTGTGATAAATTTGGTCTTAGCTGAGGCTTGATGAATGGATGGGAATGTGAAATGAGAGATGTATTATGGATGCGACAAGGTGCCATTAGATGGATTATGCATGGCGAACAGGATTTCTGTTTCAGGTTAAGTGGAATTTAGGAATACAGATTGTATTTTCATGAGAAGATACCCAGAGATCTGTAGCCATATGCTCGTCAAGTTATGTCAAAACTTTGTAAACTTTGCCTACAGATTTTATCAAGTGGACTATGCCACTGCGAAATGATACCAGCGGTGCATTAGTAATCCGTAAATAACTCTTGTAGGTGCTGTTACTCGCTGCAAGCACTCTTCATCTCTTATTTATCAAAAACATGTGAAAAACATGCAGCTCCCTTCAGGTCTGCGAAAAGTACAAGATTCTACCCTGATTCCTTAGCATAAGAGACTATTGTGTAAAAGTGAAGTTTTGGTACAGATACATTTGGATACATCTGGAAAGACACTGATACAATATCTACATATTGACAGTGTAAGATTGGAAAAAGCTTGCATATGCCAGAATGTCTGACATTAGCACCTAAACCCACTCATGCATTTAGCATCCCCATCCAAGACGACGTCACACTGAGTGAATCATCTACGAATGACTTTAAATTTACATGTCTCTCCTTTCACCTGCATCTACCCCCATCTCCCCTCCAGAATTCACCCAAAATCTATATGGTCTAAAGTGAACAAATACTATACAGAATTATACATGTTTGATATTATTTGAAAGGTCTCAGTGCGACTGGTACAAAGGTCTCCTCCCCACAGAAGTAAACCAAAAAGTAATGAAGGTTTTAAGAGTTTAGAGATACTTTGCTTATTACGTTGGGTGTGGCTTTAGCCATTTGGTCTTTTGTCAATACAGGTCTATGGGACAGTGATTAAATGTAAATTCCCATTGTTAACACGTTTCCATTTGAAAGAGGTTTCTGTCTTGGTCTGGTATTTAAGGAGATGTTGCAAAGAGGTCGGGGCTCGAACCTTTATATCGGTCAGCCCGTAACGCTGAGTGTCTCTTAGATGCTCAGCGTTATGTAATTCTCAGAAGTCAGGTATCCATATTTTATTCTATACTTCAGAGCATTTGATGTTATGTATGGATTATCTTTGAATTGATTATGTAATTGGCATGATACATTTACCTGACTAATAATAAATTGTTACACTGATTTATTCTGACTTACTCTGGAATTAACTATGAACGGGTATAATTTCAACAAAGGGTTAAACTGAATAATTAAATGTGTAAACTATTAAATATAAATGACCAAATAACCAATTGGCATTCTAACCTAAATTCGAGGTAAATAATTAAAATGGAGTAAGATAAAGATAAATTAGAATTAAATCCCTTTGCCCCGCTGAAAAGACAGAACGCGCAAGACACCTTCAACCACCAATCGTACGCCTCCATTGGGACGATTGGGCGGGCTTACAACAGCATCTTAAATGTAAACGCTTTTATGTAGCAGCTTTTAAAGAAATCATTGAGGGTCATAGAGTGTTGAATTCACATTTAGGCTTATTGGTTGATTTTATTGAAATGCATTAAATATGCTTAATGCATCACATTTAACGCAGAATTTACCGCATTTGACATTGTAATGCAGGGATGTCCAATCCTGCATTGCAATGTCAGTTCAGCTCCAAATTAAACACACATGAACCAGCTAATCAAGGTCTTACAAGGCATTCTAGAAACAGATTGTCTTATTATTGGGAGATGAGAGGGTTTAGTGGCCAGCGTTAAGAGTTCAGGCCAGTGTAATTGACAGTTACAGTTTACGTTACAACAGTTTCTTGTGGATTAGCATGTTCGTCTTGTGAACATTCTATATTTGGAGTTGTACTGTTCTCTCTACATGTTTGCTTTCCAAGTGTGAATATAGATAGCAAGCCAAGCTCCCTTCAAGAGCCAGGATATGAGCATTGTACTCCTTTAATGATTCAATGTGCAGTGCAGTTTACATGGGCAGAAATGGCTGCCATTTAACTGAGTAAAACTGTAAATGAAATGAAAGAAATATGGAAAACTTATTACCAAACTAAATGACATCATACTTATTAACAAGTAAAATGTATGATCGCTGACCCAGATTAGAAGCATTATCAATACAGCACGCTAGCGCCGATCAGCAATAACATAAACATCTTTGATTATATCATGTTCAAACTGAAATATTTTCTTGACAGACAGATGATTCAAATAAACTTACAGCCAATGATTTCGACAGGGTTTAGACAGATTGACTCAGATGAATAGCATATTATGTTGAGCGTTCGCTGCTGTTACCCAACGTGCATCGTTCGTGGAAACACGTCAAAATAAAAGTCTTCACATAGGAACCTATGTTCGGAGGCAATAGCGGAGGCAAACGAAATTTTAGAATATCAAACAATCATGAAAACATAATATCTATAAATGCAAATGTCCATCATAAACTACACACAACCAATTCAATTCAATTGTGCTTTATTGGCATGACAATTGTTACAATGTATTGCCAAAGCATTTCTAATTTTACAGAGAATCAACATACATGTACATATACATACATTAAATAAAATAATTATAAAAAATAAAATAAAATAAATAATAATAATAGTAATAAGTTGAACAAATCAATAAGCATTTAGAATTCTAGGAATAATTTAGAATTCTGTGTGTGTGTGTGTGTGAGCGCATCACTGATTGGTCGACTCCTCCCTCTTTTTGTGACAGGCATCAATGTATCTTGCTGCTAGTAGGATACAATCTCTTTTTTCACCTAATAAATGTTGAAGTTGTGTTTTTATGAAGTCAGGGCAAAGTATTTCGAATTTTGGATAATATGTGTTTCTGATTGTCTCATAGTTAGGGCAGCTGGTGAGGAAGTGTGTCTCTGTCTCCACTTCTCCAGCGGTACAGTACGGGCAGATGCGGCTCTCTCTGGACAGCCAGTTCTGTCTGTATCTGCCCGTCTCTACGGTCAGTGTGTGATTGCTCAGTCTGTACCTCGTCATTCTTCTTCTGAACTCACAGTCTTTCACTGTGCTCAGGTATTCTGCTGTTGTGTAGTCTCTGTTTAGGGCCAAATAACATTCCAGTTTACTTTTTTGTTGTTGTTTTAGTCCAATAGGTCATGTAATTTTCTCTTTGTTCTTTTATAATTTGGTTGGGCCGGATTGTGTGGATGAGGGTGTCAGTGTCCTGAGGCTGGCTGTTGTTAGTCGTGTTAGTTTGTTTTAGCAGCTTCAGGATCAGCTGAATCAGGGGACTCTTCTCAGTGTTCATTTCATGGTTTTTAAGGGCTTTAAAATGATAAGAGTTGGGGTCACTCATTTTTAGATGTTTCCCAAATTTGATGGCTCGTTTCTCAATGTGGATTAGTAGAGGGTATTAACCTAATTCTGCCCTGCATGCATTGTTCGGCGTGTTCCTCTGTACTCTCTCTTACAGAACTCAGCATGCAGGGCTTCTATTGGGTTTTTGTCTCATTTCTCAAATTCGTGATTTAGGAGAGGACCCCACACTTCACTGCCATATAGTGCAATAGGCTCTATGACTGATTGGAATATTTTGAGACAGATTCTGATTGGTATTTCAAATTGGATAGATTTTTTGATGGCATAGAAAGCCCTTCTTGCTTTCTCTTTCAGTTCATTCACGGCCAAGTTGAAGTTTCCGTTTGTGGAATGTGCTTTACTGAGCAGTAAAAAGTGCAAAGTGTAAAGTGCAATGTTTGTGGAATGTGCTTTACTGAGCGGTAAAAAGTGCAAAGTGCAATGTTTGTGGAATGTGCTTTACTGAGCGGTAAAAAATGCAAAGTGCAAAGTGCAATGTTTGTGGAATGTGCTTTACTGAGCGGTAAAAAGTGCAAAGTATAAAGTGCAATGTTTGTGGAATGTGCTTTACTAAGCGGTAAAAAGTGCAAAGTATAAAGTGCAACGTTTGTGGAATGTGCTTTACTGAGCAGTAAAAAGTGCAACGTGTAAAGTGCAATGTTTGTGGAATGTGCTTTACTGAGCAGTAAAAAGTGCAACGTGTAAAGTGCAATGTTTGTGGAATGTGCTTTACTGAGCAGTAAAAAGTGTAAAGTGCAATGTTTGTGGAATGTGCTTTACTGAGCAGTAAAAAGTGTAAAGTGCAATGTTTGTGGAATGTGCTTTACTGAGCAGTAAAAAGTGCAAAGTGTAAAGTGCAATGTTTGTGGAATGTGCTTTACTGAGCGGTGCAAAGTGCAATGTTTGTGGAATGTGCTTTACTGAGCTGTAAAAAGTGCAAAGTGTAAAGTGCAATGTTTGTGGAATGTGCTTTACTGAGCGGTAAAAAGTGCAAAGTGTAAAGTGCAATGTTTGTGGAATGTGCTTTACTGAGCGGTGCAAAGTGCAATGTTTGTGGAATGTGCTTTACTGAGCTGTAAAAAGTGCAAAGTGCAATGTTTGTGGAATGTGCTTTACTGAGCGGTAAAAAGTGCAAAGTATAAAGTGCAATGTTTGTGGAATGTGCTTTACTGAGTGGTAAAAAGTGCAAAGTGCAATGTTTGTGGAATGTGCTTTACTGAGCAGTAAAAAGTGCAAAGTGCAAAGTGTAAAGTGCAATGTTTGTGGAATGTGCTTTTTGCTTTTTGCAAAGTGCAAAGTGTTAGCTTCAGATTACTGGTCACTACAGTATAAAACCACAATTAAGATTAGATTTGAATCTTTTCATAAAAAAAAACAAAACAGCTTTATTGGGCATACATACTAGTCACTATAAATGTCATTGTAATTTAATTGTTGAAATCTATAGAAGCCATAGAAAGAATACAATTATTTATTAAAATCTTAATATTTTGTTTACCTTCATTCATTAAAGAGCATTATCATTATTAGGCATACACAGCAGTCATACAGTAAATCATTACAATTAAAGTCTAATTCATTTGTTGAAATCTGGAAGCCATACAAAGAACAGAAATAATAATGTTTTCTCTTTATTCATTAAAATGCATTATATCAGCATCATGGTGTATGGCAGTCATAGTCATTCAAGTCTTCTTATAATTGGTAAAACCTGAAAGCCAAAGAAATTTTCTTTAGACCATATAATATCACTTAATATTACAATATCAGAATGCCTGTTATTAAATACTACTACACATTTGCTGGTAGTAATGCCTACCTGTTGCGACGTTCCCTACTCTGCCTTCTCTTAAAAAATTTTTTTTTACCAAAGTAAAAGCTATAGTTCCCAACGAAAGTATTGTAAAACATGTTGAAGGTTAGCAAACAGTATATCGATTCATTAAATGATAAGCTATTTCCTCACAAAAAACGTTTATACAGCGTAGTGAAGCCATTGTTATCAATTTAAAAAATGGATTTTGTCTACTCTTGTCTCCTTCCCTGCGTACCGCCACAGCTTTAGCAGTGTTAGCTTTAGCCGTTACTTTTTTTGGCAAAAGGTTGTCCGCATGACAGATTTCACATTAGCAATTTTTCATGCGAACCATGCCCAGTTTCGAACTAAACTGCCAGTATAGGATAGTGGCCCTCCAGGACCGAGTTTGTTTATGGTTTCATTATGTTTGTTCATTTACTACTTATCCAGACACCAAATAGTGTCGGCCCAGATCCAGGCCACATCTGGTACATGTGCATTCCATGCATACCAGATGTGGGCCGGATCTGGGCCGACACTATTTGGTGTCTTGGATCTTTGAAGACATTCATTTCAGCCATACAAACAAGTGCTTATGGCATTTTATTAGTTCTTTATGCATTTCATTTATAATTTGCCATTAAGGTCTTCCTTGGACAGTGTTTCTCCATCATTTACGGATAAAGGAGAGTCCCGCTATGGGATTGTGTCTATTGTATTTGCAATGGTTCTGGCAATTTCAAAACTACAGAATCAGAATCCAGTGTAGATACAGGTAGCTTTGCTGATCACAATTGCCGTGACCTTTTGTGCGATCAAGTTTGCTTTAGCATCTGGCCAGAAGTTATTTATTATTTTGAAAACTTTATTGGTGCAGACATTATCCTGGCTGCGACCTCTGTTGTTAGCAGTTCCAAGGTCAAGACCAGCAGATTTAGAGCTTGGTGCGAGCTGATTGATTTTTAGTTTTTTTTTTTCTCTCTTTTTGGGCCAGGACCGCTTTTCTGTTTTGAAAAGGCACAGAACAGTTCCATAATTGACATTAGCACCCTGTCACTGCTGTGATTCTGCTAGGTAAGTAAAAATGTGTGTTATTATTACTGCTTTGATAAATGTATTCGATGTTGCATTCCACCAGTAGTGTTTGGCACGTTTTAAAATGGCAAAATAGTTTTTCCTGGCAAAAATGTGTGTGTACTTCAGATCCTATTAAATTTTAGTTTTGTCATGACAACTCCTGGAGTGTTTGGCATTGTAATGGATATGGCAATGTTGATATGTTTGGAGTTGGCGGAATAGATCTGCTACACTGCTGCTGCTGGGCAAGTACGGGACTTTCTACTGCCAATACTTCCACGATACACTGCTGTGAGCAAGTAACACATGCTGCTGCTGTACAATATAGCGAACATGAATTACCCGTAGCAGATCTATGCAGGTGGAGCTGGGGAAGGTGAAGAGTTTCTGAAAGCCAACTGCAACTGCTACAGAAAATGCTAACCAGAATTTGAGGGTTGAGCAGCGAGCTCATTGGTTACTGATACAGTAGTAACCAATCAGCTGTGCTCTATAGAGAATGATGTGATTGCAAGCAGATTGAGTTAAGGACCTATCAGCCTGCGCCATCTACTTTCATGGCAAAACTTTGTATTTGTCCACCACACATGTCCAAATGCAGCAGATAGCATCTAGTAACGACATTGCTATGAATAGGAATGAGATCACCCTGATTATGTATAGATGTGAATTTCTGTAATCAGATCAATCAGGTAAAGGCTAAGAATTTGCAATCATGACAAATGCCAGATAAGGGAGTGCAGAAACAAAACATGGACACAGAGTAGAGTAATGTCTAATGGCAAAAAGAGACAGAGAAACAGGCGAAGAGTGTGCGAGACAGAGAAAGAGAGATATTGGGACGCCATATGGCTGGAGAAACATCTGGTCACCCTGGGGGCATTAGAGACTGATGGAGCCGCGTTACTGCAAAAGGAAAATGTATTATTACGATTGAATAAATAAATAAAGTTTGAAGTCATTTAAAGTCATCTGATGCACTAAAAGGTTTGGGAGGCTGGTGAGCACATCTGTCCAAGCAAACGGCCCCAGATTTGGGCGAGTAGGTGGCGGGAAACTGATTGGATAATTGTGGATAATGGAGAAGGAGCATTTAGGATGTGAAATTGAAGGGAAAAAAGCAACAAAAACACTGCGGTTCTGTAGAACAGCCCAGCCGGCTTCTAAATTAACGATTTTCTCTTTTTTTTCCCAAATAGAATGTTCTGAATTGACATTTAAATGATGTTATAGCCTGGTATTTATGTGATCATGTATGCAAATCAAGCTTTTACTAAACAGAAGCAACTCTGAATTCACTTATTTGTGGTTGTCTCCACATTTGAATAATTACAAATAGTCTTTAGCCTGTTAACTTCCATTACTCAGATAATGGAAGATAGGGTGATAAGGCAGCAACATTACTGCCACCACGTAATGATGGTGTTATGTATCCAAAGAGGCGTTTCAATGGCAAGCAGCTTACTCTGAATTCCTGTAGAAACCTTTCTCTGGGTTATCAGTCTTGAAGGCCAGGTCTTGTCATTATCACTGTGCAGGTGAGTGGTTTTAGGAATAGACCTCATGTTTATTCCTCATGTCATGACTTTCTTTCAATTTGATATTTTGAAGAATGCTCACACAGCTGTTTTCCTCGAGTCTAGAGTAGAGTCTATATGAGTCTACACGAGTCTATATGACTTGTGTGCTATATTCTGTCTTATGAAGTTTATATTATTTTTTTGTGAGGAACAGAATCAAACTCGAGAACTGCCGCAAATGAAGTTGGTGAGCTGATTCATGAACAAATCAGTCTGTTTTTGTGAATTAATCATTAAGTGTATCATTTGTGAACCAGATCGACTGGGTTCATTTGAAAAGAACCAACTCAAAAGAATCGTTCCCTGATTCTGACTCTGTGACTGAAGTTAGTTCACATTTCATACATGGCCCAGCACCCTTCATTTGCAGATACTAGTTCCTTCAGTATTGTTCTTCAAAATATCTTCTTTGGTGTTTCACAGAAGAAACTATACATACAAGTTTGGAAACGCTGATAAACAAACTATCCTTTTGGGGCCACTATGTAATAATATTAGGTAACAGTTTATTCTGATGGGCCCTTTTGAACATTCTGTTGACTATTAGTAGCTTTGCAACTACATGTCAACTAACTCTCATTGGAGCAGACTGTCTGCTTAATATCTGCTAACTATTTATTGTGATGGTCCTCCAAAAGACATTCTTCTGACTATAAGTAACTTGGCAACTACATGCCCACTTATTCTAACCCTAACCTTACCAGTCTACTAATACAGTGAGATTTAGTAGACATGTAGGCACAACATTACTTATAGTCAACAGAATGCGTTAAAGGGACCATCGAAATATAGTGAAACCTAATATTATTTGGGAAAAAACAATATGTTCCATTTGCTTTTTGTAGCTGTTTAATATAAGCTTCCTTTGCTTTCTCACTTGCATGCACATACCGTAAAGGCACTCTCAACCACTGATTTCCATACAGCAGACCTGTAGATAGAGCCTAACCCTCCAGATCCTCAATAGTAGATTGTGCAGAGTTTTCAGAGGGGAGCATATTTTATCGAGTAGCTCGGGTTAGCAAAGAGTAATTTATACTCTAGTGGTTTTAGCCAGATAAACACAATGTAAGAGGACCGCAGTGAGCAGTGGATTCTGCCACTCTCATACACCCAGACCCAGCTGTGCTCTGTTTCCTTATGATAAAAAAACACAACAAAGACGCAACAAAACAACAAACAATAGAGGGGAATTCAGGCTTCAGAGATAACAGAATAGTAGTGTTCCTATCAGCATGGGGAGACCTGTATGGTGTTTGTAGCTGAGAGACAGCGAGAATCACTTGTGCGTTTATGTGGTTCACAAGATAACTTAAAGCTTTACGCTTGTTAATAGAATCAGGAAACAGTAAGATGAATGTCATGGTGTTAGCACGGGTAAGTGCTTAAAAATTCTGTCATCATGTACTCGGCCCCATGCTGTTTTTAATTTGTATGCCTTTCTATTGTTCCAAGGAACACAAAAGATTTCCATAAAATGAAAATTAAAAGAAATTGGGGCTGTGAAGGGTCACCTTTATATAGGCGTCTTTGATGTACGTACATAGCCTGGCCAACAACAAAAAAAAGTTGCTGTTTGGTTTTAAATAGGCAAATGCATGTTATATGTTTGGCAACAGTTCTTCTAACCCTAATTGATGGAGTGTGTAGCTTTTCATTTCTTAAATGACCATGTAGCAGGGCCGTAACCAACATAGACATTGAGGGGGACAAGTCTTTGGTTTGATGGTATGGTTAGGTTTAAGGGTGGGTTAAATGCCCTGTTTCAAAGTCTTGATTTTGTTTTTGGGGTCTACTATAATAGGTTTTCATGCTTGATTGTTGAAAAACATTATTTTTTCACACAATTTACATTGTTGCAGCACCTCTTTTCCCAGTCTGTCAGTTCCCAGTTTAGTTCCTGTCTCTATGAATTCCCTCCTTTTGAAAAGCACAATGTGCTCTGATTGGTTGACTGGACCAGTGCACCTCCTTTTTTTGTGTATGCCTCGCATTATTTAAATGAGGAATATTGTGATGTGTACATTCCTGGAAGAAAACTCAAGACTACAATGGAGTTCAGAAACAGTGAGCACTCATATAGAGAATAACTCTGTGACTTGCTTTGTAACTGTGCGTTCACACCGCCGCTGGTGAGAGCGTCAAAATTCGCTCTGGCCAACGACGCTGTAGAAAGATTCATGGACTCGCTGACGCTCAGACGTAGATCAAATGCTTGGTATTTTTTTACTTTATTTAAAGGGGCCGGAAAACTAACAAGCATTGAAGCAGGAGGTATTTGTGCAGACTGACCACAAGTAGGGTATAAGTTAACCTCATAAAATTTTTTAAATGTGAAAGTAAGAAATTGATCGATGGAAGGACTTAACAATTATAGTAACATGTTTGCTAATAAAATAAACCATTTAAAAAACATTTGTGTGGTGTGGCTTTTGTGTTCATGGTTAAGTTTATAGGAGTTTACACATGCAGTTTATAGGAGACGTTTACTAGCCGTGGTCTTTAATTAACATTAATTTGTGTGCAGCCTACATTACAATAACTGTCCTGGTTGAAGTGCAGCATTAATGCAATTGGTCAAATCGGTGTTGTTTTGAGCAAATTAATAGCATTCCCGCTGAAAAACAAGTGTTCTAGAGCGAAAATGTTGCCTATAAATAGTATTGCGCGCCTTCTTATTAAACCTGCCACAGCAATGATCAACCTCTCCTCTATTTTGCTTGGGAACTAATGTGCTCGGAATCAAAGTTTACAGGACTCTTTCTCTGGAATCCTCTTAAGCGGAGCACTTCTAAATTCTGATTGGTTGCCGCCGAACTGCATCATATTGCATTACCATAAAGTTGACCTGATTTCAACTCTCCTCGACGCCCAAATCGTCCAAGACGCATGCACTGCTCTCGCCGGAGCTCGCCGCCGGCTCCCATTGAAAATTAATGACTTCAGGCCACTTTTACGCTCTCGCCGCCGGCGGTGTGAACGCACAGTAACATTGCAGACCTTTTTTGATGCTCAAACATCAACATTACACTCTAAAGAAAGTGTAAAAAAGCATAGAAGGACCCATTTAAAGTGTAAAATTAAGGGTCAACTGTGTAATTATAATGCAAGTACAGAAATGAATTACAGCTGTAATGCAGATAATTTAAATGTTAGTACATAGTAGTTTAATACACTTAATATAAAGTGGGACCCTGTGACAAAATGACAAACAAGCGCAATAAAAGTATCATTAAAAAAACATATTAATTATATTCCAAGTCAAAAGAAGAGAAGAGAAACAGACTCATCCCGTTATTAACTTTGTGTGTGTCATGAGAAAAGAAATCATTGACATGACGAATGATCACAGAATTTTCTTTTATGGTGAACTATTCCTTTAAGCCAGACAACATTATACTATTTGAGAGGGAACAGTTGCATAGAAGGAAATCTTCTTTCAGCTTTCCAACCTCATAAATGAGCGTTGTGTCTCCTACTGAGAACATTTTGAACATCAAGCTGTACAATAAGCAACAAAACGGTGAAAGGCAATGGATTATATTACAAAACATGTTTTGCTGCATAACTTTTATTTCATGCTAGCTAATTCAAGGAAGTAAGTAATGAGGGTTGGATATCTTGTTAGCTGTGTTTTTATTGAGCGTACTTCAGCATGGAGTACAGAAAGCCAATGCAGATATTTTAATTAAGCAGCAGAAAAACAGAAAGCCTTTCTTGGGTCCAAATCTGTGACAGCAAAACAACATTACAAGTTATTTTTGCAAAGTTTTCAAAGATCAAGACTAGACCCAACCCCTCCTTCTCAAGCAGTCGGAGCTAGTGTTAGCCGAATCTTGTTCTTCTATGCATATGTATAGATTGAAGTTATTTGAATTTTCCAATGTGTTTATTTTTAAATCTTTTTTATCTTTAATCATGATTTTGTGTTACTCCACAGTAGATTGTATTGATGTTCCAAATTATAATGAGATTTATGTTTCTAGGACACCATCAGAAATGAGGCTGTATTCTCTGTGGGATACTCCAAAGTATTTCCTCCTTGTTTTTCTTTTTTCTTCTCCTCTCTTTCTCTACTTGTTTTAAATTCAATAACAAGGCAGTGAATGACAGACAGAAGGCAGAGCAACAAAAGGAGCAGATAGAGGCCCCATCAGTGTAGTTACACATCCTAACGAGTGAGTCAGATGGCTCGTACTCCAACTGCGAGCGGAGCGCACAACACCAAACAAGCCCTGGTGGGCTCCACACACAACATGCCCTCCGTTGTTCAGAGAACATGATCTGAGGAACATTAACTCTGCGTATAATAGCGAAAAAACGAAAAAACTAAAACTTTGGATTAGAATATGCAATAGTTCACCCAGAATGTTTTACTTACCCTCTTTTCCATACGTCAGTTTGCAGTGAATACATCTGTCAAGCTCCAAAAAATGCAAAATCCATATAAAATTTGTAGTCGATATTCAATGATAATGTTCTGTAGCACAGTGTTTCCCAACTTTTTTTTTTTTGCCACGGCACACCATTATATAAAAGTAACAAAATTGCACAAACATGCATTGCTTCAAATGGCATAGTAAAACTAGATATTATATTAAAAGTAGTAATCACATTTACTGTGAAACTTGAGCTTAAAGGGATAGTTCACCCAAAATGTATCCCATAATTTACTCACCCTCAAGCCATCCTAGGTGTATATGACATTCTTATTTCAGATGAATACAACTGGAATTATATTTAAAAATGTCCTGGCTAATCCAAGCATTATAATGGCAGTGAATGGCAGCCCAAAAATTTGAAACCCCAAAAAAGTGCATCCATCCATTACAAAAGTAATACATACGGCTTCAGGGGGTTAATAAAGGCCTTCTGAAGCGATGCGTTTGTGTAAGAAAAATATCCATATTTAAAACTTTATAAAGTAAAATATCTAGCTTCTGGCGGACCGCTTTCCGTATTCAACTTCGAAGAAAGTGTAATGCCTCTCACAGTTCAAAGTGATTACGATACGTCCGACGCCATTGTCGCGCCAGTTATGCTTTTTTCGTAAGTTAACAATTAGGAGAAAACTTCAGAATAATGTAGTTAATTCATGAAGTTGTGTGAACAATATACAGCATCCGTATACGTCCGCGCACGTGCGCTTTGGTCAGAGCGGTAATAATGTGATTATGGTGTTTACATGCCTGTTTATTGTGATTAAAATCGGCGTACCCCACGTAGTTTAATGCGATTATGGTTACTACGATTATGAGCTTAATCGCATTAGTTTGATCGAAGTATTGCATTTACGTGAGGTAAAGTTTAATCGCAATATTGCCAAAATCCCATTATAATCGCATTATGAGGGTGCATGTAAACGTACTCATTGTTATATAGCTCAACACAGTTAGTGTTGGGGTTCTTCATTTGGGAGCCACACTCAGGACCTTCACGGTCAAAAGTGACCGGACCCCTGAAATCATATTTTTTTCCCCCCAGTAAAATCAATGTAATATATTTTTGTTCAATAATATTTTTTTCTCTTTTCTTTTGTATTTTGAGAGAATTTTATGTTAATAATTAATATTTATGCAATAATTATGATCTATTTTTTCCCATTGAAAATAATAAAAAAAATTCTATATATATATAATTTTCATTATTTTTCAATTAATGCTGTATTTCAGGTTAAAATAGAGACTAGGCCTTTAAAATCCAATTTTTTAAGTCAATATATTTGAACAATATATATGGTCAATTTGGTGAGAGCAGTTAGCATGAATATCATGCAGTATCATAGTGTAAGATGTATCATAGTGTAGATGGATGTACAGCTCTCTATAGAAAAGCTTGGGAATTCCCTAGTTGTTTTTGCACATATTTTCTTTTTTTTTTGGATTTGAGTATATATTTAGAGATTCTTAAAGACTACTTTTGTCAAGGTTTTTGTTTGTTTGTTTGGTTTAAATGGTAATTTGAAGTGCCAGATTTACTTTATAATACAGTCAAATCTGAACATTGCGTTAGAAAGAGAACAAATGGAAAGCATTTTGTTACCCATTGTTTTAATTCTAATTTAATAAAAATGCAATTCATTCAGTCATAACATTTTTTATAAACCTTTTATAATAAATGTTTTCATTAAATCTAATTCAATGAACAGTAACTCATCTTCAAAAGGCAACAGCAATTATGAACAAAAAACTAAAATAACAGCAAAAGTATAATAATTATAAAACAGTAAATGGAAAATAGAGAAACAAAAAAAAAAGTGTTTTAAATATTATCCTAACTATATTTACACATGTGCATATTATTTACATACTAACTGCAATTAGTGTTTGTTGCACGTCATAGATCACAACTCGGATTGGATGATTGGATGATGCAAATTGGATGATTGCACTTTGTGCAAATGATGCTTGTTTTTACATCCCTTGGCAAGCACCTTTGAAAAAGTGTGTGAGTGTGTGTGAGTGTTCAAGAGAGAGACACAGTGTGTGACTTTTGCATTTTGGATATGTTACAATGTTACAATTTTATTTTACATATTATCAATTTTCTCTGTTACAGTCTCACCAGTCTCATATTTCTCACATTTGTGTGTGTGTGTCTATTTTGCAATCTTGATGGCTTACAGTCTCATGCTTTCATTGCTGTGTGCTTTTTTTTCTTAAATTGTGGATAAATAATTGATTTTATTTCCCCAAATTTGCTTTTGTGACACGTTCATTTGTGTGTGTGTATGTTTATGTGTGAGTGTGTTTGTCTGTTTTGCACTCTTGATGTTTTAGAGATTCACCCCTTCACTGTTGTGTGCTTTTTTTTTATGCATCGTGGCTAATTTGTAGATTGTACGCACAAAAAAAACTCTGTATTTTCGTATTTTTGCCAATTTCCCATCAATTTCCTATGGCGGTCACTTTTGACCGCGAAGACCCTGAGTGTGACAATTTTTTTACGACCCCTTAGCCTTTTCGAATCCTGCCCCCAATTTTTTTGTGTGTTCATATACCAAGTACCATAAAAGTCACCACGTTTCGTACCATTCCGATGAAGCTACAATCGGACTCTAAAGTGACCGAAGAACCCCAGAGGGTTAAATCTTGTTTTCTTGATTTACTGGGAGTACTATGTTTTACTATGCCTAATATCGATCTAGCTTACTGCAGTGTGCAACAAGTGTCTCATAGTAGCCGCTGAACGAATACACAGAGTAGCATTATAACATAACTTTAAACGCGCTCAAATGCTCAAATGTATCTAATATGATAAAACAGCGCTGCGTTACCCCACATACACATGACTGGAAGAAGCGGAAGCGCTCGTCTGCAGCATAATAAAGCTCCACTGCTGTCGAGACGTGTGTCGCGCTTGTCTCTCATTAGCAATAGCTCCAGTGGCCTCGTTCCGCTCCAACATCTTTCAGCCCCACCCTCATACTACAGTAACGTTAATAAATCTTTAGTACATTAGTTCATCAATGAACATGATTTCTGCCCGAGTCCTGTCAGATTCTTTTCCACCAACTGTAGATGTTAAGACAACAACTCCCATGATTCTGTGAAATCAAGGCGTCATCAAGCTACGCCTTTGTTTTGTATAAGCGAACTCTAGCGGCGAAAAATACATATTGTGCCTTTAAGTGCAATTATTGCATTTAACATATATAAGCTTTAAATTTAATATTGAATAACATGCTACAGTTAAAATTATAATCAAGTAGGCCTACTTTACGTGTGCTTTAGTATGTTAGTCAACGCATGAACATACGTGTACTTCTTTAAAGCATGACTGCAGATGATTATTACATAATTTAAAATGTACTTTAAAGTAAAACTTTTAATTTGACATTATTACAAAGTGTACTTAAGTGTATTAAAAAGTCACGCAAATGTACTTAAGTGGCCTTTTTTCATTAAGGTTGTATTATTTGCAAGTGCAGTTTTTTAAAAATATACTTGTAAGATTTGAAGTACACAAAAAGCGCACTGTGACGAGCAGCTGGCGCTCATTTTCAAACACGCCACCGGCCTCGCGCCGCTCTTTCACGGCTCTCACCCGCCCTGCTTGTCACATGTACTTTTCACACAAATAAGTGCAGTTGCTAAAAATATTACATTTCATCTCATGACAAAGTTGGAAGTCCGAGTCAGAATGCTGATGTAAATTTATTCATATTAACAACAGTAACATCTGTAAAAAGTGTAAAAAATAAAAATGCACCTGCTCTGAGCTCACACTACACTGATAAGCAGTCCGTTCTAACAAGAAGCGCTGTAATATTTCTCATAAGCAACATAAATAGCACTAAGCAAGAAAAAAACAGGCCAAAATTTTGTTGAGGTCTGGAGCGACCACATATATATAAAAAAACAACAACATTTAGGTATAGGTTTGGAATGACACGAGTGAGAAATGACACAATTTTATATTACGATTAAACTATTCCTTTAAATATCACCACCGCTCCAACTGCACATCATCTGTCAAGCAATCATAATCCAGACCTTATTTAAACAACACCATCTATCCAACCTAGATCTTCTCCACAGGGAGACTTTTATCCTTGGCCTGAAGGTGTACCATATAGCGGGTTAATAAAGAATGCATCTTACACTAAATTATGCAGTGGTAAAGGCTTGATATGAATTCAGCAGGAAGAAGAGAGAGTTGAAATGGGAATTTATGATTTGCAACACCAGAGTTTGTGAACCTGTACACGAGGACTTTGATTAAAGCTTGATGTACGCTGAATTTCAATATGTCAAACACACAAGGGCATGTGTGGACACAATGGACTTATGCTATATCAATGAAGCCTTTCAGTTATTATCTGATCAGTTTCTTCATTTCTCACCATCATCTGACATAATTCCTTTAGCTTATAAACTTTTAACACTTTATTTCGATAGTTCTCTTTAGACATTCCACTAACTATGAGTAACTTTGCAACTACAAGTCAACTTTTTCTACTAACCCTGACCCAAACCCTAAACCATAACTTAACAAACTACTAGGTCCCACTTTATATTAAGTGGCTTTAACTACTATGTACTAACATTTAAATTAATCATTTGATACAATGCACTTATTGTGTACATACATGTTTTTACATTGTACAAATCCTGCATGTAATTACAGCTGTAATTAATTTCTGTAATTACATTTATAATTACACTGTTGACCCTTCCCTTACGGGTAAGTGTACCACCAGTACTTTCTTAGGCAAGAATGCTGTAAGTGCACATACTGTAAAATAAAGTGTAAACAAGATTTAATTTACGGTTGAAAGACAAACAGTAAAATCTGTACATAAAAGTCATGTTAATGTGACCTTAATAATAAAAAAATAAACCCCTTGCATATAAATGTGCAGTTACACTTTATTTTTAAAGTAAGGTAGTTACATTGTATTTACTCAAATAAGTACTAAGTAATAAGCTGCAGTCCGTAACTTTTTTTGGGTAAAAAAAGAATTTCGCGGGAAATTCGAGCATGCCGCCGTTCGTCTTTCCGTCATTACATCACGTCTGTATACATAAAGAAGGAGTCCGGCTCGCATGTGAGGATGCTGCAGGTGGTGGATCATTTATAGGCTTTTCTCACAGCAGCTGGAATAATTAAATGTATCATTTTGATGGCGGATTGTAATCCAGAAAGGTCCAAATGACAATCATAAGTGACAACTGGAGATATGCTAATACACACTACATACACGTAGTCACGCAATGCTGATGTTGTTAACATTAACAATTTGAAAACAAAGTATAACAATAATAATAATTTGCACAGTTTGATGTGATATGAGATAAGCAATTGTTAGATTTAATCACCATTGGTAGCATGACTCATTGTAATGCTTTTTTTCTCTCTCAGTTGGTCAGAACTGTGGCAGAGATGTTACTTTCCTGTCCAGATTACATTTTCCGGTGAAAGTTCTTATTTTGGTTATAATTCCAAGACATAGAATCTGTGATTCCGAAGTACAGTATCCACACCGGTGCGGTGACTGACAGCCGCACATACTCCTCAAAACATTAGAATCATCTGCGCTGAGGAGCTGTGCCGATGCACAACCCACGTAAAGACGATAATTCCACAAATAACTGCAATTGCAGGTTTCAAACAGAGATGGCGACAAAGTGGCAAAACGTACGGACTGCAGCTTTAACTACATGTAATTACTATAGCGTTATGGTTAGTGTTTGATTCAGGGTTAGTTACTTGTAATTATGCATATTACTATAGTAAGTACATGTAACGTGTATTACCAAAAGCGCTAGTAGTCGAAGAAACCCCATATTTTCATAATTTAAAAAAATCATGATTCATAAATTATTGACAACCCTAGCCTTACTACTTCAGTCGCCCAAGGCTGTTTATTTGTTGCCTAAAGTTTTGCTTTAGCATTGATAAACATCAAGTTCAGTGTCTTTGGTAAGCATTTTAAAGTTCTGTTATATTGATGCTGTTTACTATAAATTAATATCAATAAACAAAACTCTCTCTCAGTGAATGGGCTTTCTGGGGCTGTGCTTGGTACTATTTTTATATACTGTATATCTAAAATCAATAAAAGTTACTTATTACCACTTCAAATCACCCCTCCCCATAAATACTGTGTTGTTTTTCTCTTGAGAGAAACAGAGTATTCTTAGGGGAAAACAGACAGACTCCCTTGAGAGAACAGGACTCTGGACTTGAGGAAGTCCAAGGGGAACGCTGAAATGCAGCTACTGTATGCGACGACTGTACTGCGTTTGTGAAATTAGAGATGACATGCAGAAGCCGTTGTTGAGCTGAGTTTTTTTTACCTTCTGTACAGGTGTTCATTAACAAGCATTGTTTGAACATCGTCCATAAACAAAGGATAGTTAGTGGTGCTAAGTCTTGTTATTGGTTAAGTTCTTATATTAAACATTTTGAACTTTGTTTGGAATGGTTTGGTTTCTCAGATTCTCTGATTGGAAAAAAAAATAAAAAAATCCAGTGCAAATATTGAGATTTTGAATCTCTAAAAGGCTGAAAAATATTGAGATCTGTCTTTTTGGCCACATCACCCATCTTGATAATGTGATGTTTTTTTTTTGTGAGGATAACCTTTAAACATTGAGACTGTCTTTTTCCCACAGATGAGGGCAGACTATGAGCAAGAAAGTTCAGGTCAGAGAAGAAATCATGAAGCTGAAGAGCAAGAGGGTATTTCCCATCTCCGCATGCACTTAAGCAATCAAATGGAAGAATCCAGAGTGGCTACTTTATTCTGCCATTAATGACCTCTTGGCTCCGTACTAAAGTGGAGAAACGTATGGTGCTTCAGGCTTATATTTGGCATGAGGGACCAGGCCTGCATTTACCTTGCTTAATTTATATTTTTAATATGTTCGTCCCATTGTGGTCATTTTGAAGTTATTTATTCGTAACTTCTGGCTCTCATACAATGATTCAATATATTATTGTGCAATTAGGTGTTGTTAAATGAAATGAAATAAATACTACAATGACACCGGTCTACTTTTAGGAGATGAATTTGTAATGCTTTCTACGTACTCGTAGGAAAGCTCAAATGGTAAAACTTTACAATAAGGTTTCATTTGTTAAAATTACTACAATACTTCTACAGCATTTATTATTCTTAGTTAAAGGTGCAGTATGTAATATTAACAGCTAGTGGTTGAAATGAGTACTGCAGTCCAAATTCAAAATATTGGAGATTTGTGATTCACAGCATTAAGGTAAGAATGAACCGATCGTTTTAAAATCTTCCCAGTCTACTGTACTGACATTTGTTATGACATCCACTTCAAACATTACATACAACTTTCTTTAACTCTAAAATAAGTCCACTTTACTTGCTAATTACTAGCTAATTATGCCATAGAAATATACAGAGCTACTGAAAAACAAAGTTCAAACACAACATTCTAAAGTTGCCTGTATTCTTGTTTATCTGGCGCATAAGGTATAAAAGAATAAAAAAGTTAATTTCGAGTTTATAACTCACAATTCTAAGAAGAAAAATCTGAATTGTGAGATTTAAACTAGATATTCTGCCATTTTTCTGCCAGTTATATAAACTCACAAATCACAGTTATAAAGTCCGAATTGAAAGATATAACTGGTAATTGCAAGAAAAAAGTCAGAATTGTGAGATAAAAATGTTATAGATTCAAGTAGTATTTCAAGCTGTAACTGTGGGGCTAATACATTATGCCCCCTATGAAATGCATATGTGAATATTATGTAGATCTATCGTTTGCATCCATTTTTTTTCCTGTTTTAATAGTTAAGTAATCATCAGTCCAGTCTTTCCATTTAAAGGGCTAGATTTACTAACAGCTTGCGTCAGCGCAAACCCTCTTTTGGCATTGAAAAACTACTGTAAGGATTTACTAAAGACGTGCAGTGATAAATTAGCACTGAAAAGGCGTGGATACAGTTATTTTTGTTTTTTGTTTATATGTATTTGTAGGAGTTTCCCTTTCAGGCGCAATGGAAGGAGAGTATTTAATTGAATCACACAAGGTGATTTACTAAGGTTTGCGCACGTGAATTTACTGGTGTTTGCGCCATTATTTACTGCCCAAAAAAGCACGTCTTAAACCAGACGCTAACAGCTTTAATTTGCACGTCGTCAGTAGATCACGCGCAGTATTTTTCACTCCCATCTGTGCTTTTTATTAAAAAATTTCGCTCTCACGTTAATTTGCCCTGTTTAGTAAATCTGGCCCAAAGGCTTGCAACCGTAAACGTCTGTGTTTGGCTTCAAAGGGCGTCTTTGACGAAGTTGATGTATAAAAATGAAGACTATTCTTTTTGCATTCTGATTCTGACATCCAAAGGCACAACGAGACAGTTTTTCCCTTATTCAGTGGATTTTTCTTCACTTGTTACCACTGTTTTTCTGCCACCATAATTTATTTATTTATAAATATTTATTATTTCCATTAAAAATAAGATTTTTAGACATTCTACTGAGAAACTAAAAACAAAATGCCTTTGGAACAAAATGTTAATTTTAGAGTACTTACGTGTACTTACCTAAGAAAGTACAGGGTAACATAAGTTCAGAGTTATTACCTAGTTATTACCCAGTTGTAATTACTAAAATAAGTACATAGCATGTACACGTGGAACAGGACTGTAAAATAAAGTGCTACCACTATTCTTTTACATTTCATGCAGCACACAATAACCATATGATAGAAATGCAACAGTACAGAGTGTCCATCGACCTGACGGCAGCACAATCCGGTCACATGGTTGCAAGATGTGGAAATCAGGCAAAGAAAGAATGCTTTCAATCTCACACGTTCTCCCAGGAGCAAATGTTACCTCAACCTGAATGGAATTGCTAATCGAAGTTGCTCAAATATTTCATCTCACGGAGTCCGCCGCTTGCCGCATTTTCATTTCCCATTGCAGACACGGCCTGCCATTTGCAGATGGTGCGAGCAAATGTTAATTCACCCCTGCGCACATCAGCGCCGACAGGGCGCCCGAGAGGCCGTGAGTTAACAGAGGAGGGCGGGGCGTTTGACTGGAGTGTTTACTTAAGGTAATGTAATTGAGTTGTGCCACAGGATCAAGCCTGTATGTACTGACAGCCCTGAGGGGGAATGGACAGCCAGCGTAAAAGGGGGTCAAGAAAAGGGCTTTGTGCTGCAGAAAAGCTCTTGCCCCACTTTTTAGCAGGCCTTGAGGTTTAAGGAACCTGAGTTTCTGAAGTAGCTTAATCTTCCCCCCCTGGATGAGTTGACAATTCACCTGCTTGGGCCTCTTCCAGGTTACTGGAGCTCTCGATTCACTTACCTGGGGAATCATGGGAACTTTTCCATTTTCTCAAATTAGGACAGTCCATCCAGATACCAGAACAAGACCTCTCAATGCAGCCACAAGGAAAAAACATATCAGTAAAACCAGGCACAACAAATTTTAACTAGTGGAGACTTTTATTTTATTTGAATTCATCGACAGAAATAGATTTAGCACTGCAAATGTCTTTGCTGAACTTACAATGTTAACTAATTATGCATTCTACTAACTATAAACAACTACATGTCAACTAACTCTCATTAGAGTATTAGTGGACTGTAGTAGACTGTTAGGGTTAGTTAAATAAGTTGACATGTAGTTGCAAAGTTACTTAGGCCCCGTCCACACGGAGACACGTTTAGCTGTATACGTAAATTTTTTTTATCGTATCAGCGTTTCATCCAGGCGGATCCGGCATTTTACGAGCCTGAAACCGGTATTTTTTGAAACCGGATCCCAGAGTGGATAAATCTGAAACCGACACCCTTGCGTTTTCATGTGTACAGCCAATCCGTATATTTTGTGAAACGGTGATGTCATCACACCACGTCCCGCACGGGAAAGACTAGAAGGAATACAGCTATGGCCACTGGGCATGCGCACATCAATATTGCGTCATTTAATTACTGTATTTGCATTATTGTAAGGGTAGGTTTAGGGTTGGGGTAGGTGTAGGCGTTAATAAAACACAATCTGGTAAGTAGCAAATTTATTTTTTGCTATTTTATCGTGAGATTTTGCCTCACTTCTGACCGTTGCTGTACCCCTTCTAGCCACAACTCTTCATCTCCGTTTTTAGTGTATTTCTGTGGCAGAATTACAGCACCACATACTGGTCTGGCATGTGTACTACATCGTTTTGAGTCGGTTTCAGTGGTTTCATGTGTGCGCAGATATTTCTTGAGATGAGGGAAAAAAAAGATTGGATAGGGAAAGCTCTGGCTTCGTGTGGATGTGGCCTTAGTCTGTAAAATGTCTGTTGGGGACCATCGAAATAAAGTGTTACAGTCTACTATATTGAGAGTTAACTGACATGTAGTTGCAAAGTTACTTATAGTTAGTAAGTAGAATGTCTAAAGTGGACCATTAAAATAAAGTGTTTACTTAACTAACAATGAACAATACATTTTTTACAGTATATGTTGACGTTAGTTAATAAATACAAAGTTAGTTAAAATTAGCTCAGGTTCATTACATAATATTAACATATACAACTTTGTTTTTGTGTTTAAAGTATGTTTTAAGTTTTTATTTGGTATTTTAGCAGAAGATCATTTGTATCTACACTTTTTTTTAAATGCAAACAAATAAAACTTACAACATAACTGACATAAGTTAATAATCATTAACAGAAAATTCAAATGGATAAATTAATTAGGAAAGGAAAAAACTAAACAATACTAACCAGACAGAAAATCCATCCAACTCCACTCAAAATCTCAACCCAAAAGTGCTATGCAGTGGTAAAAGCAGGTAATGAAGGCATAATAAACATTTTCAAAATAACAAAATCTTGTCTTTTAGGGTATACAACTTTTTGATTTTAATAATGTATTAGTAAATGCTGAAATTAACATGAACTAAGATTAATAAATGCTTTAGAAGTATTTTTCATTGTTAGGTCATGTTAAATAATGGTAAAAATGTAACCTTTTTGTGTTACCACTATATATTATATATTATATATACTAGATTTAAATTTGTTTAGATTAAGTCAACTGCAAAAAAATGAAAGCAAAAATGTAAATAAAAGTGGCAAAAGGTCAAACAATACAATCACATTAATATTTTGGTTCCCTCTTCCCATCATGCAGTAGGAAACAATTTTTTTCTGCTTTGATTGTTGGTCTTTCTTCTGAAAATCTTTGGTTTGCCTTCTGAAAAAGCTGCATTACTTTTCTTTCTTTCTTTCTTTCTTTCTTTAGAAAGCACATTTAAAAACATCCATGTATTCACCAAAGTTCTGTACACAGAATAAATTCAATATAAAAAATGTACAAAGCAATGTAATATTTGACATATTTTAGACTAACAACACTTGTTCTAATAAATAGGATTTAAGCATAGATTTAAAAACAAAAAGAGAAGGCACTGTTCGGATGGCTACAGAGAGCTTGTTCCAGTGGGAAAAGCTTGATCACCAGTGCTTCAGTCTGGACCTAGGGATGGACTGGATTCTTAAATGTCCCAATCTGAATGGTCGATTGGACATTTTGGTCGCTGCATTTTGGACCATTTGCAATTGCTCCATGGACAACCAATTAATCCCATAATAGAGTGAATTGCAATAGTCTAAGTGGGAGGTGATAAATGCATGGATTATTTGTTCAACATTTTTTTCGTGATAAAACAATTTGACTTAAGCCGGGTGCACACTGTGCGATTTATAATAGTCCTTTCCGATTGTACGAACATGATCCTCGCTGTACGCCATGTCACACTGTGAGATAGAAGTTGTCATTAATGTCAGACTGTACGATATTCAAGTCGTGCTAAAAACGGACGCATGCAAGAAAACTCGTCCAGAGTTTTATATCATCAATGAATGACACGTTCGGTGACGGTGAGCTGCATTACACGTGGGATTGAAATAATGGCTACAAAGAAATCTCTAGCGCTCATTTTGGTCATAGTTTGTCTTGAAAAACTAAGATAATTTGACAGTCGTCGTGGGAGAAGTCACACTGCAGGACTGTGCGCCAAATCTTCTGACCAGAATTTCGTCTGAGGTAAAATTTGATCGCAGCGTTCATTAATCGGCTGCCGGTGAACATGTCAAACTAACGATCAAAGACTTCAGATTTTAGCCTAGGATCAGAGGAATCTTTTAGGATTTGCAAAATTTGTCCCAGACGGCCAAATCGTGGCCAAAATTGCACAGTGTGCACCCGGCTTTAAGCCAGGCAATGACAATGAGAAAAACACAACTTAACTACCATATTTATCTGCTTATCAAACTTTAGACCAGAATCAAATTGAACGTTTTTTTGCACACGGGGTGAACCATTAAGTTAGATAACCAAGGTCAGAATTACTGGCATTAAAAACATCAATAGGTCCAAACAGAGTCACTTCAGTTTTACCTTCATTTAATGTCAGGAAATTATTTGTCAGGCATACTTTAAGTTCCTGAATATATGCAAACAGAGTTTGAGAGAACTTGTGTTCCTGAAAGTTTAAAATCTGGAACTTCAGAAAGTAACTACAATAATCAACTGAATCTTTGGTTGTTTTTCATCATGATTACTTGATCTAAAAACGATTTTTACAGTGTATAGCCTGGAAGACGAAATTGAAGCAATATGGATGTTTAGAGAGTGCTTGGCTATGAACACACTTTGTCCACTCATATCTTTCAGATGGATGTAATGGGTTATGTAATCCATAGCTGAATGTGTGCAAACCATGTTATAAAAGATCTCCCGTGTCCGGTATTGAAGATTAGCACTCTGAGAACATAAAAGATCCACCAGCTCAATGGGAGCAGTCCACTATCTGCACTTAATCAGAGACTACAGCAGTGAAAGTGTCAGAGTTTTCAGTTTTGTTCCGTGAATAAACTAAGATGAACGATCCCTCTAAGCACACACATAGAGACCCCTACATTCTCAAACTCTTATCATCAAAATAACCCACCGAGTCGAGTGATTTGCTTCACAGCCGGAAGTAAAATGAAAGGGAATCTGAATCTCTCTTTTTGCACATTTTGGCAATCAAGTAACAATAGGAGGTGTGAGATAAAAGGTCACGTCAGCGGGGAAAGGGCAACATGAAGTTCAGTTACATTTGAGCAAAGCAAATTTCTGATCAGGATCAGAGAGGGAATGTGGAAACAGGTCAGAATCAAAAACCATGACAATGAGAGAGGCACCAAACTCTTGCTCTCTGACAGAAACACTAAAACAGCTAGTTCACCCAAAAATGAAAATGCTGTCATAAATTACTCACCCTCATGTCGTTCCAAACCCGTAAGAATTTCGTTCATCTTCGGAACACAAATGAAAATATTTTTGATGAAATCTGAGAGCCTTCTGTCCCTCTGTTGACAGCTACGCAACTACCACTTTGTTGCTTTGAAAAGTTCAAAAAGACATAAAATCATAACATTTTGGACTAAACTACTCAATTCATATGGATAAGTTTAATGATCAGTTTATCAACTTTTTGAAGCGTCAAAGTGGTAGTGGAGTAGCTATCAACGGAGGAACAGAAAGATAATACCACCTGAATCCTGGACCTGTCACTATCCATTGCAACAATAAATAAATCAAAACAATATTAATAATTGACAGAGATAGATCTATACAATGTACATATAGTGTATGTATACATGTATATATGTGTGTGTGTATATATATATATATATATATTACATACACACACATATATTAGCGTACTTTTACATCAGTAGTGAGTGTTTAATATTTATTATAATCCATGTTTTCTTCAGAATTGCTTCATAATAAAACAATAAATAAGTCCTCAAAGATGTATTAACACTCTGTTAAAGCAGGAAACAGGATTTTTTTATATTTCTGGAGCCACTTGGTGGTGCTGGTGCATTGTGGGCCATCCTTGTCTCATTCTCCCTCACCCTCGCTCACCCTTGTAATATAATGTGAGATGAGGGGAACTGTTATGGCAAATTAAATGAAATTAAGAGGGAAAAACAGCTTCATTCACCTCTGTCATGTGTGATTTCAGAGCTGTCTCTCTGATGGAGCTGCCCCGATGGCCTCCGAGTCTGGTGGTCGTGACAACCGGCTGCCCCAAGGCCTGATGGGAACCCAATATCTGGGCCTCCTCTCTTTCATGGCAGTCTATCGCCTTGCGATTCCCTGTACTCGTCTTTTTTCCTCTCTTTCTTTCTCAGTGCAGGGCTGATGGCCTTTCAATTATCACTCTCACTCAGAGCAGACAGATCTTGGCCCACAGTTCCAAGGTGTGTGTGCATGGGATTCTTTTTTTCATGGTGCATCAAGGTCCCTTCTTCTGTGCACATTGTGAGGCTTTCAATAGACAGTCGTACAAACTGTCCCCACCAGTTGGGTATATTTTTTGAACTGGAACTAGGAAAAAAAATGTCACAGAAGGATACGGATGAGGATATAGGAAGTGAGAAACACAGGGCTTTGCACCCCGAGTGCCTGCAGCGCACACTGGAGTTATATCAAAGGCCTTCTTTCTTTGTGCACAGGGCTCTGGGTTTTTTTCTGCTGTGGGTCCATCTGCCATTGGGAAGCAGTTGAAAGAGAAGAAAAGCTGGACCCAGCTGGAAGGACTGGCCACTTAGAAGCCCTCCACCTTAGGACAGTACTGTGACAACTCTCCGACTGCCGTATCTCATTCAGAGGCACAATCCTGCATGGGACAGAAAGCTCAAAGTGGCACAATTTACAGTACAAACATATTGGCCCGCGCACACATCAGTAGTCCATTCGCTCGTAAACCTCTTTCATAAATCTCTTCGTTGTTGCACCATGGAAACCTAGTAAATGAATCACAGATAGATTAGCTAATCACCAGCCTCATGACTGGCATGTTTATGAGAATAATGTATGGATTTAGTGTTAAATGTAAAAATAAGCTTGAAGAAAACCTGTGCTTGTGCCTGGAAATAAATCTCCTTTCTGCTTTCTTCCCATCACAGGACTGATCGATATTTTCCCACCCAAGCTGGCAACACTTCCTTTGCAGCTGGTACAGTATATAATGCATTATTGTGGTGCCTTCTCATAATACACCTTTTTAAACAGTTTAATAACGAAATAAAATTTGCTAATACAATAAGGAACTTTAGAGTGTGTTATATTGTGAATATATCAGTACCACTGATACAGGGCTGCCAACTCTCACGCTGAATGCGTGAATGCAATTGACACTGTTCTCACACTCTCACACACATCCACTTTCTTACGCAGTGAAAAAACATTGCAGAGCAAAGAGGACACTAACAAAAATGCCGACAGACAATAAAGAGCAGGTTACTTTTGATATGAAACAAAAGCTGAAATGCTGTACATTTTATTACAAAATGTAAACAATAAATAAAATTTTTGGCGCTCTTTAATGTGGCATGACAGATCGATGTATCGTCTCAGTTCAAGCGGTACGTGAACCTATCTGTGATCCTCTTAATTATTATTTACATAAATAAACATGAATGAACATCAGATGGCATGTTAAGAGCTTACTGAAATGTATCATGTCTCAGCGATAGCAATATATGCACTATATTACATATTTATTATATGTTTACTCTTATAACATTAAAAATATTATAGCATTATTATAGATAAGGAGAATGAGTTAATTTTAACCTTTAATAGATTTATTTCCTTGAGAAAAATGTATATGATGTATATGTAGGCCCTACTGTACCTGATATTTAGCTAAATGAATCAATATTGAATAAGATCAGAATCACAACACCTCCGGGCAGCTATTTCAGGCATCCTATCTATTTGAATGGGCGATTCCTGAAATCTCAAAAACTGCTTGCCGAACTCACAATTAAAAAACATATTTCAAATCAGCAACAAAATCTGACATGAACTGTCCTTAAAATGTTGTTTCTTATGCTCAAATAGCATTAAAAAACTTTTTTTTACAGGCTAGACCAGCCAATGCTAAGTCCTAAGCGCAAGTCTCAGGTTTCTATGCATGGGAACCGGAGCTTCTAATGGCAGCTGCAGTGACCCAATGACTTTATCAATCAGTGATTGGCAGGACATTTTCCGCCATATTGCGCATTGCAGTTTCTCCCATTCATAAGTAAAAGGACTGAACCGTCTTTCTATATATAGTCTTTGTCCAACTCTCACTTCAAACTAAGCCAAAAGTTGGCATCGTACCTCAATAAAGGCATTGGTTTTACATAATGCATTTATTGTGCCTTACTGAAACTAGTAATTTTCTTCCAGGACTAATTTTCTTTATGGGCATTTCCTTTAGCCCTAAAACACAATGTAATTCAAAATGCAGGTAAAACACCTGTGGAAAAATACACATTAAATACACATCTATTAAAACAGATAATATATTTATTTATATTTACAAACAGATATATTTTTCATAATATTGAATATAGAAAGCTTTCATTTGTGTTTCATGCTATAGCTTGTATCTGCGGTAGAACACATCTGCCGTCTATTAATTACGTGCCACATTCAGAGGTCTGGTTATTAGATTAAATAAATTAATACTGATTCAGTGATGTCAGAGTTTGACTGAGACGTATAGGTCTGTAATTTCAAATTAGTTTCTTTTTCTAGGCTTTGTGTTAATGTTTGCTTCTAGATGGGGTGTTCCAGGCAGGTGTGTTGAAGCAAGTTGGAGCTAAACTCTGCAGGACAGTGGCCCTCCAGGACCGAGTTTGGACACCACTGTTCTGGATGATTTATTAAAGTTATCCAGCCAAGAACAGTATGGCTGTTTGATTAATATTCTGTAGTAACCAATGTTGTTTGTACACTAAAATTCAAAAGTTTAGCGTCAGTTTTTAATGAATACTTTTATTCAACAAGGACCCATTAAATTGATCAAAGCTGGCAGTAAAGACATGTTACAAAAGACTTTTCAACATTGATAATAATAAGAAATATTGGCAACACTTTATTTTGATTGTCCCTCTGAACTTTGAAGTAACTTTGCAACTACATGTCAACTTATTCTAACCCTACCAGTCTACTAATACTCTACTACTAACACTTGGTTGAGTTAGTAGACATGTAGGTGCAACGTTACGCAAAGGAACCATCAAAATAAAGTGAAACCAAAATATTTCTTAAGCAGCAAATCAGCATATTAAAATGATTTCTGAAGGATCATGTGACGCTGAGGACTGAAGTAATGATGCTGAAAATTCAGGCATAATGTACCAGAAGCAGTCCATACAACGTGTTCTATAAGTCTTTTAGTGAGACTGAAATTTAAATTGAATCATTCAGAAAACTGTGAATAAGATCAAATGATTCATAAAAAAATAATAAAATAAAAACATTTGTTCATCACAGATGGTACATATATCAACATTTTCATTTAAAGTCATATTCAGACGACTTGAAATATAGCGCACAAGTCATACTTTTGGGATTTATTTATTTCTTTATTTTTAGATTTCTCCTTTTGTGTTCTACAGAAGAAACTCATAGGAGTTTGGAATGATATGAGTGTGATTACATGATGAGAGGATTGTCATTTTGGCTGATCTATCCTTTTAAGAATTCCTTTTATAACACATCACATATACAGGCTGAATGCCAAGTTTGTTTTCAGCCCAAAACACTGCAGCTATAGCCCAGAGTTTTCCTGAGCCTCTGCACTCTCAGACTCTCTGATGCAGCTTGAGTGACTGTCCAGTGCGGCACAGCAAAATGTTTCCCTCCTCCTCTCCCTCTCTCTCATCTCTGTCCACAAGGAGCAAAATAACCTTGAGGAGAAGTGATCAGAGCAGCCTCCATCTTCCAAAGCCTACTAATGGGCTGTTTCTGTCCTCTACCTCAGACAAACCAGCAGCTTTCCTCCACTCTCCCTCTCGCTCTCCTTCTCACTGGATTCTGTGGTTAATGGGCTGCTGATAACTCTCTGCCTCAGACTAACCAGAGAAACACAGGCTCATTGGAAAAACGTAGCCTACCTGTGGCAACATTTCTGTCAAACGCAAAATACGTACCAATACATACATATCACTGCAGTTTCCAACAGAAATTAACACTAGAGGCAGTAAAACAGCAAGCACTTTTAATCCTTTTCATACAAAATTAAGATTACAGGAGCAGATTTTGGATTAATAAAGACTTATCACGTGGCTCCTTGCAAAATAATATATTATGACCTCAAAACACTTTTTACCGTAGTGCATGATTTGTAAACTAATACATTTTGGAGTTTGCATAACCAGCTTCATATGTTTGTCTTTTCTCAAATTCTTTTTCATGTCTCGGTAGCTCAACTGGACTCTCATTTAGACTTGAGATGCGGAGCGCGCGGGTACGAGTCCCGTGAAACGCGTTACGACAAAAGAGCTCAAAGACTTCTGGAAACAAGCCAAAATGTCATGGTTGCTTCAGCAAATGGCTCATTTGTTTTTGTTAACACTATCGGGTAGGTTTAGAGTTTAGTGTAGATGTACGTTATTTTAAAACGCAATGGAGCGTTAAACTTTAGCATCACTCACCAGACATTTCAATTCAGAAATGTGGTGATATGTACAAAAACCAATGTAATAAAACGTTGCCAGATTCACGTTCAACTGTCAAAACTGAACGCTTTTGGTGCCAGTCACTACACATTTCACTTTGAAACTGTCGCGAAACGTATACAACACAACGTAATATCATTTTGTAGAAATGTCACCACTGGTGCATGATACAGGCTGATATAAATATACTCTCTTACATATTGTATGGCTAACACACATTTGAATGCCCCACTTTGGCTCTTTTAAAAACTCAAACAGCCTTTCTGTGCCATGTTTTGAAAATTTCCCCCTGCAAACATTCTGTAGTACCCCTTTTTAAATGGTGCCCTCATTAGTTGAGAGGAGAGGACTTCCTTGTAGCTGTGTTTTTAAAGGCAGGGCATCTATTAGCATTACATATGCATGGCGTAGAGGTCTTTAATGAAATGGGTAAAGTACCACACATTAAAAATGCAGCATGTTCAGGTTTCTGTGCATTTTCTGTTGTAAGTGCAATAAGGCACTACAAAAAAGGAAGGTTGTCGCCCTCCACACATTTAAAGACTCAGGTGAGAATTCACTGAGAATGAATTGTACCAACTGAGGACGTTGTTCATTAGCAGATTTCAGCTCCATATTCGCTAATGGAATTATGCAGTTAAAGGTACAAACACACCTAATTATTAGTATTCAACGCAATTTGCACAGCACAATTCCCGATCTTATGAGTCAGTCCTGAGTGTCAATTAATTAATTCAATGCATTTTTCTTTTTTGAGCAAATGGAAAGTGGAAGGAGGTACACTTTAGAAAATACAGATTTTTAAAAATGAATAGGTTACACTTTATTTTTATGGTCCACATTAGACATTCTACTAACTATAAGTAACTACATGTGAACTACCTGTCATTAGAGTATTAGTAGACTGTTAGGTTCAGATTCAGCAGAATAAGTTGACGTAGTTGGCAAGTTACTTGCAGTCAGTAGAATGTCTGTTGGGGGAGCATCAAAATAAAGTGTTAGCAGATATTAAGCAGACAGTTTATTAATACTCTAATGACTGGTACTTGACATGTAGTTGCAAATTACTTACATTTAGTAGAATGTTAGTAGAATAGCTATAGATGCTATTTACACTAAGTACAAATAGCAATAGATTCTATTTTCACTAAGTGAAACTAGATTAAAAAGTTTGTAGACAAACTTTAAGTTGGCTTGAAAAAGCCTAGCCAGAAAGTTTGAAATAGTTTTAAAAGCTTGAAGTTTGAAAGTTAGTTCTGATAGATAGATAGATAGATAGATAGGTGGTTGCTAGGGTATTGCTATGTGGTTGCTAGGGTACTCAAAGTGGTTGCTAGGGTGTTGCTATCTGGTTGCTAGGGTACTCAGGGGGGTTGCTAGGGTGTTGCTAAACAGAGATGGCTAAACATTATGTTTTGGTTATTTAAATAAGTCAATAATTTATTGTTTTTATCCCAAAAGTAGCTATATTTTACTTTCTTTTTTACTTCAATGAGTTGAATATCAGTTAAATAGATTATATCAAAATGACATCATTGCTTTCAGTGGAAAAGGCCAACCTACTTTACTTTAAAACAACCTATGCTATGTTAATTGTAAACGTTTTTTGCAATCTTGCCTCCATACTCAGCATTATGAACACATTTTCATATTTTAGTAAAATCTTTCCTGCTTAACTGGAATAGTTTCATTCACTATGGCAGTGTAGTTCTGTTTAGTGCTGACATAGTGCCATTGAGAACACTGAATCCCTCATAAGATACTCTCAATTCCTGCTCTCAATACTGATTTGATAAAAACAGTTTAGGTTAAGTCTAACCTACATTGCCTCATTTTGTAGATTTTCCCCGTTGATCTGCTCTGAGCTGGAGCAATATGCGATGCAGAATGCAAATCGCAGTGATTGTGAAAAAAAAAAACAATATGGGACACACAAAAAGAGCAACAGTGAAAACTTGAGAAGGAAAACAGCAATGAAATTTCAATTACACCCCCACCCCTCTCTCCTACTGTTTTCCAGCAGTATAGCGACATAAGACATTGCTGTTCGTGCAACATGACTGTCGCACACCCAAGAGACCTATTAAGATGCATGCGAAGAAAACACCAGATTTCAAGGGAATCCCACAGGGGTGAATCTGCAATGTTAAGATCATTTATCGGATGGCGCCCATGGACAAACAGAAGTTTGTTGAGTTTTGAGTGTGATGTCATACCTCACATATGCTGCTTCCATTTGAAATTTCATGTAAAGGCTAAACTGTTATGACAGATTACTGTGGTTAATGAAAGTGCTTGATATTTTATACTTCGGTGTTCAATTTCTCATTAGTATTATGCATTTATCTATTTTAAACCCAGAAACAGTTGGAAAACTGCATATTACTTCAAGTTGCACAGCAGGGATGTGTTAATGTCAGCTATATAGAACATTTGATGCTACATGAGGATCTGGTTGGGGAAAAAAACTTTCTGTATCCTAGATAAAGTTCTGTTGGTAAATTTTGTACTGTTGTAAAAGTTGTTAGAAAATGTAAAAGACATGACAGTCACTTAACAGTTATTAGGGCCGGTTCACACAAAGACGCTTTTAACCTAAATGCGTCATATGTTTACAAAGAGAAACAATGGAAAAGTAATGAAGCGGAACAGAAAAACACGGTTACACTATATTTTAAGGTGTCTGTGTTACAGTGTAATTATACATTTAAAGGTAGGGTAGGCAAATTTTGGAGAAGCTAGCAATAGCGGGCTAACTTTGAAAGCATAAGATCCCACCCTCTCTTCAGAGCGTCTCCAAAACCACGCCTCCTTCAAAACACATGAATGCGCACAGCAGGGAGCAAACAAAAGCGCCACGAGAGACGGCGTTAAACTACCTCATGTCTTAAAGCACATAACATTACAATAATAATACACATAAACAACTTAAAGAGCACTGACCTGTACCAGCTGACTGCTGCAGATTCATTTCAGCGTTGATAGTTTTGCCATTGAAACACATAAATTTGAGTCATGGGGTTCCATCTCTTCCAGATTATAGTAGTTACGACGTGAGCGCAGCCTAAGCTCATTGTTTTGGTTCAGGAGGAACTGTAAAAGGTGGCTGCTGTTTGTTTGTGGTGTTCAGTGGCTGACGTCTGGAACAAATCGCCTACCCTGCCTCGCAAGTCCCCCTGTAGTCAATAATTTTATCCCTTAAAACTCATCTTTGATCACCAAAATGACATACTGTATTTAAAAAAATTTTCCATGTGAAAAAAAAACATCTTAATGCCTTAAAATAGCTTGAATATAACTCTACACCCTTGCTTCATTTAGTATGCGGATCTATGAATATGCAAATTAGCCCAAGTTACTGTAGTAAACGCTGCACAATGGTATCACTCTTTACAAAGTCGGACACATAACGGTAATTAATATGATTAGCCTTTTGCTTGACCATGTTATCAAAAAGCTAATAATGTGTTGCTAATGTTACTGTCACGCGGACAACGCAGGAAAAAGGCGAGGATCCAATAGCGAGTGCAAAGAGGTCTTTATTGCTACACAAACTCAGAAGGTAACAGGAAATAGAAATGTCCGAAACAGGCAGGGTGACCAAGAAATGGACACAGAGGGGTTCGGGATCGTGGCTTGACAATTTATTCCACAGCACGGCATCTATGAAAAAAATGGCTGTAAATTAAACAGCCCCAAACCAAACCACACAATGAATTCCCTTTGAAGCTCTTGTGCTGTTAAATGTAATCTTGGAACTTTTATTGTTATTAGTATATGAAAAATGAGCCGACATTGAACTCAACCCTTTTAGGTGAAATCACAAAGCCCAAAGGTGACAACTGGGAGTCTATAGAGTTGATAACATGAACTAAAGAAATTATTGTGCATTACTCACGCATCAACACTACGGTACATCAAGAGGCTCAAACAGAGCTAAAGTTACTTGAACGCAACAGCACTATAGCGACATCTCGTGGCCAACATAATACGCTGCCTTACGGATGTATTTGTTTTAATTTGTTCATATCGCTTACATTTAGTACCAACTACACCAAGGTACCCACAACAATCAAAATAAAAACAAACCCAATAATTTTGTATGTTATATTCACATGCTTAAAAAGCAGTAAATAAATTTGGCCAAAGGCACCCCTCAGGGGTTTAGGTTAGGCCCAATAAATGTGTGAGATGTGCTGATAAGTTTGTCTTAAACTTATATCTGACTTTCTTCTGAAGTTTTCACAACAAAATGACTCACTTTAGTTGTCTGAATTCTCACCACCACCATAGCGTCATGGCTTGTGTGAGCTTAAAGGAGCTGTTTACTGAACAAAATGACATTTCAAATTGCTTCTTTAACTTCTGAGAAGGGAAATGATTGGTCTGTGCCACAAATGTTTCTAGGAAGATCAGTTTCGTTCAGGCTTGATTCATTACTAAACACTTCAACTCTCCTGTTCAATTGCAGACATTTTGAAATGCTCAAGTGAACAACATTACTTTTTGGAAAAACATAGAAGAGAAAAGGAATCTTTATACAGTCGATAGATCACACACTTACTTTGGAGTTCTTGAGGTAGAGATTTACCTTGTGAAAGTGGTTTTCTTTATGCTTGAAGTGGAGTGCCTAAAATACCCTTAACCATGGTAAAATCATTGTAACCGCAGCCATTCATGCATTTTTGCTTGTAGAAGAAGGTTGTGGTTGTGGCAACAGCAATATGATAAAAAAAAAAAAACCCAAACAAACAACAAATGGCTCATGCATTTAATACATGTGTGATCTGCACAATCTGCTTGGTTATTTTGTCGACATTGTCAGCTTACAACCCAGTATGATTATCTGTCAATACAAAAGAGTAGATAAAACCTTCAAATTTACTCTTAAGTAATCATTGCATTTCATATGTAGTTTTTGTAAAGCATAATTTTATGGAAAAATTGACAGTCATTTATTTTAATTTTCATCCCATGTAAAAAAAGCCAACATACTTTAATGATAAAATCGGTTTCAAGGGTCCAGAATGAAATATTCATGGAGTAGTGGACATGGTAATGTAGATAAAAAATGGCTGTAAATTAAACAGCCCCAAACCAAACCACACAATGAATTCCCTTTGAAGCTCTTGTGCTGTTAAATGTAATCTTGGAACTTTTATTGTTATTAGTATATGAAAAATGTGCCGACATTGAACTCAACCCTTTTAGGTGAAATCACAAAGCCCAAAGGTGACAACTGGGAGTCAAGTAAAGAAGAGGAAATTAGGAATCTTTGGGTTGAAATGTGAAAGAGCAGAAGTCCTGCAGCTTGACCTATGATGGCACCTAATTAAAAGTGCGACAACTGGAACTTTATAAAACTGATTAGACACCGTGCAGAGGACAAAAATCAATGCAGTAATACTAGTCTGTGCCACAATCAAACTATATATTCTCTCTGTGGGCTAAAAGGACATATGGTACTTTCCAAGGATTGGGTACAAAACAAGAACCTGAAATTCTAAAGTCGTTTTTTCCTTTTTTCTTTTAGAGTTAAAGGACAGGCTTAACTTTTGTCTGATATTTGTCTGTCCAACACTATTTTTTTTTTAAACAATTAAATATAATTTTTAAATGTTATTGAAACTTTACTCATGAAATATGTACTGGTTCAAATATGTACATTTTAAGATATAAACTGATACAAATGATTCTGTGGTGAAGTAAATACTACAGAAAAAAACAAATATCCAGTTAGGAATTACAAGTAAGTTCAGGCAAGAATAAAAAAAAAAAACCCAAAGTCTATATTAGTATTCAATTTAAGCAGAAATTAAAGAGCAAATATCAACGTTATAAAACTAAGTAAATTTCTCCCAAACGTTATAATATTGGTGTTCCAATCATGCACTGGGGCATGAATAATTAATTTCCATTTTTCACTGTTTTCCACTGTTTCCACTGTTTTATCATTGCTTTTGTTGTTAGGTTTAGTAACTTGCTGTTCCCTTTCAGTCGGTCACGTTCGACGTACGTCGGACGTCACGACGAATTGGGATCACTTCAGGGAGCCCCTATCAGCTTCGAGATATAGAGAACCGGCCAATGACTATTGGCGTGCGAGATTTGCATTTCGCGATCCGCCCCGCAGCGCGGGTATAAAGCGGAAGCGAATGCAGCGCACTGTTGTCATTCACTTCGGAGCTGAACGGCGTTGATGAATCACAGACTGCCTGTATTCAGCGAGAGAGAGAGAGAGAGAAAAGGAGAATTGGCTGAGGATCGTTCTTGTGCTGGTCAGACGGCACAAAACAGCGCGACCGCGGGCTCACCGCTGCTGGAAGCAGAGACCAACTGCTGTTTTTACAGCAACAGTTAAAGTAAAAAAAAAATAAAATAAACTGTTGGTTCGTGAAGCGTTTCACTTGAGAGCAGATACAGGCTGCACTATCTCCTGTATTCTGCCGCGGTGTTCCCTGGGTGCTTCAGCACTAAAAGAGCGTTTCCTCACAAAAAGAGCAACACGGGTGTGACACTGCGTCTTTTTCAAGATGTCATTCCACCCGTGCGTTTCTGGATGCGGTCGTTCCCTGTCGCCCACTGACGGTCACAATCGCTGTATCACGTGCCTGGGCATTCAGCACGCTGAGGTGGCTTTTGTGGATAGTTCATGTTCCCACTGCGGGAACATGACTATCGCGGCGCTTAGGTCGAGACTCGCCTACCTTCGGGAAGGTGGAGTCCCCCTACCCATACCTCGATCTAGTGCTATTCCTGCCCAGCAGAATAGACCTACTTCGACGGATGGCCGGGGTGACCTGAGGATTACGTTCAGGGCAAACCCACCGAGCCAGCCTCCGCAGGCCCCTGATCCCTCACAAGCGCCGCAGCCTGTAGGGCTTCCGGAGGAAATCGCTGGCTCCTCCCATGGGCGTCCAGTGGTGACCTTCGGGGCTATGCTACGGCTATGCTTTCCCGGGCCGCCAAAAAGGTCGGGCTTGACGGCATCTCTGGCTCAACCTGGCCGACATGAGGGAGACCGACAAGTATCGGTTCCTGGACTCCCCCGTTTCTTCGGCCGGGTTGTTCGGCTACGCGGTCGAGAGCTTTGCCCAGCAGTTCTCGGGCGCCCAAAAGCAGACGGAGGCGATCAAACACATCCTGCCCCGGCGGCCAGCTGCTGCCTCCACCCAGCCGCCGGTCGCAGCGCCTCCGCCTCGCTGCCCTCGCCGCCTCGCTGCCCCGCTGCGGGTACGTCTGTGGTGCCGATGGTCCCGCTTGTATGGTCGCTGGGAGCCTGGCTAGCGCTCCCCAGCCCGTCTCGCTGGCTCATCCGTACCATCAGACTCGGCTAAGCGATTCAGTTCGTCCAGCGTCCCCCCAAGTTCAGGGGCGTTCACTTCACCTCTGTGTCGAAGGAGAATGCCCCTGTGCTTCAGAGGGAGATCGCAGTCCTACTGGCGAAGGACGCGATAGAGCCGGTCCCTCCAGCCGATATGAAGACCGGCTTCTACAGCCCGTACTTCATTGTACCCAAGAAAGGCGGCGGGTTACGGCCGATCTTGGATCTGCGACTCTTGAACCGGTCCCTTCACAGGCTACCGTTCAGAAACACAGAAACACATCTTCAGGTGCATCCGCCCCCAAGATTGGTTTGCAGCGATCGACCTGAAGGACGCGTACTTTCATGTCTCGATTCTCCCTCGACACAGACCGTTTCTACGCTTTGCGTTCGACGGACGAGCATATCAGTACAAAGTCCTACCCTTCGGTGCTGGCCCTGTCGCCGTGTGTCTTCACGAAAGTGAGAGAACGCGGAGTTCACATCCTCAACTATCTCGACGACTGGCTGATCCTTGCCCAGTCGCGAGAACAGTTGTGTGAACACAGGGACATGGTGCTCAGTCACCTCAGCCGGTTGGGTCTTCGGGTCAACTGGGAAAAGAGCAAACTCTGCCCCACGCAGAGGATCTCTTTTCTCGGTATGGAGCTGGATTCGGTCGGCCTGACAGCGCGCCTCACCGACGAGCGCGTCCAGTCGGTGTTGAACTGCTTGAATTCGTTCAAATGCAGGACAGCGGTACCACTGAAACATTTTCAGAGGCTCCTGGGGCATATGGCATCCGCAGCCGCAGTAACGCCGCTCGGGTTGCTTCATATGAGACCGCTTCAACGCTGGCTACACGACCGAGTCCCGAGATGGGCGTGGCATAGCGGATCCCTCTGTGTCCCTGTGACTCCGAGGTGCCGCCAAACCTTCAGCCCGTGGTCGGACCCTTCATTTCTACGGGCAGGAGTTCCCCTAGAACAAGTGTCAAGGCATGCTGTTGTCTCCACGGATGCCTCATCCACCGGCTGGGGTGCCACGTACAACGGGCTTGCAGTTTCGGGTCCGTGGACGGGGCCTCAACTGCAATGACATATCAATTGCCTCGAGTTGTTAGCAGTTTGTCTTGCGCTGGGCCGCTTCAAAACGCCGCTACTATGCAAGCACGTTCTGGTCCGTACGGACAACACTGCGGCCGTTGCGTACATCAACAAACAGGGTGGTCTACGCTCCCGTCGCATGTCACAACTCGCCCACCATCTCCTCCTATGGAGTCAGAAGCATCTGAGGTCGCTTCGTGCCATTCACATTCCGGGCCTGCTCAATCGTGCGGCCGACGAGCTCTCACGACAGCCAGTGCTCCCCGGAGAGTGGAGACTCCATCCCCAGGTGGTCCAGCTGATTTGGAGTCGCTTCGGGACCGCACAGGTAGACCTGTTTGCCGCCCCGGACACGACCCACTGCCAGTTGTTTTATTCCCTGACCGAGGGGACCCTCGGCTCGGATGCGCTGGCCTACACAAGTATGCGTTTCCCCCAGTGAGCCTTCTTGCACAGACTCTGTGCAAGGTCAGGGAGGACGAGGAGCAAGTCCTGTTGGTCGCTCCGTACTGGCCCAACCGGACTTGGTTCCCGGAACTAGTGCTTCTCGCGACAGCACCTCCCTGGCCCATTCCTCTGAGGAAGGACCTCCTGACTCAGAGACGGGGCACCCTATGGCACCCACGTCCGGACCTCTGGAAACTTCATGTCTGGTCCCTGGACGGGACGCAGAGGTTCTAGGTGGCCTACCACAGGCTGTGGTAGACACCATCACACCCGCTAGAGCTCCCTCTACGAGGCGCCTCTATGCGTTGAAGTGGAACCTGCTTGTCGGCTGGTGTTCTTCTCGCCGAGAAGACCCCCGGAGATGTTCGATCGGTTCCGTGCTTTCCTTCCTACAGGATGGGTTGGAGCGAAGGCTGTCTCCCTCCACCCTCAAAGTCTATGTTGCAGCTATCGCCGCTAATCATGACATGGTAGGTGGTAAGTCTCTAGGGAAGCACAATCTGATCGTCAGGTTCCTGAGGGGGGCGAGGAGACTAAATCCGCCTCGCCCTCCCTCTATACCCTCTTGGGACTTAACTCTGGTGCTAACCGCACTGCAGAGGGCGCCCTTTAAGCCTTTGCAGTCAGTTGAGTTAAAAATCCTGTCTCTGAAGACAGTATTCCTGACTGCATTGGCCTCTATCAAGAGGGTAGGGGACCTGCAGGCATTTCCGGTCAACGAATCGTGCCTGGAATTCGGGCCCGGTAACTCTCATGTAATCCTGAGACCCCGGCCCGGATATGTGCCCAAGGTTCCCACCACTCCCTCCCGGGACCAGGTGGTGAGCCTGCAAGCACTGCCTTCAGAGAAGGCAGACCCAGCCCTAGCTTTTCTCTGTCCAGTCTGCTCTCTGCGGACTTACGTGGACAGAACGCAAAGCTTCAGGACCTCAGAGCAGCTCTTCGTCTGTTATGGAGGCCAGTAGAAGGGAAAGGCTGTCTCCAAGCAGAGGATGGCCCACTGGATAGTGGATGCCATCGTCTTGAGTCCTCCGCAACCCGCGGCAGTCGGATGTGGCGGAGCGTCCGACGCCAGGTCTAACACTCGTATGCATTGGTGGAACTTGTGTTAGGCTGGGTTCCATATGTTGTGACCCCCACGGCGGTCCCATATGTGTATTCTTCCACGGTACGGCTCCCTACGGCAAGCCCGTGTCTTTCCCTCGGCAGAGCTCTCTGCCGTCTCAGTTAGGTGTTGTTCCCCCTCCTGTTTGGCCGGGGCCACCCCTGGGACTTCCGTATGTTGCACTGCCCACGGCCAGTCCATACGTGTATTCTCCACATGGTAACTCCCTTCGGGCATGATGTGGCTTCCGCAGCGTCCTTCTGGGCACGCTTTCCCAGCGTTATCCAATAGTCTGCTGAATGGTTCTTGCGGAACGGCAGTGTGACTCTCCCTGCATGAATTTCCCGCCCGCAACAGTCGGGGTCTGAGGGACTCTCGCTGGGCGCTGGAAGTGGTAGTAACTGTGGCGTTTTCCAAAGGGATCCCAATTCGTCGGTGACGTCCGACGTACGTCGAACGTGACCGACTGAAAGGGAACGTCTCGGTTACGTATGGTAACCCTTGTTCCCTGAAGGAGGGAACGGAGACGTACGTCCCGTCGCCACAGTTGCTGTACCATCACTGCATGGGCGAGTCACTAGTTCGGCTCCTCAGTGAAAAACAACAGTGCGCTGCATTTGCTTCCGCTTTATACCCGCGCTGCGGGGCGGAGCGCGAGATGCAAATCTTGCATGCCAATAGTCATTGGCCGGTTCTCTATATCTCGAAGCTGATAGGGGCTCCCTGAAGTGATCCCAATTCGTCGGTGACGTCCGACGTACGTCTCCGTTCCCTCCTTCAGGGAACAAGGGTTACCATACGTAACCGAGACGTTTTTTGACATCTGGAGTACATTTTCTACTCAAAATGACACTCATACTCAAAAATCATCCAATGAATGTTACTATTATTATGTAGTTGTGTACCAAATATTGAGATCTCTGTGTTTGGGTCGGTATTAGATTATTTCTATTATGTAGATATGTAGTCTACACAATATCTACTGTATTATTTACTTATATGTTCTAAGTAAAGCATACACTTTAAAAGCATGGCTTAATTCAGTGATAGGCCTACATTGTTTTGAGTAAAATATACTTGAAACAGAGAATTGCAAAGTGAACTTCAACTAAGTAGAAATTGCTCAACAAACTTTAACTGTTAAACTTATTTTCTTGAAGTAGATTTTACTTAATTCCATAGGTTAAATTTAATTAGGAAAAAAAACAAAAAACAAACTAATATATAAAAATCTTCAGGCCTGTTTCAGCAACTCTTTGTCCATACTGTTTCAGTATGTTGGTATGCGTGATTTTTTTGTGTGTTTCAAAATACACATGCTAGTAGGATAATTAAGGGTGTGTTCACACTTGACAGGTTTAAAACAATCTTTAAAACAATCTCTGGTGCGATTGCTCTGTTACAGTAATGCAGTTCACAATAAGTGTGAATGCTACCATGTGATCCCTGGTCCGCACAAAACAAGTGGACTGAGACCCACATTTTCAAGGGGTCTTGGTCCATTTTGGTGTAGTTTGACAGAAATATGAACACAACACGGACCAAAGACAAGCAACCAAAAACAGGACATGATGTCACAAGATGTGACCCTAAATAGGACAGAATGCTCAAGCCTACCTTTTTTTTGTTATGTTGTCCATTACAGGTCTTGCAGCAGATCTTAGTTTGTGTGTGCAATGGAGGAATTCCTGCCACTGTTTTGACTCTTTTACACATTTTATAAGCTCATTGTCAGCTGGTAAAAATACCACCACGTGTACGCATGTACAATGAGCACACAGCATTGCTTTGGATGTTCAGTAAATTACTTCACAAAATAAGGCCCGGTTTCACAGTCAGGGTTTAGATTAAGCCAGGATTAGGCCTTATTTAAGTAGCTTTTATACGCGTGCCTTAGAAAAAAAACATTACTGGTGTGCATCTCAAGACAAAACAATGGCACTAACATATTTTAGAAACACTATATTGCCAAAAGTTTTGGGACATTTTCCTTTACATGCACATGAACTTTAATCTTTTGAGCGGTACGGTCCCACATATGGGATTTTATTTCTGTGCCCCTGAGAGTACGGTACCACATATGGGATTTAGAATGTTCAGTCACGTCGCATAACTGCCAGATTCAAACTGTGCTTTCATGCTTTGGTTGGCGCTGAGCCGAGACGGACACACTCAGCGCTTGTCAGTTATCACAACTATGCAGTGTTCTCAACCACATAATGTTTATTTTAGGTTTCAGACATTTAAATACACATAAGCACTAGTTAAACAATACATTTAGAGTTTGTAAAATACACACTGATGTCTATGGAAGCAGCAATAACAATCCAATTGAAATATTTTTTTTATTTCAATTGAAATGTTTTATTCATATCAGACCCACATAGTGGGCCGCCGCTTTACTAACTATAAAGTTTACTCTGTTTTTCTCCCAGTTCACCAGCCACTTACTTACATGTACAGGTGCTGGTCATATAATTAGAATATCATCAAAAAGTTGATTTATTTCACTAATTCCATTCAAAAAGTGAAACTTGTATATTATATTCATTCATTACACACAGACTGATACATTTCAAATGTTTATTTCTTTTAATTGTGATGATTATAACTGACAACTAAGGAAAATCCCAAAATCAGTATCTCAGAAAATTAGAATATTACTTAAGACCAATACAAAGAAAGGATTTTTAGAAATCTTGGCCAACTGAAAAGTTTGAACATGAAAAGTATGAGCATGTACAGCACTCAATACTTAGGTAGGGCTCCTTTTGCCTGAATTACTGCAGCAATGCGACTTGGCATGGAGTCGATCAGTCTGTGGCACTGCTCAGGTGTTATGAGAGCCCAGGTTGCTCTGATAGTGGCCTTCAGCTCTTCTGCATTGTTGGGTCTGGCATATTGCATCTTCCTCTTCACAATACCCCATAGATTTTCTATGGGGTTAAGGTCAGGCGAGTTTGCTGGCCAATTAAGAACAGGGATACCATGGTCCTTAAACCAGCTACTGGTTGCTTTGGCACTGTGTGCAGGTGCCAAGTCCTGTTGGAAAATGAAATCTGCATCTCCATAAAGTTGGTCAGCAGCAGGAAGCATGAAGTGCTCTAAAACTTCCTGGTATACGGCTGCGTTGACCTTGGACCTCAGAAAACACAGTGGACCAACACCAGCAGATGACATGGCACCCCAAACCATCACTGACTGTGGAAACTTTACACTGGACCTCAAGCAACGTGGATTGTGTGCCTCTCCTCTCTTCCTCCAGACTCTGGGACCCTGATTTCTAAAGAAAATGCAAAATTTACTTTCATCAGAGAACATAACTTTGGGCCACTCAGCAGCAGTCCAGTTCTTTTTTGTCTTTAGCCAAGGCGAGACACTTCTGACGCTGTCTGTTGTTCAAGAGTGGCTTGACACAAGGAATGCGACAGCCGAAACCCATGTCTTGCATACTGTGCGTAGTGGTTCTTGAAGCACTCGAGCTGCAGTCCACTCTTTGTGAATCTCCCCCACATTTTTTAATGGGTTTTGTTTCACAATCCTCTCCAGGGTGCGGTTATCCCTATTGCTTGTACACTTTTTTCTACCACATCTTTTCCTTCCCTTCGCCTCTCTATTAATGTGCTTGGACACAGAGCTCTGTGAACAGCCAGCCTCTTTTGCAATGACCTTTTGTGTCTTGCCCTCCTTGTGCAAGGTGTCAATGGTCGTCTTTTGGACAACTGTCAAGTCAGCAGTCTTCCCCATGATTGTGTAGCCTACAGAACTAGACTGAGAGACCATTTAAAGGCCTTTGCAGGTGTTTTGAGTTAATTAGCTGATTAGAGTGTGGCTCCAGGTGTCTTCAATATTGAACCTTTTCACAATATTCTAATTTTCTGAGATACTGAATTTGGGATTTTCCTTAGTTGTCAGTTATAATCATCAAAATTAAAAAAAATAAACATTTGAAATATATCAGTCTGTGTGTAATGAATGAATATAATATACAAGTTTCACTTTTTGAATGGAATTAGTGAAATAAATCAACTTTTTGATGATATTCTAATTATATGACCAGCACCTGTATTTCTGGAGAAACTGATAAATTCACGGGCTGTAAATCCGACTAACAGGACTCGTTGAACTGCGGCGCAAACAAACATGGCGGCACCCATTTATAAAGGTTTTTAAATGACAAAACACACTCACTTTCACGTATTTGAGACTCAGAATATCAGATAGTTGATGACATGGTAAACAAGTTTGTGAATATTTTGAATAAAAAAGGAAAAAGGATATAAAAGCAATACATCTGTCACGTGACACGTCGCCATGGAAACAATGAGGGGAAACGTTCTAAAATAACGTTGCCTTAAAAAAAACTCTCTCTGCGGAGTGAGTTAGAACAGTGGTTTTCAAACCTGTCCTGGAGGCACCCCAGCCCTGCACATTTTGTATGTCTCCCTTATCAGACACACCCAATTTAGTTCTTGCAGTCTCTACTAACGAGCTGATGAGTTGAATCAGGTGTGATAAATGAGGGAGACACACAAAATGTGCAGGGCTGGGGTGCCTCCAGGACAGGTTTGAAAACCACTAAGTTAGAATATTTTAAACTCACACATGAAAAGGTTAATGACATCGCATTCTTAATCCGTAGGGTTTAATATGGAGTTATCCCACCCTTTGCAGCTATAACAGCTTCAACTCTTCTGGAAAGGCTTTCCAGATGGTTTAGGAGTGTATTTATGGTAACCTTTGACCAGATTTGTGAGGTCAGGCCCTGATGTTGGACGAGAAGGCCTGGCTCACAGTCTCCACTCTAATATATCCCAAAGGTGTTCTATATGGGTCAGGACTCTGTGCAGGCCAGTCAGGTTCCTCCACACCAAACTTGCTCATCCAGGTCTTTATTAACCTTGCTTTGTGCACTGGTGTGCAGTCATGTTGGAACAGGAAGGGGCCATCCCTAAACTGTTCCCACAAAGTTGGGAGGATGTCTTGGTATGCTGAAGCATTAAGAGTTCCTTTCACTGGAACTAAGGGGCCAATCCCAACCCCTGAAAAACAACACAACACCATAATCCCCCCTCCACCAAACTTTACACTTGGCACAATGCAATCAGGCAAGCACCGTTCTCCTGGCAACCGCCAAATCCAGACTTGGCCATTGGATTGCCAGACAGAGAAGTGTGATTCGTCATGCTTTACACCACTGCATCCGACACTTTGCATTGCATTTGGTGATATAAGGCTTGGATGCAGCTGCTCGGCCATGGAAACCCATTCCATGAAGCTCTCTATGCACTGTTCTTGAGCTAATCTGAAGGCCACAGGAAGTTTGGAGGCCTGTAGCTATTGACTCTGCAGAAAGTTGGCAACTTCTGTGCACTGTGCCCCTCAGCATGCGCTGACCCCTCTCTGTTGCTGTTGTTCCCCATTACTTCCACTTTGTTATAATACCACTAACAGTTGAATATTTAGTAGTGAGGAAATTTCACGAATGGACTTATTGCACAGGTGGCAACCTATCACGGTACCACGCTTGAATTCACTGAGCTCCTGAGAGCGACCCATTCTTTCACAAATGTTTGTAGAAGCAGTCTGCATGCCTAGGTGCTTGATTTTATATACCTGTGGCCATGGAAGTGATTGATGCTTTTGGCAATATAGTGTATGTCAGTTGCTTTCAGTTAAAACAGCTCAAACATTAAATTTTACTCTGGGACTAGCTTAAGCCTTGTGTGTGAAACCGTGGGTATATGTCATAAAAGCTGTTGTTTTTGTTTTGTATCTTTAGGTCTGGTCTTGAAAATGATAGTGTGAATGCTAACGAACCGGGACTAAATGCCTCATTTTCTTTTTTGGTCCGGACCAAAGGAAGCAAGAGAACTGAACCGTAAAGTGTGAACACGCCCTCAGTTGTTTCAAACTTAGCAAGTAATTTAAAGTTTTCCTCAATAGTGAAATCACAACATTGCACTATTAACTTCTGGCTCAACTAGAAGCATGTTGTGAAGAGCATCACACAATTGACTAGGTGAACATTGGTAGATAGGAGGCAGGACAGAATGGGCGATTGAAGTGATTTGATGCTTTGGAAACAATCATTTTTGCAGTTCCACTTCACCTTTAGTTATTATTCTGAGACTCTTCATTCTTTACAGCTAATGCATGCCTACGTACTATATGTGTGTGTGTACCCAATTTGTTTGCTGGCTTCACATCTTTTCGAGACATAATGTGAAGTTGCTGGATGTTAATGGGCTAGAATAAAAGCACATGAATTTTTAATTTATCTAGCCACTGTGAGCTGTGATGTTAATTTCAAGGTGCTCTGCTGAAAACTTGGAACATTGTTTGAATATTCATTATTTCAGTGGTAATTCAACATACTTGAATATCCTGTGAGGAGGCATAATTGTGTGGTTTTAAGTGTAAAATGATATGCTGCTCTTAAATATTGATGTTTTTAACCCACACAGAGTGAAAACAATTCTAGTCCATTTGTTTAGTTCAGCAAAAAACACAAGAACATTAGCAGTTCACTCAAACTCACTACTAAAAATTGGCTCTAGACATTATACCACATTATATCCCCAAAGGCTCATTTTTCTTACTTTGAAAACACTCTTGAGAGAACTGAAGAAAATCATGAGATTCTACAAATGTTTATGCATTTTAACAGAAAATACAAATACAGCTTCCTCATTTTGCTTTAACTTTTGTGTAGTCAACTAGTTTTTAGCATTTTGGGGAGAATCTTACAAAATCTTGAGCAGACCATTTCCCCACTATAATCTACTTGAAATGTAATTTAAATTTGCACAGACTGCACGATTTTCAAACTCGCTCTTTCAAATCACTGCTCTTTTCACACTGCATGACTATCTGGGCCAGCATTCATTTGCTGCTGTGTTCACACTGCACGATGGATCGGCGACAGGGGGTTTCACACTGCATGACTCTACAAGAGGAAGAATCGCCTACAGCTTTGTCCCGTCCGCAAACTACGTTTCACAAGCAAACACATGCAACAAAGGAAACAACGCGAGATCACAGGCGTGTTAGACTGGAGTTCTCACGCGAGACTGGAATTTTTATTAAAAATATAGACTGCGGAAAGCTTGCGATCCAAATTGTCTGTGCACTGATTTGCAGCGAAAAAGAGGAAGAAGAAAAAAGATTATGGCTGAGGAAATGGTTGGGGAGACACAGGGAGCAATGACCGCAAAGACAGTTTGAGGTACATAAATAATTTTGCAATGTGCGGCTGGTCAAGCAAATGTTTGTGCTTTGTTTGATATAAGTGTAAATATATTTATTAAAATACTGATATTCTGGTCTATAACTCCTCCCCAAACTTCCTGCTGCCCTGTATCTTGCTCTCTCATTGGCTGTAGGTCATCGCCAATGTCATTTTCAGTCAGAACACATTTCCAGATATTTAGCATGCCAAATATCTCACGGGCGTCTGCCACTCATTGGCGATTCTCTCAGATCGCGTCTTTGATAATTCACACTGCGTGATTGTCACTCACGTGCACGAGCACCGATTTACTTATGATTTCTGGCATTTGTCGTCAATTTCGCAAAACCTGTCGGCGAGTCAAAATCAGGCAGTGTGAACTCGGCATTAGACATAATTTTTAGGGCAAATAACCACATTTTACCCTCCAAATTAGTTTAATTAATTATTGTGTGAAAGTGATTTATATCAATACATACATTGGACATTTTATTCTAAAATGTTTATATTGTAAAATGTGTCATTTGAGATGTTTGAACATGACAGTGGCAAATATTTATGACATTGTGGAAAAATTTAACTAGTGAGAGTCTGAAAAGTGTGTTTTAATTGTTTAATTTGTTAAAAGTTCTCATGGAAACATCTATGTACATTGAATATGATATGTATTTAGGAGAAATTTATTGCTGCCAGTAAATGCAATGCATAACTGAGTCTATAACTGTCATTCAATGGCCTCATATCAAATTAGTAAGCACTTTAAATGATATAAGAACCTGTGATCATGTTTGGTAAAAGCTGAATCATTTAATATGCAGCACAAACCAATCAAGCTGCCCGGCGAGTCGTTTAATGATGCTCTGTAAACCAGGAGTGAAATAAGCTAAAATAAAAGAGCCACATATAAAAGTATATAGCTGGGGAGAACTCTGTTTTATGAGAGGCACAAACCGATCATATTCACCAACGGGAATGCCCACTGCTCCGGTGTGGTATAGTATCCTGCGGCGTAGTTTAAAACGTCATAAAAAGCGTCTGGAGGATGTTTGGAGATGTCTCAAAAATAATGAGAGGGGAAACAGACAGGGTGGACCATAACAGTTTAAGAAGTTTCTTTCATTAACCTTAGGGGGCGTATTGATGGATTAAGCTGTATTTTTAATGGAAGCTGTGATAACCTGACACAAGGAATTTTATAGCCATTCTGCGATGGTCTGATGACAGGGAAACTAACATTAAGAGAAAGAAAACACACATTTATTGCAGTGAAAGAACATGACTTGAATACAGGAAATATTAAAAGCAATTTTTAAGACAGACTGTAAAAAATTAATTGTAATCACATTAAAACGTCTCAGTTTTACAGAGCATCATGAGGAGAGGATGGTTTTTTAGGAAACTTAACTTCAAATGAACAAAATTAAGACTGAATCAAGCTGAGAACTGAATGTGTTACATAAAAATCAATAATGAATGGCCCTAAATGAAAATAACACAGTGTTTCAGTCAGTGTTTTATATTTCAGTCAGATGATCTCTTCCTTTCTAACATGGGTGGTTCTTGGCTAGAATAAGCTGCAATGAGGACCCAACTATTTTGGTGCATGTGAAAAGTTTAGATTCTCTTATTTCCCAAATGCATTGACATTGTACAATTTTAAGTGTGGTGTCCAAATGCTTTTTGGGACCACTGCCTACTCACTTTTATAAATCAGGACCTTTATAATTAGAACATTTATAATTTATAATCATTCAGTATCTGCACCATCACTATGAAAGAATTCCGCATTGATTAGTGTTCTTAATGAATCTCCTGTGGCAATCACTTTTTATTGGGTAGCCACAATACAAATCACAGCCACTGCTTTCTCTAAGCACCAGAGGAGAATTGCATGCACAAGATGCTCATGTATATAGGTTTTTAGCCTCAAGACATGCTGATGCAATTGTAGGTAACCATTGTTAAACTGTTGTAAGAGTAAAAAAAAAAAAGCCCTGCAATTTACTGGGCCCATCAGCGTATGGCTTCAAGCTGAATCCAGGGTGCTTGAGGGGTGTAGTCACCGAGGCCAAATCCCCTCACTATTGTGCCTGTTCTCCTGGTCTTTTGCATGAGCTTCTCTCAGACTGGACCTGGAATCCGTAAGTGGTCCCAAAGCTTGACAGCTGCAGATGTCAATCAAATATTCTTGTCTTTCCCTCATGAATGAGTACAGCATCCAGCTGTGAGTCAGAGATGCATAAAGAAAGAGACAGATGGTAATAGCAATACTAGCCTCATAAAGTCAATGAGTACCGCAGGAAATATATGCAGTGGTGACTGCATGGATTATTCATTGTCTGTATATATTTACAAATATTATTGCTTTGCCTCATATTATTGCATATATCATTGCATATATTATATGTTATGCTATAAAAATAGCTTGAATGATGCCCTATATATCCTTCACTGATTGCTTTAAACACTAGGGTTGAGAAAAAAAAGAATTTAGGGAATGGCACACAACAGAAGAGTTTCAGTATATCAGTGTGGCAAGCAGGGCGGGGCCATGAGCCATGGGAACGGAACAAATCCGGTTGCGCAAGTGCTGAGCATCACCTGCGCGCCACGCTGGTCTCGAGTTTCAAAGAGGAACTCCGCAACAGAATAAAAGGAGGCGTGACTACAGTGTAAGACAAGAAGTTTTATTATGTTTTTATGCGCCAGTCGTTTGTGAGGGGCTGCTGCTTTACTTTCGTTGTATTGTTTGTTTATTTTATGATTAAAGTTTCATTGAATGTTCCCTGAGCGTTAACTTTGCTACAATCAGCATCAAATCAAATTTTAGTTTTGCCACACACAGCACTACAAAATGTCCACTGCATTATTTCAGCAACTTAACTCAAAAAATTACGTGTTCTTCCATCATGGTTTATAAAATAAATAAATAAATAAATATACATATACACTGAACAAAATTATAAACGCAACACTTTTGTTTTTGCCCCCATTTTTCATGAGCTGAACTCAAAGATCTAAGACTTTTTGTTCACAAATCTGTCTAAATCTGTTAGTGAGCACTTCTCCTTTGCCGAGATAATCCATCCACCTCACAGGTGTGGCAAATCAAGATGCTGATTAGACAGCATGACTATTGCACAGGTGTGCCTTAGGCTGGCCACAATAAAAGGCCACTCTAAAATGTGCAGTTTTACTGTATTGGGGGGGTCCGGAAACCAGTCAGTATCTGGTGTGACCAACATTTTCCTCACGCAGTGCAACACATCTCTTTCGCATAGTTGATCAGGTTGTTGATTGTGGCCTGTGGAATGCTGGTCCACTCCTCTTCAATGGCTGTGCGAAGTTGGATATTGGCAGGAACTGGAACACACTGTCGTATACGCCGATCCAGAGCATCCCAAACATGCTCAATGGGTGACATGTCCGGTGAGTATGCTGGCCATGCAAGAACTGGGATGTTTTCAGCTTCCAGGAATTGTGTACAGATCCTTGCAACATGGGGTCGTGCATTATCATGCTGCAACATGAGGTGATGGTCATGGATGAATGGCACAACAATGGGCCTCAGGATCTCGTCACTCGTCACGGTATAAAATGCACCTGTGTTCGTTGTCCATAACATGCGCCTGTCCATACCATTACCCCACCATGAGCCATTTGATCCAAAAACGTTGACATCAAACCGCTCACCCACACAACGCCATACACGCTGTCTGCCATCTGCCCTGTACAGTGAAAACCAGGATTCATCCATGAAGAGAACACCTCTCCAAAGTGCCAGACGCCATCGAATGTGAGCATTTGCCCACTCAAGTCGGTTACGACGACGAACTGCAGTCAGGTCGAGACCCCGATGAGGACGACGAGCATGCAGATGAGCTTCCCTGAGACGGTTTCTGACAGTTTGTGCAGAAATTCTTTGTTTATGCAAACCGATAGTTGCAGCAGCCGTCCGGGTGGCTGGTAGCTGGATGTGGAGGTCCTGGGCTGGTGTGGTTTGCGGTTGTGAGGCCGGTTGGATGTACTGCCAAATTCTCTGAAACGCCTTTGTAGACGGCTTATGGTAGAGAAATGAACATTCAATTCACGGGCAACAGCTCTGGTGGACATTCCTGCAGTCAGTATGCCAATTGCAATATTTGAGAGAAATAGGCCTTTTGTGTACATAGAAAAAGTCTTAGATATTTGAGATCAGCTCAGGAAAAATGGGGGCAAAAACAAAAGTGTTGCGTTAATAATTTTGTTTTGTTTATAATTAAGTTTGTGTATATATGTGTATATATATATATATATACACACACACACACACAGGGTCATGGCGGCCAAGGCTAATTGATGCACATGGGGAGTGAAGGCTGGCCTGTGTGGTCAGATCAAACAGACGAGCTACTGTAGCTCAAATTGCTCAAGAAGTTAATGCTGGTTCTGATAGAAAGGTGTCAGAATAGGGAGGGCTGCATAGCCACAGACCAGTCAGGGTGCCCATGCTGACCCCTGTCCACCGTCGAAAGCAACAACCGTGTGCACGTGAGCATCAGAACTGGACCACGGAGTAATGGAAGAAGGTGGCCTGGTCTAATGAATCACGTTTTCTTTTACATCATGAGGATGGCCGGGTGCGTGTGCGTTGCTTACCTGGGGAACACATGGCACCAGGATGCACTATGGGAAAAAGGCAAGCTTTGGGCAATGTTCTGCTGGGAAACCTTTGGTCCTGTCATCCATGTGGATGTTACTTTGACACGTACCACCTATCTAAGCATTGTTGCAGACCATGTACACCCTTTCATGGAAACGGTATTCCCTGGTGGCTGTGGCCTCTTTCAGCAGGAAAATGTGCCCTGCCACAAAGCAAAAATGGTTCAGGAATGGTTTGAGGAGCACAACAACAAGTTTGAGGTGTTGACTTGGCCTCCAAATTCCCCCGATCTGTGGGATGTGCTGAACAAACAAGTCAGATCCATGGAGGCCCCACCTCGCAACTTACAGGACTTAAAGGATCTGCTGCTAACATCTTGGCTCCAGATACCAGAGCACACCTTCAGGGGTCTAGTGGAGTCCATGCCTCGACGGGTCAGTGCTGTTTTGGCAGCAAAAGGGGGACTATTATGACCACCTTCCTTATATTGTGTTGGTAAAAAGATTAAACAATTATTTAAAATATACTGTCTTTATGTTGTTTCTACATTAATTTGGAGTTTTATTTTCATATGGAACATTGTTTGGTTGTTGCTGTAAAATTAGTTTGATGCATATTAAATTTTTACATCCTGATATGATCAATTCTGATATTCAGAATGCAGCCAAAGTGAAGGTCATTTGGGTTGCGGTACAAGAAAAGTCACCTGAATTAAGCACGCTTATCAAATCCCACACCACCTTTCGTGGTCTAAACTTAAATGGATCTGCAGACAATGTCCCGTATCTTGACAAAAAAGGTCAATAAAACAGATTCTTCCCTGACTGTCATTGTTAATTGGTTGTGTAGGCCTCACCTTGTGATGAACTTCAATCGGATCAATCGGCACAAAACAAAGACGATATCGAATGTGGTGAACCACAGCCAAGAAAAAAAGTCAATGGATTTCAGGCCTTATCATAAAGCTTTGCTGTGATTATCGATCAGAAATAATTATGTGCTTCAGTCAACGTGTAAGTAAATTGCAAATTCTTATTCAAAGTTGTGATATCCATGAGTATAATCTCTCATTTTGTGGATACCTTTATTCTCAAGTAGATCCTTTTTTTCCTTCTTCAGTCTGTTTCAATTTAAAAAACTGTAGTCACATAGCTAACAAGTGTTTTGAGAATCTAATGTCTTTTGTGTTTTGAAAATACTCAGTTCATTATAAACCCGAAATTATAATTAAAATCTTTTTAACATTTAGTTTGATGCATCTTCCAATAACTTTCTACTAATTGCCTCAAACAAAACTTTGATGCCACATGGCAAACTTTGGTAAATACAGTGATCAGTTCTTCCTCTTATTATCTACGCTGTAGCACTTAGTTTAGCAGCTGACTAATTAAAGTTGCTGTAAAGATGTGATTATAGCTTACTGATGTTTCAGTTTCAAGTGCAATATGCAGCAGACAGTCAATGAATGGTCTTCGTGGACCTGCCGTCTAAGGTTGACACTACTTCTTTGATACCACAGGTGATACAAAAGAATCTCAGAATTCAACATCACGACTGAGCGCTCCACAATTCGCTTTCCTCTCCATAGCAGTACAAATTGAAAACCACTGTTTAGAAGGAGGCGCAGGCAATTTCCTCTCAAAGAATGAATTACAGATGTTTATTTGTTTCCCTTGAGAAATGGGCGAAGGAAAAAAACACAAACAAACAAACAAAAATGGAGACCAATTGTGGAAAGAGAGATAAGCGAACAATAGAAGTTGCCAGTCTCTCTCAAACCAAAGCCTCGCTGCTCTATTCCTGTCACAGAATGCTGGCAAGTGGACAATGGCAGAATATTAGCTTGAAATCTTGTGTTCAATTCTCATTTGTATTGGTATTAAGCGCTTGTGCGTGTGTGAGGTGGTATTTAGAGAATGTTTAAGAGGCACCCTACCTCTCTTTCCAGTGACTGTGCCTTACCTCAGTAGGGGAGCTGTGAGAGGAGTCTTGGATGATTGGACATTCTCCAGACGTACCCAAATTCCTGCTCAATCGCTGCCGAACATGCAAAGCCTCTTCTGAGGAGCTCACAGACACCACAGAGGCCTCCTGGGAGGAGAATGCCTGCCTTTTTCTGAGGACAATAGGTGCTAAACATAGCCACGCATGTATCCAACCAGTGCAACTGCAGTTGGAAGATGAACAAATACATGGGTTTTTATGTATCACATTTGAGAGATCAGGCTTCTTAATTCTGCTTTTTTTTTGGTAAAATATATTATTATTCATATCAACTTATCAATTTCCAGTCTTGATTTTTAAAATTAATTACATTTCATGGGTACATGAATTAATGTTATATTGTGATGGACATAATACATCTTGAAATACATTTACAATGATGATTGAAATAATTAAACAAAGAAAAACTATTTCAGGCAAATAAATATAAAACACACATTTTTTTGGTCCAAATTGTATTTAAAATATATGCAAATTATACACTATCCAGCTAAAAAAAAAGAAAAGAAGAAAAGTTGCTTTTTGGATTTAAATATCAAATTCTTACAACACTGATGGAGTGTGTAGCTCTTCATTTATTTATTCATTTATTTATTAATTTTTTGTACAGGCAGTGTATGTTAAAGACGGAAATATCTGTTAAACCTTTAAATGCCAGAATATTTTACATTTAATTTCTGTAACAAAGATCCACTTGAGGCAAGCTCGATGTGAGAACCCAAGTGCAGTTTATTTGACAGCGTGAACAGGACACGAACAGGACACGAACAGGACACGAACAGGACACGAACAGGACACGAACAGGACACGAACAGGACACGAACAGGACACGAACAGGACACGAACAGGACACGAACAGACCATGGTTACATCAAACAATACTCGACAAGGGAACAAGGCAAACATGAGGGCTTAAATACACAAGACTAATGACATACAAGACACACCTGTGAACAATGATCAAGACAAAGAACCAATGACAAAACAGAACTAAGAACCCACAAGACTAAATTAACCAATGACAACATGACACAAGATCACATGAGGGCATGGGAATCACATGACAACCAAACACACAGTGACAATTTCCTATTTTGGGCCATTATATCAATTGAAATATTTCAATTGATGTAATGGCCCAAAATAGGAAATATCACTATCTAGAATTAATTATTTATGTAAACACAATATATTTTCAAATCTATATTAGCAATATAATTTTCGTATATTTTGATATGTTTTACAGCTTTGTTTCCAACTAAATATTCAGTTGCTCGCTGTATTTCAGGAGTTAAATGCACAGTAGAGGCTGTCTTCATGTCTTTAATATGCCTGTCCCGTTCCAGTGATTTATGTGACATCATGTAAATATATGTCAGACCATGACATTTACATGGTGCTTACAGGAAATCATTGCCACCTAGATGTTTCTCTTCTACAACATCCTACGAGGCACTTCCTGTGACACTCCAAAAAACGAAGAAGGCAACACACAAGGGGGGCCGTTCCAGTGCTTTCTGGAGCATACTGCTTCCATCTGCTCCTACTAAAACTCACAATGACTAATAATTAGTTTGTCATGTCTGACACACAAAGGGAACACTTTGTTACATCCAGTTGCAAGTGAGCTCTGTTTGGGGGAAAAAAAGGAAATGAATAATTCCCTCAAAACAAGGTGATAAATACTAAAGGCAAAGCAGCGACATTTAGTCCTTGGTTGGATCAAGCAAAAATCAGACTTTACTGCTTTAATGCCCTCGCATTTTCCAATATAATATTATGTTTAAAAAAGAATAATGTTAAGCTCAGGGCTTTTTTTTGTGATCTGCTTCCAGACTATTTCCCCAAAGCCTGGCTTCAAAATAGAATTCATGAGAAATTGTGCAACAAATGCATTTTAAATGTGGCGTCCTACACCAGCCGGCCAGGCCATTTATTGTGCTCTCATTCTCGCCCCATTATTGTGGCACAGGGTGGGAAATCTTTAATCCAATACACAGGTTTACCAAGTGTATTTTTATGTGGCTGAGGAATATAGGGACGCATTGCGGAAGAGCGTAATCCTCTCAAGATAATTTGCTAGGAAGGCAGAAGGACGCTAGAGCCTCTCTTGAGGATATAACAGAATCTCACAGACAAAAAGGGCCAGCACTTTGGCCTGACCTATTAAAGATCTTCTCCCACAGGACAAAGAACCGTATATATGAATGGAAACAAACATTTGTACATGCTTGATAATCATTCCACCATGTGCCATTATCAGGGTTAACTGAAACTAAAACCATATATTTTTTTTGTTGCTTGAAATAAAATAAACGTTAGCTAAAATAAAATATAAAAAGACTTTAACTTATTTTATTTCAGTTAGTTGCCAATTCTGCTGAAATTAACAAAATTATTTAAAAAAAGATTTGTTAATTTTGCTGAACGAGATTCAAAGATCCGAGTCCGTAAAATGATCCGAACTTCCCACTACTACTATGCGTCGTTCAACATACGTCACTTACTCCGTTGCTCTGATTGGTTGTAGGTCTAGTCAATTGAATGCAGAGGCATTTTCTTTCCTGGTTCGGTTGAAACCCGCCCCATAATCACAGCCCAATGGAGCAGTATCAGACTCATATACTGACTAGAATTGAGTATGATGACGTCAGGCTAATAATGATGTATAACACTTGCCCGAATTATAAAAATTGACAGAGTTATTTGAGTCTCTTTGGCACTGATAAGAAAAAATTTGAGGCGTGATCTTCGACTTCTAGGGGTTAAGACTTGCATTTAAAGTCGCCATGAAATCAAAATGTAAGTTTTTTGGCTTTTAGTATGTTAGTCCTACTGTTATCTATAAGCTAGTGTGCTCCAAAACAATGACAAAATTTGCATTTAGAAGATATAAGCATTTAGAACTTACACTCTCTCACTTCTGCCAATGTGGATAAATGATTTTGATGACATCACTCTGCACTTTAGCTTCTCATCAGATTTTCTGTCCAATCAAATGCTCCCTAGAGTCTGAAGTGTCCCGCCCCCTACAGTTAGAGATTAGGAAGGCTTTACTGAGCTCATTGGCTCTGGCCGAGCTGTGACAAACAAAACACTATTGACTATTTAAAAAAAGGGGAGGAGCTGCACGATATGTCCCACCCTGTCTTCCTGTTTCAGTGGAAATTACATCAACACATTGAATAATGCTGCCCGTTTCAAGGCACTTCAGTGAGTCTTTAAAACTATTAAATGTTGAATGGTTACTCTACATTTTGCATGTTTCCCTTCATCAGACACACCAGATCCAGCTCATCAGCTCATTACTAGAGACTGCAAGACCTGAAGTGGGTGTGTCCTGATGAGGGAGACATGCAAAATGTGCAGTGGTGGGGGGTCCCCAGGACAGGTTTGAGAACCACTGTGTTAGGACACCTGCTTGACTTCATGCATCCACTAAAAATCACCCTTTTTTTTCCAAATGCATCATGACACTTGATTTTATATTTTCTGATTGAATGCAATGACATTCAGACATTTTCTTCACTGTCCAAACACTCCGTGGGGCTTCTGTTTCTACTCCATTTTCTCCACATTACATCTTTTATAGGAATCAAAACACAAGCGAGGTGCTGTTCATTTGACACAGAGGGACAGTGAGATAAATTACAAGTGCTTTAATGTCCCTCTACATGGGGTTTAATGTGATCTCCTGTCCTGGCCGATTGGGTCAGTGCTCTGTAATGAAAGAAGCTGTCCCACACTGTGTGCTTGTGCGGGCCTCTGTCTAATTTACCAGCGTTTGATTGACCAGACCTGTCATTTCTAGTTCCTGTTATTTCCTCTCGGCTCCACAGGTGGTCTTCTCATCCCTCTGTCTTGTTTCATCATACTTGTCAAATAGGCGTTGTGATGTCTGTCCAAGGTCATTTAGGTTTTTCCAGTAACAGTGCCAACTTCAAACTCCAATATCACAAGCTATTTTTCTTCATCTTTAATAAAATGCTGAGACAGGAGGGGGAACATCCTAAATGCTGTGTGCTGAGCACGAAGATGAACAAGGTTAAATGGATGTTAAGCCAAAATTTGCAGAAAACAGCACCTGCCACTTACATTGGAACGGCGCCCCAGAAAAACAAGTTTTTCTTTATTGCTCAGGCAATGTCAGAGTGACCGATAAATGGATAATCATTTAAAGAGGACCCTTAATGGAACACTTAATAATTTACACCATTAAAAAAACATGCTTTTTACATCGCTGTGCTTGTGTTCTAGAGTAGCTGCATTACAGAGGAATAATGTACAGTCATAACTGCAAAATAAAGCCGTTACAAGATCTTGAAAAGAAGTGATGTCTTGATCAATCTTTTGAGGTTTATTTTGAGTTAATGATCAACTTCATTAACTTCTTTATTAACTTCACAACTTCTTTAACTCTTTCCTAGCCATTAATGAGGTTTTCCGCCATTTATGACACAATGCTTCCCCGTCACTGGCGAGTTTTTCTGGCAATTCCTGCTTTTGCTATTTTACGGTAGAGGGTGCTGTTACGCATCTTCTGAAATAGTAAAGAATCTCGGGATCCAAAAACAAGCGAAGAAGAAGATCTGTATAATCCAGAAGGAGTGGATAGAAGTTGCTTCCGTACATGAAAGTTAACGTGATCATCAAACATTCAACGGCATATAAATCCAAACTGCCTAACGTTACAGAGAAAAATGTTAAACCCATGAAGAGATGTAATAAAAATTGTAATTCTTTGGAGGTGTTGATGGACTCGATTTACTCCATCTATGTTTTGATCATCATTTTGAATCCGATCTGGCTGAAGTAAAAACATAAAAAAATATATATATAAAAAAATTCTCAGCTTTTTGTTTGAAACATTCTTTAAAAAAAAAAAAAAACGTACCCACATTCAAGTGTTGATAAATTATTTAAAAGCAAAGCCAAAATATTTTGGGCGCCATGAAAGTTTTGTGAATATGATCAAAAATGATGGTGCTGGCAACTTAAAAATATAATGGTGATGGTCAAAAAGTTAACAATTTATTGTTTTCTGTTCTGAAATATTTTCACTTTATCTTTAGATTTCTGTCATTTAGATTGGTGCTGGAGATTTATATTTTCAACTGATCTCTACGCATTTGTTTGTGGTTTGAATAAGAGAAGTGATTCTACAGCAAAAGCAAAATACTATTCTAAAATCTTTGGATCACAGGAAAACAGTTGACATGGCAAAATCTGCTCATTATAATCAGCATGCGTACTATTTTCTGTCTGCTGTGCATGCAAATCAACATTCACATGATTGTGAATCCATATTATTTCACGCTGCCTTTGTGCGTCTTTGTAAAAAAAAACAACAAAGTATCTTTGCTGCTTACATGCAAATTCTATTTAGTGTAAAGTTCTAGAATGAAATAATGAAATATTAGCAATAGGCCTATATTTTGTTGCTAAGCCCACAAGTAATTAAGCCCACTGTATATTATAGTATTTGATACACACATTTCTATGGCCTCTAAATTATCAACATGATCAAAACTTTGCTGAAAAACCTGTTGTATACAATCTACTACATGCCTTCTGTCATCTGATTGATTGATCAAATATGATTAATCAGGCTTTTGAGGAACGTTTATTTATACATCTCTCAATCATCATTGTATTGCATTGCATGGCAAAACTTTAGTATGGGGGGGAACACATTCACTATTAACTACGACTTTTCGCTCAATAAACTCCTAATTTACTGCTTATTAATAGTTAGTAAAGTTTTTGTAGCATTTAAGTTTAGGTATTAGGTAGGATTTAGGGATGTAGAATAAGGTAATGCAGAATAAGGCATTAATATGTGCTTTATAAGTACTTATAAACAGCCAATATCCTAGTAATATGCATGCTAATAAGCAACTAGTTGAATTGAACCCTAAAATAAAGTGTAACCCATTGCATTATATGTTTACTCCACACAATAAAAACTTCTGAAGAGCTATGATTATAAATCTAAGCATTCAAATATAATTTTACTAAGACAAACACCGATCAGGCATAACATTATGACCACTGACAGTTGAAATGAATAACACTGATTATCTCTTCACCACAACACCTGTTAGTGGGTAGGATATATTAGGCAGCAAGTGAATATTTTGTCCTCAAAGTTGATGTGTTAGAAGCAGAAAAAATAGGTAAGTGTAAGGATTTGAGCGAGTTTAACAAAGGCCAAATTGAGAAGGCTAGACGACTGGGTCAGAGCATCTCCAAAACTGCAGCTCTTGTGGGGTGTTCCCGGTCTGCAAGGGGGAGCGAAGGCTGGCCCGTGTGGTCTGATCAAACAGAAGAGCTACTGTAGCTCAAATTTCTCAAGAAGTTAATGCTGGTTCTGATAGAAAGGTGTCAGAATACACAATGCATCACAGTTTGTTGCGAATGAGGCTGCATAGTCAAAGACCAGTCAGGGTGCCCATGCTGACCCCTGTCCACCGCCGAAAGCACCAACAGTGGGCACGTGAGCATCAGAACTGGACCACGGAGCAATGGAAGAAGGTGATTCACATTTTCTTCTACATCACGTGGATGGCTGGGTGCGTGTGCGTCACTTACCTGGGGAACACATGGCACCAGGATGCACTATGGGAAGAAGGCAAGCCGGCGGAGGCAGTGTGATGCTTTGGGCAATGTTCTGCTGGGTCCTGCCATCCATGTGGATGTTACTTTGACATGTACTACCTACCTAAGCATTGTTGCAGACCATGCGCACCCTTTCGGGGAAACGGTATTCCCTGGTGGCTGTGGCCTCTTTCAGCAGGATAATGTGCCCTGCCACAAAGCAAAAATGGTTCAGGAATGGTTTGAGGAGCACAACGAGTTTGAGGTGTTGAATGGCCTCCAAATTCCCCAGATCTCAATCCAATCGAGCATCTGTGGGATGTGCTGATCAAACAAGTCTGACACATGGAGGCCCCAAACTTAAAGAATCTGCTGCTAACATCTTAGTGCCAGATCACACAGCACACCTTTAGGGGGCTAGTGGAGTCCATGCCTCGATGGGCCAGGGCTGTTTTGGCAGCAAAAGTGGGCCAACACAATATTAGGTCATAATGTTATGCCTGATCGGTGTATATAGTCTATTGTTTGATGCTTATTTCATGGGGCTTTACCAGAGGAATGTCTAGCTATGGCATCTACCATTCACCTAATGAGTAGGAATGTCTACTAGCCACCAACAGTACAGATTAAATACGTTTAGAATTAAAATACGTTTAGAATTTTTTAGAAACGTATTTCATACGTTGTGTGAACGGCCCTTTATAATCCATTTAACCTCTGTGCATCCAGCAATGATAAACACAGAGCCAAAGTGAAAAGAGCAGCAAGTTTTGCACCCTATCTGTTGATAATCCAGCTTGTTTTCGCTCAATGCTCTCCCCTCTATCTCTGACTAAAGATAGTGTCTCCCTGATGTCCCCTCCCCATAAGTTTGTCTTTGCAACCAATTATCTTTTTGCCCTCTATCTGCAGTGATTAATATTAGAGGGCTGTCCCCTTTATATGTGCAATTAATCATTTTAGCCGCACCGTCAGGGGTGTTTCTCGGCCTAAAAAAAGCAAGCACCCTTACACAGATTTGATATCTGGGAATGCTATAATCTTGGGGAAAAAGTGTTAGGGTATTGATCAGCTCTGGGAGTCTCTTGGCAGGAAGAAAGGGGGTCTGGAGATGCTGCAGTCCAGGCAGAGCTGCTGACTGCTGTAGTATCCGGTCAAGATTCAGCGTGCAGCTGATAAGGCCCCATGCTGAATTTCATATGCAGCCAGATACATGTGAAGATGGGATTCTTCACCTGCTAACGCATTCACTCAATGACAGTGGTCGAATCTACAGGGGAGCTTGGCGATCTGGCTAACTCCGCCAACAATAAACCCACAGGACATCAAGGTATGTATTTATGTGCGCTTTAGTTCACAGTAATAAACATAAATCGCACGCTTGTAAACTTACCTGTGCAGTAAAGTTATCAGGCAAGGATTAAAGAATGTGGAGAGTGCAGAAGGTAAAGACACTGGCAGGCACTGGCTGATGAATATAAAACAATTTATATTTACTTATTATTTTATTTTTGTCCAGAACATGATGTTTGGGTATATGCTAGGCTTTGCAGAAGGTGTAATTCTCTGGGACAGCACTGAGCTGAGGATTGTGGGTAAATTGTTTTTATGATATATTGTAAGATAAACTTGTTGTTTGGGCTGAAAATGGATTAGATGTTCATGAGCAACGCTTAAGTTTGCTTTTGGTTTGGGTTTGTAATTTTAATGTGTAATTTGCATAATTTTTTATATACATGTTATATATGTTAATATTTCATTATTATAATGTAGGCCCATCACTCCGCTTGTCTTTGTTTATGCATTTTCAGAAAGAATGTCAGTCTGAGTATTAGTGGAGGGGATTTTTTTAGTAACTCATTCTGCATGTTAGCACATTATCCGTGTTTCCACTGTTGGGCCAAAAGTGAGATTTCTAGTGGGTGCCAGGGCCAATCATGTTTCCACTATCACTTCCGGGGCTTGATCGGGCCTTGTCGGAGCTTCCTCGAGGGCCAAAGGCCAGGGGTTTTTGGCCCACCGAATACCTTGGTCCAAAATGGGCCAACTGGGGCTTGAAAAGAGTTTACATGAGTCAGGAGATGATCAACACCGCTGCTCATTTCCCTATGTTATTATATCAGGCTACCATCTAACTTCAACATTTAAGATATTTAAAACAATTTTCAGCTCAAAACTCACTTTCAGACATCAGCGAGTGTTTGAAATAACTCATTTGAGATCCGATTAGGATTTTGATCACTATATGAGGCAGAAATATATTTATGACCAAGTGAAAATAGCATATTTTGCTATTTACACTAAGTGAAAATAGTGATATATTCTATTTACACCATGTAAAAGTAGCTGTTCTTTGCAATATGTGTAAATAGTAATTAGATGCTATTTATACTTTATTTTGGCAGATATATACTATTTGCACCTCAGTATTGTTGTACATTAACAGGATGCAATAATAACATTCTAGTGTAAATACTTATATTTATTAAAATTATTAAATAGATGCCACCTTAATAAGACAAAACATTTTTTAAATCTTGTGTGGCCCAAGTGGGCAGAGCTAGTGTAAATAGCACTTGCCAACAAGGAGCGCTATTTGCACTCGGTGTAAATAGTCACTACGTATATTTTATTTATATGGAATGCTAGGCTATTATGGTAATAGCCTATAATGGATAATAAATACACCTTTATGGAAAATACTATTTTTATATAAATATTTAATAAAATATTTTTCTAATTGTGTAAGCCTTTGGATTTAAAGCCTTAACTCTTTCCCCGCCAAACATGGAATTTTCTATTATTTGTGAGAAAACGCTTTCCCGCCAAACAAGGAATTTTCCGGGTTTTCACTTATACGCTAGGGGGCGCTGTTACACATCTTCTGAACGAGTACAGAATCTCCTGATCAAAACACAGGCCAAGAAGATGCAAAGAAACAAGCGATCGTATGTAAGCAGATGCATATGTAAAATAACGTAATCATCAACATTAAACATCATATAAATCAAAACTGCCTAATGTTACTGAATGAAATGTCGATCCAGAACGAGCTATAAGACTGTGAAGCAGTAGGGGTGTTGATGGACTCGATCTACTCAATCTGTGTTTGATCATCATTCTGAATCTGATCTGGATGTAGTCTTTGACAAAAACTTGATTTTCTCAGCTTTTTGTTTTTTTATGAAACCATATTTAAGTTTTGCTCAAGTTTATCTTTTTTGGTTCTACGCACCTGAAGGAAAAGAGCATTTTTCCAACTGAGAGAGCAACAACTTTCTTTGATTTATACTTTTCATGTGTATGCTGCTCCATTTTTAACTGAAGATGTCGTCTTTTGCTGAGATCAACTTAATCACGGATTCTAAAGCAACAACCTTCACCTTCAAACCTGAAGATTCTGAAGATATCCTTTTTCCTAGAGCTGAAATCAGTGTCCTGCATTCAGAAACAATTCAAAATTCTATGAATCATTACAAGCACCTCCTGGAGAAAGAGATCCTCATTCATCCAGAGATGAATACTGGAGAGTAAGTCGAATTCCCAGAGGTCTGAGAATCCAAAAGGCACCCACAATTGGTGGAGGAGATCCGGAGTTCTGCAAGAAATGGTGTGAAATCATGAATAAAGCATCATTGGATCTTACTCTTCTTGTCATTGAATTCACACAGAAGGAACTCACAAAGGTGAGAGCAGATACTGAAGAAACCAAAGCCTCCATTGTGGCTTCCCACAATGAAGTTACTTTCAATAGACAAGTGGAATTGCTGAATACCTCCTTAGCAGAATTTAAACAAGACCTACAACAGAAGAAGATACGAAAATTTCGCAGAGATACATTGGACTACAAAGATAACAGAGTCTATCCCTGGCTTAACCATAACCGTACGTCCACCAGACCCTCACGTAAGGTCAGGTTTGAAGATGAGACTCCATTCACTTCTGCATCAAGTGGAGACAGTGATGTTGATTTTTTATCCGATCACACAAGCGACACAGAAAATCATCGAAGAATGTCACGTCAATACCAACTTCGCAGAAGACCACTCGACGGGGGAAGCGTGGGGGTAAGAGGAAACGCTCGACAACCTGAGACAATCTGATCTTCAATCTTACAGGTCAAGAACTGCATCCACAAGAAGTAAGTCTGCTTAATAAGGGCTTAAGTTTTGTTCCATATAAAGCCACAGACCCTTTTGTCACAAAGATTGAACTTTTCAAGTTTTTTCAGACACTAAGACTTAAATGCTTCTATAAAAATGCTCCAGTAGATCAAAAAAAAAAACGTGTGTAATGTCCGAGCTAAATTCAAACCTACTAGTACCTTTTGTCCATCTGTATCCAATTCCTCTATTGATACATATTGTAGGCTAGTGGAAAGGGATGTGACTAATTTATTTGATCAGTCATCGTCATTTCAGAACAAAAAGTCTAATTTGACACTTTCTGAAAAAGAGGCTCTTGATAAACTGTGTCGAAATAAAGATATCGTAATCAAACCTGCAGATAAAGGAGGTGGACTGGTGATCCTTCCTCGAGCTCTCTATATTCAGGAGGCTCTTCGTCAATTAGAAAATACCAGCTATTATCAAGTCTTACCATCAGATCCAATGGCCCAGTTTCAGAGGGAGATTGAGATGTTTCTTCAGAAAGCACATGCTCATCTATTGATCTCTGATAAAGAGATGCAATACTTGTTCAATCGTTCAGGCCAGTTTTCTACATCCTACCCAAGGTACATAAAAGCTTGATCAATCCACCAGTGCCCATCCAACTCTTTTAAAACGTGGGTTACCCTATAGTCAATTTTTAAGACTTCATCGTATCTGCTCTAGGAAGGAAGATTTTGATGTTAAAGCCCATAATCTATATACAGATTTTAAATCACATGGATATCCCAATAAGTGGCTTGACAGTGCACTTGAGAAGGTGTGCAGTTTACAAGAACGTGAAGAAAGTAACTTGATCGCAATTAAAAGCAAAAAAAGCTATTCATGCGTTTTTAAATCCACATTCAGTCCATTGAGTAATGATATCAGGAGGATTATTAAGGGTCACTGGCACATCATTCAAAGTGATTAGGTTATTGGTGTTAATTGATGATTGTGATAATTGGATTAAGCTGATGGCTTTGAATTGCTTGTCTTTCTAGAAAGAGGGTGATTGTTTGTTGCATTTTGAGCACTGAGGATAGCAATCTGCTGAAATGTCTGCTCATGCTCCTCTGTTTTTAACTCACTTGCACTTTGCACTTTATTGCACCATGCAATTGATATAATAAATTGTATTTTCCTAGACTTCTTTTTTGGATTCAGTGTGCGGTCAGCCATTTTTTTCTGTTTTGCTCAAGTGTTGATAAAAAAGGAATGCATGAAGCTAGAATAAAACGTTTTTTTTTTTTTTTTTAAAGCAGAGGGTCTGCTCTTTCTTTTATTATATTGCATGCTCAGATATTCATACAACAAAATATTCTATGGGCCATTACATTTTTGTGAAAATTATCAAAAACCCTGGCGGTGGCTGGCAACTTTTTTTTTAAACGCTGGCTGGGAAAGAGTTAAAGGGTACATAACACACACAGTTTCTGACAGTCTCATGTTAATCCTGAGTACCTGTAGAGTAGCATTACATCCTTCATATCTCTGAAGAGTCTTTAGTTTTATCATATTTATAAAAGACAGATACGCTGTACCGATTCTTTCTGAAAACAGCCGAGCTCGTGCAGGTGTGCACTGCAGTGGGCGGAGCTAAAGAGACACGAACACGCACGCACGCACACAAAATACATCATGGCATTATCCCTGGATACATTTCGATTCACTATACGTTCGTGTTGTTTACAGGCACTTACACGCTGATTGCCAACAAAACACAGACATATGATTCAGTTTCACTCACCGCCTGCAGTTTCAACTCGTGACTGGGAACAAACAAACAAACACACTTGCAGAACTCTGTTGCTGCTCCGGAAAAACAAACTTTCCTTAACACTGGGTTATTTGGGAAGCTGAACAAGGTTATCTTTCCCTCACAACCAAAACACACTTCTTTAGTGACATTGTTGATCAACAATGTCACTTCTTGTCAATGTCAATGTCACCCCTTTTGGCCCCGCCCAGCACGTTGTTAGCCCTGGCTCGGCTATTGTTACACCAGTAGACATCAAGTGACTTCATGAGTGAGGCAATTAAAATCAAACATTCAACCAAAACAAGTATAAATGAGTCACTGAATCATACACTTCAAAAATACTGAATCATTAAGGAAAGAAACACCATTACTGTGTGTTGAAGCAGATCTGCTGTGGCTTTGTTTGGTTTGATTTTTATTGCTGGATCAAAAACAGACTGGAAATATTGTCAAAAATGTAAGTTACTCAAAATGATATTCTTGTTTATTGAACTCCAGTAAATAAAAGAAAAATGCATCCTTGTAACTCCAAAAGAGTACATTAGTGCCTACCCACTTTTTCAGCGGTGCTGGTTCTGGAAGTATTTTTTTTTCTATACATTTTTGCCATCATGTTTTATAAAAAAAGTAGTTTTTTTTTTAAAGCAGAGGTGTAAAGAGTACCTGAAAACCATACTTGAGTAAAAGTACAGATTCCTTACAGCGAAAATGAATCCATTACAAGTTACAAGTCACCAATTCCAATACGACTTGAATAAAAGTCTTAAAGTATCTGATTTTAACAGTGCTCAAGTATTTTACTCAACAATGCACTAGTCCTCGACACCTGAGAGACATACCAGTGAAAATAAGAAACAATTGATTTGTAAGATGAGAAATCATGTTTATTTTCTAAAATCAAAATAAAACTAAACCCCTCAATACTGCAATAAATCAAGGTATCTTGAACATCTACAAACTCTCAAGTCTCAGTTAAGCTCAAGTGCACAAAAAGGCCATAAGTAAACCAATATCCTTCAAAAAGGTCTTGTCAATATAGCAGATAAATAAAATAATGTTAAGTAAAATTAAATAGTCAAAGCCTTCTTGCACTGGATGTACTGGTTTCAGTCCTCATCTCATAAATCAAACACTTGCGATTCATCAACTACCTGCTAATGCACTCACATTCATGTAAAGTAGCCTTGTTGACATATTTGGGTAAGTAAAGGCAAAACGCTCAAGATATAGTACCTTCAATGCCCTTAGATGGCAATATAGCTTTTTTATAGCAGAAAAAGTTAGGTGCCATGAAAAAATGTAATGTGTAATTGCATTTCTCAACACAATTGTATTGGAGTAAAAAGTACATTTACATGTTCAAAAATGTAGTCAAGTAGAGAGTAAAAGTTGCTAATATCTTTGATGCTCAGTACAACTACAAAGTAGCCAAAAAGATACTTAAGTACAGTAACTAATTACATTTACTCAAATACTTTACATCACTGGATATAAGCCATGAACCAAACCAAACAGTTAAATAAATAGTTTAATCTGAGAGCTTGTGGTTGTTTATTATAAATCTAAAATTTAATAATTGTGAATAACCACCTATTACATTCAACATTTGGATTTTTTGTTCATCTCTCTGACTGTCTGCACTGCAGCATTGTTCTTTACAGATGGCCAATATGATGTTTAACTTGTTCAGTTGTTGTTCAGCCTTTTCTCAGTTCAGAACGGGACTCTGGGACATGGCGGGATGAATCAAGATAATTGCCTGATTGATTTTTTTTCTCCTGTTCTCTAAGCACTTGGTCAGGCATGATTTGTTTAGGGAGTGAAATGGGTTAGGAGCTTTTAAAACAAACACACACACACACACACACACACACACACACACACACACACACACACAAACACACACACACACACACACACATCATGTCGGTCTCATAGAGGCAAACAGTAGTTCACACAATGTCATTTTGTTTACCTAAATTACATTTGCTGTGACATGCACACACAGTAAGTAGATTTGTGCATCGTGTGTGCTTTACAAACCCCTAACCTAGTTCATTTGTGGAAGCCACATCTTTTCCACCATGTACACACAAATAATTGTGTGTTTGTGCGTCTCAGCTTCTCTTCAAGTCTTGCCGACATTAATAGGACCTGCCCAGGCATAGCTCTTGTCCCACTGAGTGCATCTGAGATGGAGAGCAGATGAGTGGGGAAGGAGAGGCCATTCTCTCACCACCTGATTACAGCGGCTCCTTCAGGAGCAGATGGAACTCACCCTTCATACAAACTCATGCCAGGGGAGTATGAACATGCTCTCTGTCTCTGTAGACGGAGAGTTGCGAACCCTCTATAAATATAACAAAACATTGAAATGCAAAACTGATCCATGTCCTGGTTGTGTGAGACCCATGAACCAGAAATGAATACAGAGCTGTTCTTCTCTTACAGTGGCTCAGCGACTGGAGAAAAAGCAGAGGTGGTATTTGGTACTGACAAATTTACAAATTTGAGCAGAAAGGTCAGAATAGATACAAATGAGGGTCAAGGTTTAGCATTTTATGCCAGTCAATGTTTAATGCATGCTAACTGACCATCTGAATAAAAATCAACACAAAATAAAAACAACCTATTTACTTCCAAATAAAGAAAATACCTTTAATAATTTGCTCTGCTTCTGAAATTATTTGCATTCAGTCTGGCTGGATTTTGTAATGTAACGGCCACTTTTCACAACCCATTTCCTAATGGATTAAATGAAGTCCTGCCCTACATTTCTCATCAATGAATGTGTTTTTTCACTCAGAAATAATAATCAGATTACATAAGTAAAATGGGTTGCAAACAGCAATTAATTTTGTCATTCAAAAAGGTTGCTGTACATTTATGATGCTACTGTACATTTATGATGCTACTGTAAAATGTTTTGTTTACAAGTTTTTTATATTTTTGAAAGAAGTCTTTTATGCTCACCATTGATCAAAAAATGCAATAGAAAATATTGTAATATGAAACATTATAACCTATAATTATCTATTTTAATGTATTTTAAAATGTAATTTATTCCTGTCATGCAAAGCTGAATTTTCAGCATCATTACTACAGTCTTCAGTGTCCTTCTAATATGCTAATATGCTAATATTCTAATATGCTGATTTGATGCTCAAGAAGCATTTCTGATCATCAATGTTAAAAACAGTTGTATATATGCTGAAAGCATTCTTTAGAAATGTTGGCCCATATTGATAGGATAGCATCTTGCAGTTGATGGAGATTTGTGGGATGCACATCCAGGGCACGAAGCTCCCGTTCCACCACATCCCAAAGATGCTCTATTGGGTTGAGTCTTCAACTGTCCAATTTTGGTGAGCTCGTGCAAATTGTAGCCTCTTTTTCCTATTTGTAGTGGAGATGAGTGGTACCCGGTGGGGTCTTCTGCTGTTGTAGCCCATCCGCCTCAAGGTTGTGCGTGTTGTGGCTTCACAAATGCTTTGCTGCATACCTCGGTTGTAACGAGTGGTTATTTCAGTCAAAGTTGCTCTTCTATCAGCTTGAATCAGTCGGCCCATTCTCCTCTGACCTCTAGCATCAACAAGGCATTTTCGCCCACAGGACTGCCGCATACTGGATGTTTTTCCCTTTTCACACCATTCTTTGTAAACTCTAGAAATGGTTGTGCGTGAAAATCCCAGTAATTGAGCAGATTGTGAAATACTCAGACCGGCCCGTCTGGCACCAACAACCATGCCACGCTCAAAATTGCTTAAATCACCTTTCTTTCCCATTCTGACATTCAGTTTGGAGTTCAGGAGATTGTCTTGACCAGGACCACACCCCTAAATGCATTGAAGCAACTGCCATGTGATTGGTTGATTAGATAATTGCATTAATGAGAAATTGAACAGGTGTTCCTAATAATCCTTTAGGTGAGTGTATATATATATATATATATATATATATATATATATATATATATATATATGAAATAAATGTTTTTCTCTAGTTCATGTTGGCCACAATTATTGGCACCCAATTATTGCAACATCCTTTTCCCAAGATAACAGCTCTTCATACAGAATCTCTCCAGATCCTCCAGATTTCCAGCTCCATGTTGGTTCTTCTTCTCTTCAGTTCACCCCACTCATTTTCTATACGTTTTAGGTCAGGGAACTTGTTTTAGTGCTCAATGACACATTTGTGGGTTGATTTTGATGTTTGTTTTGGATCATTGTCCTGATGGAAGATCCAACCATGGCCCATTATAAGATTTCTAGCAGAAGTCAAGTTTAGATTATTTTATCTGTTGGTATTTGCTAGGATCCATGATACAAGGTATCTGAACAAGATGTTCAGGACCTTCAGCAAAAAAATAGGCCCACAACATTAAAGATCCAGCAGTATATGTAACCCTAGACATGAGGTACTTTTTATCCCTATTTGCACCAAACACATCTGGTGGGTTTGCTCTTTTTTAGTTTCATCTGTCAATAGAACCAGTTCTCTTTTAAAAAAGTCCAGTCGTGTCTGACAACTGAATATGCTGGAGTTTGTTTTTGGACCTCACAAACAACTGCTGTTTGATAAAATGAAAATCAAAAGGATAAACAATGCAGATTTATTTTCACAGCCGCCTTTCCTCATATTTACCAAGGGTGCCAATATTATATTGGAGGACATTGTATTTTATATTAAATTATACAATTCTGTAACATTATAAAACTTTAATGTCATTTTTGATCAATTGAATGCATCCTTGCTGGATAAAAGTATTAATTTTCTTTACAAAATAATAGTATTTTTTTTTTTACTGAGCCCTGTTATGATTACTGTTATAAGCATAGCTCACACTGTTCATTAGAGTAGAAAAGGTGGCTGAATACTGATTACGCATTAACACTTGTGTTACTGATGTCATGCTTGTGATGTCATAACCGTGACCATTTTTTTGTCAACTTGTTTTGGCAGCTGTAGTATTAGTTTTTTTTTTAATTGCTTAAACACAATTTCTCAAAATAATTTCTCAACTCAAGTACCACTTTTAATGTGTGAGCAATTTTAAAAACGGTAATAAATGGTCTGGGTTTAATGGGAAGGGAGCTGTAAGACCACAGATGCCCTGACTGCAAGACTATAGGATGTCATGAAGAACAAAAAAGAAAAAGCACAATAACATGACACCTTATATATCACCATGTCTTTTGGGAGGCCCCAAAATATACTGGTGAAGTTATTTGATGTAAAACAACTCATGCTTTACGAGGTCATACTTTTTGCTTTTCATAACATGGACCCGTTATTCCCGGTCTTCTGGCTTTTAGTCTAAAACAAGCTATGCTGGCCTTCCTGTGGATCCTCATGGCCTCGGCTGGCTTTGGAAGGGTTGGTAGGGATGATTCTCCCAGATTTCAGTGGCTTTCTTCAGCCTCAGGGTTTTAAAGTCTTTGCTGCTTTTTCCACCTGCTTTGTGGTGAACACTTAAAATACATTCACCCCAGCAATAGTGTCTAGGTCAACAGACGTAAACTGTCACTGAAAGTAGAGGTCTGCATTCCCGCAGCTCTTGACCCGATCAGTTTTTTTGCGGCACGGGAGTACATTTCCAAATCAAAGACGGCAGTTTCAGTGGACAGTCTGATAATAGCCCGGCCACTCCCAACATCCTTTGACAACAGCGTATCCGCGCTTGAACTTGAAGTGAACACAATTTTCTGCAATGGTGGCGTTCACACAGTTCCCAGTTCCCTGCCCTGAACCTGGCAATATATGTTCTTTGCATCATGTCCACGAGAGCACCTTCAGAGAGAACATTTAGCCTTTGTCGGATTTTGGAGGAGAGACATTCGGTAATGACATTCTGTTCTTGCATGGATGTTAAAAAAGATATTTCATTTTGCAGTAGCTATAGCTAGTAAGCCGACAGTTTTCGTTTATTTGTATTTTTGGCTTATAATTTTGAGTGACAGATGTCGTATTTGATTTAGCCATTTTATTTTTTAGTATTTGATTTTTCTCTGTGACATTTTTTACGGTTTTGACAGTATCATGATAAGACAAGATAACATAAAATTATTGTATAGCCAAAATTTTATATTTGTTATCCCAGTCACTCTTTCTTCAGGGGAAATTTAGCGGGATCGGTTGGGTCAGGAAGAAAATAATTCTAAATGCTAAGCAGGAGCGGGTGGGTGTGGAATAGGACCTAGTGTGAGCGGGACGAAAAAAACTGTCCCGTGCAGACCTCTAACTGAAAGTACTCTATGACAATGAAGAGTGTTTTCTGTAGATTCAAAATGTCATGTACTAAATCGGGCATGAGAAACAAGCGGCTTATAAACCCCTAACATTAAACTGTAATATTTACTATTTTAAAATGTATTTTATTCCTGTGATGGCAAAGCTTTATTTTCAGCATCATTACTCCAGTCTTCAGTGTCACATGATCCTTCAGAAATCATTCTAATGTGCTGATTTTCTGCTCAAGAAACATTTCTTATTATTATCAATGTTGAAAACTTATTTGTGGAAACTGTGATCCTTTGTTCATCCTTTTTTATTATGATTTTTTTTAAAACAGAAATGTTTTGTAAGAATGTAAATGTCACTTTTGATCAATTTAATGTGTCCTTGCTGAATAAAAGCTTATCTTTTCTTTGTTCAAGTCCCTAACTACGGTGGCCCAGTAGTATAAAATACAACGACATTTATAAAGCTAACATATTTCATTGATTTTGTTGTGGCTTGTTTTCATTGTGTTGTGGTTTGTGTCCGTTGTGTTGTGAACTTATGTTGGCTTTTTAAATTTCATTGTGTTGTGCACTACTGGGCCACCGTACCTAACCCTTGGTACGAGCAATGGCACTGGTGATTCTTGTCTTAGCAGATTCTTCTAATGAAGTGCTGTCAAAATGTGAGGAACTGTAAATTATGCAGACAACATGGCACAAGTAAAATTAAGTTATACTGAAATGATAGCATTTGAGCTGTCGTTAGCACTTATATATATAATGATCCAGTATATATCCCTAGGACAAGACCAAATTTATTTCCACTATAACAATGTCTGATTTTGCCTGCAAATGGGTTTAGGAAGGAAGGAAGCAAGAGAGAGAAATCAGCACACTTCAAATTTTCTCTTTCCCCATATCTGAAATTTCAAAGGAGGGGTTTGAGGGTCCTCAAGGGCCAGTTCTCTGATAAACTAAATTAAAGAAATAAAACTTATTTCACTGTTCGAGCAGTCTAGTTGGTAGACAGGTAGTTAATTAGGAACTATCTATTAAACCTATGGGATCACTGACACTGGGCCAGGAGGACCCTCGAGGCCCCAGCTGACCGAAACAACATACTGGCCATCCTGATGCTTGACAGCAGTCTTTTTGCCTACCTCAGGTTATTTAATTCAGTCATTACTACTCTCAGTCATTACAGGCCCAGAACTTTCTATTTTATTGTCCCACTTCACAGGCATACTTCTGAGGCTGCTTGCACTTTTCAACCCCTGCTAGAGGCTTTTTTTTTTTTTTTAGAAAAGAGGAGAAAATGGTGCAAATACAATTTTGTGAAATTCTTTGTTTGCCACAAACAACTTAAACTTAAAACCATTATCTCTGGTAATTTACTCAACTGAATCAATCTGAATTTTTTTCTCAAGTTTAAAATAAAATAGTGCTTACTCTTTACAAAGAAAAATAGAGTAGATTTTTTTTCTCAGATATTTTCACCAAGTGGCTCTGTTCCAAACCCTATAGAGAGAACTGTCTTGCTGTCTACTGATTTAACCTTCTACACTTGCTGGCATTATTATTCGAGCTGATAGAAAGGCAACAGTAACTCAAATAACCACTCGTTACAACTAAGGTCTGCAGAAGAGCATCTCTGAATGCACATGTCCAACCTTGAACCAGATTGGCTACAGCAGCAGAAGACACACCCACTCCTGTAAGCCAAGAACTGGAAACTGAGGCTAAAATTCACACAGGCTCACCAAATCGGACAATAGAAGAGTGGAAAAACATTGCCTGGTCTGATGAGTCTCGATTTATGCTGCAACATTCAGAAGGTAGGGTCTGAATTTGGTGTAAACAACATGAAAGCATGGCTCCATCCTGCCTTGTATCAGCGGTTCAGGCTGTTGATGGTGTAATGGTGCATGGGACATTTTTCTTGACACACTCTGGGGCCCCTTAGTACCATTTGAGCATTGTTTAAATGTCACAGCCTACCTGAGTATTGTTGCTGACCATGTCCACCCCTTTATGACCACAGTCTACCCATCTTCTGATGGCTAATTCCAGCAGGGTAACGCACCATGTCACAAAGCTCAAATCATCTCAAACTAGTTTCTTGAACATGACAATGAGTTCAATATACTCTAATGGCCTCCACAGTCACCAGATCTCAATCCAATAGAGCAGCTGACAAATCTGCAGCAAATGTGTAATGTTTTCATGTCAGTATGGACCAAAATCTCAGAGGAATGTTTCCAGCATCTTGTTGAATCTATGCCACGTAGAATTAAGGCAGTTCTTAAGGCAAAATAGGGTCCAACCCTAGTAGCAAGGTCTACCTAATAAAGTGGCCAGTGAGTGTAAGGTGGCATCCTACACTCTCAGAAAAAAAGTTACAAAAGCTGTCACTGGGGCGGTAACTTTTCAAAAGGTACACTTTTGTTCTTTTTAGGTACTAATATTTACCTTTATGGTAACAATATGCACTCTTTAGGTACAAAGATGTACCTTTTGAAGAGGTACCACCACAGTGACAGCTTTTGTACCTTTTTTTTTTTCTGAGAGTGTAAAGGCCAATTCACACCTCACGGACAGATGCAGACCAATGCCAACAGTAACCAGATTACAGCACGTCACTTCTCAGACATTCCAAGACCGACAAATGCTGATTCAGCATGTTCAATCGGCGAAAACAAGTGTGTTAAATAAAGTTTTACAGATATTAAACAGACAGTCTTCTAATAATCTGGTAGTTGACATGTAGTTGCAAAGTTACTTATAGTTATTAAAATGGTGGACCCAAAAGTGGACCCAATTTTCTTATCAGAGAAAACACCCCTGGTCCTTTGAAAACAAATCTCATGGTCTACACAACTAAATTACCCAGATTACATCTATAATATTATGTTTCTAGATTGATCAACAGCTTCTTACTCTCCATTATCCATGTCCTTAGGCAATTATCCGTAATTCATAAGTCACATATCTTATTATTAAGCATGAAGGCTGTTTAGAGATTATGCAAACTTCTGTTTATTGTCTAGATGCTGTTTACACAAATGAGTATGCCATGCTACAAAACACCTGGCAAAATCATGTTTGTTTAACGTTTACTGATCAAAACAATTATGAGACACAGCTAAAAAATAACCCTTGTGTCACATGCTTGTCTGTTTATGTTAGGTGTGTTTGACATCGGCGAGAGCAGTCGCGTGCAGGCGGGGAGGAGCTGCAAACGGAGACGTGAAGTCGGACACTTTCTGCTTCCCGTAGTGATGCTCGCGCTATATTTGCATACTTTATCACAGCTGAAGTTAAATAAATGCAATATTTGTCAAATACACAGATGTTTCAGAGAAATTTTCATTCAATATTTTATGTACTGCATAATACAGTGTCTGTTTGTATAAGAATGAAGTTCAACATAAGCCTACGCTATTAATGTAGTGGTGTATAGTTTTATTTTGATAAACATGACACATTATAACATCGCAACTACATGAAAAGAGGTTTTACCGTTATAAACTGATTTGTGAGCATTAGTGGAGCTAAAGGTTTTAGAATAAACACGAAAAACACGTGATCACTGTCATGCGGTGAATCCGGCCAATCATGGAACAGCTGTGTCGTCATCAGAGTTCGTGCAGCCTGGTGCAGCCGCTCTTGAGAAGCTGCACCGGCTGTATTAGCCGGCTGCTCTCGAATCGCTCTCGCGGTACTTTGATGCCATACGTCACTGTCACGTGGCCTCGGCGCTGGCTCAAGTCGGACAAAATTTCGAACTGGCATGCACCGCTTCAAGTCAGCCGTCGATCGGTCTGCGCATCGCTGCATCAAGTTGAACAAGCCTGTTGTCTTCCTGTTTCCATGTCACGTGTTCCTTTGTTCTAGTTTTCCCACCACTCGTCTGTCGTCATGGTCATTATTAGTTAATATGTTCCAGCTGTGTGTTATCACCCTCGTTTGTGTTCTCTATTTAAGTCCTGCCTTTTTCAGTCACTCGTTGTCCGGTATTGTATGTCCTACATTGTGTTTAACGTGTGGCTTTTCTATAGTGATGGCGAAGTGAAGCTTTCTGAAATAGTGAAGCTTAGTTTAGCACAATTGTATCAGAAAAAGTAATTACTCGAAGCTTTTTAAATCTGAGCTCAATGATGACCTCTGCTGGAGAAAGCGAGGGAAAGCGCTGTGTCGCAAAATGTTTCGCGACCAACGCATTATCTTAGAAGCAAAAATGAATTATGGATAGGTGAATAAATGAATGAATTAATCAATATATTAAATACATGAAAATCTGTTCCATTGCATACTACTAACCCAATAAAGATAACATTTTGTATTGTAAATGTGGATATTTTTCCTGTTTGTAAACAAATATAACTCATGAATAGAGGAAGTAGGCTAAATGAATGCAGGTGCATACACACACACACACACATGTTGGTGCACCAATCATTATGAAGACATTCCATAGACGTAATGGTTTTAAACTGTATATACATTCTATCTACCTACACTACCCCTACCCCTACCTCTAAACCTACCCATCACAGGAAACATTCTGCATTTTTAAATGTTTAATAAAACATTGTTTAGTATGTTTTTAAAGCTATTTTTATTATGAGGACACAGGAAATGTCCTCATAAACCACGTTTACGTTGTAATACCAGTGTAATACCCATGTCATTATACAAATTTGTGTCCTCATAAATCACATAAGCATGCACACACACATTCACATGATTATAGCCTACAGACCAACAGTGTACTGTAGGACAGATGGGCAAGACTTATGGAGGATTTGTGCTTAATGAGCATTGTAAGAAGTGTTCTTTAGAATGACTGGTGCTTGGGGAGAGGGTAGTGCTTTAAGTGTTTTGAATAAATGTGTGTAATTTTCACAAAGTCTCGCAACAATAAACTCTCCTAAACTTGTGCAATACAACAAACAGTCCAATGCAACGCAACGCAATACACCTTAACAACCCACAAGGCCGCGCCCTGTGTCGCGCATTTTTAAACCTTTTTGAATCAGAGTACAAAGCAGTCACGTGGGTGTGTGTGAAACGAAGCTTCGGACGTCATTGGCCACATGATTTTGATAGAACGGATCAAGCATCGATACAAAGCTTCACTGAAAATCGTTTCATTTTTTTGACACGCTTTGGAGCTTTGGTGTCACTGTTAACATCACTACTGTTCTTCCTGTGTACTCACCTGAGAGATCCTTCTACAATAAACTCCATTTGTAAAACTGAATCTGTCCTCCTTCGTCTTCCTGCCTGCGCTAAACCCTGACACCTTAATCTAGTCAATGCACAGACACCCAACTAAAATGAATGCCCTTCTCAAGGTCACTGCCCATCAATAATTGGAAATAACCGGTTATGGTCCAAATGACCGCTATTACCTACAGATGCTGCAATTAAAGGGCTTCAGGGGCAGTATCTTGATTTCGGTATTTTATTGGTAATTAACTGTGAAACACAACAAAGATTAATTTAATTGTGGCACATCTGAAACAACGAGAAGGAAATGTCAGGTGGTAATAGCTGTATTTCTTGGGAGTGTGTTCTTGGGTAAAGCATTAATTAGGAAGCACCACACTGCAACAGGAGAGGTAATTTTAGCGATATAGTAAAGAACCTGACTATTAATGGCACTTTACTCAGCATGCATATGACAAAACATACTAAATCTTTCATCCCAGCACAGCCAGTGAATGATTCCATTCCATTAGATGTAATGAAAATGAAACAAAAGAGTAATAGCTAAATAAATGTAGAATAAAATGAATGGAATATAGCCTGGAACATGTTTGAAGCTTTGAACAAGAGCTATAAAAAGCATTTGGCATCACTTTATATAATATATAATACGTTTTTACATTTTCCAAAAAACATCATTTAGTATGATTTATAAGACTCATGTGAACCAAAGTCTTGTCCAAACAACATCAAATATATAAATAAAATTATTTTAATTTCTGAAGGATATGACACTGCAGACTGGAATAATGGCTGCTGAAAATTCAGCTTTATATATGAGAACTTCAGATACAAAAAATAGTATATATAGTAAAAATTTTATATATATATAAAATATATAAAAAAATGTTTTTCTCGTCTTTTGTTGTTTGATTAACGTTATCACAGAGACGGCATCAAGAAAATCTGCCGTCAACGACATAACCGACTGTGTTTATGAGAGTATTTTGACATTTTTGTGTGTATTTGTCCATTCGTGTGCTGTGCAAAAAGACGAGGAAGAGAACTCCGTTCATTATCACGCACTATTCATTCACCATGAGAAGCCATTGTGTTTTCACGTGTGTGTGTGTGTGTGTATGTGTGTGTGTGTGTGTCTGCAGCACAGAAAACAGGGCATGTGTGTGTGTGCAGCGGTTAAAAAAAAAATCACAATAAAATGCGCACACAGTAACCGATAAGCGGAATCAAAAATCAAAAATCTAAAATCTTATCGAATCACTGGTTATGGGCAATTTGGAACCCGTTCTAAAATGGAATCGGTTCTCGATACCCATCCCTAGTTGGGGGTAACGCAGTAACTCGAGTTATGTAATTAGATTACTTTTTTAAGTAACTAGTAAAGTAACGCATTACTTTTTTCAAATAAGTAACGCAAGTTACTTTGTTTTCCTATGCATTGACTGACAGCTCTCATTCCCCATGTTGAGAGAAATCAGTTTATAGTACATGATTTCACAGAGGAACTGTGGATTCAGAATTTCCGGATGAACAGATCAACCTTTTTTGAGTTATGTAATGCAATAGAGCATTCTCGTCTTCTGTCCAAACATATCGCGCCATCTTTAAGGAATGATCATGTGACTTTTATGTACGCCAGGTGACCTGTAAATGCGGAAAAATTTTTTTTTTTAATATTTTTCAAAATATTCCTTTTTTGAATTGCCTGAAAAACCACCTCATGCAAGCGTAAAAACCTTTTTGGAGTTTTTGTGATATATGGGACGCGTTTCCATTGGGCGTATTTTCAATTAGCGCAATTTGAAGGATAATGGAAACATAGCTATTGTAACGATTTTCTTTAGCCTTAGAATATGTAGAATTATGAGGTTGATCAACCCAACCCGATAAAGTGGATTTTTGCATATAAAGAGCACGCCAATTGATACACAGAGCCAGGAGATTGGGTTGTCTTGTTTAGTTAAAAATCTCTTTAAACAGGATAAAAACTCGACAATTGAAAGCCGGCTCACATGCACGCCGTCATTCATCTTGAAATCATACGATTCTATTGCCGTCTTCTGATTGGTTCTGCAAACTTAGAGGCTTTTGCTGGCAAAGGGAAGTGGCATTTAGATGTTTCTGCCCACAAACCGGCTGAATGGGCTGAGGCTGGGATTTAGCGGGTTTAAAGCAAAAGTATTTGATGAACATATACTATGTGCGGAAAGCATTCGCTCAATATAGTTATCTAATTTTTGACGAAGGTGGCGTTTAGTGTCTTTTACATCTGAAGTCTTCATATATATCTCAACATTGCTTATTTGCTTATAAATCTTTACCACAATGGCCAGTATACATATATGATGTGAAATAGCCTCAATTTAAACACCACTGGTTGTTGCACGTAAATATCTGCTTTGTAATATGCGGAAATGCAAGACATTTGAGAGTGAAGATCATTGAATAATGACTTACATTTAGGTCTGTTACTCACATAAATATATATCGCACACAAGACTACTTTTATGATACTTGTAAGGTGTTTTTCATTATTCTGGGGTTTATCACAGTCACTTTCATTGTATGGAAAAAAGAGCACTCATTGAAAGAAAGTCAAACATGTTTGGAACAACTAGAGGGTGAATAAATGATGACAGAGGTTTCATTTTGGGGTGAACTAAGTTCTAATTTCTTATTAAATAAATAGTGTGAGTTTCACTTGACAGAACAGGACGTTAGCTCAAATCCTACCTCATTTGGAAGATGCTGAGGAAAAATGCTTACTTACACAATTTACACAGACATAGAAATGGGGTATTAAAAGGATACAAATGAGAGAAAGAAAGAGTGAGAGAGAAAATTGGCCTTCCTCAGAGTCAGGCAGAGCAGCTGTCATGACAAGTGAGCAGATTACCTACATGGGCAGCAAGGAGAAATCTAGTAGTTTGCACAACTAGGCAAGAGAAAAAGAAAACAGCAAGCTCTTCTCTGACAGGACTGTAGTTTAAAATCAAGACCTGAGGCTATATCTCTGTAGCCACACATTATGCTCAGACTGGGCTTAACAGAGATTTGTCTTAGAGCCGTTCTTCCATGCTACACCAGCCTCCTTCACTGGGCTTTGACTGCAAAGAGATACAGAGTGATATATAGAATGCATATTTGGATCCACTGGGAAAACAAAAAGTAAAAATCAAAGTCAACTTCAATGTTACAGGGCCTGAACATAAAGTTTGATTTGGAGATACAAAGCAGAGACAGACTTTTACCAAATACAGCCTCAGTGGTACACAGTTGAGTTTCAGAAAAAGGCACACAAATATGGCTTCCACAGAAAGAAGAAATCTGTGGTCTATGCAAGGGGCACTTTGTCCGAAAAGGCAAACTTGGATGAGAGAATAATAATAATAAAAAAAGAAAACAAAATATGAGCTGACTTTAGTATGACCTTTGGTTTTGTTGTATTTAAGAAACTATTTCTATAAAAGGGTACACAAGACTTTCAGTAAAATACTCTTGTCAGACCAGGCACTTAAAATTTATTTAAGCATGACCAAGATTTGAAAAATAAAATTTCCTCCCATCCTAAAGTTTTTCCACCTCCGTACATTTGCAACCAGTCAAAAGTTTGGAAACTGTACTATTCTGATTGTTTTTGAAAGAAGTCTCTTCTGCTCACCAAGGCTGCATTTATTTGATGCAAAATACAGCAAAAACAGTATTATTGTGAAATATTTCTACAATTTAAAATACTTTTTTTCTATTTGAATATATTTTTAAATATGCAATTTATTTCTGTGATTCAAAGCTGAATTTTCAGCATCATTACTCCAGTCTTCAGTGTCACATGATCCTTCAGAAATCATTCTAATATGTCGATTTGCTGCTCAAGAAACATTTATGATTATTATCAATGTTGAAAACATTTTTTTCAGGATTATTTAATGAATAGAAAGTTCAAAAGAACAGGATTTATCTGAAATATAAAGCTTTTGCAACAATATAAATGTCTATATTGTCACTTAATCAATTTAATGCATCCTGTATTCATTTCTTTAAGTTCTTCCCCTTAGGTTAGGGTTAGTAGAATAAAGTTCTATTTGAAGTTCTATTTCATTTTTTTGCTTAGGAGTAAAAGGAAATTTGAAATATGTGACCATATATAGACCTTATTCAGAGCAGTGCTATGACGGGTATGAAAGTGAGGCTGTGAGGGATAGACTGTTAACTTACCATGACTTACCAGTAGAATATCGAAAGGAAGTGTTACTGAGCATGTTACCGTTGTAGTAACCACCAGGCCACTGCTCCAAAAATTTGAAATGTGAGAACATTAATGATTCCAGCACAAAGTTGAAAAGTTTGGAATCAGAGAACAAACAGGACAAAACACATCTTCCTTCTTGACAACACTTTCCAATTGACAAACCTATCCCATGATCCCCAGCAGCACTGTGTGCTCTGAAAGATCTGAATCTAAGCTCTCTGTGAGTGGAGGTCACTGTGTTTGTTTAGCTCTACATTATCACCTGGCTCTGCTAATGAGATGAATTATAAATCCTGGAGTGGCTGTCCTCTGATAACACAGCAGTGTTTTTTGGGGGGAAAGAATGTGCTTGCAGACATCTGCCTTGGTGATCTCACTCATTAGAAGGGGACAGAAGATCAGTCTGTGACCAACCCTGCTGGCCTCTCCAGTGGGCCGTGAAAGGACGAGAACAAGGATAGCACAGACGTCGCCTACTATGCACCTTTTAACTGCTTCACTGCCTAATATGACAGCTTTTCTGTATTTGTAGTGTCATAGCTGTTTTTAAGCAACAAATACACTAAAATAATGACAAAAACACTCAGATAACGGTTTTCGCACCAAAAACAGTACTATTTCTGATCGTTTTAGTCATATTGAGCTTTGTAAGAATATTATCCATCCAGATTTCTTGGTAACACTTTATTTCGATGGTCCACTTTAGACATTCTACTAACTATAAGTAACTTTGCAACTACATGTTAACAAGTCATTAAAGTATTAGAAGACTGTCTGCTTAATACTGTATCTACTAACTCTTTATTGTGATGGTCCCCCAACAGACAATCTACTGACTATAAGTAACTTTGCAACAACATGTCAACTTATTCTACTAACCTGAACCTAACCCTAACCTAACAGTCTACTTGTCATGAAGGGCTGCAGTAAATGCACGACTACGCAGCAGGATGGAGGAGCTAAGGGGAAAGGAAAGAAGCCAGCAGTGGGGGGCCCTAAGGACTGGCTGGCTTAGGTAGAGGAGGTGGGAAAGGGAGGCTGTGTGGGACCATCAGCCATGAAGGAGACTTAGAGCTGGGCGGGACCAGCATAGATGCAGGAGACTTGGAGCTGGACGGATCCTGCGGAGACACAGGAGACTTGGCGATGGGAGGCTTTGGGAAATAACCTTTTCCAATTCCTCAAACAATTGCATTTGGACCTGGCGCAGTTCACCCTCAGCGGTGGAAGTATGGGCGGGGCTCCATCCCATGCTTCATACCCCATTAAATGCTCTCCTTACAGAACGATGTTCACGCTCCGGGGCGATGCTTGGTTAAGACGTCTGCTCTGGCCCTGGCTTTGAGGAGGGCTCAGGCTCCGTATCTGCTGTGGGCTCTAGCTTTACGTCTGTGATGGCCGTGGCTAAGGTCTGGCTGGGGTCCAGAGTGGGGCTGCTGTTGGTTTCAACTGCAAGGCAGACAGTCAGATGTGAGATGTTGTTAGCCAGCACCCACTCCACAAATCTAGCGAAGATCCCCCAAGGACCATCCCCGGGCAGGCGTGCCTTCGTTCGCTCGTTCAAGATGCATAGGAAGCGATCAGGGATGTTACTGAGGCACATGTGTGTTCCTTGATGGAGCAATGTTCTTGCTCTAAACAGAGCATACAGACGGCCGTTAAGTCCATCTTCTTTTGGTTCAGTGTTCTGACATGAAGGACTGCAGTAATCGCTTGGCGATTGAAAAACACAATAGCTATATATAGTTCATGCTCTTTATTATGTACATAAATGCTCCAAAGTGAACATATTTAGACAGGTTTTGAACCCTGTTTTGTTTTTAGGTAGTACTTTATTTTGATGGTCCCTTTTGAACATTCTGTTGACTATAAGTAACGTTGCACCTATGTGTCAACTAACTCTAGTAGACTTGTGTAATATTTGTAGTGTCATAGCTATTTTTAAGCAACATACACTAAAATAATGACAAAAACAATCAGAAAACGGTTTTCGCAACAAAAAACAGTGCTATTTCTGATCGTTTTAGTCATATTGAGCTTTGTAAGAATATTATCCATCCAGATTTCTTGGTAACACTTTATTTCGATGGTCCCCTTTAGACATTCTACTAACTATAGGTAACTTTGCAACTACATGTCAACTACCAGTCATTAAAGTATTAGAAGACGTTCTGCTTAATATCTGATAACTCTTTATTGTGATACTCCCCCAAAAGAAATTTTACTAACTAGCAGGGCTTGACATTAACATTTCAGCTGTGGCGTGTAACACAGTCACTCTGAATAGCAACTTTGGCTGGTTAAATTTTTATTGTAGTCTTCTCCTAAGACATCTTTTATAATCGCGTTGCACATTATAACCAATCACACTTGATTCTGTTGATCTTATGAATGCAATGTCAAATAATTAGAGACGTTCAGATACTGCCTGTCCATATGCCCTACAGCTTTCTAGTGAAAATGCTGAGTGGCTAGTAACTTTGGAAAACCACTAGCGACAGTAACTGATGAGCAAAAAAGTTAATGTCAAGCCCTGCTAACTAGTAACTTTTAAACTACATGTCAACTTATTCTAACTCTAACCCTACCATTCTACTAATACTCATCTAGTAGGTGCAACATTACTTGTAGTCAACATAATGTGTTAAAGGGACCATCAAAATAAAGTGAAACCAAAAAGTCCAGTACAAATGTTACTGCCGCTCATCAACGGCAGCTGTCAGAATGGCTAAGAGACAAGAATAGTTCTCCATAGGCTAGATCGTCACATTTAGGGTGAATTCAGGGTGATTGGGATCACCAATCACCCTGAACTCACCCTAACGCTCTGTCCGACCTTCGAGGCTTTTGAAGGCTGAGTTTTTCAAAGGATGCATGCAGCCTCTGAATTGGGACACAGCTTTTATTTGCAATATAACTCAGAACACTCAGGAGATATCAGGAAAAACACTTGAACACAACCACATCATACAAAGACACTGAACAAAGGGAACTAGGGGTTTAAATACACAGAACTAAGTTATTAACAAAACTAGAACCAGGTGCACACTTTATTAATCAGGAACCATGAAAACTAACAATGAATGAGAACACTACTACAGTCTACTAATACTCTGAGTTACATAGTTTACATGTTGCAAAGTTACTTATGTTTAATAGAGTATCTAAAGTAGACCATCAAAATAAAGATTAACTGATTTCTTTTCTGACATCTCTGTTACTGGTCAGGTCACATATTTTGCTCACCCAATAGCAAGTTCAGAACAAGTCATTTTTGCTGTAAAATCCAACAGTGATTCTAACTGACACTTTTTAGTTAACTTTACTTAATGTCTTAACTTAATTGTAAAAATCTAGTAATCTGTACTATTCGCGTATTCCTTGTTTACTCAGAAAACCCAAGTTAAGATTAATTGATTGGTTTGAGTGCCATTTTGTCAACCAAAAAAAAAAAAAAAACTCTCACCATTGTGGTGATGAGTGTTCAGTTTGGTTGGGCACATTCATATTATTATAACTCTCTTCCTATTGATGCAGCGATGCAACAAGAAATTACAGTTATTTGGTTTCAAAGGAAGAGAAGTTATAAATAGATTGCTTTTAAAAGTTGACCTAGCTTCTGACTGAATAATTAACTATAGTTAATGATTTAGTCAGAAATTAAGGTTACCTTTTAAAATTAACCTATGTAATATTTCCCTTTATGTCGTATAATTATTGTTTACAATTTTAGTGCTACACCTGTGAAACTTTTAATTGGGTTGATATAATCCCTCTATATTTGTAACAATATCTTGCAATTGACCATGCTTGATTCACACACAGACTTCAACATTCAGCATGCAAAACACAACAATGCTAACAACAACTAAGACATTTAACTGGTAGCTATACTAAGTCAAGAGTAAATCTAAAGTAAAAGATCAAGTACTCTATACAGTTCTTTTTTAGTTACTAGAACTCTTGTATATGTGAAGTATACTAACTAAGCATTTGTTAGCACAACATACTATTCCTATTTTACTTTTTTTTTTTTTTTTAAGGCAATCGGTTTGCATGCTTCTTTTAAGTAAGTCTAACTAATTAGATTTTACAGTGTGGTTTCAATAAATGCTCTTTTTGGACTGGAGAGGAAGTTTTGAGTTCTAAAATGGACAGTATATACACTCACCTAAAGGATTATTAGGAACACCTGTTCAATTTTTCATTAATGCAATTATCTAATCAACCAATCACATGGCAGTTGCTTCAATGCATTTAGAGGTGTGGTCCTGGTCAAGACAATCTCCTGAACTCCAAACTGAATGTCAGAATGGGAAAGAAAGGTGATTTAAGCAATTTTGAGCGTGGCATGGTTGTTGGTGCCAGACGGGCCGGTCTGAGTATTTCACAATCTGCTCAGTTACTGGGATTTTCACGCACAACCATTTCTAGAGTTTACAAAGAATGGTGTGAAAAGGGAAAAACATCCAGTATGCGGCAGTCCTTGATGCTAGAGGTCAGAGGAGAATGGGCCGACTGATTCAAGCTGATAGAAGAGCAACTTTGACTGAAATAACCACTCGTTACAACCGAGGTATGCAGCAAAGCATTTGTGAAGCCACAACACGCACAACCTTGAGGCGGATGGGCTACAACAGCAGAAGACCCCACCGGGTACCACTCATCTCCACTACAAATAGGAAAAAGAGGCTACAATTTGCACGAGCTCACCAAAATTGGACAGTTGAAGACTGGAAAAATGTTGCCTGGTCTGATGAGTCTCGATTTCTGTTGAGACATTCAGATGGTAGAGTCAGAATTTGGCGTAAACAGAATGAGAACATGGATCCATCATGCCTTGTTACCACTGTGCAGGCTGGTGGTGTAATGGTGTGGGGGATGTTTCCTTGGCACACTTTAGGCCCCTTAGTGCCAATTGGGCATCGTTTAAATGCCACGGCCTACCTGAGCATTGTTTCTGACCATGTCCATCCCTTTATGACCACCATGTACCCATCCTCTGATGGCTACTTCCAGCAGGATAATGCACCATGTCACAAAGCTCGAATCATTTCAAATTGGTTTCTTGAACATGACAATGAGTTCACTGTACTAAAATGGCCCCCACAGTCACCAGATCTCAACCCAATAGAGCATCTTTGGGATGTGGTGGAACGGGAGCTTCGTGCCCTGGATGTGCATCCCACAAATCTCCATCAACTGCAAGATGCTATCCTATCAATATGGGCCAACATTTCTAAAGAATGCTTTCAGCACCTTGTTGAATCAATGCCACGTAGAATTAAGGCAGTTCTGAAGGCAAAAGGGGGTCAAACACAGTATTAGTATGGTGTTCCTAATAATCCTTTAGGTGAGTGTACATCAAGCTCTTTAATCTTAAAAGATCAAAGCAAATGAGATTCCTCATGATATGACCCCTTTAAAAATGTATGAATGTCACTGCATTAGATTCAAAACATCAAAACAATTTATTTATTTAATAAAAAGCAAAACATTTGACAAAAGATGCTTTAGAAGCACTGTTGAAAATAAAGACAAAAAGTATTGTGACACTTTTTCTTTGGTTAAAACATTAAAGAACATCCATACTTTATGTAATGAACTGTGCTTACAGCTTAAAAAATAATGATTAGTAACGAGTCATTGCAATATGTCTGAGAAAAATTAGGATAACACTTGAATAAAGAGTCCTAAAGAGTCCCGATTTCAGTGTCACATTTCAATGTTAAGCAGCACAACAGTTTTCAACTGTCATAATAATAATAATGAGAAAAGTTTCATTAGAATGGTTTCTGAAGGATTATGTGACACTGAAGACTGGAATAATGGCTGCTGAAAATTTAGCTTTGCCATCACAGAAATAAATGACATTTTAAATATATATTAAAATAGAAAACATGTATTTTAAATTGTAATAATATTTCACAACAGCCTTGGTGAGCATAAGAAACTTCCTGACCCCAAACTTTTGAAATGTAGTATACATGTAGCTCACTCTATATCAGATACATTTTTATGTAGAAAATATATTTCCATGTACAGATGCACTCAAGGTAATTATATCAATAATGTGTAACGGAGGGAATCCACTGGAGGCAAGCTTAAACATAACCCCAAGTGCAGTTTAATGATAAACATGAACAGATACTAAATAAACAATGACTAGAACTCAACTTGAACTTGACTAGAACAGACATGTCCATAACATTGAACACTCAACAACAGCGGGTTACATTTGCAAAGCTAGACAAAGACGCAACATGAGGGCTTAAATACACACGGTGCATCCAAATTCGCATACTATCCGTCCTAAACAGTATTCGAAAGTAGAATTAGTATGTCCCAAATTGTAGTATGTTGAAAAGAGTATTCCAAAGGTACCCGGATGGTCTACTATTTCCGGTCAGAATTTGAAGTGCAGATCGACGCACACTCTAACGGCTGATACTGCCCACAAACCATTGCGAGTTGGACGAGGATTCGATTAGAACTACAAAAAAGTGATAAAAAACTACAAACATGGCGGATGTGCGACTCCAACAGTTAGACATGTGCCAGTATACGGTAATACGATATATCATGATAATGAACATGCACGATATTGTTATGGTGGTCACTTCAAAATACCATGAATAATTATTTATAACGAATCATTCAGATTTTTAGAATGCATTTTAAGAATACTTTACCCATCTACCCTGTAAAATGAACAACACTGCTGTATGCTGCATCAAAGAGCGCACTGGTGTAAACAAATCCAACGCGCATGAGCAGCATGGCAGATGTGTGAAGGTGACCTGCTGGATGAAAATGCACATTCACTCTCTGACAGCAGATGGCGCTGATGGAACAGCAAAAATACTTCTAAAGCATTTATTAATCTTAGTTAAATGTAAATTTCAACATTTAATAACACATTATTAAAATCAAAAGTTGTAACTGTATTATTTAATGGACCCGAGCTAACAGTTGTATTTTTGTTATCAAAGAATAATAACTTTGTAACAAATGTAGCTATTTGCTCTTTGCTAATGTTAGTTACTGCATTAACTAACATTAACTACTAGTGAGACCTTATTGTAAAGTGTTCTTTTTTTAATTGTTTTGCATTTTAATCTGTTTGAAACATTTGTTTATTTTATACATTTTTGTGTATTGCTTTATTGTATTTAAATGTTCAGTTTTTTTGTTTTTTTTTGTCATAACAAAAAGTTATTAAACCTGTTATAGTTTGACAATACTTTTTTTTGCAATTTATTTCAGTATCGTGATAATACCGTATACCGTTATAAAAGCTTCAGCAATTAATCGCAACATGAAAATCTGATCCCGTCACATGCATACCGACGGTTAAGTAGAATGGTTTAGATAAAGGGGCTTGAGTGACCAATTTTCAGTATTTAACCTGACAAAAATATATTTATTCAATGTCATCTACATTATATTTCACCTGCAACAGCATTGTGAACTTTTGTAATGATACGTTTGGCCGTTAACTCTTAAATTGAATATTATATTTAAATTGCAAACACATGAGGAGAGTCTCGAATGTGGAGGGTTTTAACTGTGATGATGATTGACAGGGCAGTTTAAACAGTGAAGGGATGCCCAAAAAGAGTACATACTTTTAAGTAGGCGAATTGGGACGCAGCAACAGACTACTGATGATAAGACAAGGGACACCTGTGAACAATGATCAAACAATGAACCAATCAGAACATAACAACATAGAACACATGACAAGAAAACACATGGCAGGATCACATGAGGGCACAATGGAATCACATGACAACAGGAAACATGACATTGAACATAACAAAAAAAGAACATGAACATGAAACAAAACCAAAACACTAGACATTACATAATGCTGCAGCTTAAAGTCAATATCATTGACATCAAATAAAAATCTTTTTTACTTTATCAATACATTCTTGTCTTCTGCACAATTCACAATTCAAAAGTTTGCATCTTTTATCAAAATTAATGAACTTCCTCCACCTGTTTTAGTGGATGTCACACATCCTGTTTGATTTTTTACTTTTGGCCACTTTTATTTTTGCAACAAAAAATGTGGAAATGGTTGTATGTTTATGTTTTATCATTGTGTTAAATTTAATTAAATTAAAAATGAGTGGTTAATAAAAGCCAAAATTAATGAAGAAATGAGCCACAGGAAAAAATCAGTCCTTCTTCTGAATGCATTACATAACAAGTCTCTATGGTCCGATTAGAAGGACGGATGAAAGTGCTTTACTGTCAGGAATACTTTTAATGGTCTTCTTTAACATTTGTTGTTGATTGTAAAAGTTTACAGAGCTGCTGGAAGAGAAGGAAGCAACCTCCTATACTCCTCAAGTAACCAACTAATGACAAACTCTTTTACTGCCCCTCCTTCAAATAAATATCTGTTTATATCCAAATGATACATTGATGACACTAAAACGTGTTATACATTCTCTGGAGTACTGCATGAAACATTCATTAAAAAAAAGTGTGATATATAAGATCTCGATATTTCATACAGTTTAAGATTCACCCTGAGGCAAAAATCATGTGAAGGAAGCAGCTTTCCCTTTCCCCTCAATATTTTCTCTCCATTCGTTCTTTTTTGGCTCTCTTATCATCTTCTCAAGCATGCCAAGTGAACTGTCGGACCGCAGATTTCTCTGTGATAGAGATCTCTTGGGAGACACATAGAAAAAAAATGTTTCAAAAATAAAGCAACAGAAGGATGGGGAATCCAGAGGGACGGAAGTAAGAAATGTGGACAAATGAACGTGTTACCCGACACGGCCTTGGCATCGCTCAGAGAGCCCTGCAGCCACACTACAGCAGTCATGAACATCCCTCCATGCCTCGCAATTCCTTTTTCCTTTTCCCCTCCCTTTCTCCCTTCTGTCTCTGTATCCTTCATCTGGCTGTAAACTTTCCCTCAGCACCCAAAACAGCTTGTTATCTAAACTGCTGTTCTGTTAGACCAAACACACTTATTACAGTTAAAAACTTAATGACCCAACTTTAGCATTTCTCACGGAATATCCCAGATGTCGTTTTAAGGCAGTGGAATATTAGCTAGGGCTTGCATGGCTGCTCATTTTAAAGGAGTCGATGAGTTGGCGGGTCAATGTTTATCTCATGTAAATGACTCACTGAAAGCTGTGCAGCAGAGAGAACACTTGTGCAGGTTACAAGCCAGAGTGAAAGAGTTTGTTGTACTTGTACATGTGCTTTCTTAAACATTTGATTCCATGTGGTTTCTGCTGATTTAAATGCTTACAAGATACAGATAGACAGATAGACAGACAGAAACAGGGACGGATGGACAGACAGACAGACAGACAGACCGACAGATAGATAGAAAGCGAAACAGATAACAGATAGACAGCTAAATAGATCAAATAAAAAATCAGCAGTTTTTAATATCTGTATAACAGTATAGTATTATGCTAATAAGACAGACAGGCAGGCAGGCAGGCAGGCAGGCAGGCAGGCAGACAGACAGACAGACAGACAGACAGACAGACAGACAGACAGACAGACAGATAGATAGATAGATAGATAGATAGATAGAAGAAAAAACTTTCTCAAAACACATCATTGTTTAAAGTAGAAGACGGCTGATCTACAGCACTCCCTCACAAGAACTTCTACATCTTCACAGGAGCCAATAACACTCTTCATCCATCCTCTCTTTCGTGTTTCACATTCAATACCATAAGTGTTTATTACCGCGTTACTCTTCAGACACTCATTTTCAAGATGGATCTGATCAATGTGAGGCAATGTGCCAAACGAGGCCGGAGTGGACCAGGACCAAGATTTGGCTTCAACCTCTAAACTATCGATCGCTTCACTGTGCGGGCTGACAGCCTCGAGTCATCTGTTGTACCGGGCGAGTGAAGTTTGACATTTTGTCAGTTATTACTTCTGCTCACCCATCTTGAGCTGTGAATCTACGATGTCATGAGAAAGCCAAGCACCCCACACAAAAGTGTAATGAACATCAGCAGGACTTTTCATCATCTGCCTGGAGATTGATGGACTTTAAGCCGCCCTCCAGACACCCTTTTTAGGAGGTGCTACTTTTAGAAGGTTGTAAACAGGCATTTGTTTCAAAGGAGAAGACTAGCAGACCGAAGAATAAATATTTGACTAGGTTAAAGAACACGCAAAAAGATGTGGTTGTTTTCCTGGGCCTGTAAGAAAGTTTACACACTACATTGCCATGGGCAGAAATCAATGTCTCTATGGAGTCCTTTAACGTGCATTATGCTGATAATGAACAGGTTTTAAAGTTTCATAGAAATCCAGGAAGTGAATGCGAAACTAAGGATTTGCTTAGATTTGGTGATTTTTCAGTCTGTAATCGTGTGCTTAGTAGCTATTATATTGTGTGCTGTAGAGCTGCAGGCAGGGCAGACTTAAAACAACACCATCTTCTTTTAAACCTTCATTTCACCTCTCCAGATGGTTCTGTGTAAGTGTAAATGTTTAGCCTAACGCATGCTTTTATAACCTGTACTCTGTTTTTGACATGAACTCTCTTTCCCGAAGAAACAGTGATTTCATTGGAGCGTTTTGCTGTAAGTGATACAACTAAAACTTACTGATTTCAAGTCACTGAATTAGGACCGTCTCCATCCCTTCGACCACACATCCTCACTCCAAAACCCTCTGAAGACTGAAATAAACCGAAAACGTGATATGGCTTAGAGTGATTATAAAACGGCAAAGGCTGCAATTTATTTAAACAAATGTGCTTCTTGTTTCACAGTGAAGCGCAGCACGTGAGCAGCTCATTATCCGCCGTTGTCTGCAGCACCTAAATGCTGCTCTATACAAACTCCATCTCTTCATCTGTCGCAAAATGTCTTTATCAAACAAACACAATGATTTATCTCTCATCCACCCGCAATTAATTGTAATGTTATTTTTTATTACTTGGCCCGCCCGATCGGTGGATATAACCGCAAACCATGCATCACTAACACACACACACACACGCATACACAAGCCTCACTGCAGAGTCAGACAAATCAGCATGATTAAAACTTCCGCAACTGTATTTTTCCTTCAAATATCAAGTCAAGAGAGTGAACAACGCACATCAAGAAAGGAATGTTATTTCACTATTTAAGATAGTGAATACTATCGTTTTGATAGTTTTGGTAGCCCGTCTGGAAAACACATAGTCCCGTTGGGCTTTGCGAGCCCTGGCCTATACATGTCTGAGTCTGATCACGAATCGCAGCACAATGAACCAACAACACCTCAAATACAAAGGATTCTCCAGCCTGTGACAGCGTGCTAAGTTATGTTCAGTTAGACACGTACACATAATCAATAGATATCGAACGATCTGTAACAATGCAATACTATCACATATAAAAAACATTTTTTACTCACATAAGTGTGTTGCTTCATTCATTCATGTAATCTCATCCTGTCTGCAAATCCAGTCTCTTGTTTACAAACGAATTTGTGGTGAAATGAAGGAAAAAATGCGCAATGTCTTATCCACGTGAGCTGGATATTCATTAAAAATAAAGTTCATCCATGCATTCATAATATTGGAATCCGAATGAAGCTTATGCAGCATGTTTATTTCTTGGAAGTTCGATTCGGTTTAGCTCCACATAGCCCTATTTAACCTATAACGTAGGTTATTTATCTATAACATTTCATGCACAAATCGGTGGGCGGGGCTACAGAATCAGGCGTTCTTCTTCTTCGGTTAAGGCGGTGTTTCACCACACTCTGACGTCTCAGCTTGGCACATTCTGAGATTGAGCGTTTGCTGGGCCTGGTGTCAATAAAAGCTTTTCTTTGACTAACAAGGAAATTTTCAGCTCCGAAACTTACAGAATATTTTAATATCAAGATGAACTTTTATATATCAAAGGCTGAATGAAAAGTTGATTTCTCAATTCATGACCCTTTTAAAACAGTTAAATTAGAGTACTAGTATCAACAGGTCATTTAACTATTTTACATGTTATTCCGGCTTGAAGAATGACATTGTGATACAATGTGCCCTATTTTAACGATCTAAGCGCATGGTCTAAAGCACACGGCGCAGGTGCACTTAGGGTGTGTCCGAATCCACTTTTGCTAGTTTAACAACGGGAAAAAGGGTCGGCACACCAGGCGCATAGTCTAAAAGGGTTGTCCCTATTCTCTTAATGAGTAATGGGTGTGTTTTGGGCATAATGTGCAATAAACCAATCAAAGTCTCATCTCTCATTCCCTTTAAATGGGACATATTATGCAAAATTCACTTTTATAAGGTGTTTGAACACCTGTGTTTGTAAACAACCAGCCTATAATGGTAAAAATCCACCCAATACTTCTTTTATAGTACCCATCAATCTGTTCTAGATTTCCTACTCCTACATACGAGTAGGGAAACCCCGCTCATGACTGTTGATTATCTGCCCTTTTAGCATAGACACACCCCTGAGTGAGAAGCACAGAGACCGCCATTTCTGCTTACTCGCTGTGTCAGCTATGTCTGCGCCAAAAAAAAACATTACAAGTGTAATATTTTGTATATATTTTGTGAATGTTTGCAAATTTCCTTTCTGAATGAGCTTTCTAGAATGCTGTACGGCTGACATGGCTAAAGTTACCATAGTCTCTGGCTGTATTCACAGAGATTAGAGCTATGTCGTTAGTTTTATCCTGAAAATGTTCACCATCTGCGTAATTCATAAACGCACAATTATTATGCATTGTATAGTCAGGTGACGGACTATTTTTCGTTCCCACACGAGCACCTATAGAACAATTTATAGATTAACATGACGGTACATGCAAGTCAATCCACTAACCATTTAGAAACGTCCAGGTGCAGTCTAAAAGTTGCAACGTCTTCCTCTCATCTGTGTCCAACTCCGGTTCAAACATGTAAATAGGGCAAATTTGACAAGCTATAATAAATTATCTGGGGGGTATTTTGAGCTGAAACTTCACAGACACATTCTGGGGACACTAGAGATTTATATTACATCTTGTGAAAAGGGGAATAATATGTCCCCTGCTCCAGTTGCACTTGCACCATGGCTGATTCACTATTTACATTGCGGAATATAGACACCCTCAACCTGACGAGTCAGTTTAAATACATGTGTGTATTGCCGGGATTGGTTAAATAAGTAGCCAATTTCATTCGTCATTACTGCAAATATATTCTGATACAAGCAATGACTATCCATTATGACATGTAGGCATTTTTATCTTTATGTACACAAGAATAAACTTTTACATTGTAATCCTTTTATTTTTAATATTGCTGCGCGTCCCTGTGTGTGTAATAAGCAGAGTGTACGTGCTTTGTGCACCCGCCTATAGGCGCATATTATTACTAACGCGCCCTTTAAATAACACAGAAATACTGCGCTATTGACTTTAGACCAGGTTTCAGTTGGTCAATGGCACAGTCTATTTCAGTTGCCTCAAAATAGCAACGCACCAACAATGCATGACTGAACACACCTTGTTTTCAGACCAGCACGCCTATGGGCGAACAGATGGGCGCGAGTGCATTTGCTATTTAAACAACGTGGCGCAGGGCGTGAAAATGATAACTGCGTCAGGATGAAACTAGCTAAAAACACTTGCGTCGTGCCTGGCGCCAGGTGTATGATAGGGCTCTATATATGTATGTTTGTTGTAATGGCATCTTTTTATGAATGATGGCCAGTATCACTACTAATACTACTACTGATGTCTCTATGAAATACATTTTTTTTAAACATTAATGATAGACATTCAACATTACAGTATAATTGAAAGCTATCAATTTCAACATTTATTAGGCTTTAAAAAAATAACAACTTTTAATTTAAGTGAACTTAAAAAAATCTTCACATAAACCTATTATAATAAATGTCATATTTATCTGTGGCCTTCTGTCTAACAGTTAAGAAATATACAGAAATTGAATAAAGTTATCAAACAGTTTGCACTGCATAAATAATAAATATAGATGAATCCTTATTAAAGCTAAAATGTTCTCTGTTACCTTTGTTCTTTGATTAACATTAATGACAGACATCATTAGTGGCTGCTGTGACTTTAAGATCTGCTGCTGCCAAACATGACACAGATCTGACATACTGTCATACGCATCTCATTTTCTCCCTCAATTCTTTAAGTTAATTTAAAACGTTATTTAACGAATTTAAGACTGCTCTTTATGAGAATACTCGACAAAACGTACATTTTGGCTTAATTCTGTGTGTTATTGTTCATTAAAGCGCAAAAGAGAACTCGATTCTGGCGTGCTGTCTGCGCACGATACTGCCGTGCATCTTTCTGTGCGTCATGTGTGTGTGTCAGCACATTCACAGACAGCGCATTCTCTTTTGTCTTGTCGGACTTTGAATAGTTACATACATACATGCACACATACATACATATAAATATAAAATGTAAAATAGTTAATTAACTGTTGATAGTACGTGTGTGTGTGTGTGTGTGTGACCCCTTATTTACAAGTTACAACTGATAATGCTGTCAGAGACAGGTCTCTCTCAATATTACAAGTCATATCAAAATGGAAATGTGGTACTACAAAAATATTGCCATGAAATTTAATACAAAAATTAGCAAAGAAAGCTGGTTTTAGTTTTAGAAAAGTTTTAGTAGCTTCATTCTACATTAAATGTTGAATGAAACAGGCAAATACCACCACCATTTCAGGCAAACCCCTACAGGACATGTTTAAGGTCTCCTTTATTGACTCAATAAAGCTAAAAAGACCTTCACCTTGCTATAAAACAGGGGTCATATCATCCAACCAGCTCAATACTTAATAAGTCAGTCAACCCAACATCCAGTTTAACCTTCATAACAGAATCACCTTTTTTTTGTTTATTTTGTCTTCTCTGAGGAGGTCAGGTAAATTTGTGCTTCACAGATGTACTTTGTAATTTAATTCCCAAACTGGAATCAAACACAGAGTTTTTTCACAACCTCACTAAAAATTGCAAAGCAAATGACCTACTGCAAACTTATGCTGTGAGAAATGTATTTTCCCCTTGTTTAATGCTAGAAATAAACTCATTTTCTCATTGCTCCTAATTAGAGTGACTGCTTGATATTTTAACAACTTTCTGGGTAAAATAACAGTTTGTTCAAATACTGCTAAATTAAATTATTGGATTTAAAAGTAAGGCCATATTATGCCCTTTTATTCTTAATTTAGTTCTTGGAAAAGGTTTTCATGCTTGAATGTTCAAAAACCACTTTATTTTTCCACACATTTTACAGTATTGCAGCACCTCACTTCCCCATCAGTAATGCTCTGTTTAATTCCTGTCTCTATGAAGCCTCTATTGAGTGTGTTGAAAGTTATGTTATAATTCATGTTATAATTCTAAAATATGCTTCTCTGTGCGTTTGCTCGGAGGCTATTATAAGACACTTGTTGCACACTGCAGTAAGATCGACATTATGCATGGTAAAACACTAACTGTGTTGAGCTATATAACAATGATTAGTTTTCTGTCGATGAATGTATCCAAACAGTTGCTCACATGACTAATAAAATACATATTAAAGCGCCTTTGGTGTTTCCAGGGTTTCTACAAAATCAAGGGTAACGTGGGTATGATGTCTTTGATGTGCGACGCATGGACACGTTCTGTGTCCTGGTTAAAGCTGTTTATTTCTCTGGATTAAAAAATTCTTGGAAACATTTGGAATAATGTAAGTACACAAGTCAACAAAATATATAACATTGTTCTAGTGGTTTTTGGATATTTTAATCCAAAAATCTTACATATTATGCCTTTAAGTCCTTCTTTTTTGCCCTTCCCTCACTAACTTCCCTCCTTTTCGTTCACTCGGATGTACGTCATTGCTTACATTGCACAAGTGGCCTCTACTGGCTGAACCCTTGCAGTGGGTTTAAATGGAACGCCCTATCGTATCAATCATGTTACATTGTGGTCTATGGATTTGCCTGATGTGTACATATTAGTAGACTTGCTCCGTCAGTAAAAAATTGCAGACCTTTTTTCATTCTCAAAAAGAAAGTAGAAAATGTAACAAAAGTAAATATAATAGGTACGAATTAAAATGAATAAAAAAGTAAATAAAATGAATGCACACATGTAGAGTACACACAAATCCAGACAACATGTTAATATGTTCACATGCTCATTACGTTCACATAGACTCTAGTTTTATAGTTAAAAAAAAAAAATGTCATGCTATAGCAGGCTTTTTCCCAAAGCAAACCTTCACCAAACTCTTCATCATCAGTACAGGAATTATTTTTTCACTCTGTTTCTGCTAGTGCATGGAATCTTAACACAATCTCCATATAAGAAATGTAACAGCTACTATTTGTGTTAGAGATAGATAGTGTAAGACAGAGAGAGAGTGTGTTTGTGCTGTCTGTTTCTCTAAATGTTTCATGTGTTATTCGATCTCCAGCAAAGCATATAGTCATGAGGGGGTGAGAAGGAATTACTGCAAATCCAACTCTGCACTGCAAAAGAGCCGGAGCCCGCGGAGACTGAATTAACCTAATCAGACAGCCAGCGATCTACCCCTCCAAATTTTATGCTACATCAAACCATAAAATACGCAATAGAACGGATCACAGAAAGCAAAGAATGCAACAAAAGCTCTTGCTTACATTCACAACCCCTGCAACCCGCCTAGAACACTGTGAACAGCCTCCATGCTGAGCTTTAGATGTTCACTTAATGCCACACAGCACAAATAATTTCAGCGTACAAATAATGTGCTTTAAAAGAGCCATATTTACACTTTTGGAGATATTTTTTTACCCTGAAGTCCACTTATGATGTACGCAAATATTGAGACCATTTTTGTCAACAAAAAAAAATGGTTTTATGGGAGTAAACTCTGTTGCATTTAAAAAACATATTTTTGTGGTATAGTTTATAAGTGATACAAAAGCCACTTAAAATGCTACTTTCAAAAGTAACAATATAACAGTTTTTTTTTGATGTTTTTGACTTTTTTGATTGGACTGGACTGCAAGTGCTATACAAAACTAAATTAAGAAGACAAAACAGCCATTTGAATTTTCAGGATAATAACTGGACACCACTCACATCCAACAAGGTAATGAGAAACAAATACAGCATGCTAAAACCGTGGCCGCCCAGCCCATTGGTCACATTGAGATGATTTCAGAAGTGAGATTCCCTTTCACTTCCCTTTTCTACAACTACACAGGAAAAAAAGGCCGGTCTCTGGAGGAGAGGTGTGTGCTCTGCATATAATAACAGTAGAAAATTAACATTTTTTAATTGCTTTACCTGCACAAGTTACTTATGGAAATGGTTGTCACTCAAAAAGGAATATAAAGCTGTTGCTGCTACTTATAGTGGCAAATTCATGACGGCAGACAAAATGAATCACATTTTAATCACATGAATTTTAATCACATTTGTTGTGTTTAAAATTAACTGGTGCAACAGAATGGGTATTAAAAAAACCTGGATCAATAAACTTTGAAATAGCTATAAATGTTGCTTATTTAATGCAATAACGCAACCCACATAATATTTACATAAGAACTATTGGTAACACTTTGCTTAAAGCCTTTTTAATGTGTTTTATTGTATAATGCATTATAAAGGTATTCATATGTATGTTATAATGCATTATATCTTTTCATTTATAATTGTAACCAAAGTTAAATTCATTATAATATTTGCAGGTTCCTTGTTACCATCGGTTGTTTGTCACGTATTTAAATGCATTATACAAACCAGATTCCAAATTTCAATATTTTATTCAGAATACAACATAGATGACATATCAAATGTTTAAATTGAGAAAATGTATCATTTTAAGGAAAAAATAAGTTGATTTTAAATTTCATGGCATGAACACATCTCAAAAAAGTTGGGACAAGGCCATGTTTACCACTGTGTGGCATCCCCTCTTCTTTTTATAACAGTCTGGGGACTGAGGAGACAAGTTGCTCAAGTTTAGGAATAGGAATGTTGTCCCATTCTTGTCTAATACAGGCTTCTAGTTGCTCAACTGTCTTAGGTCTTCTTTGTCGCATCTTCCTCTTTATGATGCGCCAAATGTTTTCTATGGGTGAAAGATCTGGACTGCAGGCTGGCCATTTCAGTACCCGGATCCTTCTTCTACGCAGCCATGATGTTGTAATTAATGCAGTATGTGGTCTGGCATTGTCATGTTGGAAAATGCAAGGTCTTCCCTGAAAGAGACGACGTCTGGATGGGAGCACATGTTATTCTAGAACTTGGATAGACCTTTCAGCATTGATGGTGCCTTTCCAGATGTGTAGGCTGCCCATTCCACACGCACTCATGCAACCCCATACCATCAGAGATGCAGGCTTCTGAACTGAGCGCTGATAACAACTTGGGTTGTCCTTGTCCTCTTTAGTCCGGATGACATGGCGTCCCAGTTTTCCAAAAAGAACTTCAAATTTTGATTCATCTGACCACAGAACAGTTTTCCACTTTGCCACAGTCTATTTTAAATGAGCCTTGGCCCAGAGAAAACGTCTGCGCTTCTGGATCATGTTTAGATATGGCTTCTTTTTTGACCTATGGAGTTTTAGCCGGCAACGGCGAATGGCACGGTGGATTGTGTTCACCGACAATGTTTTCTGGAAGTATTCCTGAGCCCATGTTGTGATTTCCATTACAGTAGCATTCCTGTATGTGATGCAGTGCCGTCTAAGGGCCCGAAGATCACGGGCATCCAGTATGGTTTTCCGGCCTTGACCCTTACACACATAGATTGTTCCAGATTCTCTGAATCTTTGGATGATATTATGCACTGTAGATGATGATAACTTCAAACTCTTTTGCAATTCTTTCGGATATTGCTCCACTATTTTTCGCTGCAGCATTGGGGGAATTGGTGATCCTCTGCCCATCTTGACTTCTGAGAGACACTCTGAGAGGCTCTTTTTATACCCAATCATGTTGCCAATTGACCTAATAAGTTGCAAATTGGTCCTCCAGCTGTTCCTTATATGTACATTTAACTTTTCCAGCCTCTTATTGCTACCTGTCCCAACTTTTTTGGAATGTGTAGCTCTCATGAAATCCAAAATGAGCCAATATTTGGCATGAAATTTCAAAATGTCTCACTTTCAACATTTGATATGTTATCTATATTCTATTGTGAATAAAATATAAGTTTATGAGATTTATAAATTATTGCATTCCTTTTTTGTTCATAATTTGCACAGTGTCCCAACTTTTTTTGGAATCGGGTTTGTACTTTCTAAAGGTGTAACAATCAATAGATCATTCCATTTTCCTTGATAGGGCCTTTTCTTTGGTGAATGCAGTGCTCGAAGTGGGCCGGTATGTACCGGTACTTTGTAATCAGTAGCGTACCCTCACTTTTTCTTGTGTACATGTTGCAGGTACTCTAAGCGCACACACGAAACATAGAATCAGGAAATTTATTAATTGTATACATCACGCGTTCTGAGCTTTTATAAGCTGTAGCCTACGAACTGAACATATCAATTATTATTATATGACTGAAGCCCAGTTGTTTTCTTTTGCATGAGGGGCACGAAACACCGTAGGCGCGTTCGCCAGCGCTCTCCAAAAGTGTGATAAGATTAGCATGAGCCGTTTTTATGCGACGCTGATGATAAAATGTGCAACACATTTGAATTCTATTGAGAATGTAGTAAAACACTACAGAGAAGGTCGAACATGATCTAAAAACAGCCACTTAAAAGATTGATGAAAAAAGAAACATCATCCTGCACCTGCACTAACATAAATTAGAAAGCTTTTTAAAATACTCATGATGACCACCTTTACTAGAATTTATCATGTTCTATTGTGGTAAATTTTCACTAACTTGTAGAATTTACAACAGATAATCTGCTAAGGGAATATATTTTTCACTAAAGATTTACATTACAACTGTGGCATGTTGTAGCTATAATTTCTAACTGTGTTGCTATTTTTCGTAAATGCTATAGATAAAAAAAGACCTTGTCATGGTAATGAGGAGCATTCAATTATCTTACCTGCAATTATATCCTTATTGTAACAAATGCTATAGTTAAACAATTACAAGAAATGTGTTACTTTTAAGGCCAAGTACAAGTTAGAAAGATCTTTAAAGTGTGGACCTTCTTGAATTATTGACTAAACAATTGGTTTTCCCCATGTGTAAAATGTTTTCTGCTAATAATGGCAGATATTAGGAAAAACCTGGCTTTTGGATGTTCCAAGAAATGAACATGTTTAGTATAAGAACATGTAAGTAAAGATAGTTTGACTTCCCATTGCACTTTGTAAACAAATGATTGTTAACTATAGGCTACTTCATTGCAGTTATGTTATCAACCAATTTGCATGTTTGGACCATTTTGCAAAAAACAAACAAACAAACAAATAGACCTTACGAGGGAACATATGTACGGTGGCCGAGAAGTGCAAAACAAAATCACAATTATGAAAACAAAATAACAAATTCAAAATCAAAACAACAAATTATAAATGCAATGGAAAGTCTAAAAACAAATTAACAAGTAAGAAAACACAATAACAATTCCGGAAACAAAATAACAAATCATAAAACACAATGACAAATCTGAAAACAAAATAACAAGACAGAAAACACAACGACAAGTTGGACAAAATGGAAAAGGTAGGTATATGTGGCGAATGGAATACTGACCGCTGATTGGATGAGACATCTGTCAATCAAGACATGCAGAACGTACAGCTACCACAATTCCTTGCACTCAGGCAGTTTGTCGTGACTTTGCCTGGAATGCTACAAAGTCGTGAGTCTTGTTTTGAAATCGTAACTTACGGGCTCAAAAACCTGCCTGGAACGCAGCATAAGAACAACAGATTTAGCTTTTAACACGAGCAACCTGAGTTCGAGTCTCCCTTTTCCCGATCCCTTTGTTTTCCCTATACCCATCGCTTATCAGCTTGGAAAGGCATTTAATTAAAAAAAAAAAATAAAGTGTCTAACAGGTAGCCTACTTAATAGATACAATATGATAATCTATTTGCACTAAATGGCATCTTGCACATCTAGAATAGCCTCTGCCAACATTAAATCAAGAAAAGTTTCCATTGGCAAGGAAATGGAATTTACACAATGCATTTACACTGCATTATATAAGAGTAATGTTTTGTTTTGTTTTATTGTATTGATATAGCCTATGAAATTATTTTAAATGAAATTATAGGCTATGCATGTTTTTTTGCGCGTACGTTCGTTTTTCGGAATCACACGTAGGCCTACACACATTTGAGAAACGATCTTAGATCAAACGTAGGACAGTTTCTACGCAGCATTTTATAAATGAGGCCCCTGGAATGCATTATAACTGCTTTCTAATAATGTTTTTGTTTGTTTTTTGCAAAGTGAGTGACATAATAATTTTAGCTTGCAGCTTTGCAGATCATTAAAAAACAATTATTATCGTAGACTATACATCTCTAATATTTACACATGCACATGCGAATCAACTTTCTCCTGCCGCAGCCTGCTGTACGTTCTGCATGTCTTGATTGACAGATGTCTCATCCAATCAGCGGTCAGTATTCCATTCGCCACATATACCTACCTTTTCCGTTTGTCCGACTTGTCGTTGTGTTTTCTGACTTGTTATTTTGTTTTCAGATTTGTCATTGTGTTTTCTGATTTGTTATTTTGTTTCCGGAATTGTTATTGTGTTTTCTTACTTGTTAATTTGTTTTTAGACTTTCCATTCTTTTGTTTTTCAGTTATTTTTTGGCATCTACGGTTCCATGAAGAACTTTAAAATCCATGGAACTTTTCCATTCCATAAAAAAGTTCTTTATAGTGGAAAAATGTTCTTTAGATTATTCTTCACATAATTCTTCACACTATATGATTCTTTTAAAAACTGTTCACTAAACGGTTCTTTAGGAAACCATCACTGCGAAACCCGCCTTTTGGAACCTTTATTTTTAATAGTGTAGGGTTGGGTTTAGGGGTAGGGATAGTGCTAGGACTATATTTTCAGACAAGAATGTTGTTCCAGGATTAACAAAATATATTGATCCAGGAACATGCCTTTCTTCGCAAAATCATGGTGACCCCTTTATTCCATCATCCGTTTTTGTTTTATTTTGGAGATCCTTATATTTCACTGTGATGTATTTGAGTACACGTTAAACATGTTAAACATCCCGATTCGGGCGGCCATCTTGAGCTAGGCAGTGTGTCTCATCTGCTTGTTTACCAGTATTTTTGAGAGGCACCGTAGGGCGACTCCAGGCTGCCTATAAACCATTAGCACTGAAAGGATGATGTATGGCATCGCCTTCAGAGAGCAACTTCTGTATGCATTTCAATCCTCCCCAGATAGTCCCCCGTTTAATTGTGCATTAAAGTCCATGCGTCGCACCATTTGTTACTCACGTTGTTTACCGTCCTATTTGAGTTCTAATTAATCCAAAAAACACAGAGCTCGACTTCATTAACTTGTGCAGCTCTGGCTCATCGGAGGTTAATTAGCAGCGGAGGACAGGATGCCGCGCTGCAGCCCAGGAAGAGTTTGTTGACCATTGTCAGATAAAGAGAAATACCATTAGGCTCTTTATGATCTTGTGATAGGCCGGATGAGATGAAAATGGCACGTTGTTTTTCTTTGTTCTGGAAATTTCACGGTATGACAGCTGAAGAAAGCTATGGAAATAAAGGTGAGATCATATCTGTAATATATAAAATGCATGATTTCTGATGTTGTAATTATAATTTATCTATGTACTGATAAAGAGATTATATTATAATAATACTGGTTGTCAGTTTTTGTCTTTCAAAATAAAGGTTAAGTTATGTCATGAATCATGCAGTTGTAAAATAAAAAATGTTCTATTACATCTTGTGATTTGTTCAACAAAAAGTCACCGTTTTGATTAAGAGAAGCTCAATGTGATATAATGCTATATCTCCTCTATGGTGGTAAATATATAAAGAGTTATAAACATCTGGGTATTTTGCCCCAAGCCCTGTCGACATCCAAGTAAATTTTGTGTAAAAGAAACAGCTGCACAAAAATAAATCTCCAAGAAAATTATCGAAATAACTCCGAAGTTAACAGCTGCATAATCTCTGCAATAGGCCTCTGAAGACCTTTCCGTTCGGAGAAACTCTCCTAACAATTAATTATCTCTTTCTCCATTTATGGCAGTCTCCCTTTACAGCAGTCTGGAATCCTACTGCTTATTTTAAAGATTAACGTTTAAATTCATTAGTCTTTATGCTGCATGAATGTATTTTATCATCTCTTCACGATAATTGTTAACAGTGTGACAGACAGTCCAGAAGAGTGATTATATGGAAGACCAGGAGTAAATAAAAATAACCAAAATCGCCACATACACTGTAAAATCCAACAGTTGTTCTTACTAAGACTTTTTAGTAAACTTTACTTAATGTCCAATAATTTGTTGAACCATTTAGTAATCTGAACTATTTGCATGCTATGCCTTTGTTACTTAGAAAACCCAAGTAAACATTACTTGACTGGTTTGAGTTCCATTTTGCTAAAGCAAAAAAAACAGGCGGGCAAAAGGTTTTTGAGGCGGGGCAATTTTTAATAGACTTTTCACTTATTTCCTCCACTTCCTCTCACCATTATTGTGATTAGTGTTCCCTTTGGTCGGGCACTTGGAACTTATTCATATTATTGTAATTCAGTGATGCAACAAGAAATCATAGTTATCTGATTTCAAAGGAAGGGAGGTAATACATATACATATACACATATACACTCACCTAAAGGATTATTAGGAACACCATACTAATACTGTGTTCGCCTTCAGAACTGCCTTAATTCTACGTGGCATTGATTCAACAAGGTGCTGAAAGCATTCTTTAGAAATGTTGGCCCATATTGATAGGATAGCATCTTGCAGTTGATGGAGATTTGTGGGATGCACATCCAGGGCACGAAGCTCCCGTTCCACCACATCCCAAAGATGCTCTATTGGGTTGAGATCTGGTGACTGTTGGGGCCATTTTAGTACAGTGAACTCATTGTCATGTTTAAGAAACCAATTTGAAATGATTCAAGCTTTGTGACATGGTGCATTATCCTGCTGGAAGTAGCCATCAGAGGATGGGTACATGGTGGTCATAAAGGGATGGACATGGTCAGAAACAATGCTCAGGTAGGCCGTGGCATTTAAACGATGCCCAATTGGCACTAAGGGGCCTAAAGTGTGCCAAGAAAACATCCCCCACACCATTACACCACCACCACCAGCCTGCACAGTGGTAACAAGGCATGATGGATCCATGTTCTCATTCTGTTTACGCCAAATTCTGACTCTACCATCTGAATGTCTCAACAGAAATCGAGACTCATCAGACCAGGCAACATTTTTCCAGTCTTCAACTGTCCAATTTTGGTGAGCTCGTGCAAATTGTAGTGTAGTGGAGATGAGTGGTACCCGGTGGGGTCTTCTGCTGTTGTAGCCCATCCGCCTCAAGGTTGTGCGTGTTGTGGCTTCACAAATGCTTTGCTGCATACCTAACGAGTGGTTATTTCAGTCAAAGTTGCTCTTCTATCAGCTTGAATCAGTCGGCCCATTCTCCTCTGACCTCTAGCATCAACAAGGCATTTTCGCCCACAGGACTGCCGCATACTGGATGTTTTTCCCTTTTCACACCATTCTTTGTAAACTCCAGAAATGGTTGTGCGTGAAAATCCCAGTAACTGAGCAGATTGTGAAATACTCAGACCGGCCCGTCTGACACCAACAACCATGCCACGCTCAAAATTGCTTAAATCACCTTTCTTTCCCATTCTGACATTCAGTTTGGAGTTCAGGAGATTGTCTTGACCAGGACCACACCCCTAAATGCATTGAAGCAACTGCCATGTGATTGGTTGATTAGATAATTGCATTAATGAGAAATTAAACAGGTGTTCCTAATAATCCTTTAGGTGAGTGTATATATATATATATATATATATATATATATATATATATATATATATATATATATATATATATATATATATATATTTATTTGTGAATTAATGATATATAAAATAACTTTAACTCATGTTAAATAATGATCTTTTAACATTTTTTGCTAACACCTATGGCATAAACTTTTAATTGGGTTGATATAATCCCTCTATATTTGTAACAATATCTTGCAATTGACCAAGCTTGAGTCACACACAGACTTCAACATTCAGCATGCAAACCACAACAATGGTAACAAGGTTTTTTTATTATTATTTATTTTTATTATTAATAAGACCTTTACTATTTTATTTGCTGTCGTTATTGGGGTTATACTGACAAAAGACAAATGGTAAAATAAAGCCAAAAATAGTAAAACAAAGCAATTAATTTATTCATGTCGCAATGCACTCTGGGAGCTGGACTGAACTTTTAGGAGTTGGCTGAACGTTTGAAATTGAGTTACTTGTTTTATGGTAACCTCTACAAGTAAAGTCAACTTGTTACTTTTTACAGTGTAGTCAGACAGAGATGATTTTGCAGATACACTGACACTTGGAATATTTTTAAAGCATCTTCAGGTGAAATTTAGTACAGCTGAGATAAGAGCATTATTATTGTTATTTAATTATTATTGACACTGGGACTTTTCACGGTTTGTATCAAACAGTCAGTCTGTGCATTTAGTGGTGGAGATTTTTCAGTGATTTTTTTCTGCAGGTTGCGTCGTTACACCAGTAGGTGGCGACAAGTGACTGTCTTTATTAGTGAGTCATTTTACTCAATCACTCAACTGATTCATTCCAAAACATTGATTCATTCAGGAACCAAACAATGGACTGTCTTGATTATGAGTGAACCATTCAGGAACCAAAAAAAGTGATTGGAAGTGCCCCTATTATGCTATTTTAAAGTTTCCTAATTTAGTTTTGGAGGTCTCCTACAACAGGTTTAATTTTTTCATAATATACACTGCACATCACCACATTGTTCAATGATTCTCAAACGACTCGACAGATGAATCAGTCTCTCTAAATCCCTCCTTTCAGTGAGCCTGCTCTGCTCTGATTGGTCAGATGGCCCAGTCTGTTGTGATTGGTCTACCGCTTACAGCGCGTGTCAGAAGTTAACGTCCATTACCATAAACTTCCGCTCCGCCCGGAGGCTTCCTCGGTCCTCAGCGATTGTATACAATGGTAAAGACAGTAATGACGATGTCAATTTTACCATATCACTTTGAGCGCGAGTCCGATGATGAAACATTTGAAGAACTAGTTATTCAACCCAAACCTATCGCAAGGACGACTTGAGCAGGATGTTTCTCATTGATAAACTACTCAGTTTGAGGTACATTATGAGATGTTGCAAATGTAATTTCTCACCATCAGCATTACAAAGTGTACGTCCATCAACAAACCCATGTGTACATTTCTGATTTATTGCAGTGCACGTGCTCGGGAACTGTATCAATAACAGCGCATACGTTAGCCGGGCACTACTCTGTATGACTGATGTAACAGTAAAGTTTGCAAAACAAATCTTGCTCCATCATTTATCTTTACTCAAAGTAGTAAGAACGACAATCTGATTCTGAGGAGCAAGTTGGTCCAAATAAAATGGGTACTGACCCAGGTTTCAAGAGCGTTTTGTGAATCCCGCATTGAACTCTGAGATTTGAGAAGCAGTCGTCAGTAAAATGATGTGTTTGAGGGCTGGTCAAGTTGTTCGTGGGCGGACAACGTATAACATAGGTAGGCATTATGCAAATGTCTTTTCTAGTGACGTAGAACCGTCAGGTAGTAGGATTTGATACAAAAACGACTCGTATTGGTGGTTCATAGTCCATTCTTTCTTTTGGGAGTCAATAATATCGGGAGACAATATTGTGCACTTTCGACTTTACAACTTTTCAGAACATTTACATTCACAAACAGCTATACTACACACTGCATGAAAGGGAATATTCGGAAAAAGAAAAAAAAAACATAATAGGGGCACTTTAAGAAGTGAGTCATTGTATTGTTCCATGCCAATGCTTAAATAATACATAAATAATCTAATTAATGGTAATATGATGGTGTTATTTGCTCCTAGGTATCCTTAAAAAATACTGTACATAGAACAGAGTGAAACATTATAATGTAATTGTAAATTTGATTAGTTTGTTAAATAAATTGAACAGCATTAAATACATTTATTTAATTGTCATGACATTTAGCAACCCTAGCTAATTACAGTGTCTTTGTCAACAAAGAACTAGTAGAAAGTTTTAAGAGAAGCACTGAGTTTGACAATAAAAGCCTCTCAGATGAACCCTAGCTGGTCTTTGTGACATCTAAACAAAATTTCCTAATACCACCACCGGTTTCTGAAGAATGATGCTTCTTTCCTGTGTGAAAGCATGAGAGAGGGAGGACCTCAATGATTACTTCACCACCTTTTCCATTTCTCACACAATCTGACCCCCGAGATGAATTTCGTTTTCAGTGAGAGAAAGAAAGCCAAATGCCACCTGGGCTGTGACCCTCTCCCGATGCGTATAGGTCACGGCCAACATTCTTTGTTGACATGTCAGCAACTGAGCTTTGGAAATGGCAGCACAAACAAGGTAGACGTTGACATGTCTTCCTCCCTAGACTCTATGCCCCATGTCTGGATTTTAGGATTCTTTCCGGCCACTCTTCGAGCAGGTTAATGAAGGCCTGAAATATAATCGAAACACATTGCAAGTGTTGAAGAATGCACGTTAGGCATGTACATCTAATTAGTGCAGCAACTCTTAATGCAATACATCCATCCATCCATCATTCTTCTTTTTAATTTACTTTTAGTACAATTTTGTACTTAAATGTTGCCTTGACAGCTAACTAAAATCTAATTATTTTTTTAAGTTTGAGTTTATCTAACATTTATATTTTATTTCATCCTTCTTTCAATTAACAAATAAATAGTTAGTTAGCATAATATTTAGTTTTAAGAATAACAACATTGATCGTCAATGGAAAACGCTAAGTTTCTCTTGGAAACGCAAACGTGTTTGCAAGGGAATGCGAGAGAAGGCAAAAGCGTTGAAATATTTTTTTTCCCATCATCATGTCCCTTTAGGGGTTCCATACAAATATAATGGCAGAATTTAATGGTAAATATAAAATTTTCATCCTGAAATCTGTTTTTGATTGTAGACACAATCTAAGACACATGTGAGGTTCATGGTGGGGTTTTTTTCCTCAGGAAATAAATCTGATATACTTTAATAGTAGGGGTGTAACGATACACCAATGCCACGGTTCAGTTTGGTTTTGTTTGCTGTGGAGGCAGGGTTCATGGCAGAGCACCAGCAATAATAACACTAGATTCACTTTTAACTTAATAATAACAACAACAATAATTTAACTTTATTAACTTTATGGCTTCACATTTTCTTTAGAGCAGTTAGCATACCTGAGTAAACTAAAATGAGTAAACACCACATTAATTTTAAAATAAACAAAATAACATAAAATGAAAAGAAAGTGACATTTTGGGGTTATGGAAACAGTTACCATGGCTAATACACAATATCAACATTAACTGTTAATGAATCATATAACTGCTCCTGATGAACAGAATGAACATCAAACCTGCATGCCTTCCCAGCTAACACACGTGAATCAATTTACATGATTTATTGGTACTTTACTTTCATTTCATGACTTACGAATTGACAACGTAACGTTGCTCATCGTCAAGTTATTTCAAGTAACAAACATGTTTTTTCATGGTTTTAATTCGCTATAATAACCCTGATCTATAAGTAGAAGACTTAAATAAAAGTCCTCATTTGCTCTCCATTTAATCTCATTGATATCTGGGAGAAACCGTCGAGATATTAAAGAGATTGTATGTGTGACTTTTCTAGGTTCTTTTTTTTAATGTCTGAAATACTGTTCTCGGAAATTTTGTCTGAAAACCCAGACATCAGCACTTTAGAAACAAGACGTCTGTCTCCTAGCACAGAGTGGTCTTCATTCTAGCTGTAATATAGAGCACGAAATATGTTGTGCTAAACATTTTAAAAGCAGCAAATACCCAGCAGTGCTGTTCCGCAGAGTGGATGAATACATGTCAGTCTGTCTTTCTCTGCCAGTCACACTAAGTGGCACTGACAGTTGTCCTGAGCTGCTCACGGCTCCATCTCTCTTCAAACCTCTCCTGTTTATCACTGTGCTCGAATGCATATTAATGGAGTATGCCCTATACCTGGCATTTCTAATGCATAAAAATTTACAGTCAGTGGAGCGGCCACATTGAAAAGCCAAAGCAACCGCAGGGTTTCTTGCTTTCCAAGCCTCCCTAGCTCAATGTGCCACTTTATGGACTGCTCTGCAAATTGGCAAGGAAGTGAAGGATAATTCTGGGTAAAGATGAGAAAAGCACAACTCTGTCCTGATCTGCGTCAGCATAATATGTGTGTCACATGAATCTTTTAGGAGTTGGAAGGGTAAGAGGAGAGAGACTGCTGTGATACGGTTAGTGGGAACATTGACTTTGATTCCCAGATATTGTCAAATCAGGGGTATGCCGACACAGTCACGGAAGCCTTCAGCAAACGCAAGAGACGAGACAGGAATGAGTGCCGGTAAAACAGCATCAACATGTCCATTGAGGAAACTGTGTGCTAGTGCTAGCCAGTGTTCTGTCAGTGTTTATCCATCATATACTCACATACGCACATGTCCATGCGTTTGATTAATGAGTATATGGCCCTGAACTTTCCATAAACCTCAATCTTGACATTTTCCGACAAGAGTTAAAGGTCAGTCTATATAAAGAGACTCTAGACTCTGCATGTCACTTTAATGTTGTATTTGCACAAATGTTGAGAGCTTGACTGATGAAAACATGTTAGTATTCTAGACAGAATGAAACTTCACCCTTTTCTCATGCACTTCTTTAGTGGAACATATTGTATCAGTTTTATGTCAAGACATCTCAGTAATATAGTTTATAGGGTTGCTTTCCTATCAGAATAAAAGGCAAGAAAGACATCAATCTAGCAACTTTTGTCCTGCACAACCAAAATGTCATTCTGCTGCTGCATTTGTCTAGTTTCAGGGACTACCATAAACATTTATCCATTTATCCAAACAAATGTGACCCTGGACCACAAAACCAGTCATAAGTCGCACGGGTATATTTGTGGCAATAGCCAACAATACATTGTATGGGTCAAAATTATACATTTTTCTTTTATGTTAAAAATCATTAAGATATTAAGTAAAGATCATGTTCCATGAAGATATTTTGTACATTTCATACTGTAAATATATATGAAATGTATTATTAGTAGTAATATGCTTTGCTAAGGACTTCATTTGGACAACTTTAAAGACGATTTTCTCAATATTTAGATTTCTTTGCACCCTCAGATTCCAGATTTTCAAATATTATCCTATCCTAACAAAGCATACATCAATTGAAAGCTTATTTATTCTGCTTTCAGGTGATGTATAAATCTCAATAAAAAAAAAAAAGACCCTTATGACTGGTTTTGTGGTCCAGGGTCACAAATGAGAATAATAGTAGAAGCAATACAATTAGAAGCAATTAATCCAAAAGACAACACAGTACTAGTAGCACTACCATAGCAAAATCGGACGGTATAGTAAAAACAGTATGGTATAATAGATAGACAGAAAAAAAAAAAAAAAAAAAACCTTAAAATCGTGCACTTATTATTTTGAAGCATAGCCAATACTGCAAAAGTGATATCTTGGGCTATCTCTGCCCAAACACAGAAGTTCCTTCCAACATTTGATTTGGATTGTGAAGGATGATGTTATGAACACATGCATACACATCACACCAACAAATGTCCTGCTTTAGGTCTTTGGAAGTAGCTGAAAGCAGCATCTCCTGAAGAATCCACTAATTGACAGTTGAAAAGAAGCCTTGGAGTGTGAGCTGGCCATTGATTGATTGGGCAACATGAAGAGTTGCCTGCCGCTCTCCATTGTGTGACTGCTCAATCAAGGGTACGCCATGACGGGTGCCATCAATATGCATGAAGGTAGACTGTCACAGCTGTGCCGCACTCCCATGTGGTGTGACACTCCCTGCCTCTCATTGTCTCTGCGTTTTATTGTTCACTTTTCTTTTCTCCTCTCTCTCTCTCTTTGTAATTTCTCTCCCTTTGCCACCCTTCTTGCTCCTGTATCACTGCAATGTCTGAGCCAGGGGCGGTACTTTACCGCAAAACTCCCATTTTACTGTAATTTCAGACTCTGGCAAGCTCTAATAAGCAAAATATCCCCCTGGAGCTATGTTTTGAACCACGGATACAAAAAGTTGTTTTAATTTACCTTAATTTAATTCTCGTTATGCTTGTGATTCTTTATAAGACTTTGCCTTTCAAACACAAAAGCTGAAAACAATAAGTCTAGCAGAGTTCGCATCAGATCGCTCATTCATAGAAGCGCTCCTATTTAGTTGGTCTATTTTGGGGGAACTGAGTAAGAAAAGCTGTCTTTTACATTTAATTTCACTACACTCTGTGTGCTAAATAGCACTAAAAGTGGTTCATTGGCTTGTAATCATAGAGGAACTGCTATATAGCACCTATCTTTAAAGGGGCTATACAGAACATTTGTCAAATGGTGCTATGTAGAACCATAAGAGGTACATTCATTCAAAGACTATAGCCAATCACCATCATTCTCTCATCCTCCAGTTGTATTCATCAAACTGACAGCTCTCAGTATCCAAACTGTCTTGTTGCATCCCACGACCACCCCATTCTCCTCCTTAGATTTTAGATATGTTACTCCACTCTCATATGTTTGCTATGAATAAGAATTTACAACAATGGCAAAAGCTGCTTTGAATCACTTTTATGCTTTTCTGAGGTCAAAAAGTCTTGTGTGGGGACCCTGGAATATTTGGAGCGGCCTTGGGGGCAAAAAGGTTGAGAACCATGTTATCTTCAGGAAATACACTGTATTTTAATGTTGTTTTAATCCTCTCCCCAACTAAACTAAGAGAATAAGAGAGAGTTAGAGAACCTTTAAAGAACTATACAGGGGCTTAACTGGTTATTTGTATGGCAGTGGTGCTATATAGCACCTTAACCAGCCCAAAGAACCGATGAAGACCCACACTGGGCTTAACAGGTTCTTTATATGGTAGCGGTGCTATATAGCACTTCAACCACCCCAAAGAACCACTGAAGAACTGCTGACGAACCATTTTTTTCTGTGTGTATATATACAGTAGAGAGGACAAGACAGGGATATTACAACCCAATTTTTCAAAAAGTGTCACCAGGAAGGACCACCCCTAACCCCTAACCCCTAAAACTACCCATATACCCATCGTATATGGAAATGTACGAGTGAGGTCATGCGAATTCGTACGAATTATCCACCTCGTAAAATACATACGAACTGCTGTGAGATTGCATTGGATATTCCGACCAAAGTATATTTAGGTTTTGGGTAAGCTAGGTTATGCATACAGTGCAGTAAATTTCATCATCAGGATAGTATGTGCACAGTATGATATTTCAATAGGCTTAGCTCGCACATACACCTTGATCTTTTTTTCTAGTTTGTCCACAAGGTGGCAATACTGTCCGGCCCATTGTTTCACAGTCAAAAAAGAAACTGATAAGATCATCAACAACAACAAACTATTTAAGACGCAATAACAGTAGACGCCTACCTAAGATAAGGTGGATAAGAAATACCCACAACAATTTTTAATGATTACAAAGGCATTTTTCTGTTCATAACTTCTGGAGACAAATAACACAGGCATTGATCAACGATGAAACTTTAGTGCGCATATGTCGGCTGCTTGAATTGTTTGCGCCAAAACTAACGAATTTATATATTTTTTTACCTAAACAATGAAACCAAAATTATTGTTTTTTCATTTCATGTCTTGCTAATAACTGAGCAACACAGCTGACGTTTATATCATTATGCAAAAAATAGACACTGACACAGTCAAAACATCACCATTTCTGTCAATGATTTCCTCAAAGATTATACTTTAGGCTTTATACAAACACGCGTAAACTGCATTAGCGTCATGGCACAGCATGTTGGAGAATGACTCCAATAAGAGTTGAAATCAAGATCCAAGACCCAGACCAATAGGCTACCAGACAAAGAAGGATATTTTGAAAAAATGTTTGTCTGTCAAAATGTTATTTTGTCCATATAATGAAAGTCAGTGACCCCATTCACTTTCATTGTATGGACAACAACAGAAAAAAAAAAAAAAATCTCACCACAGAAGAAAGAAAATACAGGTTTAGAATGACATGAGGGTGAATAAAAGGTGACAGAAATGTGTATTTTGGATGAACTATCCCTTTAAGTGCATGGTAAGCTGATCCAGATCTAGACCAAGTGCTTTTATGTGGTTTCAAGCCCAAGACCACATGATTGTGTCAGGGTTCTATCACTTCGGTCTAGGTTTATTCTTCGTTTGACAGAGCCCTGATACTCCCTTCGTCTTGTCTTTGTGTGAGCGTGCTGTTTCGAGTTCGCTCTGGCCGTACACATCTCTATTTCATGCCCCCGTTTCTCCCATTTCAGCTGTTGATTACACCGACCTGTGGCCTTACCAAATTTATGTTCTATTAGACTATCATGCATAATGAATCAAGCTCAGAGACTCAATGCTGAAGTGCACTCTAATGTCTTCTCCAAATCTCCCCAGGTCTGGACCAGACCCCGACAGCAGCTGACCTTTACTTTGATGAGCGCTTATGACAAGATAACCCTCCTTGCATGAGTCCTCCGGCATGTCCCAGCAAATGCCACAATGTTAATTGATTATGTGATTCCCTCACATAAGCGTGATGGTTTTGATTGCTCAATGCGATGAAGAGATTTCTTGGAAATGTCTGCAGACACAGGATTATCATTAATACATATTAGATTCAGCCATTTCAGCAATTTAAACACATTTGGTAGCACTCTTTGCTTTGGCTTTACCTTTCATCCAATCATATTATTTAAAAATCATTTGTTGACAGTAACTTCACATAGTGCATTTGCAAACTCAGGATTCAATCTTAATTGCTTCATGATAGTGTTTTCGGGCCAAAGCGTCTCATGCCGCAGGAAGAGGGACCAAGGCTAGTCCTGTTTACACAGAGCTTGTTAGACTCCATCTCTCCTGGGCCTGAAACATCTGGCTCGGCTCTAGAGCCAAGTAGTATGCAAAATCCATCCCCAGCAGGAGGGGCAGATCACCAGACCCCCCTCAACCCCCACTTCCAGCCCAGGGATTTGTTTCTGGGCTTTAAACAGGTGTCAATTTGCAACTGGCCAGTATAACTGAGGAGCATTACCTGACCATAACGCAGATGCTCGATTCTACTTCTTTACATTCAAATTCGAATATAATTCTGCATCCAGTTTGCTACTGTTTATTTTAAGATTTTCAAATTTCATAATTCATTTAATTCTGGTTTAAAGGGTATATAACACACACAGTTTCTGACAGTCTCATGTTAATCCTGAGTACCTGTAGAGTAGTATTACATCCTTCATATCTCTGAAGAGTCTTTAGTTTTATCATATTTATAAAAGACAGATACGCTGTACCGATTCGGTTAATTTGAATGCTATACAACATTGTATATTTTTCTCTTTTGGGTTAACTAGGGTCATGGCGGAGCAACTGAATATAATTACATCTGGTTTAATAGCACAGACCTTTGAAGGCAAGTCTATAATGCTAGAATGCACTTAAGGTGTAAAACAAGAACTGCACATCTCAAATACATTGGTCAAGCATTTGCCTTTGTGTTAGCTCACTTGAATATGTTTGGCCAAACATGGTAGTAGTTTCTTGTAATATGCATGGTAACATCATGCATGGTAACATATTATAAGAAGATGATAATGAGTTGAATTTAAATTCATAACAGATTGCTCTTGTTTTGTGCTATTGTAGGATTTTCGTCCTTGTCTCAAGGGCACGTCCACACCACAGTAGACTGTTTCTCCCTGAGCTTTATAGCATGTAATTTGCTGTGCTTTTTGATATGGGACTTTTTGATAGGCTTTTCAGCAGAAAACAGCCTGTTGTCTACCCAGCCCGAGGTGTCCTGAGGTAGCAGTTAGCTCTCTCTTTTTGTCCTCCCTCTCCTTTTTTCTGTGTCTCATCCCGTCTCCTGAGGGCTCTGACAGTGATCAAGTGTGGCTTTGCTAGACAGCGCTGATGATCAAAGGTGTCCAAGGTGACAATTCATCATGCTATCACCAAGCAAACGGATGACAAGTTGTTTTTCTGCGGGATCCATTCCTATAATTTTCAGACTGCAAAAACTTGTTACAGCATCAGCTATGACCAAGGGGCGGCAGGTGCGCTCTCTCTCTCTAAATATTCTCTGACTCTTGAAACTGACAGGCAGATGGACAGACACTTTGAGAAACTCTCAAATATACAGCCATTAACGTGAGCGCAAACCGAATAAACAGAAAACAGGTCTTTCAAGGTGTTAAAACTAAACTAGTTGTGTATAGCTAGGCGATATGAACAAAATCTCATATTATATAGAGAACCAACAAAATATTAATTACTGATTATGTTTTTTGTTTATCTCTGCATAGCAAAATAAAAAACTGTAGCTTTAGTTTGCCTTTTTTTTGCCTAATAATTTTGTCATATAAACACCTTAACCAAGTTTAGTGTTTTGTTCTTCTTTCATATTTAAACTATATAAAATATTTTACTTGTATTTTGAGGGTCATTAAAAACAAATATCCCCTCCGGACATCACTTTAATATAAAAAAATGTAGGATACAATGGGGCTTAAAGGCACACCTTAAGAAAAATGTGCTTTTCACTAATCCCAGTGTATGATTGCAGAGAGAGAAAGAAAAAAAATGTATTGAACACTGATGGAACAACAAATTTTGTGTGAAAACCAATCAAAAAGTGTTTTATTTTGTTTTTTTAAAAATATACACGCGGGGTAAAAGGCTCACCAGCATGGGACAAAATATTGATACAAATACAAACAGTATTGATACAAATACTTTAGCTAAAATAATATGTTTTTAGTTAATACATATTTAAAACAATAATTTTAGAAAAGTTTGTAGTATTTTCTGTATATTTTGATAAATAATTCATTTTTGTTCAATAAATATACTGTCATTAAAATGTTAATATAAAAATATATAAAAAAAAAAAAAAAAAACAGAAACAAAATAATTGTAAAAAGTAAAGATTCTGAAATAAATATTTCATTATAAATATAGTGATTATCTCTAAGGTGGACAACCAACTTAATATATGATATTTATCTGAATCTAACCATGTCATGTCAACAAAAAAGTCATGTTAATTATTGTGCTTTTCACCCCAACAGCAGGGACGCCTTTTACCCCAAATAGCATACTTTTACACATTCTTCTGTTATTGAAAAACTGTTGTTTTAATTAGCTCAAACAAAACAAAAAATCATTAAGAAGACCTGTGTCTCAAAATGTATTTAATAATTTCAGTGATTCTCGTTTGCTACTTAAGTCTACAACATAAAAAAAAAAAATTTGCGCTGCTGCCCGCGATCATGCCAAGGATCAGCCAAATTTCCACGTGGATCTTGAAAAGTGCTGAGGCAAGTTTTTGTGCCATCTAGTGGTTTAGAGGAAAATAAAATCAAAGGCGCCTTTTAGCCCAGTTGTATAAAAACATTCTTTAAGGCCTTTAACATTCTATATTTTTATTGGAAATGCTTTTCAGAGTTTTTGAATGCCTCACACTTGTTCATAGTGTACACTGTTTATTTACCGAATGACCCATCATTCAGGCTGTAGAGAGCACACGCTAATCTAGGATGCTTTATGGATTGTTTACCACTCCCTCCTAAATATAGGTCAGGCTTCACCCTTTCTCTGTCTCTCTATCATCACATTTCTATCTTTCATTGCCACAGATCCATACTCTCCACAGTGGTGATCTGACAGGTTGTAATGTGTTAAGGGAGCTTGTGCCAGAGCGCGCGTGTGTGTGCTCAAGGTCATACCGCACCAGTATATAGGGCACTGCACAGTGGGGACGGATGTGTACGACGGCAGACCCCAGCCCTTCCTGGGAAGTAAAACGGTACACCTGCTATCAACGTGATGAATTGTGTCTTAAAGCAGTGGGGCTTGACCAATCACAGGCTTCCAAACTACTTTAACCGTGTAATAGGTGTGAACATGAGCATGTAGATTTGGGTTATGCTTTCAAAGTCACAGGGAAAAAAAAGTGCACACACATGGACACTTTTTTCCCCTCTAAACAGAAGTTCTTCATCTAGCAATGTTAGCTAGTTTAGACCTAACAGCACCGGAGTCCAAATTAAAATGACATAATTGCCAGAGGAGTAAGTAATATGAATAATAGATGCCGTGTCTGGCTGTAATTAGTGGTCAACAGCCTTACCCGCGGCAACAAGGCCTGTTACCATGCCAGAGGCTACAGCAATTACCATGCATTTATCTCTATGGCTGTGACATTCTGTGCTTATTGACGAAGTCTCTGGAAGGAGCAGGAAAGAAGAGGCACAGCATAAAAAGGAAAGGACAGAACAAGACAGTACAAAAAGTAAGAAAGATGCATGGGAGAACTGGATGGTAAAGAGTTAGAAACGGGGGCAGTGCAAATAGGCCATATGGACTGCAAGAGTGTAGGAGTGTTTAATATGTCAGAGCTCAATAAAATACGTACAAATGAACAAATCTAATTAGGCAATAAAGTAATTAAATCCATCTATATGCAAACAAATCAAATGTACAGTGAATGATGTGACTCAACGACCAATTATTTCACACAAGGAGGAAAGTTTTTCCTTAGCCTCCTGTATTTTCTTGACGTGTCTCACGTCAACAACGTCGTAGCTAGCTTGGGTAGATGCGAAACCCCAGATGCGAAACCCTTGGGAAATCTCTCTCCAATATAGAGCGTTCTTGCTTTACTGTGTGGGAGATGGTCGTATCCGCTGCTGAACCCAAAAATGCTTGGTATTGAAAATGGATACAAGCTGGCACCATCCCCACACTTTGCCCTTCTTCCACGACACCCCTCCTCCATAGGTTTTCTACAGCCCTCTGGGAAACATCATTGTGAAATGGGATATCTGCCATTTCTTTCAGGGTTTTTTTTTTTTTTTTTTTTTTGCCATGAGCAATGTTAACTTGATGACAGGATGAGAGATGGCAACGTCGGTGACAGGTGCGAGAGAGAGCACAGGTGCCATTCTACGATACCGTAGCAGGATTTATACCCGCTCTCGCACAGCGAGGCGTCCAGCCCGAGCAGCTGCCGCAACCCTGCGCCGGGGAAAGCTAAGAGCTTTTAATTAGCCAGCCCCATTGCCATTAATTACCTCCAGGAGCCATTTGCCACACCAAATCTTTGTGCACATCTCCGAGACAGTGCTTCCTGTTGCCTTCGAGTACCCCACCTCACATCAATCTACTGCTTTATGACTGTGGGATTTACAGCTGCAGTCCTTCTTTCACAGTAGGAGAGACACATGAAATTAGAAAGCAAAAGAAAATGAGGGAGAGAAAGACAAGGGATTGTGAGATTTAATGACGTGACATGCCCGCCCTCCTCCGAACTCTCCCGCGCACGAACTCAACGGCCTCTCTTCTCTTCATTGCGAAAAGGCTTTATGCCAGAGATTAGTTTTTCAAACGACTTGCGGTGCAGTCGGTCCCAGGCTTTTCTCGAGGAAACAGGGTAGGATTCATTGCCTCAGCTAATTTAATTTCTCCCCATTGTACAAGCTAGATGATGAGGTCATCAGTCAGCACCGAAACCTCCGACAGTCACCGCCGCTGCCAACAACGTGATAAAGACAAGTAATAACGCTTAAGTTCCTCAGATTTATCCTTCAGAGAGCGAATATTATAATCTGCAAGCATAACTCACAACTGAAATATTTATATCTGCTTCCTTGCACTTCTGAGAGTGTGGAGATACTTCTGAACCACTGAATCCATTCCTCATTTGCTGAGCAAAAGCACTTTTTCAAGTCCCCCGCGTCAGGTACGCAAGTAATATGGAGCAATTATCATTTGTGTGCGCTGAGCATCTAACTGCCGTTATAAATCTACAATATTTATTTTTACCCGGTGTTAGGCCATTGACTTTGAGGGTAACGAAAAGCCGAGCTGTCGGGATGCAAGCTTCAGGGGCAACGTGTTCGACAACTTTAACAGCAAGGTGACATGCTGAGAGAACAAATTGGCATTGGTTCATTTTTAAAACTGACTTTTGTCAGCACATCAAGATCCAGTTAGGTATTAGTTTCCGCTCCTGCTACAGCCAGAGCATGCAAGCAGGCGATAGAAAAAGAGAAGGTTGGTGACCTTTTATGGATTCATGTCCTACCCTGGAGAGCAAACCAGTGTTGGATGTACAGTAGGCACCTCAACTCCAGCCAAAGGACAAAGACATCTGGCATAGAGATGACTCACCATCTCTAGTGATTGAACAGACACAGATTGAGAAAGGTGTAGAGGAAGTTGTATCAGCTGAACTGCCTGATGCAAACTGTGAGGACACACTGTTTGGACAGTAATAACAATTAGATTTTTACATTTTCTGAAAAGTGCCCATGCAAAACTATTAGTTGTTTTTAATTGTTGTCCATTAAAATATATTTAAAAAATCCTTAAACAAGTTTTCATAGATTGCAACTTATATACATTCTTATATACTTTACAAATGTGTTTTTGACTTATTGCACTGGCAGATTTTTTTACTTGCTTGACTTTTTCAACTTCCACTACAGTTCAAAAGTTTGTAATGTTAAATTTTCACCTAGGCTGTGTTTCATTCAGTCAGAAATCATTATAATATGCTCTGATGCTCAAAAAATATTTCCTATTGACAGCTGCTTCATATGGAAAATGAAATGACACTGTGATTTGAATAGATTTCAGAGAAACAGCATTTATTTGAAATAGAAATTTTGTAAGATTATAAATGTATTTACTGTAACTTCTAATCAATTTAATGCATCCTTGCTGAATACAATTTTTTAATTTCTCAAAAAAAGTTTTAATATCTTGTATTGCTTCAATTTTTTTTTTTTTTTTTTTTTGTTGAAAATATAATTCTAAAACAAGACAAAATATATTCTATTATATATATTAATATAATATATAATATATTAATTTAGAATATCATTAAAGTGTCACACGTCAGTTTAACACAGAAAGAATAAAGGCATCGTTACTTTTTCGTCCATGTTCTTTGAATTGTCGGTCGAATTGTTGTACATTGTCTTCTGTGTATCAGAATCATGTCATCGCGTTCATGATCAGACGTACGATTGTATTAGTGTCCTTATTTGCACATAAATTTCATTTGAAGAAGACGTGATTAAATATGTGTGCATACACAGTGCTGATTTATGTTTAGAGCACTAAAAATATGTAAATAAAATATGTCCATAAAAACTCGAAACACGCTTGCTCCGGTCAGTATATGATGAGCATTGTAAGCGCTATTAAACTCATTGCGGCGTTCAGTGCAGAAACTGCTTATATGCACGCTTTTCCACTGTCATACAGCGTAGTGATTGGGTCAAAAGAGTTAATTCTCATGAATAATGCAGAGAAGCACTCAGAACCAGCTGATGTAGAATCGTGCCTGCAGCCTATCACACACTCCGAAAGCGTTTCTACCTCACATTCCGTGAGGTTGCTTCGACTTTGCTTTTCAACCCGGAAGAATGAAATTGCTCAGAAAAACGCAAAAATAACCAACTATGCTTTTAGTGTCAGTGATGTGCAGCCTGTACATATCTGTTCACATCTCAAATTTCATGACCCTTTAAGGACATGTGTTGCTATGCAGTTACTAGGCTGTTGTACCCTACATCTCTGATACACGGACCTCCAGATATGGCTCATCACTGAAATCTTCTCACGTCAATATTTACAATCAGTAATTACAGTAATGTTCGTCTTAACAATCATTAGTTTCACTACTGATAAATGTATTCAAATGAACACAAACGAATATGAATCACTTTTAGTTCAGTCACGCTACTTTTCTGAGTGTCCTAAAATGAGCTGCTGAACTTTACCACATGAATATTTCCTGTCTGCTAGAAACATTCAGAAAGTTTCCTTTCTTACCAACCTCAGCGAAAAAGAAGCATGTTTATTGCAGAGCTCGCTGTATGGCTTGTTTCTTAATGAGCTACATTTCTCTGGGAGATAACTTTGATGTAGCACTGCCATTTTCAAATGAGTTGTAATGAGTAACCCAGCTGGCTTCCAATTGCCATGCAAACATGCCGCCACAACATTAATACATTTCTACATCTGAAGGAGTGGGCATAAATCACAGATTGGGGTTCATTCGAGTGGTGATTAGAATTGGCTAATGTCAACATACTAACCATTCTTATCTCCTGAATGTGAACGTGACCCCGCTCACACTGTAATGCCTCTGTCTCCTTCACAGCTGCTTGCTAATTCTTCACCTGCGGCCTATGTAATTGATTCCCCATCCCTCCTCTGTCAGGGGTCACGGAGTCACTTTTGTGCTTGTTGTTTGGTTGTTGCTATCCATGACAAGAACTTAGTTTATTGACCAAAAAAAGAGAAAAGAATCACCAGATTTTTTTTGTCAACGCATGACTTGGCCTGAGTAATTAGAGTGTCAAGAGTCGAAATGTCAGAGTGAAAGATAGAAATTCAATTTACCTCCTGCTCTGTTTCTCTGGTGTGGAACTATCACGGCTTCCCCTGAGTAGCTCTGCTGAATTGCTGCTGTTTTATCGGTGCCGTCAGTAGGTGCTTCCTTTTAACCAATAATAGATGTCTGCAACTGCTGTCAGCTGTGCATTAATGGTAAAGCTTGTTAGGAGCTAGATCGTGTTTTATTTGTATCAAAAGATTGAATCAAAATGCACACCCGTATGTACATCTGAACGCACAAACAGTACAATCTGCAGCAATGTTTCCTTTGAACTAAAGCAACTCAGGCATCTCCTAAAATAGCAATCTTCACCCTCTGTTATAATTTAAATTATAATTTGCTGCTGAGTGCGCTCACCTGCCTTTTGTCACAGTTGGTGACCCAGGAACAGGCTTAAGACTCAGAAGATCACAATCAAACATAGACTTTAATCTTAACTTCACAGGAACATGCAGACAGGCAATGGAAACACAACAGTTACCGGACAAAGAATGATTGAACAGGGAAGAACTTAAATAGCAAACAAATGAGATAATTAACTGGACACAGCTGAACTAAACTAACGGCGGTTACTGAGGAAACAAAACAGACAGACATGTGACATTACTCCCCCCTCCCAGAAGGCGCAACCTCGTGCCACAAAGAGTCCAACTGGGAAGGGGGGAAGGCGGGCACCCTTGAGTCCTGGAGGTGACAGGTAGGTAAGCAGGATGATGCTGGCAAGTTAGGATGACTCCAGGGTGGTGGCAGTTCAGGAAGCCATGGCGGCTCAGGCAGTTCAGGGAGCCATGGCAGCTCAGGCAGTTCAGGGAGCCATGGCGGTTCAGGCAGTTCAGGGGACCATGGCATGCAGGAAGTTCAGGAAGCCATGGTGGTGCAGGAAGTTCAGGGGACCATGGTGGTGCAGGAAGTTCAGGGGACCAGAGAGGCACAGCCTCCGTGGCCTTAGCCAGGTACCTACTGACCCCCCCCCCCCTGGTCGCTGCTGCTGGTACCTGGCAAAAGAGATGGTCATCCAGTCTAGGCCAAAAGATGCCTTTTAGAGTCCCATCACCCCATGGCACCAGGTGGGCTAGGTCAAGGAACTCCTCCACGTACTCCTCGATAGACCGGCCATCTTGTGCTATTGAAATAAACAGATTGGCCAGGTCACATAGAGTGAGCAGAATGCCCATCTTGCTGCTGTCTTTCTGTCTGGGTCCAGTAATCTGTCACGGTTGGTGACCCAAGAACAGGCTGAAGACTCAGAAGATCACAATCAAACATAAACTTTAACCTTAACTTCACAGGAACATGCAGACAGGCAACAGAAACACAACCTTACATAACAGTTACCAGACAAAGAATGGTTGAACAGGGAAGAACTTAAATAGCAAACAGAAATGATATAACTAACTGGACGCAGTTGAACTAAACTAACGAAGGTTACTAAGGAAACAGACAAGTGGCGGGAAACTGTGACAAAGAAACATGTGACAGAAATCAAAACACAACTGAAAGACCAAACAAAAAGACAGACGTGACACCTTTAGTCTACACTACAGAATGTATTATCCACTTATTGTGTTATTGTGTAACTTGCTATACATTTGTATTACAATTTACAGTCCTCTTGAATCAGCTTGAGGGTTTCATGTTGATGTAAGATTAAAAATGACCCAATTTACTTTTTTTTAAGCAGCGCTGGAGCCAGGATTTTTTTCATAGGGGTGGCCAGGCAACAAGTCTGGGGTGGCACTGAAGTCTTCATTATTTCTACATAAAAATGAATTTGACTATAAAGTACTGGACTGTTTTAGTGACTAACTGAATACACTTAATCTGTACATAATTGTATTTGAGATAGTAGTGAATTAGATAAAGTAACACTGGCTGAATTTGAAAATGTTTGTGTTATTCCTCACCTCCAGGCGTATTAATAGAAAAGAAGCTCACACTAGCTAAAGGTCAACTTGGTTCTGAAAAAGATGCAACTTTCAAAAACTTGGAAGTGAAAAATTAAACATGGAATGTTTAACATTCTATTAGTTGTCAAAATATATTGACTGCAACAGTTCCATAGCCTACACCAAAATTGAAATAAAAAAAATATATATATATATTTTGAATACCCATGTGCAAGAATATGAATATGACAAGGGCAGAAGCCGGCAAAACATAAATGACAGAATGTAAAATTAGTTATTTTATGCATTTTCATGTCATTTTCATTTGCAATTTGTATTGTATTTTACCAAATAAATTTTACAGTAATCCATATTTAATCATCCTGTAATAACTCTTTCACAATCTCGTATACACTCACCTAAAGGATTATTAGGAACACCATACTAATACTGTGTTTGACCCCCTTTCGCCTTCAGAACTGCCTTAATTCTACGTGGCATTAATTCAACAAGGTGCTGAAAGCATTCTTTAGAAATGTTGGCCCATATTGATAGGATAGCATCTTGCAGTTGATGGAGATTTGTGGGATGCACATCCAGGGCACGAACCTCCCGTTCCACCACATCCCAAAGATGCTCTATTGGGTTGAGATCTGGTGACTGTGGGGGCCATTTTAGTACAGTGAACTCATTGTCATGTTCAAGAAACCAATTTGAAATGATTCGAGCTTTGTGACATGGTGCATTATCCTGCTGGAAGTAGCCATCAGAGGATGGGTACATGGTGGTCATAAAGGGATGGACATGGTCAGAAACAATTCTCAGGTAGGCCGTGGCATTTAAACAATGCCCAATTGGCACTAAGGGGCCTAAAGTGTGCCAAGAAAACATCCCCCACACCATTACACCACCAGTCTGCACAGTGGTAACAAGGCATGATGGATCCATGTTCTCATTCTGTTTACGCCAAATTCTGACTCTACCATCTGAATGTCTCAACAGAAATCAAGACTCATCAGACCAGGCAACATTTTTCCAGTCTTCAACTGTCCAATTTTGGTGAGCTCGTGCAAATTGTAGCCTCTTTTTCCTATTTGTAGTGGAGATGAGTGGTACCCGGTGGGGTCTTCTGCTGTTGTGGCTTCACAAATGCTTTGCTGCATACCTCGGTTGTAACGAGTGGTTATTTCAGTCAAAGTTGCTCTTCTATCAGCTTGAATCAGTCTGCCCATTCTCCTCTGACCTCTAGCATCAACAAGGCATTTTCGCCCACAGGACTGCCGCATACTGGATGTTTTTCCCTTTTCACACCATTCTTTGTAAACTCTAGAAATGGTTGTGCGTGAAAATCCCAGTAACTGAGCAGATTGTGAAATACTCAGACCGGCCCGTCTGGCACCAACAACCATGCCACGCTCAAAATTGCTTAAATCACCTTTCTTTCCCATTCTGACATTCAGTTTGGAGTTCAGGAGATTGTCTTGACCAGGACCACACCCCTAAATGCATTGAAGCAACTGCCATGTGATTGGTTGATTAGATAATTGCATTAATGAGAAATTGAACAGGTGTTCCTAATAATCCTTTAGGTGAGTGTATATACTGTTCGCATTCACTGTTGATTTACTGAAGCTCCCTCGCACCTGTATCCTTTTTGTGCTCATTTGAATTGCACCTGGTGCTGAGGCAAAGTTGGAGTGTGTGTATGAAAAATCTCCCTTTTTTTGTGGTCGAAAAGATATGGTTCTACGTCTAAAATGTGAGCAGGGTGGCCAAGCCTAATGGTGGATCCCCTAGCTCCACCCCTGGTTTTAAGGCCTGTTTACACAAAGAATGATGATTATAATGGTAACTACAACCATAAAGTTATAATAATTTCTCTAATTTTATGAGAATAGGCCAGTGCACACCACATCTGTAAAGATGACAACACTGAGGAACAATATTGCTGGAATCTTTTAAAATAATGTATTTACACTAACTCCGCCCACCATTGTCCCCATACGGGAATGTTATATATGTACATATACTATGTTTACCACAGGTATTTCATATAGCGTATAAACCTAATCCTAACTCTAATCCTATATAAGCATACTGAATGTTTGCATATATGTTGTTTAAATAAACTTGCATATATAAATTACAAAAGACATATATTGTTCACATATATGGTCTTAACATGCAGAATCATATACAAATTGATCATTTAAATATTTTAATATATGTACATATACTAATTTTACTATCGGTATTTCATATATAAACCTATAGAATATCATATATAAGCATACCAAATATGTGCATACTGTATATGTTCTGTGAATAAATATATAACTGAGACATATATTGTTCACGTATAAGGCCCTAACATAACATATTGTGGCATATAAAAAGACATCATATAAATAATTAAAATATTTTATAATTTTATAATAATTGCCTTATAATATACATATATGACAACACTACTTGGATATAGGGACATATACTGTATAAAATTAAAAGACAGATAAAATTACAAAAGAACTCTCATTCACAATAGGACCGGCAAGCGTGAAACGTAAGGTGGGTGGTGATAACTTTTGACACGACCGACTCGAGTTTGAACCTTCTCATTCTTCTCCTTTTTCCCATTGCATATCATCTCAAAGAAGCATATTTTCAAATAAAGATTAAAAATGGAAAAAAAGAGGAAATAAAGTGACAAACAGGTACTTAATAGTGGGAATAAAGTGTTTAATGGGTAGGGTTTGGTGTAGGGGTGCTTTAGGGACAGGGACAAGCAGGCCAGACACCAGAGTAAAAAAAAAACTTTTTAGCCACGTTTCCACCGCAGGAACTTTCCCCAGGAACTGGGGACTTTGGGGTGGTACTCTGTGTGTTTTGACCGCAGGAACCGGGGTCTAAATAAAGTTCCGGGTAAAGATTTCCCCCTCAAAATGGCCCTGCTCGCGAGGTAGTACTTTTACAAAGTTCAGGAACTTTCGGGGGCGGGACTTGGGCGCTGAACATGCTGATTGGTTGAGTTTATGCAGCATTTTGATTGGTCGACTCGACGCAGCATTTTATTTCAACCACTATTTTTAAAAGTCTGTTGCGGACGCGGTGTGCTGCAGTAAGAGTTGATTGCTATTCAAATCAACAATGGAGTTTAAAAAATACGACCAATCCGCCGACGACGAGGTTCAGGCTTTATTCAATTTATTTGCAAAGGACGAAATCCAGTGGCAGCTGTAAAGTCGGCACGCGCAGTCCTACGTCATCGGACTAATCTTCACGGTACTTTAGACCGCGATGGAAACGCAGTCAGCAGCAGGTCTGGGGGAAAAAAAGAGTTCCTGGGAAAAAAGTTCCTGGGACAAATTGTTCCAGGTAATTTCGGAAAAAAGCTTTTGTTGCCATTTACAATTAATGTAAATGTAAGGCCCGCCCAATCGTCCCAATAACGGCTTACGATTGGTGGGTGAAGGTTTCTTGCGGGTTTGGTCTTTTCAGCCAGGCAAAGTAATTTAATTTCAATTTACCTTTATCTGACTCCATTTTATCATGACCTTGAATTTAGGTTGTAATGCCAATTGATTATTAGGTCATTTGTATAACAATTTAACTACACATTTGATTATTCTATTTAACTTATTACCCTTATTGAAATCATTCATTTGGTTCCCAGAGTCGCACAGGGTCCTCGCACCGGCCGTTATGCGGGCCCACGATCACAAACTCAGTGCGATAATTAACCAGAGGTTATGGCTAAAGCGATTTAACAATGTTGCCCATGCTTACTATTGTTAAAAAGTACCCATGTAGCCTCCTGCTGTCACCTATATAACAACTTAGTTAAAGCTGAAACCGTAACCAGAGGTTATGGCCAGTACCATAAAATAATGCCGTATTATCTCAATATTATTTTATCTGGCCCCCTATAATGCGACTGCATAACAACTTAGTTAAAGTCGTGCAGTTAGTCATAAATCTAGAATCTCGCCAGATGTGCCCCATGCTCCATACTATCCGAGATCTAGTATGTACTTAACCCTGATTGCAGATTTGCAGTAACAAAGGATTCATCATAATGCACTAAAATCAATCATTTCAGAGTAAGTCAGAATAAAATCAAATGTAACAATGTATTATTAGTCAGGTAAATATATCATGCCAATTACATAATTCAAAGATAATCGATACATACATAAAATGCTCTTGAAGTAAAGAGTAAGAAATGCATACCTGACTTCTGAAAATTACATAACGCTGAGTATCTAGGAGACACTGACTGACCGATGTAAAGGTTCGCGCCCTGACCCTTCTGAAACATCTCCTTAAATACCAGACCAAGATACAAAACTCTTTCAAATGTAAACATGAGTTCACAATGGGAATTAGCATTAATCAAGTCCTACAGACCTGTATTGACGACAAGAGGTAAAGACCAATTGGCCGAAGACACACCTATCCCAATAAGCGAAATATCTCTAAACTCTTAAAACCTTTTTTACCTTTTGTTTTTTTTCTTTGAGAGTGAGACCTTTGTACCAATCACACTGAGACATTTCAAATGACACCAAACATGTATAATACTGTATAGTACTTGTTCACATTAACCCATGTAGATTTTGGGTAAATTTCAGGTGATCTCAGCATGAGAGAGAGTAAGAGTGGGGGAAGAGGGGGTCAATAGAAATACTGAGGTGAGACTTGCGACTCGAATAGTGAAGCTAATTTCGTAAGAGACAGTTCAGATGTTAATTTCCAGAAAGTGTCCTTTGTCCCCTCAGGGAGTAATCGTTCCTCAATCAGACAGCCTGGCATTTGCTAGTTTTTTCCAGCCTTACAGTAAATATCATCTATTGTTCAGATAGCTGCTGCTATATCATTGTAGTTATTAGTTATAGTCATAGTTATTAATTATAGTTACAGTCAAGTTAAGTTTGGTTTACTCACACTCACACCCATTTGATTTTCTTTCTTCTTCTTGGAACACAAAAGGAGTAATTTTTAATAATATACTGGTAATACTCCAATTACACTAAACTGGGACTGAAGCTTTAAAATTTCAGAAAGAAAAAAAATCATAAAAGTAGTCCCTGCGTCTTCCAGTGAGCTGACAATGGCTGTGATTGGATCACTCAGTCAGTGAGTTGAATTTGAGAATCAGTATTCTGATTCATGAATAAATCATCATTTGTGAACTGGATTAGCCAAAAAGAATGATTCTTTCATGAATCAGACATTGCTACTTGTGGATATCAAGATTTTTAGTTAACAATTAAACTAAGCTTTTGTTCAGCATCACAAAAAGCAATCGGATGGCTTCACAAGACTTGGAATATAGTGCATGTGGATTACTTTTTGATACTTCTATGCTCTTTTCTGTTTGCCATCCCTAGTGCCCCCATTTGACTTTGCATTGAAAAGATGCCCAGGATATTCTTCAGAAATTCACCTTTTGTGTTATGATTACTGACATCTGACTTTGGATTTCAGATATTCTCTGATGACTCAGAGATGCGTCAGCTCTATCCACCTCCACCCGTCAGACATGGATGAGCAGCGCACATACACACACCCCTTCCCGCCCTCCACACGTCTGCCTTTCACAAATCATACCCAGAGAGGTGTCTTCAATAAATTCTGCACGGGGAACACCTGCTGATTTCCAAAATTGGATAATTATAAAGAAAATGAGTGAGCAGCAGTGGGCTGCGAGATGGCGTTGTTTCTAATGGTACCTATTAAATAACAGAGCACATAAGCTTCTCACTTTTTTTTATGTGCGCATCAGGACAGCACCACTACCGATCTGTTTTTTAGACCGTAACATTTCTGTACAGAGGAATCGGCTATGCTACAGTTGTTCCACTATAATAGAAGTCAGTACGCCTGACGAATATGTGGCCTTGGCTCCCCTAAACTAGCAATCATATCAAGGGGAGGAGAAAAGATATATTCTCTGTTGTTGCCTTGACTGGGTGCCTTGTTTTCATTATGGGCGATGCAGGCAGGGCTTAGGGGAATTAGCAGGCATGGAGTGTATTTGTTCTTTTCTTTGTTTAAAGTAGGCTGTAGTATTGTTTCCTTTCCCTTTTGGGTTTTAACAACAGAGTTTTATCCATGCACCAGTTGTGAACCACTGAGACAGATTGGACCCCGGAATGTTGCGGAATCGCACTTTGTCAGGAATTGCAGTCCCACAGGCATTGCTCAGCAATGTTAATACGGCTGTCACATAAGTTTGTAGAAAAGTCGTTACTTATTAATTGATTCATCAGAAGGAAAAGGCTTCTGGCAGATGAGGAGACTGTAGAGGAGGATAAATTTCCCCTGAGTGGTGGATAAAGAGTGTGTGGTCGAGGTGAGTGAGTGTGTGTGCGCACGCATTGGATGAATGCTGTCGTACAAATAATGCTATTGTCAATTCTGAGCATGGATGGCATTCTCAACTCCATCTAAATGAGTTGTGAAGGTAAAGGTCTGTCTGCAATACTTAGACAATTCTGTGGGTGAAAACGTGACTTGAGCGGATCTGTGGCTGTCTTCTTAAAATTCGGATGGCTTAAAAAGGCCCTGCTTTTCCCACCATTATGTATGTGACTGTGTGCACGTACAGTAGAAGCCACATTCTGCAAATTCAAAACATTTAAAGAGCTTAAAAATATTGAAAAAAATAATTTCACTGTTCTCAGCAGGAACGGGGGAAGATGAGATAAGCGAAGAAGCTTTTAGCACAAGCCTCCCAATTTTATTACCCTTATTTAAGTGGCCTATAAAATTAATGACTTCAGTCTTTAAAAGGTGCCATTTATGAATACATTACAATTCCTTGCCATATACGGTTAATTACACAAGTTCACATGAGACTACAGTGCACACAACTAACATTTTAAAAACACATCTGTAGATTTATATATGGTAGATTGCTTTTATTTAAGCTGGTTCAGCTCGGTTGGGGTTTCATGTTTTATGGGGACATTCCATAATGATTTTTATACTGTACTAACTGTATATTCTATCTAACCTATCCGTCACAGAAAACTTTCTGCATTTTTACATTTTCAAAAAACATCACTTAGTATGATTTATAAGTTTTTTTCCTCCGGGGACCAAAAATGTCCTCACAAGGAAAGTGGCATCTTTGTAGGGACATTTTGTCCCCATAATATTACCTGAAACACACAACGCAACACAAAAAAAGATGTCATCTGGAGTGCTACTTCTTGAGACTCAAAATTGAGAAAACTCACCTAATCAATGAACTACTCTTTCAGTGTTTGAAAGCAGAAAACCAGCCACTCGCTTTACAAACAAGAGACTTATGAGTGCATGGTAGTGAATGAGTACAATTTGTTTACTTTGAAGACCTGTTCAAAAAGAATAACTCAAAACCAAAGAATCAAATCAATCATTCAGCGGGAAAACTCCTAGCTTGTCTAAATGTTATTGTATGGAGAATAACTTAAAACTATAAAAATGTATTACATTAAAGTGGACAATTTGTTCAATGGTTGAAGATTTGAACTTCTTTTTGGACTTATGAAAAGGACTAAAACTGTAAGTGGGACTGGGGCCAATGTTTTTACTGTTAACTAAAACTATATTGTATTGCATTATTTAATTTTTTTAATTGAAATAAAGTTCAAATAAAGTAAAATAAAATATTACTTAAACTTAGTAATATAATATTATATAATTAAACTTAAAAAATGACTAAAACTGAAATAAATAAAATCTAAACAAATATTAAAAAATAAAACTATATAAAAAAATTACAAAAGCACAACAAAATTTTAACTAAAATTAAAAAGAAAACTGAAAATATTAAAATAAAAGCTAATTAAAAACATGACTGTTTAATATAATAATACACTATATTGCCAAATGTTTTGTGACACCCCTCCCAATCATTGAATTCAGGTGTTCCAGTCACTTCCATGGCCACAGGTGTATAAAATCAAGCACCTAGGCATGCAGACGCTTCTACAAACATTTGTGAAAGAATGGGTCTCTCTCAGGAGCTCAGTGAATTCAAGCCTGGTACCGTGTTAGATTGCCACCTGTGCAATAAGTCAATTCGTGAAATTTCCTCACTACTAAATATTCCACTGTCAACTGTTAGTGGTATTATAACAAAGTGGAAGGAATTGGGAACAACAGCAACTCAGCCACGAAGTGGTAGGCCACGTAAAATCACAGAGTGGGATCAGCGCATGCTGAGGCGCACAGTGTGCAGAAGTCACCAACTTTCTGCAGAGTCAATAGCTACAGACCTCCAAACTTCGTGTGGCCTTCAGATTATCTCAGGAACAGTGCGTAGAGAGCTTCATGGAATGGGTTTCCATGGCCGAGCAGCTGCATCCAAACCTTACATCACCAAGTGTTGTAAAGCATGCCGTCACTGGACTCTAGAGCAGTAGAGACGTGTTTTCTGTGCACTGGTGTTGGACGAGAAGGCCTGGCTCACAGTCTCCACTCTTCATCCCAAAGGTGTTCTATCGGGTTGAGGTCAGGACTCTGTGCAGGCCAGTCAAGTTCCTCCAAACCAAACTCGCTCATCCATGTCTTTAGCATAGCACTAAGTACTAGTGGTACCACTTATTTTAGCAGTAATAAGACTCACAGTAAAAATAAACCAATATATGCCATAATAATATAAACTGGGTTATAAGTAATACTTATAATAATAATAAATAAAACTGACCAAAATTACACATATTTCACTATTTATGGCTTGATCATTTCAATAAATGGCTTAAGTTTCCCACTGGATCACTGTATAATGTTATGCAAACCTGTGGCAACATTCAATGCACTATTGAGTACTAGTGTCCTGTATGTTATAATGCATTATTTGTAAAAAAAAAAAAAAAAAAACCCTAAGTATGGCTTAGAAAATGTCTAAAAATGGACATTCTGTCACTTGCGCTAGTCTTACCTGAACGGGGTGTATGATCAAATATGATCACACCATTTTTCATGCCACAACGTTCACTAATCCTTAACGTTCTAGAAATCCTACGCAAACAACATCTATCTCAACATTTAACACAACTATTCAACCATATAATGTGTGCGTTTCATTAACTTACCATTGTTCGTTTCGATGCTATTTCCGTATTTATGGGAGTAGGTAGGAGCGTAAATCCGTCATTCACAAATTCTGGAATGACGCTGATGTTTGAAATGACCTGGGCAACTCCTGATTGGTCAGATGCATTGGTGTCACTATCTGTGATGTAGACTGATATCCGTTGGTTGGCTGGGAGAAATCCATGTGCTTATACAAGCTCACGGAGAGGCATGTAAACGCCACTGTGAATGTGCGATTAAGTTACCAAATATGGTTCTTTGCCCTGTAATTTAAGTTAAAATGACTTAAACATCTAAGTTGATTGTACCTAAAAATGAGACAGACACTTTTTTTACAGTGTAGTTGTTTTTTTGTCACTTTCTATATAGGATACATATCTTAAAGTCTTTAAAAAATAGTCTACAAAATAGCTATTGAACATTTGTCCCAATATAATAGAGAACATCGTCAAAATGTAAACTTGAATATTATTTTGGATAAACAAAAATGATTCTAATTTGTGGAAGTTAGATGCTTGAAACCAAATTACAAAATGTAATCTTCTGTAATTAGATTTTTAACCTTTCTGCGGTTGAGCCCTTGAAGCCCATTTTCACTAGAAGCCCACAGTCTTAAAGGCAAACCAAAGGGAGGCCAGCTGTGTCTGGGGGACCAAGGCAGACTGATTCAGACCCTCTAGGAGACTGGGAGGTGAAACATGGCAGAACCTGATTGACAGCCGTGTGAAAGCATGACTCAGTCGTCCTAACACAAACGTCCATAATAGCTCACGGCAGCACCTCTCAGACTGGAACGCACATGGACACACCTCCCCTGCTAATTCCTCTCACTTCCCTTTCTTACCAGACACCTCTAATTCCCACAGTCCCTCTCTCAGTCTTCCTCCCTTCAGCTGCCTTCATTTGACTATTGGTTAATTTATCACGAGAGCCAGACTCCGTGGCAGTATATCAGGTCGGGAGAGTTACAGCTCAGACTCGGAGGTGAGATTTCCCAAAGGAAAGATTCTAGTGACACCGGCTCTACTTTCCCCGCTCTTCATTACTGCGAGTGTACACTTGGCTAGCGCCGCGGGCTATGGGGGGCAGACTGCACTATAAGATAAGGGAGCCGAATAGCGGCTCTGTTGCTGTGGATGTCTGCTGTCACTCTGATACCGGCAGCGGTCTTCTGGGAGCCGTGTGTCATTACAGATTCAGTGTTGTGTAATTAGGTAAGGAAGAGGTACAATCTCTCTGCACTTATAAGATTGGATAGCACCAGGAAAAATCGAGGGGAGAGGGAAGCAGACTTGCTTGTAAAGCAGAAAAGGTACAGGTTGTTCTTACTTTGTATAACCCAAAGCACCAGCCTCAGCAGCACTATGTATTAGTAATCAAAAGAAGTTAAGTCAGCGCGCCGCATGAAAACTGCTGAGCGTCTGCTCTTATTTATGCTCTAATCAAAGTGATTGACAGGTGTGTGACGTGTCTAACAAGCAGTTGTTCAAACACTTGAAAGTTGAGAAGTATAAAGGCCCATGCACACCAAGAACAATAACTATATTAGCATCCACACCAACGGATGATGACATTCTGTTTATTATTAAAGCTTGCTGCAGTCATCTGGCGTTTTAAAGGCTCAAACTCATTAATTCTGAGGTGACGTGCTGTCAATGTTTTTATCATTCATTAGCTGAAAAAAAACATCGATCTGAAAGGGACTCTGTGTCATTATTGTTGACTTCTGTATTCTCACAGAATTTAAACACTTACTAACCCTAACTTTTACAGTTATCGTTAATGCCCTTAGTGTGAACAGGCCTCAATGTTCTTAATTAGTGGGATTACAGCATGAGAAATATGAGGAGAACATGTGTGTAAGTTAACTAGAGCTTCAATTATATTGTTATTCTGTGTTGTTATCATTTTAGTTGTGGTGTTGATTTCCCTAGTCTCACAGAACGTAAAACGTTATAGTTATCGTCCTTGGGTCTTAACGCATCTGATCAGCAGGATTAACAGGAAAACTTGTGCGTAAGTTAGCTAGAGCTCTCGTGCGATGAATCCGTCAGAGTGGAGATTCTTCTAATTTGGGCTCTGATCGTTTGTTTTGGGTTTTAGGGCTCAAAACAAACTAATTCCCTTGGAATGGAAGGTAACACTATTTGCACAGCTGATATTACGGATTAGGGTGAGTACGAGCGCAACAGATTGTGTGTCCAGTGTCTGGTCAATGAAAGTGGAAGCGTGCTTGTTTGCTCTGTGAGAGTTAAGCCTGGGCGCACACACCGTTACCCGCACAGCCAAATAAACAAGGAATTGAGCTCTGAGCCATTAAATAATTACAAATGGCTGCCTCCAGTGGCCAAAGCATCTACAAGGCCATGGTTGAAATCTCGCCGAACCACGGTGGCTATGCCGTCCGCTATCGTAAAAGTCATAGATTACAACTTTCCTTGACAAATCCATACCTAGAGTGAGATTTATTTGCAGCATCTGTGCTAAGCTTTGGCAGTTATAGGCAAATTCTGCTCTCCCGGGCATCCTCCCAATGGCTTTGATTAAATGGCATTATATTGTGTTTGTCGGCGCTGAAGCGCAAGGTACAGGCTTAGATGAAATGCTGTTTGAATTCCGCACAAGCTCTTTTTCTCCCACCAGTGGTATTAATGTGCCATGTAATAGACAAATAAACCCATAGAGAAGGGCACTGGAGGATGTGAAATGTGCTCAGATACATGGCATGGCAATGATTTTTTATTTTTTTATTTTAATATGTTCCTTGAGGTTCACTTAGAATGTTATATATAATGTTTGCACAAAAAAAACAAATATATACACAGAAAAACGATTATTTTCAATCTTCATTCTGACCCTCTGTCTGAAATGATCAGTTTTTAAGAGGTGGCTCCATTAAGGCTTGTCAGTAAACGTCCACTGTTATGATTGGCTAAAGTCATTGATTCACAGACAAAGCATTATGAGATTAATGCCGTGTTCCAGGTAACCCGTAACCCGTGTTTTTCCAACCTTCTACCCGTGAAAGTGCACTGGAACGGCAGTCAAACCCGTGACTTCCCACCCGTGAACTCGTACTAGATCGATGTGCTCCCAGTTACGAGCTCTGACGTCACATAGCCCGCGAAACAACAATGTCAGCCCCTACAGATGCGGTGTTTATAAAAGTCGTACATTAAAAACCAAATCATTTATTAAAATAAGGTATTGCTCTAATGTTATTTATCCGCAAATGTTATGCATTATCAGCAGCTTTTCTAACGTTAGCTAGTTTTCAGTCCATTGAGTGCAAGAATAAATTAATACCAAATACATTTCCAAATATACAAATAACGTAAAATAAAAGGTATAACAGCTTCTCTTGCCTTATGCGCCATTTTTTCTCCTCTGTTTCCATCAAATAAGCAAGGAGTAAGCACCTTTGGCGATAGAAATGATTGTAAATGAGCATAAGTCCCGTACGGTCCGCCATGCTTTGTTTACATTTAGCTACCACAATTCCTTGCACTCAGGCAGTTTGTCGTGACTTTGCCTGGAATGCTACAAAGTCGTGAGTCGTGGTTTGAAGTCATGACTTACGGGCTCAAAAACCTGCCTGGAACGCAGCATAACTTACAGTTTGTGATGCAGCGGCTGTCAGATCCAATACAGTTGGCTGCTTCATCTTTCAACAAAAGTTTCTTTGCAAACTCTCCATTACATTGTGCCTCGTTTACAAAACAAAATGCTCCAAACAAACATATAATCATCAGACATGATCTGGGACACCATTAAAATAAACCATCCACTTTTGTACAGAGACGTAAAAGAGCTGTTTAAACTGGACATGTCAAAGCGAATGTTCTTTCACTCTTCCATTTGTCCCGATGTCGACAGCCTCATGACATGTATGTCAGAAACTGAACGCGCATCTGTATACTTTATCCAGTATAGACTGTGCAATGTAATGCTCATATCCAATTGAAAATGTCAGCCTTTGAGCAACTGAACGCCAGTGGTTGGGGCCTATGGTGTGATGATGTATAACTATTCGTCAGTGTCTTGCTCTAGAGGCAGCCATATGCAAATGTCTTTGACCGTGTGACATCACAGGTCCTGCAATTTCCAAACGAGTCGTTTTTGGAGCTTGATCAAATAAATGCTTTGTTTATAATGAGGAGGCCGTTTTAAGATATGAAACTTGCAGAATGTTTTAATGGTACAATGACCTCTTATATGTCCAAAGATCAAGGCAAATTAGATTTCTCATGTCATGATACCTTTAATGATGTGATTAGTAATTAATTTATTTGTCATGTTAATAGTTCTTAATTAGGCTAATCTCATTCGATAATTATTGATTACCTAATAAGGAACTATATCCATATTAAGTAATAGTAGTAGCTGAAGTGTTAATGTAGTACCTCTCATCTTTCCTGCATTACTTCCTTTACCTATTAATGACGGACCATTATTGTAAAATCTTACCCAAATCTCTTATGTGATCATTTACATTTTTACAAATGTTTTTTTTTAACAATTTGGATACATTTCTGTATAAATCATTCATGAAAAATTCTTGAATATGACAAATTACATAAGAATAATGCAAATAATTTACAGGGAAATCCATTCTGCTCATGAATAAGGCAAATAATTTAATAAACTGTCCTTTCAATTTAGTGCGGCAATTCATTTGTAAGTAAGAATGGTTTACTAAAGCATAAAAACCACAAACCATGAATTTCCTTACTTTGTTGTAGTTAAGATATTAACATATTCAGTTCTTTTTAAGGAGAGAAACTAGATACTACTGATGGAGGTAGAACTCATGGAATTCAGAATAATGGATAATTTGGAGGAGATTTAAACAATCAGCTTGTGCTACAAACATGAAGGAAATGTCAAATTGTGGGGCTTCTTGATATCCTCCTGACAATGATAAAAAAAAGTTACAGTTAAGCAGAAACCCAAGCCATATCTGCGGTCTAGAATATCATATTATTTTGGATAAAATCATTTGACATTTGAAAATCTGCAATCAAGCAGAACACCCTAGAAACTGCATAGCAACATTCTAAAAACTACTCTTGAGAAGAGTATAGCAACTGTAGCTGCATCTCATTTCGAAGGCCGCGTCCTCCGGAGGTCGCATTTGAAGGCTGCATACGTAATCAAGGATGTCTTATTTAAGAAAAGTAACGGTAGTAAAACTGACTGTTATTCCTCTTGAGGTATACGTAAACTACTGTAATTTCTTTCTTACGTTGCAATCTAACGGTTACTTTTCTTAAACGAGACTGCCTCGATGATGTATGCAGCCATCAAATGCGACCTCCGGAGGACGCAGCCTTCGAAATTAGATGCAGCTTGTTATTTCCGGTAACCGTCGTACGCGAGTCTAGTTCCGGTCGAAGAGTGACTGCTGACCTGACGCAGGATGTAGGAGTAGGACTAGAAGTAGCATAAGCTCAGGTGATTAGTAGACGCCTCTCGCGGTTCAAACAAATAGGATTCAAGACAAATTCAAGCTCCTCTTCTCTTATATATCGAAAATCTAATTCATGACTGGTGTTTTGTTTTGCTCTACCCTCTTCGCTTCCGCGTTTGTTAATGCGTCATGCGTCGGGACAGAGGTCACCGTTCCATCGGAACTAGACTTGCACACGGCTGTGACTGTAAGCCAGTGATTATAGTTTATAAAGTTATAGATATTATTCTTACAAAAACACATCACTTTGCTTAAGAAGGCCTTTATTAACACCCCGGAGCTGTATGGATTACTTTTATGATGGATAAATGGATGCACTTTTTTGGGCTTCAAAATCTAAAGTACCATTCACTCCCATTATAAAGATTGGAAGAGCCAGGATATTTTTTAATATAACTCTGATTGTGTTTGGCTCAAAGAAGAAAGTCATATACGGCTTTAGGGTGAGTAAATGATGGTATAGTTTTCATTTTTGGGTGAACCCTTTAAACTCATTTAAAATTTCTGTGAATAATTTTCTGATGCAGGTACTAAAAGACCTTTAAAGATACTTTATTTTGATGGTCCCTTTAACACATACTGTTGACTATAAGTAACCTTACACTTACATGTCTACTAACTCTCAGTAGAGTGTTAGTTGAGTATTAGTAGACTGGTAGGGTTAGGGTTAGAATATGTACATGTAGTTACAAAGTTACTTATAGTCAGAATGTCTGTTGAAGGACCATCAGAATAAACAGTTAGCAGATATTAATCAGACAGTCTACTAACACTCTAATGAGAGTTAGTAGACATGTAGTTGCAAAGTTACTTATAGTCAACAGAATTTTCAAAAGGGACCATCAAAATAAAGTGTTACCAAAGACCCACCAACTCGAGAGTTAATTGTCACCCATGTGCATAGCAACACCATGGCAACCCCCTAATGCAGCATGACTGTTTTTTTCACAGGCAAGCACTACTCACATTTCCTTCAAAAATTATAAAAATGAAAATATGCATTGCTTTAATGATGTGTGAGGTTGGCTTTCTTTCATTTCTTGATTTTCTTTGGCTGACAGAAATATAGACTGGCACAGTCGGTCCTTCTTATCTCCCAGTTTCATTCTGACGTGAACCACATACTGATAAAATGTGATCTCATTAAACAACAAACAGCCAGGAAAAACAAAAAATGAAGGGGAAAAAAAGACAACAAAGGTAGCGGCAAAAGAGTAGCTGTCTACAAAGTTACACTAGGAGATAAAAAAAAAACATTATTCTTTAAAAAGTTTTTTTAATGGCAATTATTCCCAGCTACTAATTGATAAGCAATGAGAAAATAAACAATGCTGATGACAAACAGTTTTTATTTTAATGCAGGTTAATTTATGCTTTTTGCCGTTATTCAAAGACTTGGAGGATTAATTAGCACAGAACGGTTGATAGCTCGTTGCATTCTCTGTCAGCGTATGCCATCTGTAGCGGCACGCTGATTAATGAACAGGTGCGTTCAGATGTGCTTTCATCAGACTTGCTGAGACAGGCCACTCACACCTCCTAATCTGCTGCTGGCTATGGTACAGAAGTCCCATTTGCTCCTCACCCCGTCACAAAACACTAAATCGTCTTTCTTTTTTTGCGCTTACAATGGAAAAAATAAAGTGCTAAATGCAATTTACTGATGATCAAAGATACTGATTATTTACTGATGATTCATTACGGAATTCAACGGTTAAAGAGCAGGTTGATATAAAAATCAAATTCACATTGGGCCTCAATCATGAAACATGACCAGGGGACCGTTTCCCAAAAGCATTGCCGGCTATGGTACGTTGTTATCAGCACAGTTCAACAAATCGGTGTTTCCCGAAACCATAGTTCCAACAAACATTTTACAAACAGTATTGCAAAGTTGTGTGGTTAGTTTCTTGTTTGCATGACATGTGGACTTAATAAATCCTTATCTTGAGCAAAATAAGCAAGCTGACATTCAGTACAATCTATATATTTTATTTAGAATGTATACAAATGCCATTTACGTCTTTTTTTTACGTCTCACTGTTTTTGTGCATACATGCTCTAGTTCATAAGAGGGAGCCTATGATTGAATCTGGAAATAAACCAAAAGGTAACTATGGGGAACACATATTCACTATTAACTATGACTTTTGCCTCAATAATCCTAATTTACTGCTTATTAATAGTTAGTAAGGTAGTTTTTTTAGTGTTTACATTTAGGTATTGGGAATAAGGGATGTAGAATAAGGTCATGCAGAATAAGGCATTAATATGTGCTTAATAAGTCCTAATAAACAGCCAGTATCCTAGTAATATGCATGTTAATCAGCAACTAGTTAATAGCGAGAATTTAACCAACCAAAATAACTGAGAAAAATTAGAATGAGTCCTCTGATGCCATGCATCACGCCTGCCAGCCGGAGTGTCTATAATAGCTACCAGAGGGCGCTCCTCTCTTCTTTATCGCATTATGAATTGCATTTCCCATCATTCATTGCCTGGACTCATTGTGAGATGATTGTTTCCACCTATGTATTATTATCTTGTTTATGTTTTCTTATATAAGCCCTGTGTGTAAGCCCTGCATTTCTGGTTTCCTTGTCATGCTCTTGTTCTTCTGCCTGGATTACCCAGACCAGAGCCAATGATTTTGTCTGAGCTATGAATAAAAAAAAAGAAAAAATATATATATATTTCATATTTTTAGGCTGTTCTACCTCAGTGGTCTAACAGCGCCCGTCAATGTCAAAATGATCGAAATGGCCAATCAAATCAAAGAAGACGGGTCTTACTGTCATACTGTCAGTCTGTCACTGTCACAACCGTCTATGGTCACAACGCAGCGAGAGTTTGTGGAAAGATGTAAGTAGATGCAAGTATTAGACAACTGTTTTATGATAGAAGTGTTCGGCTACCTACAGTAATAGACTATCTAGTGATGCAAGCAATCTACTTAACCTTTTATGAAATTTAAAAACCGCTTTGAATTGAAAAAATGCGATCATGATTCATGTAATTCATAAATGAATGTGACGACGAGGCAAAAAAACTATTGCATTTTCTACATATTAGACATACGAATAAGAGTGAATTTGTGCACATTTTAAAATAAAATATTATTTGCAAATAGTTTAAATTAATTCATTAGCCTACTACAATTAGACCTAGAACTTATTTTACCATTCTTATTTATTCTCTTAAATCCATTTTAATACTTTAATTATTCAGTTCCTTTATTATTATTATTATTATTATCTATAATAATATAAATTATACCTCACCCCAAGCACAAAAGTGAAACTCCACCTATGTAGGAAACACTGTAAACAACGCAATGCTGCATCAAAAACAGTTATAAAGAGTTTGTGTCAAAGTAGATTATTTGCATTCACTAAAGCCAGATGTTAAGCAACATATTTCACACTATTCTGAAGATGAGGTATATGTGTGCACATCTGGAGACAGATGATGTGTTCTTAAAAGTAAGTGTGGCTAGCTGCGGTCCATTAATAGCATGCTAAAAGGAAGGAATTTTAATTGATCCAGCGCAGGTGTTTGTTCAGGCAGCTCTGTGGTGTATGTTAGAGTAGCCAGCATCTAATTAGCTCTGGGGTTTCATGTCTTCCTGTTCAGTTCTTAAAGCTCGGCTTATATTATACGCATACATTAATATGCTAAATCTCTCTTTCTGTCTTTCTTGCTTTGTGTAGTTGTTTATGAGTTTTTGCACACGTTTTACTGTGTGAAAGTTTTATATAGAACGTTTTGCAGTGTAATACATTGCATATGCAATAATATCTTGTTCCTTTGGGAGTTTGAGCAGAGAGCAAGATAACAAATAACAAGTAGTAAGCAGAAAAATAAGTGCAACGTGAAGACTCGGGAGCTTATTGTGGTTTAACCCGAAAGCTGGCACCTCACTGACAGGAGGCAGCCTTCAGAGTCAAGTTAGCTGAACAGGTTGGATGCTTCCTCGTTTCCTTGCTCCTCCGTCCTTCAGCCTTTTACCCAAAAAACGATCAAAAGTAGCCATCTTAAAGACATCTCAATTCACTAATTGCAGTATGAGGAGGTGAGGAATGAGGAGTGAGGAAACTTCCAGAGGAGCTGTGAGCAAGGATTCAAGGTATATATGCAGAGGTCTTGTTGAAAAATCTGACACGTTCCCCTTCACGTCTGTCACAATAATTGTAATTTATGTTTTATCTTTGCAGTTTAAATAAACCATACACCTTACATATTTCAACAGCGCATCGTGCTTTATTATTATTTATTATGAATTTTTTAACCAAACTTTAGTCTCGCGTAGCCAGACCTTTAGACTGACGGCGTTCATTGGTCAAGGACCACGCAAGAGGACGTTTGACTGACATGTAACGCCACCAGTCACAGTTCGTTTTGTTCCGAGTCATGTTTAGGGCCGTGAAAATGTAAAGTCGATAGGCTTGTTCGACTTTATGCAGCGATGCGCAGACTGATCGGTGTGTAGGATTATTCATGAACAAAGCTCATCAGACGAACACAACATCACATTCCAATGATCACAGATACCCCCTTCACTGAATCAGCGAGTCATACAACTAATACATGGGGCCAATTGGCCAGAGAAGACACCTTTTTCCCCCTCATCTGCTTTATCTCAAACCAGAGTGCAAGGACAGGATTGGTCAGTGAAGGAGGCCTTTCTTTGTTCCACAAACGTAACATCTGGTAAAACCACAAGGGCAAGGAATACCGCCGTGACCCTCATGCATAATTTCAAAGTCTTATCAGGAAACGAAGATTCGCTAAAAGCTTTCCAACGGCCCTAAAATCAGCATAAACATTAAGCAGTGACACCTTGCTCCCCCCTCTCCCTCAATCTTCACATTCCAGAGACTCTTTAAACATCACACAAAAGACCTCACAGAACTCAGGCATGATTACTAAGCCATAGCCTTAGAATCAATGCCAATAATTTGAATTAATCCACAATCGGAGCCTGACACATATTTACTTAACCTTTTATGAAATGTCACTGTTTTGAATTGAAAAAAATGCGATCATGATTCATGTAATTCATAAATGAATGTGACGACGAGGCAAAAAAAGGATTGCATTTTCTACATATTAGACATACAAATAAGAGTGAATTTGTGCACATTTTAAAATAAAATATTATTTGCAAATAGTTTAAATTAGGGCAAGGAACACCGCCGTGACCCTCATGCATAATTTCAAAGTCTTATCAGGAAACGAAGATTCACTAAAAGCTTTCCAACGGCCCAAAATCAGCATAAACATTAAGCAGTGACACCTTGCTCCCCCCTCTCCCTCAATCTTCATAGCCTTAGAATCAATGGCAATAATTTGAATTAATCCACAATCGGAGCCTGACACATATCGTGTGTATTATGTATGTTTATATAACCTGTGGAGTTTGTTCGGTGGGCCAAGCATTTATTGCCGCCCATTTGTATGTTTCCTTATCTTAGTTATAAAAAGTAATCACCAAAAGGTGCCTTAAACATATATTAAGGTATTATATGTGTTTTATACCTGTGGAGTTTTTCTGTATGCTAGACATTTATCACATCTAAATCTTTATTATCTTTTACTTTAATTATGGGAAATATAGGTTATTTGGTATCTGTTTGATGGGTAAAAGATTTCCATTATTTTGATGTAAAGTAGATTTGTGTTGGACGCACCATATTTACACTATGAAAGTTGGGTTTCTAAAGTGTTTACTAAAACTCTAACTCTAGTTTGCCTGCATGTGACCATGCGGACATTATGCTAATTACCTGCATAATCAGGAGAAGTGGGCGTAGGACCCGCCCAAGACAATATCTGATTGGTTGGAACACATTCAAGGACGGACCAGATGGACATGCTTATAAACGAAGGACAAACTATTTAGCTTGCTTCTTGCTTTTGCTTTTTGCCGGTGTTTTGCAGTGACCCTTACTATTGCTTTGATTCGTGCTGGCCTTACCATCTCCCTGCCTGCACGTTTCACTGTCCTTCGAGCTCTTTCCGAAACTCATCAACTCCGTTTAAACCTCGCTGAATGGAAACTTCCTAGAGTAAGTGCATCCAGCCGCTCACCGAGACGCAGAGAAAATTCTGTTGCATAGAAATGCTCGACCCAGGAACCAGCACTCGAGGCTCCACCCTGCAAAGCCAGCCATCCATTCAACAAACGAAGTGTTGTCCCACCGTCTGACCGCAACAGCAACTGACCGCCAGCCAATCAGCGCCGCAGCAACGTGACTGATCTATGCCATCAAAGTGCCGCGAGAGTGATTCGAGAGTAGCCGGCTGGTGCATTTTGTGCAGCTTCTCCAGAGCAGCTGCATGAGCTCTGATGATGACACAGCTGTTCCACGATTGGCTGGATTCACAGCATGACAACCAACACGTGTGTTTCATGTTTATTCGGACACCTTCAGTTCCACTAATGCTCGCAAATCAGTTTTCATGTAGTCGCCACATTATTGTTACGTACTGCTCAGAGAGACACAGGTAGAGGATCCAAATGCAGCTTTAATGAAGGGTAATCCACAATCGTAGTCAAAAGTACAGGCAAGGTCAAAACACAGGTAGGCAGTCCAAACAGGCAAACAAGGCAGGAGACAGAGGCAAAAGGGTAATCCAGGAAACAGGCAAGAAATCCAACAAACTAAGAGACATGAAACCAGGGAAAACGCTCAGAAATGCAGTGTAACACTAAACAAGACTTCGCAGTGAATGACAGAATGAACATGGTTTATATAGGCTGAGGTAAACAGGGTAATGAGACACAGGTGGATGTAATTAGGGATAATGAGTTTGAGCAGAGAGTTATGGGAAATGTAGTCCTAGATGGTGTGACAGTCCGGGGTGGAGTGTCCTCTGGTGGTGATCCGGGCACTCACACTGGTGAATTGTTACATAGCCCCCCCTCAAAGGAGCGGCTTCCAGATGCTCCTGAAATGGTCTAGGAGGGAGGTGGAGCAGAGGCGGACCCAGGGGCGGGATGGAGGGCCAGGCCCGTGGAGCGGAAGAGGGCCTGGAGACTGAGGCAGAGCAGAAGGCCAGGAAGGAGCAGGCTGGGCAGATGACCAGGGTGGCGCAGGCCGGACAGATGACCAGGGTGGCTCAGGCAGTTCAGGAGGCCAGGGCGGCTCAGACAGTTCAGGAGGCCAGGGTGGCCCACACAGTTCAGGAGGCCAGGGCAGCCCACACAGTTCAGGAGGCCAGGGCAGCCCACACAGTTCAGGAGGCCAGGGCAGCCCACACAGTTCAGGAAGCGGAGTCTTCTCTGGACTCGGGACAGGAGGCGGAGTCCTCTCGGGACTTGTGACAGTAGGCGGAGTCCTCTCGTGATTCGTGACAGGAGGCGGGGCCCTCTCTGGACTCGAAACAGGAAGCGAAGTCCTCTCGGGACTCGAAACAGGAAGCGGAGTCCTCTCTGGACTCAAGACAGTAAGCGGAGTCCTCTCGGGACACTTGACAGTAGGTGGAGTCCTCTCGGGACTCGTGACAGGAGGCGGGGCCCTCTCTGGACTCGTGACAGGAGGTGGAGCCCTCTATGGACTCGTGACAGGAGGCGGAGCCCTCTCTGGACTCGTGACAGGAGGCGGAGCCTTCTCTGGACTCAGGTCACAGGCCGAAGCCCTCTCTGGACGCTGGTCAGTGGCTGGAGAGCAGTGTGTGGCCCAAACACACAAAATAGCCAGTGGGACCAGTGGGACCACCTCAGAGACCCTAAGGCTTGGCATTACAGCATAAATGGTCATCTTTTGGACAACTGTCAAGTCAGCAGTCTTCCCCATGATTGTGTAGCCTACAGAACTAGACTGAGAGACCATTTAAAGGCCTTTGCAGGTGTTTTGAGTTAATTAGCTGATTAGAGTGTGGCACCAGGTGTCTTCAATATTGAACCTTTTCACAAATATTCTAATTTTCTGAGATACTGAATTTGGGATTTTCCTTAGTTGTCAGTTATAATCATCAAAATTAAAAGAAATAAACATTTGAAATATATCAGTCTGTGTGTAATTAATGAATATAATATACAAGTTTCACTTTTTGAATGGAATTAGTGAAATAAATCAACTTTTTGATGAACTAATTATATGAACAGCACCTGTATTCTTGCCCCATTATAGGAAGGTCAATGAGTGTTTAAGATACTGTATCTCTTTTACTGAGTAATAACTGGAAATGTTCAGCCGTTGTTTTGGTAGCAAGACTAATATTTCCATATGACTAAACCAATTTTTTCATTGTTAGATCTTTAGTAAGATGTATTGCTAAATGTTAGACATATACTATGTTTATCCTGTCCTCCTACTTCAGCTCTTCCTTTTGATATCATCTCAGTTCATTAGCTTCTACTTCTATCCATATGCTAATTAAAAGTTGAATCTTGCTGTCTTTAGTGTGAAGATGAACCAAAGACGAAATATGATGTTAAACGTTGATCATATATGATCAAATAAAACTTTTAAAACTTAAAAAGTATGAAGCCAAACCTAAATGTTACACTTCATTTAGAAAGGCAACCTCTACTGAAATATCAAAGCTTAAAAGAAACACACTAGCTATATTTGTCAGCAAATGTCTCAGATGGTAAAATACTTTTGCAAAACAGCTCTGGGGGTCTGTTAGACAACCACCCTCAAATCTTTTACATTCACCTAACACAAATCAACACAGACTATCGGACTGTTCTGTGAATTGCATGCCTCTTGATAGGCCACAAATTAGCATGCAACACTCACTCGCAGGTTTATGATATGGAGCATATTAAACGCTTTTCTTTAATTGCGTATGCTCAGATTGTGGGGCATTTGCATAGTGGTTGTTTGGTCAGAGAAAAACTAACTTGCTGTATATGCAAAGGTGATGATCTCTCCTCCTAATGAGAACAGGCTCACATCTGCAGGGACCCCAGAAACCCACAGATGCAACCCGTCATATTCAGTGCAAACAGATTTAGCCTGGGGCGTCTGATTCACTCTTTTACTGCTCAGTATAAAGCAGAGGCTTTTATAGTTTGGAGTGTTCTCAAACATTTTCAGCTTAGCTCAGAGCTGCACCCAAAGGACCTGCTTCTTTTGCTGTAAAGCCCACATGTAAATCTCTTGTGATATTGTGTATTGTTTTTTTAGCAATAATGTGAACAGTGGGGATGGTTGAGTTTTTGACAAGGAACTTCTGATCCAAAATCGATGTTTCGGTCACAGAAAATATTTGGATCTTAAGCCACATTTACAATTCACGAATGTCTTTAAATATTTTAGGCTTTCAATGAGAAAATGATAGATATACTGTACAAAAAAAAAATCAAAAGCATCTTAAAATTTCCAGTGGTCAAATGTTCATTGTTAATGTGATGAACTATGCTTGTGAACCTGAGGGGAACTAAATTAACATGCGTCCACTTATCATAATCGTTTGGTTCGATTAAAACAAACTATGGTGTGATTGCTCTGTTAGTGCGGTTCATTTGAATAAGTGTGAATGCTGCCATCCAAACCATGGCACGAACCATGCAAGCAGACCGAAACCCACATTTTCAGGAGGTCTCAGTCCACTTCCAAAATGAACACTGGTGCGGTTCGATTGAAATATGACATGTACACAAACCCAAAACCGGATGTGATGTCACAAGATGCGACCCTAAAAAAGACAGAATGCTCAAGCACACCTGGTTTTTCTCGTCACAGGAGTTTTGTTGCCCATTACAGTTCAGTACAGGCGTTGGAACCGTGTCTCCTGGCAGGTGATCTTTAATTTTGTGTTCATCGGAGGAATTCCTAGCGCATTTTTTACACATTTTATAAGCTCTGTGTTAGTTCTCAGCTGGTAGCCCAGCACACAGCATTGTTTTGTTTTTTTTCCTGTTAATTATGTTCGGGAAGTTCAGTCGCAAATAAACATCATAAAGGCTGTTCAATCAGGTTGTGACTTCATCCTTATTCCTTTTGTTTTGTAGCTTTAGGTTTGGTGTTAAAAATGACAGGTTGAATGCTAACCTGACTAAGGGCCAGATTCACTAACAGCTTGCGCCAGCGCAAACCCTCTTTTGCCATTACAAAACTACTGTCAGGATTTACTAAAGAGACGCAGTGAAAAATTAGTGCTGAAAAGGCGTGGACAGGGTTATCTTTGCGGCTGACCTTATTGCATATGCATTTGTGAGAGTTTCCTACAAAATGTGTGGGAGGAGAGTATAGGTAAAGTGGGGGAAAACGCCCCCCTTAAGGACTTTTCTGTGAAACAAAAGTTAAATGCGTCTAGAATAGTTATCCTAGTTTTCAGTGATAATGACATAAATGATAAACCAAGTATGAAAAATATCCAGAGTTTTCATGTTATTGGATTTTTAACAAAATATTAATTTGTACCAACTCTGACAAAGCAATTAGCAATTTGCTTTATATGTTTACAGCAAAATCAGAGTAAAAGCATTTTTTAGCTTAAAATTAAAAAGACAAGCCAAAATAAATATGAAAATGTATTAATGAACCGTGCTGAAAATCTACCTTTTAAAAAATATATATTGTTAGCTGATGCTAACTGGCTGGCTAACTAGCAAGCTGATGCTAATGTGAGGCAATTTTTGAATATAGAGTCCAAATACTTTTATTCAACCACCTAGTAGATTACCTTTGATGGAAAAGCAAATAATGTGGTGTTCAGAACATGGTAACTACAGTAATTATGATAGTGGGAGGCAATGCCCCCTGGGGGCGTTTTACCCCACAGACCATGTGTGAAAAAAAAAAAAAATGATGTCATTCTGAAAATATAATGATATTTTCCTTAAATGACAAGTAATCCCTAACTACAGGGGTCCGTTCTTCGTAGCTCACTTAATACATCTGAGATGATTTGACAGATCCCAGATCTTCTAATCGTGATAACTGATCTCTGGCTAATTTGGTTCTTCAACCGAATTTGCGGATTGGATTAAAATATCTGGAATAAGTTGTCTAAGATTACTGCGCGTTCTTGTGTTCCCTGAAGAGGGCAGATGCATCGATGCTCGAAACCGCATCATATAATTAAATTGTGTTGATCATTATGTGATCAACGCAATCTGCCAAGATTGCAATAACATAAGCATCTGTGTTTTTTAATTTGCGCGTTGTCAGTACATCACACTCAGAACTTTCCACTCCCATTGCAGCTTTTATTGGATTGTCCTCTCACGCTAATATGCCCTGTTTAGAAAATCTGGCCCTAAATGTTTCATTTTCTTTTTTAATGGTCCTGACCAAACAAACCAAGAGAACTGAACTACAAGTGTGAAAAAATTTTTTTTTAAGCTACTTTGCATTTTCTATATAATGCAATGACATTTTAAAATGAGACTTGTATCTCAAAAAAGTATCATTGTATACAGGGCTTGACATTAACTTTTTTTGTTCACCAGCCACTGTGGCTAGTGATTTTCCAAAGTTACTAGCCACTCTGCATTTTTACTGGCCACAATTTTGACATCGATGCCATGGGGGAAAACAGCCATATAGATATTTTTTATATTATCTCATAATTTGGCAGCAGGTATATTAGGCGGCTGTCACTTTAATGCCTGACACACTGATCCATTATACTGTTACACATGCATTATCTAAGCTGGCTTTATCTGTGCACACTTTGGGTGTGAGCACAAAATCTGTGGGATCGAGTAAAACTATGCGCAATATGTACAATCCCAAACAGAAATTAAATTTTTTTAGCACACATTGATATGTTGTGGGAAAGCGGGGCAGTGTGTAGTTGTTCCCAGCAGAACATTGCTAAAGCATCACACTGCCTCCACCGGCTTGCCTTCTTCCCATAGTGCATCCTGGTGCCATGTGTTCCCCAGGTAAGTGACGCACACGCACCCGGCCATCCACGTGATGTAAAAGAAAACATGATTCAAAAGACCAAATTGCTATTATAAAATATGATGATATTTGAATTTTAGTTTGACGACTAAAAAAAATCCAAACAGTTTTGAATTTGATGTTTAAAACCAACAAAACCACAGCTAGAGAAAACAGTCATTGCGTCAATTGAATTTTTACTGAAAACCCTGACAAGCCCTGTCCTGAAACCTGACCTATTTACTGAAGATGTAGATGTACTATTTATTAACAAACTCTTTTGTTAATAAAAAAAAAAAAAAAAAAAAAAAAAAAAAAAAAAATGTTTTTGTTTGCCATCAATTAAATCAAACAATTAATGCAATAATTTTATTTGCCGCATTAAATCCCCTCTCTGTGTTATGCAGAGATGGCCATCAACTAAAGTGACGCCACAGTTATGATGGCAAAGAAAGGGTCCTGGGAGACACAAATGTGCTGTGGACAGCAAAATACTCTGTCGCTCAGGGGCATTGAGAGAAAAAAAAAAGTGTAATTTTTTGTTTTGTTTTGAAAAAGCAGAAAAAAGCAGAAGTGATTTTGAGACAGGATGATGTACCATGGCCTCAGGTGTTCAGAGAGAATAACTGAACGCGTGTCAGAGGGAAAAACTGAGGGAAGAAAAGCCAGTTTAGGAACTAAACATGGAGAAAAAGGGGTGCCGGTGTCAGTAGCTCATTTCTGCTGAATGCAATAGATGCTGTTGAAATGAACACACATAAAAATGCAATACAAATATATCTGTAAATCCAAAGAAAGCAATAAAACTAAGAATTATTTATTTTATTTTTTTTTCAAAATGCATCGACATTGTACATGACTTGAAAAACAATATTTAAAGGAACAGTCAATATTTACTCAATCGTGCTGAGTAAATTTTTCCAGTAGAACACAAAAGAAGAATTTCATCATACAGTTCATAAAACAACATATGTAATTCATATGATTCAAATTTAGGCTGTTATTCTATCAAATAGCTGCAGCTATCAAATCTCATTCTCTATTACACATATGCAAACTTGTCCATTACATTCAGACACAAAACACGTGAGAACCAGTTTTGGCAAATGTGGAGATTATTAGTAAATGGTGAATGAAATTTAGGTTTGTTCACATATATGAATAGAGCATAAGTCATATGGACTATACTTTTATGATACTTCTATTGTTTATGCCCTTTTGGAGCTTAACAGACATGATACTTCACCTGTAAAAATATACACTACCACTCAAAAGTTTGGCGTCAATTAAAATAAATACTTTTATTCATCAAGGATGCATTTATTTGATCAAGAGTGACAGTAAAGACGTGTAGTGTTACAAAAGATTTATATTTCATTACATTCCTAAAAAAATGTATCACAGTTTTAATAAAAATGTGAAGAAGCACAACTGTTTTGAACATTGATAATAAGAAATGTTTATTCAGTATCAAATCAGCACATTAGAATGATTTCTGAAGAATCATGTGACACTGAAGACTGGAGTAATGATGCTGAAAATTCAGCTTTGATCACAGGAGTTACATTTTAAAATATATTTAAATAGAAAAAAGTTATTTTAATTTGTAATCATATATGATAGATTGGTGCTTGGTGAGCAGAGAATATACATCAAGGTGAGCAAATAAATTATAGAATTTTCCAGTTAATTTTCCATATATTAACTATTTGTTTTAATAAAAAAAATATATATTTTAACAATTACAGCATTTATTTTGTTGTGTAGCTTATGACATTTCATGGCATAAACTTTAAAACAAATGGTATTATCTTCTTGACAATTACCTGCTGCATTGTCATTTTAATTATTCTATTAAATGCATTTTTAGTTGCAAACAAGAGAAAAACAGAAAACAAAATAAACAAAAAACTGACTGAATTGAATTTTTTTTTACATAATTCAAATCTTATGAGTGACAAATAATATTCAGTTTTCTCCAAATGTGTCTATAATTTTATACAGATATTTCCATGATCCATTTCACCTTTGTGCTGTTGTGTAACGTTGTTTAGAGGCTAGAGAACAGAATCCACAGATCCACGAGTCCAAATTCCCAAAGAGTTTCCGCGAGGGATCAGACATTATCTCTGGAGCTGGAGCTCAGTTGCCTATCTCAATATTTAATACCGAAATATCAAACATGAGGTTTAATAACTTTGTAAAGATTCCTTCTCAGTCCTTTTCTTTTTTTTTTTTTACTGTGCCGCATATTTTATCTCAATCTCTTCTCGAATTAATTATTAACGTCTCTGGAGTTCCCCTTCCAAAAGTGCTTAAATCTTTATTTAATTTATATGCTGTCTTTCTTGCTGTCTGTTTCAAAAATATAAAAGAAAGAAATAAGTCTCACTTGTCACATAATTTAAACTGAGTGTGCTTGTGGAGTCATTTAGATTTGTTTCATTACTGCTCTTAAGAGGGACTGCCAAGCCACACTGACAAAAGTGTAAAATCCATTACGCCGCCTAAAAGCGTCGAATCCGCCCGTATCGTTTTGCAATTCTTTATGCATGCACGCCCGTACTGGCACGTCATGGGGGATTCTGTGTGATCATACACCATGCAGAGTGCAGCCTAGCACTCTCATACTCACATACTGTTAATCATATGGAAAGATGCATGGCTGTACCTCATTAGCCTACACACCGTGTTAATCTAGAGCATAAAGAATAGCTTAAAACCTCTTCACAGCTTCCTGAATTATACATCTCGAGCCGCCCACTCAGAGCATTTGGCGAAAAAAGCACAGAGCAGAACATTTAATAACATGATCTTAATACTTCATCTGTATGATCTTTAAAATTATTCAGAGGAGGTTGTAAATTATTATTATTTCCACCGCATGCGTAAAAATACCATTGCATGTCTAACCTCAAGCAAAGGTTAGACATTTAGAGAAAATGAGTACTCTTAGCTCTATATGGCTATGATGGGAATAGCATACTATCATGCTACTCCTAAAATGTATGCAGTATACAGTGAGAATACACTGTGCCCATTTTCTGTATTTATATCCAGATAAACAGTGTGCGGAATACGGTCTCTCACAATGCAATGCGCTCAGTGTGTAGTTGTTTTAGCACTTATTGATGAATCATTATCGTGTATTGTGAAAATGTTTGTACGCAGATTTTACACACAAATTTGTGCGCATTTACCGTTCAATCATGACAACTCTCAGAATAGAATGAACTCTTTCCCCGCCATTGACGAAAATTTCCGTCATTTCTATGTTTTCACTGTTATACAGTTGGGGGTGCTATAACACATCTTCTGAAAGAGTACTGAATCTCCTGATCAAAACAGAGGCGAAGAAGATCCAGACAAACAAGCGCTATGTAATCATGTGCATATGCAAAATAACGCGATCATCAACATTAAACAGCATATAAATCAAAACTGCCTAATGTTACCAAAGACTTTATATATAGGAAGACGATGCACTCCGATTACTTATGAATGGTAGAAAGTGCAATGCCCAATATGGCGAATAAGCCCCGTCTTCTAAGTAAAAGAGCCAATCGTTGATTAGTAAAGTCATCGCGTCACTGCAGCTGCCGTTAGAAGCTCCGGTTGCTATAGAAACAGGCATCGTTCTGAGACACGCGTTTAGGATTGCGCATGCACATTAGCTTTGTCCAGGCTGAAAAATGCAGTTTTTTTTTGCCATGATTCGAGCATTTATCAACACAATTTATGAGAGAGTTGTTGTCAGATTTCATTGGTGATTCATTTAAATATGAAATTTAATCAGTTTTGGAGAATTTGATGTTTCCCCATTCAAAGAGATAGGAGCTGCACTTGCATGTCCAAGAGGCATTTCAAAGATGGTCGCCGAGTGAAATGACTTGTCTTAAAGGGACTTTGATGTTACTGAATGAAATGTCGACCCAGGATGAGCTACAGGACTGTGCAGTCATTAGGGGCGTTGATGGACTCAATCTACTAAGAGTTAGTAGAGTTAGGCTAGAGGATCCACGGGGTAAAAGGCTCCTTTGATTTTTTTTTCCCTCTAGACCACTAGAAACAAAACAAAAACTTGCCAAAACATCCGCTTTTCAAGATGCACGTGGAAATTTGTCTGATCTTTGACGCGATTACAGGCAGCAACGCAAAGTTGATTCTGCGCTCATTTGATCTAATATTTGATGTTTTTAAAAATGTTGTAGATTTAAGTAGTAAATAAGAATCGTAAAAATTATTGAAACAAAGGTCTTGTTAATGTTTGTCAGCTTTGTTCAAGGTAATTAAAGCAACAGTTTTTCAATAACGGAAGAATATGTAAAAGTATGGTATTTGGGGTAAAAGGCACCTCTGCTGTTGGGGCAAAGGCATCATATTTAACAAGATAATAAACAGCCGGCTGCCTTTTCCATTTGTTGACATGACATGGTTAGATTCAGATGGTAAGTATCATATATTAAGTTGGGTGTCCACCTTAGAGATAATCACCATATTTAAAAATGTGATATTAATCATATCATATAATAAAATAGAATTTATTGTTACTACTGTAAATCTATATTAAATTATTATGAGATCTCCTTCAATGCTTTCAGGATCTTTACTTTTTTTAATGATTTTGTTTCTATATTTTTCAGATATATTTCTATATTAACATATTTTAATGACAGCATATTTATTGATCAAAAATGAATTATTTTACTCATCAAAATAAACAGAAAATAGTTCAAACTTTAAATAGTTCAAAGCTAAAGTGGTTGTTTTGAACAACTATTAAACTTAGACATTATTAAAAACATATTATGTTAGCGAAAGTATTTGTATCAATATTGTGAGCCTTTTACCCCATGTGTGGGTTAAAAAGCCCCCCTTGACACTCCACTCCATACATTTTTAAGATTTTTAAATAAAATAAACCACTTGTATGATTTATTTTCACACAAAATCTGTTGCTCCATAAATGTTCAATACAAACATATATATTTTTCTGTATATTATACATTATAGGAGTAGTGAAAAGCACATTTTGTGCCTTTAGCCCTGTTGTACCCTACAACAAAATATTCTGGGGGCCATGAAAGTTTTATTTGCACATAAATACAGTGAATAGGATACAAGCTTCTGAAAGGAAAGTAGGGAGAGCCTCCCTTACAGATCTAGGCAGCTGGTGCTGGGGAAGGTGAGGGTCCAGGAAAATTCTCATGGCACTCTGCAATGAGTTGAGCTGCTTCAGAAAGGAAATTAATAGGTTACGCTGATAGAACAAAAATATTTATTGCCGAATTTACGACAACTAATCAGCTGCTCAGAAGAGTTTCATGACTGAACAATGTATTTAGTGCATGAGACCCATTATTTGATCATTATTTATAGTTTTCAGGATTTTTGTTCAAGATTTTTTGGGCGGGGCAAAGCGGTGGCTCGATTACGCACTGGAGCCACTGTGCATATGGCCCCTCCCCCAACACTATCATAACTGTCAATGACGCACTGGAGCCACTGAGCCTGGCTCCTCCCCTAACACAATCATAACTAGAGCACATTCGCATCAGTTCGCCCGCTCGATCGCGAGTTACTGTCAGTATCGTTAGTTACTACAGCCAACAACTTATCAAGAAGAGGTGAATTTTGTGAACAGAGCTGAGGATCACCACCAACACCTGCCTCTGCAGTGACTTTACACTGGAGACAACTGGAATTCACTGATAATCCGCTGCAGAATGGGGCCGAACCGACAATCTCCCGCATCTGGTGCCGTTGTGAGCTGTACGTGAGTGTTGTCTTGTGTGCTTACGGCAGTTTTCCCTCAAGTGGGCGTGGTTTCGGCGCCGGCAGTGGACACGCCCCCAGCGTTTGAGTGCAGAGAATTCTGCTTATTTTTTCAAGATTTTGATAAGCTATTATATTTACTTGGCAGATTTTTTTATGATTCAAATTTGGCTGGGTGGTTAATAACACATTTGTCTGTGGTGTGTCAAACTCAGAACACATATTTAATTTTGACTTTACAGGGACTTTAACAACTCTAAATAACACTTTAGTTCTAAGATTTAGTTCTAGACACTGCTAACACATAACATTATGTAGCACAAATGTATCTTCAAACTACTTGAAAAGTGTCCTATATACGGTTTCACTTATTAGGATACAGTATATTCTGTGCAGTATTCGGCACTAAGTAAATGTACCATTCTGAACACAGCCTATGTGATGAAACTGTTAAATTCTGTTGAAATTCTGTAAGATTTATTGATTTATTTATTGATTCATTTATTTAAATAACAACACTGGAGTCTGAACCCAGTGAAAGTCATTATAGACAAAAAACAACTCCAGTGTTGTTTGGACCCCAACATTCTTCAAAATATCTTATAGAATTTTTTTCAGTTTTTTTTTGTGAACTATCCCTTTAAACCATGTGGCATTTTTAGCGGTGTTAGCGTAAATGTCACGCACTGACAACATCTTAAATCTAACTTCACAGTTGCTCTGTCAAAAACATTATGTCAAAGTCAGTGCGATATTCATCAGAAATGATGAATATTGTAAGGTGGCCCATCCACCACATGGACAAATCGATCTGTGGCAACGAGACTATGAGCGCACTGTCCGTCATCCACACGAGCGTTTTTCTCGAACCCTTGGAAAAACTACAGCGCAGTCAATATGTCAAAATCAGCATGTGGTTGCCCCGTGTCGTCTCGGGCATCTTGGAATGGAGCGGACGCTCATTGTCACCTTCTGAGAATGCAAACAACAATCAATACTTGATCCTTGGGCACCTCATCCACTGTGGCTAGTTGTGCAGATTTCTCGAGAGATCTTTGTGGTGATGAGGATGCTTCAGCTGAAGGAAGCCCTGAAGGAAGAGAGGGAGAGAAAAAGATCTCCAGCACTGTCAGCAGAATGTCTACTTGTGGGCGAAGAGGAGTCTGACCCATGCCGGTATCCTTCGAGGATCCAGCATCCATTGCATCTGGTGAGCTTTTTCACACTTCCACACACAGGTTCAATATGTCAATAAGCACCCCGGGGGTGTCAGAGCCCAGGATGAAACGGTGAGAATTAGTCCAGAAAGAGATATGCTATCAGCTCACACATTCCTCTAATCCCCATGGCACTCCGAGTGTTCCAACTGCGCCTACGTAAAGATGCTGCGAGTGAGACTCAAAGCGACGTATGATATAATCCAAATCAGCACGAGTAACAGATCTATTTAATTCCCCTTTAATGTGGCATATGGATGTGTCTTATTCTGCTAAAAAATAATGCTTAATATCTGATTCACTTCCCCCCTCCCCCCCTTTTTTAAAACATTTTTTTATTTATTTACTGACAAATACAGTTGAAATCTCTTTTCTTTACTATGAAATAGATATTAAATATTATTGAGATGATGTTGTAGTACTATAGAGTGTGTGTCATGCGCAGTGACAAAGTGGCACAATGTCCTCTCAGATATTTAGATAAAAAAAAATAATAATAATAATAATGCTGGTAAACTATAAAATAATGAAAACAAATCATTATTTGTAACAGACAAAAATAGCACTTCCAAAGTTATAAAACATCCATAAAACATTTATTCCATAAAAAATAACATTGCTACATAACTTTACTTACTTTACTTTTTCACAGTTCAAAAGTTTGTGATCAGTAATATTTTTCATATTTTTGAAATAAGTCTCTTATGGCCACCAAGGCTGCATTTATTTGATCAAAAATACAGTAAAAAAACGTCTCGGTTACGACTGTAACCTTAGTTCCCTGAGTAGGGAACGAGACGCTGCGTCACCGCTTTGGGAACGCCTCTGCGTGATTGCGTCGTGAAGCACATGTGTAATCAGTCCAATGGAGAGACGGAACGTCATAGGCGGGTGACGTCATCGACCCGGAAGGTATAAAGCATACCGGCAAACAAACGCCGCTAGCTTCTGTGGTAGAGTGAAGCAAGACGCTTTTGCGGGCATGCGGGGAATATGGCAGGGTGACGCAGCGTCTCGTTCCCTACTCAGGGAACTAAGGTTACAGTCGTAACCGAGACGTTCCCTTTCGAGGGAACTCGAGCTGCGTCACCGCTTTGGGAACGAGAATACCCACGTCCCCATAGGAGCCGGATGCCCGCCTGTGCATTGTCTAAAAGGCGAGCACCCGAGCCCCTGGAGTAATGTCAAGTTCGTAGAACCTCACGAAAGTGAGCGGCGAGGACCACCCCGCCGCGTCACAAATGTCTTGCAGGGAGGCCCCTGCTAGGAATGCCCGAGAGGCAGCCATACCCCTAGTCGAGTGTGCCCGGACAGCCAAAGGGAAAGGCTGCCCGACCACCTCATAAGCAAGTGAAATAGCCTCAACTATCCACTTGCTCATCCTCTGCTTAGAAACCGGACCCCCTCTCGAGGGTGGACCGTAACACACAAACAACTGTTCCGATTTTCTCCACAGGGCAGCTCTGTGGACATAAGCGTCTAGTGCGCGAACAGGGCAAAGCAGATTGGATCTTTCCTGGTCAGACGTCAGAAAGGGAGGTGGACAAAAGGCCATAAGTACTATGGGTCTCACAGTATTAGTGGGAACCTTAGGAACGTACCCCGGTCTGGGGTGCAGAAAAGCTTTAGCCATACCGGGAGCAAATTCCAAGCACGAGGGTGCCACAGAGAGGGCTTGTAAGTCCCCTATTCTTTTTAAAGAAGAGATAGCCAGCAGAAAGATGGTCTTTAAGGTGAGGAGTTTCTCAGAAATTTCTTCAATGGGCTCGAAGGGAGCCTGAGAAAGGCCCTGAAGGACAATAGCTAAGTCCCAGGCCTGCACCCTGGTGCGTACTGCGGGCCTCAGTCTGATAGTGCCACGGAGGAAACGAGTAACTAGGGGGTGTCGCCCGAGGGTAACACCATCGAAAGGAGAGTGGTAAGCTGCTAAGGCCGCCACGTACACCTTCAAAGTGGAGGGAGCTAACCCAGCGGAGAATTTCTCCTGCAGGAACTCCAGCACCGCGCTCGCAGGGCAGTTTACTGGATCCCACAGGCGATCTCTACACCATAAGGTGAAGAGTCTCCATTTCAATGCGTACAGTTTCCTCGTGGAGGGAGCTCTAGAGTGTAGGATGGTCTCCACAACCTCGGTTGAGAGACCGGAGCTTAGGAGCTGGGCCCCCTCAGAGGCCAAGCCCACAGATTCCACAGCTCTGGGCGTGGGTGCAGGAAGGCACCGCCCGACTGAGAGAGCAGGTCCCTCCTGCACGGAATCTCCAGGGGAGAGCCGTTGAGGAGCGACACAATGTCCGAGAACCAAACCCGGGCTGGCCAGAACGGAGCCACTAGGAGCAGATGGGCACCGTCCCGACGAACTCTCTCTAGAACTCCCGGAAGCAGAGCGATCGGGGGGAAAGCGTACAGGGGCAGCCTCGGCCACTCCTGTACCATGGCGTCCAGTCCCAAGGGAGCTGGAGGAGTTAGAGCAAACCATAGACGACAATGAGTGTTGTCTTGAGTGGCGAACAGGTCTACTTCTGCTCTGCCAAATTCTTGCCAGAGGAGCTCCACCACCTAGGTGTGGAGTCTCCACTCCCCGGGCCTCGGCCCCTGCCTCGACAGGATGTCTGCTTCCGTATTCAGGCGCCCTGGGATGTAGATTGCCCTGATTGAGAGCAATTTCCCCAGGGCCCACAGGAGGATTTGATGAGTCAGCTTGTACAAAGGGCGAGACCTCAAACCCCCCTGGTGATTTATATAGGAGACCACCGATGTGTTGTCTGTGCGAACTAGAACATGATGGCCCCTGAGATACGGCAGGAAATGTCTCAGAGCCTGGAACACAGCGAGCATTTCCAGGCAATTTATGTGCAACGCACGATGAGCGTCCTGCCATAGGCCCTCGGCCGAGCGACCACTCATGGTCGCCCCCCAACCCGTAAGGGAGGCATCCGTGGTCAGAGTGACCCGCTGGCACGGTACCCCCAGTAACGGGCCTTGGGCTAGAAACCGAGGGTCCTTCCACATGACTAAGGCGCGGAGGCATCGCCGCGTTACCTTGATCACGCGAAAGGGATTTCCCCTCGGGGAAAAACCCTTGGTCTTGAGCCACCACTGTAAAGGTCTCATGTACAACAGGCCACGAGGAATGACGTTGGACGCTGCTGCCATCAGGCCTAACAGTCTCTGATACTGTTTGATAGTGAGTGGCTGGTCTAGTTTCACCCCTTTCACAGCTGAGAGAATCGATCCTACGCGAGGCTCTGATAGACGGGCCTGCATCAGGATCGAATTCCAACACACACCCAGATACGTTATTTTCTGTACTGGAGAAAGAACGCTCTTCTTGAGGTTGAGCCTCAGCCCTAACCTCTTCATGTGCGCGAGAACAACATCTCGATGTTGAACCGCCAGACGTGCTGACTGAGCCAAAATCAGCCAGTCGTCGATATAATTGAGAATGCGGATCCCCTGCATACGCAAGGGGGCTAATGCCGCGTCTACACACTTGGTGAAGGTGCGGGGTGATAGGGCTAGACCGAAGGGAAGCACCCGATATTGGTACGCTTGTCCCCCAAAAGCGAACCTCAGGTACTTCCTGTGCTGCGGAAGGATGGAGATGTGGAAGTAAGCATCATTGAGATCTATCGTGACAAACCAGTCCTCGGACCTGATCTGGGACACGATATGTTTGAGTGTAAGCATCTTGAACCTGAACTTTGCCACTGCGCGATTCAGCGAGCGCAGGTCCAAAATGGGGCGCAACCCCCCATCCTTCTTTGGCACTATAAAATAGCGACTGTAGAAACCTGACTCCCTGTCGGAGAGAGGAACCTTCTCTATGGCCCCCTTCCGTAGGAGGGTCTGGACTTCTTGAGTCATAACCAGAGCCTGCTCGGGGCCCACCAAGGTAGGTAGGACCCCCTTGAAACTGGGTGGACGACACCTGAACTGGATGGCGTACCCTGATCTTATTATCTGCAGGACCCAACGAGATATATTTGGCAGTTTTTCCCATTCTGGCAAAAAATCTACTAGGGGTACCAGTCCCTCGAGACTGGCCTCTGGTATACTGAGTGCTGGGAGCACAGCGCCCTGAAACGGATGACCGGCAGGGAACGGCTGACTCGACAGCGCCACCTCCTTGTCTGGAGGACGCGGGCCATCCTCGGATGACTCGCGAGGGCCTTCCACGCCCCGGCACTCGGGCGGGGTTAGTGGAGAGACCCTGTGAGGGTACCGGAACAGGACGGGCACCGTATGCTGAGGTGAACACCGCCTGTTCCCGAAGGGGGAAACCCTCACTGCCCTGGGCCCACTGGCGTCAGGGCCTCTTAGACGCAGCCTTTCTAGAGATAAGAACAGTCCGCAGATCTGCTCTACCCCTAGAGGGCTGCGTCTGGGGGTGTCGCCCACCGCCCCACCCTTTCTGAGGGGGAGTACGAGTGGCCACACTTTGTTTCTGTTGCGCCCGGTGTACGGAGCTCGTACTCGGTGTCTGCTGCTCCCGCACAGCAGCAGACGAGGCCTGGGGTTTTCTCGGGAGGAGCTGCTTCAGCGCCGCAGATTGTTTCTTTGCCTCCTGAAACCTGTCGGTGACGGTTGTGACAGCGTCACCGAACAGGCCGTCAGGAGACAGCGGCGCATCAAGCAGAAAGCTCTTATCTCTCTCCCGAATCTCGGTCAGATTCAGCCACAGATGCCTCTCCGTAGCCACCAGGGCTGCCATAGAACGGCCTATAGATTTGGCCGTCTCCTTGGTGGCTCGGAGAGCTAAATCTGCTGAAGATCGGAGCTCATTAACTAAGTCTGCTCCGATCTCCTGGCTGGACCCCAGGTCTCTTAGCAGGTCGGCCTGGTATGCCTGCACGATGGCCATAGTGTGCAGACACGCGGCGGCCTGACCCGCTGCCGAGTACGCCTTGCCCACCAAAGAGGATGTGGTTCTCAATGGTTTGGTGGGCAAGGTCGGAGTTTTAATGGCCGATGCCGACTGAGGAGAGAGATGGCTCGCAAGCGTCTCCTCCACCTTCGGCATCGGACCATACCCATGCTTCTTCAGCCCCTGTATGTTGCTATACACTGACGTTTGGGGGCTGAAGACACGAGAGGACATGGGCCGCTTCCACGTTCTCGACACCTCAGTGTGGAGATCCGTGAAAAACGGTAAACTCCGACGTGGAGGCTGGGCAGAGCGGGAGGGGAGAAAGCGCTCGTCCAAACGGCTCTTGGACGAGACGCTCTCTTGATTTTCTTGTGGCCAGTCAATGTTTAGTTTGGCCACCGCTCTGCACAGAACCTCCAAAAGCTCCTCACCAGCAGGGGATTGAAGTGGCGAGTCTTCAACCCCCGCGTCAACGCTGCAAATATCGATCTCATCAGAGCTTGATAAAAGCAGCGCTGAGGCTGCCCCCTGGGTGGGAGAAACCGCAGGGCGGGCTCCCGAACCCAGAGAGGCAGCACTGGATCTGCCAGGTGAGGGCAGAGAAAGGGCTGGGCCCGTCTCTAACCCCTCTGACAGATCCATTTGCGAACCCCACGACATAAGCTGCCGCTGTGCCTCAGCAACAGCGGGGCCTGTGCCGCGGGGAACGCGAACCGGGACACCCTCCTCAAAAAGTGCCCGGCGGGATCGCAGCACTCTCATAGGCAAAGCCTCACAATGCTCACAGCCGGCCCCCTCGAGAGCCGACTGAGCGTGCTGTTCACCCAAACAAACAACGCACATCAAGTGTGTATCCCCGCTCGTGATGTGACGAGAGCAGGGAGGAACACACTTTCTGTAACGCTGTTCGCTCGCCATAGTGTCTCTTTAAATGTCAGTGTGTATGCAACTTGTAATAGAAACGAGAGAAGTCTGAACTCAGACACAAAACACAAATCTGACAATGACAATACACAGAGCGCTTGCTGAAAGCAACAGAAGCTAGCGGCGTTTGTTTGCCGGTATGCTTTATACCTTCCGGGTCGATGACGTCACCCGCCTATGACGTTCCGTCTCTCCATTGGACTGATTACACATGTGCTTCACGACGCAATCACGCAGAGGCGTTCCCAAAGCGGTGACGCAGCTCGAGTTCCCTCGAAAGGGAACATAGTAATACGGTGAAATGGTACTACAATTTAAAATAACTAGTTTTTTATTTGAATACATTTTGAAATGTAATTTATTCTGTGATCAAAGCTGAATTTTCAGCATCCTTTCTCCTGTGTCACATGATCCTTCAGAAATAATTTTAATAAGCTGATTTGCTGCTCAAGAAGCATTTCTTATTATTATAAATGTTGAAAAAAAGTTGTGCTGCTTAATATTTGATGCAGTCTTTGATGCAGCATTTAACATTAACATTAACATTAACATTAACATTAACGTTACATTCCCGTAACATTATAAATGTCTTTACATTAACTTTTGATTAAAAAAAAATAAAAAATAAATAAAAAACTTTGAACGGTAGTGTATTTGGATAGTACAGTATAGACTAGAGTATCGTAAGGGGATCAGAAAAGACCACAACTGCGCCATGTGACCAAGATCATTCAATGAGTGTGAGGGATTTGAGGTGTCATGAGCAACAGAAACTATTGCCGATGGAAGGACATTTCACTGAGATACCAGAACTAGTTCCACCCCACACTGTAAAAAATATCACTTTGGTTTAACTCAAAAAAATTAAGGCAACTATTAGTATTTTTAAGTGTCTTCTAAGTATTTTGAACTCATCTAATTTGTGTTTTACCAAATAGACTTTACATGTCTTCAACATGCACCCTTAAGTAATTTCAACTCAATTTTCCTCGTAAACAAAACTTGTGTACAACGTTGTGTAGCAGAAACATAATTCAACTGAGTAAGCGGCAATACAATTAGACATAAAAATAACTCAAGTGAATACACTTACACGAAATGGATTAGTTCTATTTCACTGTATGTAATAAGCATTAAGCAGTAGAGACAAACAACAATACTGCTATAAACAGTTGCTCATTGAGCAAAGCAATTTATGATGCACTGTGCCTACCTGTCGTCAGCCTAACATCAGCTCCACTCATCACCATGACCGTAACCACCAAAACTCCAACATGACAAAAACTTTTCTAAATCCCAACTTAATAGAACATTTAAACAATAACAACCCTTCTACTTCCTTTATCTTGCCTAAAAACATATGAAGATAAATTCAACATTTTCTCTTCCAATTAAATTCCTCGCAAAGCATTCTGGGAACTATAAATCTACTTCCTTACCCCAAGTAAGTAGATTGTACACAATGAAATTCAGTTGTGACAGAATGTTAATTTAAATATAATATTGATCAAGCAGCAAACATCCTTGTTTTGAGTGAGTGCTTCTATTTTATCAGCAAAACTAAAACAATCTATGATTTTCTAAACAAGGAAATAAATAAAGACAAGATTACAGCAAGATGCGAGCAGTACATTGCGGCACGTCAAAAGCAAGAAACCATAACAATGTGAAACGGGTTCATTTCAGCCAAATCCAGCAGTAAATATTTTAAAGGGTTCCTATTATGCCTCAGGTGTCCCCAGAATGTGTCTGTGAAGTTTCAGCTAAAAATACCTCACAGATCATTTACAAATCCATGTTGTAAATACCCATTTCTGACTACAGTCAAGAACAGGCTATTTTTTTCTTGTGCATGTGCCTTTAAATGCAAATGAGCTGCTGTGCGCCGCCCCCTCTCCACACAGTTCCTGCCTCAATCTGATTATCTGCCATATACTAACAAGACATCTTGGTTTTGATTATCATCTGTATCGCGAACACTCTCACGGATAGCATAGTTCTTCTTTCATCATTAAAGTTTAGTATTTCCACATGTTTTAAAGCTATATTCGTTTAAACTTCTAATGGATAGTTTTTTGAGCACACTTATCTGAAGCACACGCACACAGACAACTGGCTGTCAGACATCAAGTCTCGTGAGTAACTTCTCTTTTACATTTTTTGTTGTGTTTAAACTGTCAAATACACACAAGGGTTTTGTTCACCATAATGTTTGCCAAAAATAAATAGCGGCAGCGTGGGTGGAAACGTGCAGATTAAGGGGCGGTAATATTATAATTAGATCCCCTTCCTACATCAGAAGGGGAGAGAAATCTGAGCGGCTCATTTTTTCATGTGCTTGCAGAGAAAGGCTTACCAAAACAAAGTTACTGGGTTGTACTTTTTCACGTTTTCTGGGTTGGTAGATGAAAGAAAGAAAGAAAAACGCATTCAAACATAAAGAAGAGAACAACCAGTGAAAAGTTCAGAGAGGCGGGTCCGGTTGTTCTGTTGGTAATCTAGTTTGTTGTATTCCCACTTGATTTCAAACAGAAATGGTTCTTTCTACATTTTCAAAATGCATTTCACACAATACTATCCATCACACGCTCCATCAGAGCTTTCTACAGTATGTAGGCGCCCTAAAACGGCAAGTTTGGAAGGGAAATAAGAAAAATCAACAAAAATCAATGGGCTCTCTTGAGCAGTTCTTGGCTCACTGATCCAAAAGAGATGGTGGAATGTAAAAAGAGAGATACAAAGAGACACTTTAATCAACAAGCCCTCATTTGCTCTGTTTTGGTCTCCGAGAGCAGAAAGGCTGTCAAAGTCTATTGGGCCGAATAAGCCAAAAATACATTTAAACGGATAAAAATTTGGAGCAATATCAGAAGAAGGTCTACATTTACTAAAGCTGGCTCCTTGCTAGGCTACTGAATCAGTGTCATGATGACTGATTTACAGAATAATGGCAGCTTTGATACAGCAATTTGTTCCATAGAGTTTATTTTTATAGCTTAGCTTGTGTACCTTTAAAATGTGTGGCTTTTTAGTAGAGAGAGGACAGGAAATAATGGGAATAAGAAGAGCAGAAAATCAGTGAGCCATCCTTTAACTCATGTCAGCAACATATATACCACAAGCTGCCATTATAGAATGATTTCTGAAGGATTGTGTGACACTGAAGACTGGAGTAATGGCTGCTGAAAATGTACCATCATAGGAATAAATTACATTTTAAAATATATTTAAATAGAAAACAGTTATTTGAAAGTGTAATAATATTTCACAATAGGCCTATCACTGTTTTACTGAATTTGTGATTAAATAAATACAGCCTTGGTGTGCAGAAAAGACGTATTTCTAAAACATTAACAAATCTTACAGATTTTTTTTAACAGTATAGTAATGAGGCAAAAATGCCTTGATTTAATGAATCAAGCATTATGAAGTTTTTAAAACCTTAAAGTGGACATATTATGCCCCTTTTTACAAGATGTAAAATAAGTCTCTGATGTCCCCAGAGTGTGTATGTGAAGTTTTAGCTCAAAATACCCCACAGATCATATTTTACAGCCTGTTAAAATTGCCAAAAACACAGTTTTTGTGTATGTCCCTTTAAATGCAAATGAGCTGCTGCTCCTTGCCTGTTCTTTCAAGAAGAGGGCGGAGCTTCAATAGCTTGTGTAACAACAACAGAACATGTCAGAAACTAACGGTGTTCAGTTTGAACCGGACTCGGACAATAATGCCTACAGAACCAGAGAATATATGCTGCTTGGAGATAGAACAGGTATAATTTAGTTTAATTCCAGTTTTAACTTATGTTGCCATCTTGCTTTTATCCACTATTAGCATGTTGTAGCGGACCCCGTCCGAATGATGGCCAAAACTTTACTGTTGAATTTTATGAAGTTTATTGTTCATCACACAAAAGATGAAGCGTCTGTTTTCACTCCAGAAAATCAAAAAAATCTCCAGCCTCCAGAAGTGCGCATTAAAGTCTTATCCATAAACACTCTCTCTCTCCCTTATCATCAGCATACACAGTGAATTACATGAAAACACTCCTTAAAACTAACAGTAAATAAATATATACAGACCTTATGCCTTTTCAGGGGGTGCTTAATAAACTGGTAAACTTTATATCCGTAAAACAACTCAGATAAACTATTATAAAGTGCGCGCTCTCCCTTTCATTGCTGTCGTGACCAGTATCGCTCCTGAGACTGTAAGCTGGATCATGAATAGTTGGTACTGATCCATCCTTGAGCTTTAACTTTTTAGCAGAACCTACCTTGAAATGTCCCTTGTTCAGGCAATGCACCTGCATTGCTTACAAGACATTGTTGTCGCTATAGATGCTCGAGCGCAGAAAAAATGGTGGACTGACTGAGGTCAGAAACTATGCTAATATTGAACAGTCTGTCATCACCGTGGGTGGAAACGTGCTGATTAAGGGGTGGTAATATTATAATAGATCCCCTTCCTACATCAGAAGTGGAGAGAAATCTGAGCGGCTCTTTTTTTCACATGCCTTTGTAGAAAATGGCTTACCAATACAAAGTTACTGGGTTGTCCATGTTGGTAGATGCACCGGGGACCCGATTATAGCACTTAAACACGGAAAAAGTCAGATTTTCATGATATGTCCCCTTTAATGTGTGGGTGGGCTAAAGAGAACGTTGTACCACTCTGTGTGTCGCTAAAAACCACAGGTCTTTTTAGCTTAGCTTGTGTATCTTTACAAATGTGTGGCTTTTTTAGTTGAGAGAGGAAAGGAAATAATAGGAAAAAGTGGGGAGTTGTCCTTTGACTCCATCAACCCCCCACATGAAAACCAGGAGTCAAAGCTTATGTGCTAACCGGACCACATCTCTAGTAGACATCCCGTTTCAAATGCCAACTTCAACCCGAAAAACATATATACTGTGAAATAAATACTGATCAATTTGACCATAGTACGTATGTAAGCGCTGCCTGTCCTTTATAGCAGGTTTACTTGCCCGAAGGTGTTACCACCCAAAAGTTTTTGGCAGGTCCTTGAGGAATGACACTTTGTGAAGGTTTCTGCATGCTCTCAGCCTTAGGGGTTTCTCTTTATTTGGTCACTTTTGCCCAGGGCCTGGTTTGGTGATGCACTGCTGATAGAGTGACAAGGTGTCTCAATAACGAAGCAAAACATTTCCTAAGGTTTTGAAGGAATAGTTTACCCGAAAAATGACAATTCTGTTATTTACTCATTTCTTTTTTCTTCTTCTGTTGAATACAATAGTTGATAAAATCCCCTTTTTTTGCTAAGGATGTCATTCTTGCATTTTATTCTAAATTCGCAAAATTTTCACACTTTTTGAATAATGTGACAAAATTACTGCTTAATTGAAAATGAATATTTACTTTGTTTCATTGTTTTCTTCACAAATCACACATCTTATATTCATTGCAAATATGCTCCCACTGACAGTCTCAGTAAAGTACAGTAATATTTGAAAAACAAACTGTATAGGGCCAAAATGTATCACTGTGCAAATGGCACCACAGCTATGGGTCATTCTGGAAAAATGTATTACTTCCACACAAAAACCCCTTCCACAAAAAAAAAAATTTACTGTTTGTTTAGATCAGAATAATTTTCAAAATTTTGACATGTAACAATTCATATTATCATAATGGATTTTCAGTTGAACACTGAAATTGGGACAAGAGTCAAACAATACTCTACACTGTCATTCAAAAGTTATGTGTCGGTACAAATTTTTATTGTCTTTGAATGAAATCTCTTACGCTTCTGACTTTTCAGTTTTTTTTGTTTTGAGCAAACTTCCAAAACAAAAATCAAGCATTCCCAGATTATCAGATGCAATATCTAACCGTTCATTCCCTTTATCCCATTAACACCTGGTTAATACATTAATGTATGCACATGCACGGACACACACACACCACAAAGTAAATATTTCGAACATGCACAGTAACCCCCCCTTCCTGAAGCTGCAAGCAAGAAGTACAAGCATGCAGGGCACATATTTGCTTGTTTGAGAGGCGGCACAGGCTACAGCAGCGGAATCTATAAAAAGGCAATTATTCCTTCCACGCTTGATGCCTGACTGCGTTCAAGTCCGGCTTATTGCCCTGGATGCTGTTCTCTGCACTCTTCTGCAAGCTCAACACACAACACTTCCTGAACAAAATACATATTTACCCTCTAAGGGCCGAAAGCAGGCTTATTCATCCCCTCTCAGCTTCCTGCCATGGACTTTGATATCTTCTCTCCGTCTGTTGGATGGGCTGTGGTGTCTAAATGAAGCCAAAGTGGAATCTCATTATTTCACCTTAAAGGAAGAGGTTATTAGCCAGGGGAGACAGACGGAGAATGCTAGGAGTGCAGCAGTTTTAATGGAGCTCAAGCAGATGGCAGACCTGCACTGTCGAAACCATTTCCTGCATCTGTAGAGAGGACACTCAATGTGAGAAATCCCCCTCTCTGTAAGAGATACGAATATTTGTCCGTCTTGATATTTTGATCAACAAACAATACATTCTAATTAGCATGACACATCGGTCCTCAATTCTCACAGCATCGTCTATTCAAATATTTGTAAATCAAGCTGAGATTGGAGGATGATCGATGGGAGGGAGACAAAGTAGAGGACAGAACTGTCCTCGCTGATAGAAATCACATTTATCAGTCTCATGTCCCTTTTTTCGATTGACTCAGTGCCGGAGCTGGAAATGTTCTGTGTTTCTCTTCCATAGAAATGGCCCTTAAAACCCACTGGCTTTGAACCAGCAACAGTCATGTGGTCGAATAAAAGTCCTAAACTACAGCAGACTGTACAAAAAAAGTATAGATTACTGCAATTATAATCAACACAAGCACAGCTGATAAATATCACTTTCATATATCAATAAAGTTTGGGTTTAAAAAGTTTGGGGCCAGTAAGATTGTGACAGTAGAGATTTCTATTTAAAATACATGCTCTTTTTAACTTTGCATTGATTGAAGAACCCTGACAATATGCATCATTGTTTCTGCAAAAATATTAGGCAGCACAACTGTTTTCAACAATGGTATTAATAAGAAATGTTTCTTGAGCAGCAGATCAGCATATTAAGAATGATTTCTGAAGGATCACGTGACACTGAAGACTGGCATAATGATGCTAAAAATGCAGATTTGCCACCACAGGAATAAATGATATTTTAAAATGTTAAATTGGGAAACAATGACAAATATTACGGGTTTTAAATGCAGCCTTGAGGAGTATAGAGGCATTATAAGAAAACACAAAAAATCGTACTGATGATCGTACTGTTCAGCAGCGCGTCATTGCAATCAATTAATATATACTGTATATAACAAGTCTGACCAGGTGTGTGAGCCAGCTACATTGTCCATTCCCATGGGAGTGTTGGTGGAATATGAGGGAACGGAGTGGAGCCCTGTCCTGTCAGCCAAGGAGGATGTTAATGCACTGAACTCAGCACCCCTAATTATGTTTGAGGAGATGGTGAATATTTGCACAATGTCCGTTTCTTCACCCAGCACCATGCCTGTTCAGTTGCACAGCACAGTTAATGGTGTCTTTGATGTTCTCGCCCTGTCTCCCACTCCCACCTCCTCTGCATGTTCCTTGTTGGCAAGAGAAGCTGTTTTTGAATTATTTGAATGTCCTGCGTCGGACAGAGAGGATGTTCCTGAGTAATCTGCCTGTTCCACGTAGGCTAAGGAGGCTGTTCCTGAATAATCTGCCTGTCCTGTATTGGTCGAGGAGGCTGTTTTTAGACTTTTTGTGTGTCCAATATCGGCCAGGAAGGCCTTTTAATAACCCCCTGTCCACCCAGTCCATCAGCCCTTTGCTGCCTTTCATCAGCCCTTTGTCTCCTCCTACACTGCCTGGTCAGTGCTTTCAGCCTGTCACTTTATCTCAGCCCATGGACCGGTCGGCTCTACCATGGCTCCTCACCCCCTCGGCTCCACCTGGGACCGTCGTCCCTATGGCTTCACCGGGCTTCCTCCTTCCCACCTTGGTCAGATGTTGCTCTGCCATCGCCATTGACATATGGGCCTTTGTCTGAAACTCTCCACCCCTTTGACTCTGTCAGGTTCTGCCTTCCCTCTGGCTCTACCTCAGTCTTTAGGTGCACCGGCTCCACCTCAGTCCATCGTTACCCTGGCTTTACCCCGATTGCTTGTCCCTGCGGCTCCGCCTTGGTCTCCAGGACGTTCTGTGTCGGTTGCTTCGCCTGGGTCTCCAACACCATCAGCTCCACCTTGGTCGCTCATTCCCCTGGTTCCGTCTGCCCAAGTCTCCACCATGGCTCATCCCTCCCTTGACTCCGCCATAGGATTACGTCCTGGGATTCCTGCTGGGGGCTGATTCCTGTGTTTGCATTAGTTTCCTGTTCTGCCTTGTTATTTATACCCAGTTTTTTTGTGCTGTTGGTTCGTTTCACAGGGTTGTTCTGTTCATGTTTTCTAGTTCGGAGTATTTCAAGAGTTTATAGTTGTTGTTTGAGTTTAGTTTAGATCGAGTTTAATAACAGCTGTGGTGTTTATATGCAGTCATTTTCGCTTATTAGTATGGTTGAATTGGATCATTAAAAATGTCAGCAGGAAAGACATTGGCTAATAAAGTGAGATTAAATACTAGGGCTGGGTAAAAAATATTGATTTCTTGATTTTGAATCGATTAGTCATCCTTTTTTCATAACGGAGCATTGTAGCATGCCTCCCATCCAATAAATCGCAATAATCTTTGTGCTAGGTTATTATTGATATGAAACAAAGTCTCAGATTTCAAATTACGTCCATTTTATTACGAAATTCAAAAACATAAATACTGTTTTGGCGCTGTGGTGTGAGATCACTCTGGCGCAACTAAGTTCAAGAGAAGCTGCAGCGTGGAGCACACATAAGCTGATCTTCTTCCGACTTACTACCAGTTACAGCGCAAAATAAACATGAATGAGCATCTGAAAGTGTGTTAATAGATATAGTACAACTTACCGAAATCCGTATACCCCCATTCAAGGGAACTCCCGCTGCGTCATTGATGCTTTGGGAACGCCCAGCGAGATTGCGTATTGAAGCACGTGTGAAATCCGTCCAATAGTGTGATGAGACATCAGAGGTGGGTGACATTATGAACCAGGAAACTATAAAGCCTACCCAAACAGTGCAACGCTAGCTTCTGTTTCTTCAGCAAGCACTATTTGTGAAACTGTCTGTCCTATTTATTGTTGTCTGTCAGAAACAAGTTAAAATAGTATGGCGAGCAAACTGCATCCTTGTCCCCGTTTTATCACGGATGGGGCTACACACAATCTTTGTGTTGTTTGTTTTGGAGTGGGGGCATGCACAGTCTGCATTCGAGAGTGCAGGCTGTGTACACTGTGAGCAGCTCCAGCTGCGAACGCTTCGCTCTCGGCGAGCGCTCTTTGAGGAGGGGGCTCAGGCCAGCGTTCCTCGTGGTTCGGGTCCTGCTGCTGCTGAGGCACAGCGGCGATCTCAATCATGGGGATCGCAAATGGATTTGTCAAAGGGGTGTGAAACAGGACTTGCCCTATCTCTGCCTTCACCTGGCAGATCCTGTGCCTTCTCTCTGTGTGTGGAAGCACACGCTGCGGTTTCTTCCATACCGGGTGAGGCACCAGCACTTTACATATCCAGTTCTGAGGAGTTGGATGTGGAAAGCGTTGCTGCTGGAGATACTGATGACTCGCCATCTCCGTCTCCAGCATATGAGGAACTGGTGGAGGTTGTGCCTCGCGCTGTTGCCAGATTGAATATTGACTGGCCAGCAGAGAAGCAGGAAGTTCATCATAAAAGTTTATTTTTACTTCTCGAGCGCAACCTCAGTGTCAGGGCCTGCCATTTTTTCCTGATCTGTCGAGATTGTGGAAAAATCCGGTCTCCTATAGAGTGCACATTACACAATCCACGCACTATTCATCTATAGTTGCCAAAAATGAACACAGTTATGGGACGATGCCTAAAGTAGAAGATAGCTTGCGAGCTATCTTTCCCCTCAGTCAGCATCGTCCCTAAAGGCCCCGACATTGCCCACCAAGCCAGTACATACAACATCAGCTTTGGTGGGCAAAGCATATTCAGCCGCTGGTCACCAGGCTGATGTGCTAGGAGATTTAGATGAGGGCGGGGGAATTGGCCCGAACGCAGTAGCTGAGCTGCGTCGGGCCACAGATCTTTCTCTCCGGGCCATTTAGGAGACGGCAAAATCTATCGGCCGTGCTATGGCAGCCCTGGTAGCCATGGCCTCTGTCAACAGAGGTTCCAGGAGGCTAATAAACAGGCGGCGGCATTCCAGAAACTCCTCCCCGTCACTCTCAAATCTCCAGGGCTGCTGAATGGGAGCAGCCCCAGACATCAAAAGCCAATTCCTCATATCGAAGTGTACAAAAACAGAGCATTGCTACCCGAGCCCTCCCACAGAAGGCAGGGGAGGTGCTCTCAACTGCAGTCTTCGAGGGGTCGGCCGGATCTGAGGACCGTCCAGATCGCCAAGAAGGCTGCGGGGAAAAGGTCCTGATGCCCAAAGTGTCAGGCCTCTGAGGGCAGTCCCTCCCATAGAGAAATGGCTAACACCTCAGTATACGGTGCCCATTTCTCCTCCGTGCCCTCAGGGAATAGTTCTCGCGTGCTTCAGGGTGCAGCGGTCTCCAGCAAGATCTTAGCTCAGAGTCCGCCCAGAAATGTAGAGGCACTGGGAGGCTTGCTCCCTCTGAGGAGGGTGTTAGAGCTGCCAGTTCGGTTGTTCCCTGCCGGTGCGCCGCTTCAGGGCGCAAGCATTACATGTTCAGCCTAGAGGCAAGCGTGTTTGAATACGTATGTGTGCATATGTGTTTTTATCTGTATAGAGGGCAAGGGAAGTGAAGGAGGCCTTCACAGGGGAGAGTCTAGTTGACACAGTCTCTGCTGACACTTCAGGGATGCATGGTCGTGTCTAGGCGCAGGTCCACCATCTGATCTGGATCCGGCAGACCACAGTAAACATCGGGATAAACGGAGACACTAACATTAGCGTAGATGCCATTCTTTTTATGATGTAACAAGTACATCAGGTGTTATGGGAAGTGTTTCCGGTTCCGGCTGACCTAGTTAATGCAGCCTAAAACAATAATTTAACTGATCAGCTGATCGACCGCCTGCAGTTGATTTTGATATTCTAGGTATTATCAACTGGCCAGAGTTTTGAGACCATAATATACATGATGGAGTATAATGTGTTAAGAGCTTGCTCAAGTACTGGGGAGCTAAACCATTTAGTGATTTGTAAGCAACAAGCAAGATTTTAAAACTTATACAACGTTTAATAGGGAGCCAATGCAGTGTTGACAGAACTGGGCTAATATGGTCATACTTCCTAGTTCTAGTAAGAACTCGAGCTTCTGCGTTTTGGACCAGCTGCAGTTTATTTATTAAGCGAGCAGGGCAACCACCCAGTAGACCATTACTATAATCTAGCCTTGAGATCATGAGCATGTGCCGTAATTTTTCTATATATATATATATATATATATATATATATATATATATATATATATATATATATATATTATTATTATTTTTTTTTTTTTTTAGGAACACAGGTTCCTAACTGACGACGAGGACTTGACAGAGCAGCCATCAAGTGTTAGACAGTATTCTAGGTTACTGCCTCTAAAGCCTTAGTGTCAGGAGTGTCACTTCAGGATGTTTGTGATGCGGCAGGCTGGTCCTCACTGCACACATTCGTGAGGTTTTATGACCTTTCATCTTAGTTGACATTTCACTGGACAGGCACTGGTCAATATGGCGACGTGGGTATAGACATACCCAAAGCGTCAATGACGCAGCGGGAGTTCCCTTGAAGGGGAACGCTCGGTTAAAACTGTAACCTCGGTTCGCTGAAGAGGGAACGAGCACTGCGTCACCTTGCCATATCTCCTGCGTACCGGTCAGCGACTTGCTTCATCCACTTGAGAAGCTAGCATTGCACTGTTTGGGCAGGCTTTATAGTTTCCTGGTTCATGACGTCACCCATCTCTGACGTCTTATCACACTATTGGACGGATTTCACACGTGCTTCAATACGCAATCACGCAGGGCGTTCCCAAAGGGTCAATGACGCAGCGCTCGTTCCCTCTTCAGGGAACCAAGATTACAGTTGTAACCGAGCATTATGTCACATGTCACATTTACTGTGTCCATAAACTCGTTAGTCAGCTAGATAAATTAACTCTAGAGAGGAGCATTTTGCTAAATATATGCACCATATTACATAGGCTAATCATTATAGTAAATATACAATTTTAATGTTCTTCAATATTTAATGCATGTATGAATAAATCTGGCAAGTTTTTATGACAGCCACCATTTAAATGTTTATACTTCCAAAAAACTAATTGGATTAGAAATCATGTAATTGTAAAGTTAATATTATAACTTTATCAACGAGTTCGTTTGCCCATGTAGCTTATTAGGTTAAACTTATTTGGCTTGCTGTCCACTGATGAGGGGCTCGATGAAGCAGCTTCAACTCAAGCTCTGATATACCTCCACAGTGATATAGGATATGATTATGCAGGGCAAGGTACCTAAAATGTTTGGGGAGGTGGTGGGATGCTGGAACAGAGGAGAGGTAAGCAGCTGCTTATATACTCTGGCTGTTGGCTGTTGATTGGAAGATTAGATGGGCTCGCTCCTCCGTAAATTACGTTTAAGAACTTATAAAACCCCATCATTGAGTGTAATTTAAGTGTTTGTATACAAATCAGTTAATTTTTAACTTCAATATTATAGTAGGCTAATGAAGCCTAGTAGGCTACAACTGACTCCCATAGTTTACAGCATTAGTTAATAGATTTGTTTTCCTTGAGAAAATTTGCCATGTATTGTACCTGATATATGTCCAAAATAATAGAAATCGAATCGAATCGAATTGCAAGCTTGTGAATCGAAATCGAATTGAATTGTGAAATTTGTGTCAATACCCAATAGTATTAAATACATAAAGTATACTTGTGTAATTTAAAATGTAATAATTATTGCAGGTTTGTATAATATATAAAGTTTGCATTTCACTGATTTTATACATTTTGAGGAACACTGAATCTGTATTTGTGCAAGTAAATGCATGCTCACTTTTAGTCTAGAACTACAATAACCATCATGTTTACACAGCGCACATAACGCCTCTGCACCTTTACTCACGATTTCTCTGAACATGGGGAAAGGAGAGCTGTCAGTCAATAAATGAGGTGGAAAAAAGTAATTTGCGTCACTTATTTGAAAAAGTAACTAAAGTATTTTGTAAATTTAAAAGTAATGCGTTACTTTACTAGTTAATTGGGAAAGGTAATCTGATTACGTAACCCACGTTACACTGATGATGACTAATGCAAAAACTAATCTTAAGAAAATTTGTTTGAAAAGTTGCTGAATTAAGTGACTAAATTACCTGGATGTAAATATTTTCTTAAAGCTTGTAAAACGTGTAAACAAATTTATGATGAAGCATGTTTGGTTGTAAGCAGTTTATGTAGTCACCATTCAGCTCTCAGTGGACAAGTCGGTTCTAATTGAGCTCTGTAGATTTTCAGGCCGAACACCAGCCATTTCAGTGGAAAAGGGGAAAGGTGCAAGCACACACAGACCTGGGTTTCTGACAACAGAATGGATCAGATTGAATGAAGCCACAATCTGCTCCTGACCAGATAATGTGTATATGAGAGTGTGGCAGAGGGCAGCAGTGTCCTGGCCATCAGCGGCCTCCTCCTGCTCCTGTGGCGCAACTACTGAGGGTAAAATTAGATGGCGAGTGCCACCCACGAACAGAGAGAGTGGGAGACAGGCCTGCCATATGCGGGTCACCGGGCTGCACCTCACTCACACACAAACTCCTCCTGTGCTGTCATCCGCCTCAGTTGGTGAGTTTGTGTGTGTTTGTGTGTGTGTGTGTGTGTGTGTGTGTGTGTATGAACACTAAGACACCAGAATAATCTGTATTGCCCTGAGACTGGATTCCATTTGAGGCGTGAGTGCGACATGGAGGGTGTTTGACGGACGGACTTTTAAGTGAGAATATTGCGGAAGTGAAGCCCCACTGGAGCAGCAGGCAAAATGAAAACCCTCGAGCGTCAGCCGTCAAATTTATCCATTCAGAGCAGCAGGGTGGAGAGAGGATGATGGCTTTAAAGTTCCTATACAGTTGGCTAACTTTAACACATTATTAAGAATCACATTTTAAGAATTCAGTAGTTATTGAGTGACCTTTTGACCCTCACATATCATGGATCAATATATCAGCGGTGGCAAAACATTGCCAATTGTTTTTGGTTTCCAGCTGCCACATTTAATGATTGTTGCTAATGTCTGCTATGCCTTTTTGCTTGTAAGTGATTCTGGCCAATCTCATACTGTGAAATATTATGAACATTTTAAATAACTGTTTTCTTTGAATATATGTTCAAATGTAACGAAAGATGATTTTTTTCAGCAGCCATTATGCCAGTCTTCAGTGTCACATGATCCTTCCAAAATTATACTCTAAATTAAAATATCATAATGTTGAAGATGCTCAATATTTGGCGCTCATTATTTCTCCTTATTAACAATTTTAAAAACAGTTGTGCTACTTGATATTTTTGTTAACTGCATTTTTTTTTTCAGGATTCTAAACGGTCAAAAGAACAGCATTTATTTGAAATTGAAAATAGTTGCTGTTGACCCTCACATATTGTGGAAATCACCAGTGTCAGAAAAATCACCCACTGTATGGTTTCCAAAAAATGCAGCTGCTCCAGTTAGTGTTCGTTGCTAATGTTTGCTAACATGTCTTGGTGTTTGCAAGAGAGTCAATGGAGATTTTGATGTAATATGAAGTCATAGATGCATATTTGCACTTGGTCCTGGCCTTAAGGACAGAGAAAAAGAGAAAGAAGCAGAGACAGAGAGAAGCAGAGACAGAGAAAAATGCTAAGAAGAGAGCCGCAAGCATGTGTGAGGGCCTTGCTGACTCCGCAATCAATACGGCTGGATCAGGCGGCGGCCAAGAAAAATCCATGCCATTTAGCACTGTATTGTCTAGGATTCAAGTACTATGTTTGGACTGTGATTTAATAAATTAATCTGAGTGCCTTGGACCTTTAATTGGTGTGCTGCCGATTACACTGCAGGCCGCGACGCTGGAGAGCTTGTTTCAGTGCAACAGTGATTAAAAGAGCCCGGCTGTTCGGAATGACCCAGTGCAAAAGAAGGCCCAGCGCTTCCATCCAACATGGAGCGATTCCAGCATGCAATAAAAGATGCAGAGAGCCAAGGAGCAAACGCGGGGGCCGGAGTCAGCATAGGCCTCAGCTCATGTTTAACTGGTGCATTGACAGGGGTGGAAACTTGACCATCAATTATTTAGTTGTGGTTCAGACTTAGAACTAAGAGAGGGGGAAGAGGTGAACTCGTGTAAAAATTATCATTCCTCCAGCCGAAATGGCTGCTCATCATGTATCCAATATTAATTTGGAATGTCTTGCTGGTACATCTTGATGATAAGCAATTACTACCACATTCTAGTGCCGGTGAAGGCTTTCGTTGTGTGTCAGAGCTCCAGGGTCAGCCCTTGAAGTGCAAAACGGGATCAGTGTAGAGTCAAGGCTGCCCTTGGTTTGGGATTTGTAAAAATAACAATAAAATATGGAGTTCTAAAAAGGCACAACCTTCCCAATATCCAAACAACGTGTTAGACTTTGTTTGGATTAGGTTTGTTGTTAAAATGATAAAACAGTTTAATAAAAATTGGTTGTGATAAATTAAAAGTAATAATAATAATAATAATAATGGCATTGCAAACCACTGTCTTTGGATGAAGTTTGCAGTAAAAAAAATCTCAAAGAGAATCACAAGTACCAGAAGATAAAAACACTCTAAAGAGCCAATCAGGTCCCCACGAAGGATCGACTACATCCAGCTATTGCTTAAATGGAAGGCTTCCTTGGACCAAATTGATTTCTTTGTGCAACCTGCCAGAAAAACCCAATGAAATCACGTTGTATTCACAGATACCGAGCCAATTGTATTATGGGAAACACATCTAAACACTAGCGTAATAATTCAATTAAATTTGACTTCTATTGCGCTTTTCACAATACATGTCTTTCCAAAGCAGCTTTACAGCAAACAGGGCCTAGAATCCCATGACCCCCAGTGAGAAAACCAGTGAAATAGTGAGAAAGTCCACAGCAGGAAAGAGAAAACGTCTAACAATGATAAAGATAGGAGGAAGAAACCTCACAAGAGCAGAGGGAGCCAATCATACTCTGACCAATTTCCTATGGCAAATATATATTAGATTTTTGTTTGTTTGTTTGTTTGATTATACAATTCAACCACATGTATAACCACAAAATATACCAGGACATGTTGCTATAATAGTAATAATAATAATAATAATAATAATAATAATAATAATGGTTGTTGGTTGTTGTACGTATAGCTGCAGTTCAGAAATGAAATGTCCGGTAAGTGGTTTGAAATTAATGTAGCACCTACACTAAACCTACCCGATAGTCTTAAGGGTTAATTCACTCAAAAGTGAAAAAGAATTGTCATCAATTATTCACCCTCATGTTGTTCCAAACCCGTAAGACTTTCGTTCCATGCAACTACCACTTTGTCACTACAAAAAGAGATCATGAAAGAAATTCATATAGTCAAAATTTTTTGAAGATACTCGATCGCTTTAAATGTTTAACAGACTGAATTTTAGGCTTCTATTCACATATAAACATTAATCAGCAAACATAAACAGAAGCTCAACCGTACTTGCTCAAACCTCATTGGCTGCGTCCAAAAGCTTAAAAATGTTGCTTTCGGAGGCTGCATTCCAAGGCATCCAGGCACATCCCAATCGAATGTTAGCTTCATTTTCTGTCCCCTGAGATACCTTCGTCTGATGAGTTGCGGTTAGTGGTCAGTTTGTGTGTAAATGTAAGTTTTTGACTAACATTTTACACTTTTGATGTCATTTCTAGCGAGAAAATACTATTGTAGTAATTAAATATTTGCTTACCCTTATGAAAAAGAAGTATAGCCTACACTTCAAGTTCGTTTTATTAAGTATACTTAAGTAATTTTCAAGTATATTTTTTAAGTATACTTTATTTAGTAAGTATACTAATATCAATGTACTAGTAGTAAACTTGTAAGTGTACTATTTCAATACTGCTTGGGACAAAATTGGCCCTGCACTTTAGTATGTAACAGTAGTAAACTAAGTGCACAACTAGGCTTCTCATTTGTACTGCATCTGTACTACAAGTGAACTTCTAAGTATACTAGTAGTTTACTATTTTAATACTTGTAGTAATTTTTTTTAGTTTATGAAAGTTTTCTTTAAGTGAACATAACATCATACTTAGTTTACTATGTATATATTATATTTACACTTTAAGTACTATGTTCCTATTTAGGTATTAATTTTTTATACTTGAAATATACCTTTTAATTTTTTCCATTTTAAAAACATTTTATTGTAGCTTCATGCATCCTTTTTATCAACACTTGGATGTAGGTAATTTTAGTCAACGATTTCATCCAGAACGTATCCATCATCACCTCCAAAGCTTGACAGTAATTTCCTCTTCATGGGTTCAACATTTCATTCAGTAACATTAGGCAGTTTTGATTTACATGCTGTTGATGATCACGTTATTTTAAATTTGCGTGAGCAATCTTCTATCACTTGTTTCTGCTTCTTGTTCACCTGTGTTTAGATCCAGAGATTCTATACTAGAAGATGTGTAAAAGCGCCCCCTAATGTATAAAAGTGAAAACATGGGTAGCTCTAAAATTCAGTCAATGGCGGGAAGAGAAAAGTATATTTGAAGTAAATTCCTATGTACGCTACCAGTGGACTAGCCTACACACACACAAAAATCAGGGACATATCTGTTTTCATTATAAATCAATATTTTTAAACAATGTTGTTTGAAAAAGTTTATAAGACACTATGTACTATGTGAAAAAAAGTATTCAAGTATTCATAGGCTACTCAATCAAAAGAGTAAACACAACTAAAAGGCAAGTATACTTAGAATACTTAATTATACTTGTAAGTATAATTTTCAATCAAAAGTTTGAGTACAAGTATAGGCCATACAGTATACTTAAACTTTTCTGTCAGTACAAATCAAGTATACTTAAGTGCAATTTAAAGTATATTTCTGAGAAGTACATAAAAAGTAGACTGAAAGTATACTAATAGCACACTTGAATAAATGTCTTTTTCGTAAGGGTAGTTATTACCAAAGCTTGCTCTATTTTGCTGTATCATTAAACCATTACACTGCCTCAGAAATCTGTCCGAAATCAGTTTTGTGATGTGCCTTCATGCGCAAACGTTGCCTACTAGGTCATTGCCTGATGAGACAGTGAGGCAACAAGTCACTGCCTACGTTTTCGGACACAGCCACTGATTTTTGTGGAGGCTCAAACGTGCTGTGTAACACATCAGAATGAACCTTATTGGCACGTCAAGCGTCTTGAGCTTCTGTTTACCATAACTGATGTTTGTGCTGGTCAATCCATACATATATATTTTTTTCATTTAAATATAAAATATATTTTGCCCCTGTAGTGCATTTGTAATGTTTTATGCTCATGTTGTTGTAAATTTGAAGGAAAAAAAAAAAAAAAAAAAACTTTAAAGGGCACCTATTATGCAAAATTCACTTTTACATGGTGTTCGAACATAAATGTGTTGGCAGTGTGTGTACACAACCACCCTATAATGGTAAAAATCCACCCACTTTTTTAATCCCCATAAATCATGAGCAGTGTCTCAGAACAAGCCGTTTGCAGATTCCTGGCAAAGTGACGTCACATTTCACAGGCCCCGTCCACGAGTGTTGATGGACACTTCCATATTAGCATAGACCCCGCCCTCAGAGAGCTGTACAAAGTCCGTCATGTTTATCTCCTCGCCAGAGAATTTAACAGTAGCGTTCAAGTAAGAAATGTGTTCTTAAAGCTACTAAAGTTATTCAGTCAAGAGCAGTGAGTGATTTTCAGTTTTTCTTTTGTTGTTTGATTTATATTAACAGCATATATAGCAGTAGGTACTGTATATTACACTGCTTTCACTTTAGTACACAGATCTAATATACACACAGGATTTCTGTATTGGCTGCATACGTATACATAACCAACCACATACATAACCAACTGTTTTCATGTGAACTTTGTGTGTTTCTGACATAACCTTGTGTGCATTTGACAGTTTAATCGCAATAACACATGAAAGAGAACTAGTCTAGTAGTTTAATACTCACGGACGCACCGACATCCGCTCTCTATGTGCATGCGTTGGTTGTGTGTGCTCAAGTTGAGCGTGATAAGGCTTTAAAATGCATGCAGATGATAATATTTCATGATGATGAAGAACTGCAATGTCACGTGAGCGTGTCCGTGATAGAGATGATCATAACCAAGCAGATGTATCATGTTTCAGTTTTCATTGGCTTGTTCACAAGATGTGAAGGCTCCGTCCTCTGGGGCGAGGAGCAGTAGCTCATTTGCATTTAAAGGAGACACAAAACAGCTAATTTTTCTCAAACCCAAACATTTACATTTTCAAAATGGTATATTAAATGATCTGTTAGGAATTTTGATCTGAAAGTTCAATAACACACTCTGGGGACACCTAAAACTTATATTACATTGTGTAAAAAGGGGCATAATAGGTGCCCTTTAAAAAAATGTTGCATTGATATTTTTTGTATTATTTGTCATATGAGACTGGTTAGGGAGAGTATTGTCTAATTTACTGACACTATATTAATGCCAGTGCATTCCCCAAAATCTTCAAATATCCTGCTAGCTATTATAATCTTCTCTTTATAATGTAACAGCACTGAGCTGATCTAAATTCACAATCGAATTAGATTTAATGGAGTGGAAATAAAATCTGAATAGAGCAAATTCAGCACAACGTTAGCCACAAAAAACAAGTCAGCACCGCATCCTGCCACCATTAAAAAGCTTAGATAACAAAATGTAACGAAGGGTTATGACATTCACTTGAAAGCAATTGTTCTGTGTTCGACTTGTTGAAAAGTCAAACAGATTCTCAATGACCCCATTGCAGATTTAGACCACAAACTGCGCTGATGCCTGGCTTTGATAAGTCCCATGCTGAGAGATTTTCCCCATCCCCTCTGAGTATCCATCCTGACAGCAGTACATAAAAGTTGAATAAGCGCTTTGATAAAACGAGGAGATGTCACTAAATCTAAGAATCCATCCTTAAGGGGGTACAAAGGGAGTAAAACAGTGAGATTAAATAGTCTTGTGGGAGGAGAATAGAGCATAAACAGCTCTTAAATCTACTGACTAAGGAATATATTTCCCCTTGGATTCATATCTCATGGCCCTAGTTATGGAGGGCCAGTCAGTGTTTTAAATGCTGAATATAGAGTGTCATTTCGGGAGATGAATCCTGTCCGATTTCAGTACATGTCAATACTGGTAAAAGCACATTTTTAGTGTTTGCAATTATAAACGTGTGATTATAGCACATAGGCCTCTTCAAACCCAATCACCATGTTAACCCTTGAACCCTGGAGTGTTGTAGTGCTCTCAGGTAAAGGGCCATCCTCTTCATCCAATAATCCACTGAATAACACTTTCCATAGCACTCTTTTTCTAGCCAATTAACTGAGTGTTAAGCCTGCAGTGTTAACGTACCTGCTAGAGAAGCACTAATATTGATTCACGATGCTTGTTGGATGTTTTCTTCCATTGTATCTTAAACGATGGCCATGTCCCGTTCTCCCTTTTCATCGACACATATAGCAGAACATTCTAGTTCTCCACTGCCTCTGTCACCAAATTGCAAACAATTAACCAATGAGAATGACTTTAGCCATTGATTGGTTGTAAGAGAGTTTAATGCTGGTGTGACCTCCTAGGATCTCTTCTACTGACTTATTAAACAAGCAAACAGACGGTCAATAATAGAAAGGTGGTGCCATAAAAAAAGAGGTAAATGTGAGTCCTTGGATCAGCAAGCTGTTAATTTGATCATACCTGAAGCTAAACGTTAAGCTTTACAATAAGGACTCATTTGTTAACATTAGTTAATACATTAGTTAACATGAACTATAAAGTCAATAGATTATTACAGCATTTATTTACCTTGGTTAATGTTAGTTTATAAAAATACAATTGTTACAATACAAAAATAAAATTGTTAGTTCACAGTGCACAGATTTTAAAAATGTATTAGTAAATGCTGAAATTAAAGGGATAGTTCATTAAAGAAAATTCTTTCTTTAATTACTCACCCTCATGTGTCATTCCAAACCCTTAAGACTTTCATCCAACACAAATAAAGATTTTTTTGATGAAATCTGAGCCAGTTCTGTACTCTCCATTGACATCTACGCAACTACCACTTTGACACTTCAAAAAGTTCATAAGGAGTACACAATTAATCCATATGAATTGAGTGGTTTAGGTAAAATTTTCTGAAGAGACTCGACTTGACGCACAAGAACAAACCTCGCTGGTTCTTGCGGAAGCTCAAACGTGCTGCGTAACACACGAGAATGAACCTCATTGGTTCTTGCAGAAGCTCAAACGTGCTGCATAACAGGAAAATTAACCTCATTGGTTCTTTCGGAAGCTCAAACGTGCTGCGTAACACGAGAATGAACCTCACTGGTACTTGCGGAAGCTCAATCGTGCTGCGTAACACGAGAATGAACCTCATTGGTTCTTGCGGAAGCTCAAGCATGCTGCGTAACACGAGAATGAACCTCACTGGTTCTTGTGGAAGCTCAAACGTCCCGCGTAACATGAGAATGAACCTCATTGGTTCTTGCGGAAGCTCAATCGTGCTGCGTAACACGAGAATGAACCTCATTGGTTCTTGCGGAAGCTCAAACATGCTACGTAACACGAGAATGAACCTCAATGGTTCTTGCGGAAGCTCAAGCGTGCTGCGTAACACGAGAATTAACCTCACTGGTTCTTGCCGAAGCTCAAACGTGCTGCGTAACATGAAAATGAACCTCATTGGTTCTTACGGAAACCCAAACCTGCTGTGTAACATTAGAATGAACCTCGCTGGTTCTTGCGGAAGCTCAAATGTGCTGTGTGACACACGAGAATGAACCTCACTGGTTCTTTCGGAAGCTCAAACGTGCTGTGTAACACGAGAATGAACCTCACGGGTTCTTGCGGAAGCTCAAACGTGCTGCATAACACGAGAATGAACCTCACTGGTGATTATCTTGGTGATTATGAAATGCATCACAATATGTTTACCCCCCCTTTGGAATAGAAATGTACCAAGTATGACACAATTATAAATTATAAACAGAGACAAAGAAAGTGTTCTCCCGCCTAAAACTCACACATTTGATTGGTCATTTCAGAAAAGATGGGCGGATGTTAACGTTTCTTTAAAGGACAGTAACACCAGCATATCTTTGCTCAGTCGGTGCAGTCGATACACAACCCTCTTATCATCTCGGCTCGTCCCCTGGCCAGGCGGCTTCGGCCCTGGCTTGGCAGCTCAGTCACGTGGGTTGGTTCCTTTGAAGTCGGCGCGCTCCGCAGCCAGGCGGACAGGCAACGCGCGCCATCTCAGCGTGCTCCATCTCAGCGCTCAGTCATCTTCCAAAAACTCAGACGAGACAATCTTCTTTTCCTCCCCTTTTCGGCATTCCCTCCAACCACCTTCAAACTTCCCGTGGATCGAGAGCGCTCCGGAAGGACCAAAAGAGAACACACTCCAGCTCAAAGAACGCTCTGAGAAGACTCACGCGCATTCTTTATACTCAGCACAAAACAACCCATGCAAGTATAAATTCCATTGAAATTTAGATGCGCTTTAAGATGTGTACCCCTGTTTAAGGTGATATTATTCGTTGCTGGCTCTCGGTGGTTATGTTTGTGAAATTGCCATTCCTGAACCTTTCCGTCCTCTCTTTCGTTCTCTTCTTCTCATTCTCTTTCGTTACTATTCGTTGTTCTGTATATACATGTATTCTTTGTTTAGTCGTATGTATTCGTAGTATCAATTATTAAAACCATTGTATCCACGTTCGATTGTCATTGTTGCTGCTCACAGGACATGGTCACTTTAATGTTCAGATCTAGCTACAAGCTCTCATAAGTATCTTTGAATACTTTAATAAATATCCTAATAGTTCGGAAAGTTTATTCTAAGGATATCTAAGGATAACCTTCCCGAAGATTTGATAAGAAAGAATAAAACTTTGTGAGAGTTGATAAAAGATTGTACTGTTCGTTCGTTAAATGAACGGATCAGATGAATTTTGAATTAATTCTAAATCCAAAGGTTATTCTGTAATGATTTAATATATATTTGTAGTTAATTGCAACCCATTGTTGTTAACCATATATATATATATATATATATATATATATATATATTGCATAAATACCTAGGTTAGGTATTTCCCTTTTTGGGTGATTTGGAGATTTATAATTTAATCATAACCCGTTGCGATTAGTTAGTAATAATTAAATATTAATAATCATAATTCCCTATTGAGATAATTTAATGTATTATTATTATATGTAGCCGAGTCGCTACAGAATGAACCTCACTGGTTCTTGCGGAAGCTCAAACGTGCCACGTAACACGAGAATGAACCTCATTGGTTCTTGCGGAAGCTCAAACGTGCTGCGTAACACTAGAATGAAACTCACTGGTTCTTGCGGAAGCTCAAACTTGCTGCGTAACACTAGAATGAACCTCATTGGTTCTTGCGGAAGCTCAAACTTGCTGCATAACACAATAATGAACCTCATTGGTTCTTGCACATCAAGTGAACATGCTTGAGCTGAACTGATGTGTGAGTTGATTAATGTTTATATGTGAGTAAAATGTCATCAAAAAGATTTGAAATGAACGAAAGTCTTATGGTTTTGGAATGACATGAGAGTGAGTAATTAATGACTTTTGAGTGAACTATCCCTTTAACATTAAGATTAATAAATGCTGTAGAAGCATTGTTCATTATTAGTTCATGTTAACTAATGTAGTTAACTAATGTTAACAAATGAAACCTTATTGTAAAATGTTGCCAATGAAACATATTCATGGATCGATTGTTCACAAGAAGATATATTCAGATACATTTGGAAAAGTTACTGATTAGGGGAGAGCGGGGCACAACCTAATGCTTTTTGAATTTCTCAGTTTGTGTAAATCCACTTAGGTTTCAGAGTATTTATTTTTTCCCACATTAATTTCACACGTCTAGTACAATTATGTGGTTTTGTTTCATTTGTACAGTGTATACTTTTTTCGGTAACACTTTAGAATAATGGTCAGTCATTATTAAGTAACTATGCATGAAGTAATGTAGGACTAATGATTAGTACTACCTTAACACTTCAGCTACTACTATTAACTAATATAGAAACAAGCTTAACTAATCAGTAAGTAATATCGAATTTAGGACTAAGATAGTTCCTTATTAGGTAATCAATAATTACTGAATGAGATTGGTATCACTAAGAACTAATAAGTAACTATGACAAATGATAAAGAATTACTAATTAAATACTAATCACAACATTAGATGTGAGCAATTGTCTTTTTTTACTCTTAACGTGGTCATAAAAGGCCTCATTATTTACTCAAGTGTTACCTAGTCACTCTTCAAGGACTACTAGTGATCTAGACCATTATATTAAAGTGAAAAATATTTTTTTTCACTTTAAAATAATGGTCCAGATCACTAGTAGTTCCTGCAGAGTGACTAGGTAACACTTGAGTAATTAATAAGGCATTTTATGACTATATTCAGAGTAAAACAGATGACTGATTACGTCTCAGGCACACAATAATGTTCTTTATAAATTGTCAGTTAGTTAATAGTTATTAATGAGGCTAATCTCATTCAGTAATTATTGATTACTTAACAAGGAAATATCTCCTAAATTTGATATTACTTACTGATTAGTTAAGCTTCTTTCTATATTAGTTAATAGTAGTAGCTGAAGTGTTAATGTAGTACTACTCATTAGTCCTACATTACTTCCTGCATAGTTACTTACTAATGACGGACCATTATTCTAAAGTGTTACCCTTTTTTCTTGATATACCTCCAAAGAATGGAAGTGAATTGTGACAACATGCCCCATAGGTGGGGTACATTGTAACATGTGAGGGGCACATTGTAACATGACCAACTGAAAGCTTAAAATGTTTTCTGATATATTCCAAAAATATCCAAGACAAACTAAAATATTTTGTCAATAAAATACAATTATTAACTTTTTTAAATAAAATAATGCCATTTTTTAATCATTAAAAATATAAAAACTTTTAGTTTGATAACAAACACTGCAAAACACAGCTATACAGCATAGTTGTAACATAATAATAATTAATAACTTCTGAACATTCCCCTTTTTCTCGTGGTTTCTCAATAGAATTGATACAAGTATAGAATAGAATAGCATAGTTCTAATAATTGTAACGCAGTGTTACAACGCACCCCGCCTGCACGACTGGGATTTAAATCCGGCTCGTGTCTTCTGCTGGTTAGATCAGCTTTAAAGAACTATCTCAACTGTTAAATAACAGATATAAGATTAAAACAATATCAGATTTGTCTTATTTTAAATAAGCACAAAAAACAGAGATGATACACTAAGTTTCGTCATTCTGGCATGTGTGGAAAGTTTTAAACCATGTGTGTTACAACTAACCCCGTGTTAGGTTGTGCCCCGCTCTCCCCTATAACACCACAATTTTATTAGTGTTGCTTACAGGTATATCCTTGTATTTAGCCTATTTGTTATACAAAACGTCAACTATTGTAACTGCCAATTACAGTGCCAATAAATGAAAACAAATCATTCCATTAAAAAGATGGCTGTGTCAAAATCATGTCTTCTCACAATATCCCATAAGGCCTTGCAACGTTTTTTGACCTGGGACAACTGAATCCTTTCTTAACCCAGTGACTCATGCAGAATCCATTGCTGAAGTCATTCTCTGAAAAGGTTTTAACCAGCCTTATGCTATTTTTTCCCCACAGAATGTATGTAATTATCCCTCATCTTCGACATGAGAATATGTGATGTGAATAGATGTGGAGTGTGGCTTCTTTCTCTGTGTTACAGGCACACAAAAGAAAAGCCCTTGCTTCACAAACATCAAAGAATAAGAAAGCTAAAAGCTGCAATCAGTATTTGAGTGAGGGATATTGTGCTCTTTGCTAAAGAAAATGGTTGGGGAGGAAGTCAGCGGAAAAGCCGCTGTGACAGCCTGGAGATTAATGATGTGTTTACGACAGAGACACTCAGAAAAGAACTCATCTCTTAAGTGTCAATAAGAGGATCGTAGTGTTTAAAAGTCATGCGGTGATGTTCATCATGTCCTAGTTCATATGTTCTGCAGGCAGGTATTTTCAGGCATGTGCTGAAGCTGGAAATACATACATAGCAGTTTGAACAGTTACTTCACACAGCTCAAACTTTTTTTTTCAAAACATGCTGTCTACACTGGGTTTTATTCTCTCTCTCTCTCTCTCTCTTTCTCTCTCTCACTCTCTCACACACACATACACACACACACACAAAGTTAAGGTGATCTATACACAGCCTTCTTCATCACTCTAGCTTGATGATGAATTTTGTCTATTACACTCAGAATCATTATTAGGTTTACTGGTACGCAGCAACCATAAAACACTAAGAGGAGAAGTAAAATAAGTCTGCTAAAATAAATATCACCTTCTCGGCTAAAGACAGAGAAGTATTGTAGGAGGGATACAAAAGCTAGTGAGTATAGAGCAAGTTAATTTATATCACCATAAAGCTCCCCTCTACTGCAATTCAGCTGCTATTACAATAAACACAAAGGCAGCCTGGTGTAATGGATGTAACATTTTTTCATGTTTCATCAGGGAGAAGAGTAATGAAGAGATGTCTGAGCACCACCTTTATTTCTCCGTGAGAGAGCAGTCAGAGCGGCTTCTAACTAACAAATCCCCTTTGTACTTTAAAGAACCTTTTACTATGCAAAACACACTGTCAGTTCCCATAAGAACAAGAAAATCACAAACAAGATCTCTGGAATATCTCAATTGTTTCTCATCACTTTGAGTTGAAGTCTCCTGCTTCTCTGAGTTTTCACCTGAGATAAAGAAGCAGTAACCTCATGTTTCTCTGTGCCATACATGCTAAATGTATAGCTCTAAATTCTTACTGTATGTTAACAATGGCCTCTCCCAATGTAGATTGCTCGGATTGATCCATATCAGAACCTGATGTGCCAACTTCTATAAGCGGCGCGAGCGCAGACCCCCTTGGCGATTTATATAGGAGACCACCGTTGTGTTGTCCATGCGGACAAACACATGGTGGCCCCTCAGGTCTGGGAGGAAGTGCCTGAGTGCCACCGTACCCTGAACCGAGCGGCCACTCATGATCGCCCCCCCTAGTCTTTGAATCCCACACTACGCCTAAAAAGGTGGTACTCTGAAGTGGAGATAACACACTTTTCTTTGCATTTAGCCTTAGCCCCAATGCTCATGCTGAACCGCCAGTTGTTTTGACTGTGCCAAAATAAGCCAATCGTCTATATAGTTCAAAACGCGGATGCCCTGGAGTCTCAGAGGAGCCAGAGCTGCATCCACACACTTTGTGAATGTGCGGGGAGATAATGCTAGGCCGAACGGAAGAACCTGATATTGGTATGCTTCGCCCCCGAAAGCAGACCTGAGGAACTTCCTGTGTTGAGGAAGGATGGAGACATGGAAATATGCGTCTTTAAAATCTATTGTGACACACCAGTCCTCGGCCCTGATCTGACACAAGATCTGTTCTGTTTCTGAGTGAGCATCTTGAACTTTAGTTTCTTGACAGCACGATTTAACTGACGTAGATCTAGAATGGGACGCAGCCCTCCATCCTTCTTTGGAACTATAAAGTACCGGCTGTAAAACCCTGACTCTCTGCTGTGAAGAGGGACCCTCTCTATAGCCTCTTTTCGCAAGAGAGTCTGTACTTCTTGTTCCATAACCAGAGCCTGCTCGGGGTTGACCACTGTGGGTACCACCCCGTTGAAATTGGGCGGGTGTGAACCGAACTGAATTCTGTACCTGTTTTCTACTGTCTGCAGGACCCAATCAGAGATATTTGGCAGAAGTTTCCATGCTGCCAGAAAATCTACTAAGGGAACCAGCCTCTCGAGGCTGGCCTCTGGTGTTTGTCAAGCAGTCAGCTCTGTGTCCTGAAACAGCGCACTGGCAGGGAGCAACCGAACTGACCCCGCGTGAGCTTCCCCATTCCGCTACGTTTCACAAGCCTTCCTGGAAACCTGTTGCCGAGTAAGCCCTACCCACTAAAGCTCATATTGCCCTGACTGGTTTAGTGGGTTACTGCGGGGCTTTCAGCGACGATGCAGACTCGGGAGAGAGATAGCTCGAGAGATAGCTCGAGAGATAGCTCGAGAGATAGCTCACAAGTGTCTCTTCTACCTGAGGCACCGCCGCATAACCGCGCATTAAAGTCCTCAGAACTGGAATGCTGCTGCCCCTTGGGCTTCAGCGCGAGCAGAAGAAACTGCAGAACGTGCTTCTGACTCGCGATCTGAAACGCTGGATATAGCAGGTAAGGGCAGAGAAAAGGCATTGCCCGTCTCTAACCCCGCTACTAGATCCATTTGCGAACCCCAAGATGCAAGCTTTCGCTGTGCCTCGGCAGCAGCGGGACCCGAGCCCTGAGGAACGTGTGCCGAAGCATCCTCCTCGAAGAGCGCTCGGCGGGACCGGAGTGTTTTCATTGCTAACTTCTCACAATGCTCACAATCAGCCCCCTCAAGGGCTGCTTGAGCATGCTCCAGTCCCAAACAAACAATACAGAGCCAATGCGTGTCACCACCCGTAAGATAACGAGGGCAAGGAGGCACACACTGTCTGAACTGCTTATTCGCCATTATATATATATATATATTTTTTTTTTTTTTTTTTGAGAGAGAGACACACACACACACTTTTGACAAACGATTTCAACACAGAGACACAGAAGCTGACACTGTTTGGTTAAGGGGGGCTTTATAGTTTCCTGGTCAATGACGTCACCCGCCTATGACGTCCTGGCACGCCATTGGACTGATTTCACAAGTGCTTCATGACGCAATCACGCAGAGGCGTTCCCGCAGCGCTTGACACAGCGCGAGTTCCCTCGCAATATAATAATGCTACGTTTAAATGTTGCCAATACGTCCATATTGTATGTTTCAGTGTCTATCCAAACGTGCGAAAGTTACATATTAATACGCATTAACAATGAGACCAGGCGGAATGCTGTAAAATATATTGCTTGTTAGTAGCATGCTGCATTAACAAATGATAAAAAAATCTTATTGTAAAGTGTTACCAAAGAGTTTATAAGCCTGTTGCCAACAAAGCATTTTTCTACCAAAATAAAAGCTCAATGGTGAAATGAAGAAATATAAGAAATGTTATTATATAAATTAGTATACATAATTTTATTATTATTATTATTATTATTGTTGTCATGCTATGTCACCACATTAAATCAAGACGAGCCTGGCGAGACTATGAGTCTAGATAGATTGCCTAAAGCTAAACCCAGCAAACCAATCTTAGGCTGGTTTAAGATATACATTACATCGCCAAAAGTTTTGGGACGCCTGCATTTACATGCACATGAACTTTAATGACATCCCATTCTTAATCTGTGGGGTTTAATATGGAGTCGGCCCACTCTTTGCAGCTATAACAGCTTCAACTCTTCTGGGAAGGCTTTCCACAAGGTTTAGGAGTGTATTTATGGGAATTTTTGACCATTCTTCTAGAAGCGCATTTGTGAGGTCAGACACTGATGTTGGACGAGAAGGACTGGCTTGCAGTCTCGCTCTAATTCATCCCAAAGGTGTTCTATCAGGTTGAGGTGCAGAGCAGTCAAGTTCTTCCACACCAAACTTGCTCATCCATGTCTTTATGGACCTTGCTTTGTGCACTGGTGCGCAGTCATGTTGGAACAGGAAGGGGCCATCCCCAAACTGTTCCCACAAATTTTGGAGCATGAAATTGTCCAAAATGTCTTGGTATGCTGAAGCATTAAGAGTTCCTTTCACTGGAACTAAAGGGCCAACCCCTGAAAAACAACCCCACACCATAATCCCCCCTCCAACAAACTTTACACTTAGCACAATGCAGTCAGGCAAGTACCGTTCTCCTGGCAACCGCCAAACCCAGACTCGTCCATCGGATTGCCAGACAGAGAAGCGTGATTTGTCACTCCAGAGAACACGTCTCCACTGCTGTAAAATCCAGTGGTGGGGTGCTTTAAATTTCACTGCTGTAAAATCCAGTGGTGGGGTGCTTTACACCACGACATCCGAGTGTTTTTACGTGGCCTACCACTTTGTGGCTGAGTTGCTGTTGTTCCCAATTGCTTCCACTAACAGTTGACCATATACATTTTTAGTAGTGAGGAAATTTCACGAATGGACTTATTGCACAGGTGGCAACCTATCACGGTACCATGCTTGAATTCACTGAGCTCCTGAAAGCAACCCATTCTTTCACAAATGTTTGTAGAAGTAGTCTGCATGCGTAGTTGCTTGATTTTATACACCTGTGGCCATGGAAGTGATTGGAACACCTGAATTCAATGATTTGGAGGGGTGTCAAAATACTTTTGGCAATATATTGTATTTTACAGAAGAGTATCACTTGTGGATTAATATTGAATGTAGTAAATGTATGTAAATTCAGTCCATTCAAAGGGTTGCTGGTTGCCAGATGTTTCTACTTGTTCTTAAAGTTGCTGTTTTATGCAGCCATAAATAATTTTCCACTTTGAACCACAGCCAAGCAAAATGAAACTCTTAAAATACTTTGATAATCCCACAATTATAATGGCTGCTGAACTGCATTAATTCTCCTGAGCTATGAAAGAGCAAGAGCTGAGCACTAAATTCAATGAATATGTCAGGGTTGTGAATTCATAGATATAAAGAGTTCAAAAGATGCACATTTAAAGTCTATTTTATAATGTAAAAAAATGAGGAAGTTTTGAGCTGATGTCACACAGTAAAATAGTTTGACAGTGTTCATGGAAAGATGCATAAAGGTGAGACAAAGGGTCACTAATGCGTTCAGGCCTTTGTTCCTGTCTCTACTGGCCAGAAAAGTTAGCTCACATTTCAGTAACTTTAGGCTTTGGCCATCACACTATAGGGTAACAGATGACGAGCAGCAGCTGTAACGTTCAGGGAGGTGAGGTTGAGCGTTGCACGGCAAATGTCTCCATGCCAATCAAAAAGACAAGATCTATAGGAACCAGAACCGGCGGAGTCGTCTGTTTCAGTTGTTCTTCTTCACTAACAAGCAGGTGCATGCATCCCATTGGAGGTACAGCAGCTTACTTATGGAAGCCAGTCAGGCAACTGTCAGCAAAACAATTTCCAAAATACACTTTTCATCTGTCTGTGGAAGAGACACCACACTGTGCTCAGAGGAACAGGTGAAAGGAACGCCTCGGGCTGTGCTGTGTTCATGTCCATTTAGATCCAATCTGCTCAACTTTCTCTCAAAAAAGAAGACAAAAATGAGGGGTAAAGACACATGAGTGATTTGTTCATAATTGCCTCTGGTAAGTCTGTAATATTTACCTTACGTGCAAGGGCCAATACATACTAGCTTTCTGATTATAGTGACTAAGTTCCCTGATTTCCTGTAACACAATAAGTCTTTCAGAGTCAAACTTTTAGTTATCAGCATTGAGTTCCACTTTGCAGCTTATTATGCAGCTTAACCTTCCGATTACCCAGAAACATTATGTATTAGTGATGTGATGCAATGGCTGAAAACACAAGAACATAATCTTATTTTTACCATTAATGCATCTCACTTGTGATCAGATTTTCAAAAGCTATGGCCTCTTGCTCATCCCACCAATAACATTATGGCATCCATTGTCAGGAACGCCTATAGCAACCAACAATACATTGCCCTCCTGAGACAAAACCACAGTCTGTATAAATGGAGCATCGGGGAAATATTGCAAAATGATAATCGTTTTGCAACTGCCCAAACCATTTTGGTTACCCTTGACTTCTATAAAAAAAAAAAGAAGAAAACTGTTGTAGGAGGGGCATGGTTTAGCGAGGTCTGCAGCAGGAGGGAGAGCTGGGAGAAGACTGGGGAGAAAGTGGGTCAAGTACAAATGACAAACACCTGTGTCTTGTTTCAGTAATTGGCGTGGAGAGACCAAGGTGGGATGAACTGCAGGAATCCTAGAAGGAGCGGAGGAGTCGCCATGGTTTTGGAGAGGAGCCGGGAGCACGGGTCTCACTGCTGACTGCCTTCGAAAGGACGAGTCGTCTCCGGCCGCCAGGGGGCGGAATAGTATTGAGCCATCCCACGGGGAATGACCAGCGCCATCGCATGGCACCACAAAGAAGAACTCGGTCGGTTGAGGACCGAGTGACAGTGTGTCGGGGGACCGGACCCAAATTTTTTTCCTTTTCTTTTGTTTCCTCTCTCCACTCCCTCGTCCTGTCGCTTTCTGTGTCTCATGAGGGAGCCCGGAGGCATATAAGGATGAGCGACACCAGAGAAGGACAAGAGAGGACCAGGCCTGGACTTTTACGTTGTGTTTTGTTTACGTTTTGTTATGTGTGTGCGTGGCAGCCGTCCGTGAGTGGCTGCCCGCGTTTCTTTAATTTAGTTTGTTTATTTAGAAAAGTATTTTAAATGTTCGCCGGTTCCCGCCTCCTTCTTCCAATATCAACATACTTCATTACAAAAACATTTCTCAAATTATCTTCTTTTATGTTCCACAGCAAGAAAGTCATACTGCTTTGGAATGACATTGGGGTGAACAGTAAATTTACTAGCAATTTAGCAACTTTACTGTATATTAGCTCAAAATCAGTGCATTTCTATGTGACAAAAATAAAATATTAATAAAATATTACTGTATTTGCTGTAAATTCAAAAATATATATCAGTATTTGTTTCCGTCCTGTTTTATTTATTATTTTATTTGCTCTAATTTAAGGCCCTAACCTTAGGTGAACTCATGGGCCGGATGGTCTGGTTTTGTCCAGGGCCAAATGTCATCCCCAGTTTAGCCCTGTTAAAATCTACACTCGAAAAAACTGATAGTCTTAAAAACTAATTTGCTGAAGCAATCTTGCCATTTCACAGCACTCACACCAAAGTATTACAAGTGCAATGCTGTACCAGGTGAACTTTGTGCAAGTATACTATGTCAGAAAAGCCATACATATGGAGCTGGATATGTGATGCAAACATAAAAATGCATGAGCAAGGAACGATGTGAAAATAATTATTTATTAATCAATGCCTAAACATAATTCGTTAGTGTTTTACAGCCAACTAGTGTTTATTTCTGCTATAGACTGCATTGAATTGCATGTATAGGTACATTTTGGGAATTTTGCTAAAATCTATGTAGAAATCTACGTTTGTGCCCATTTTGTTCAATATTCAATATTCAGTGAAGTTTAAAAGATGCAATATTATTGGAGCTTGCGTTTTTGGCATTTTCTATCTATAAGTAAGACGTCTGAGGCTGAGACTAGTATGTAATCACAATTCAGCAGCGCAATGCTGTTTCAACAAGTGATCATCCATCATGACAGCCAGGAGCACCAAGCACTGAAAGACACTTTCATAATCTATTATGTGGATATATGATTATGTTGAAGGAAATTGCCATTAAAATGTTCAGACAGTGATGAACTGGGCTGCCACTCTGTGTACCGTTCAAAACAGCCTCTTTTAAAGTCACAAACATCAGTTGGGCAGGAGAAGAAGAGGACATTTAGGTCCAATCAAGAGTGAAATCTCTAATGGCACCATATATTTATACAGCCTGGACAGCTGAAACGTTAGCTCTAATTTCCAAAAAGTTCAATAAAAACCATAAGCAGGCCATTTGTTACGCAGCCACCTGTCATAAAAGGAGCCCATAAGAGCCGTACGTGGAGAGCCAGGCCGTCCTGTAGGGCGAAAAGAGAGTGGTGACGAATTAAGTGATTTCTCTCGACATCAAGATCAAGGTCTGGGAGGGAGAAGAAGTAATCAGCCCTGCCTTTCACCACCAACAGAAGAGCCGAGCCCAGACAGCCCGTGATCAAAGCTGTCTAACTTTCCTCCGAGCGTGGAGGCGAAACTCGCAAGCAGATCTTTTACTTGACAAGTGTCTTGATAAATATCTCGAATGCCAGTTTGCCATGTAAGAGATTGAGTTATTGGGTGGACCAATAGGTCAAACCCGGTTATGAGCTGAAACATGTTGCTCCATTTGTCTTGTTAACTAGAGCCTGACACTGTTTTTTTCCCCGTCTCCTCGGCTCTTGGCCTCTGTTTCATACACACGCATCAAAGAAGACCATCAGACGTGAGCTACATCAAACGGAGGGAACATCACAGCTCTTTAAAGGGCTCATAATGACTTTTTAATGATTGGATTTGAAAGAGAATGCCATGTGTTTGTAGTATAAACCCATTTTTGCCGTGCAGGAAAAAACAAACAAACAAGGAATACTTTTAACAACCAGTGAAACTGTCTGCACCACAATGAATATTTTATTTACATTGTTTCTAATGTTTTGGTTATAACACCAACCTTCACCAAAGTACAGAACTCCACCAGTGATCAGTTTTTTTTTACTGTACAAAATCCAAGGAGTCTGTCAAAGACACATTTGTGTAGAACTGACTGATCAGTGGTAGAAAAAAATTTTATGCCACAGATTCAGGATGTGTTTTTCAATGCCTGCTTTTTGTATATATATATATATATATATATATATATATATATACATACATATATATATATATATACATATATATATATATACACTCACCTAAAGGATTATTAGGAACACCATACTAATACTGTGTTTGACCCCCTTTCGCCTTCAGAACTGCCTTAATTCTACGTGGCATTGATTCAACAAGGTGCTGAAAGCATTCTTTAGAAATGTTGGCCCATATTGATAGGATAGCATCTTGCAGTTGATGGAGATTTGTGGGATGCACATCCAGGGCACGAAGCTCCCGTTCCACCACATCCCAAAGATGCTCTATTGGGTTGAGATCTGGTGACTGTGGGGGCCATTTTAGTACAGTGAACTCATTGTCATGTTCAAGAAACCAATTTGAAATGATTCGAGCTTTGTGACATGGTGCATTATCCTATTTGTAGTGGAGATGAGTGGTACCCGGTGGGGTCTTCTGCTGTTGTAGCCCATCCGCCTCAAGGTTGTGCGTGTTGTGGCTTCACAAATGCTTTGCTGCATACCTCGGTTGTAACGAGTGGTTATTTCAGTCAAAGTTGCTCTTCTATCAGCTTGAATCAGTCGGCCCATTCTCCTCTGACCTCTAGCATCAACAAGGCATTTTCGCCCACAGGACTGCCGCATACTGGATGTTTTTCCCTTTTCACACCATTCTTTGTAAACTCTAGAAATGGTTGTGCGTGAAAATCCCAGTAACTGAGCAGATTGTGAAATACTCAGACCGGCCCGTCTGGCACCAACAACCATGCCACGCTCAAAATTGCTTAAATCACCTTTCTTTCCCATTCTGACATTCAGTTTGGATTAAGAACAGGGATACCATGGTCCTTAAACCAGGTACTGGTTGCTTTGGCATTGTGTGCAGGTGCCAAGTCCTGTTGGAAAATGAAATCTGCATCTCCATAAAGTTGGTCAGCAGCAGGAAGCATGAAGTGCTCTAAAACTTCCTGATATACGGCTACGTTGACCTTGGACCTCAGAAAACACAGTGGACCAACACCAGCAGATGACATGGCACCCCAAACCATCACTGACTGTGGAAACTTTACACTGGACCTCAAGCAACGTGGATTGTGTGCCTCTCCTCTCTTCCTCCAGACTCTGGGACCCTGATTTCCTAAGGAAATGCAAAATTTACTTTCATCAGAGAACATAACTTTGGACCACTCAGCAGCAGTCCAGTCCTTTTTGTCTTTAGCCCAGGCGAGACGCTTCTGATGCTGTCTGTTGTTCAAGAGTGGCTTGACACAAGGAATGCGACAGCTGAAACCCATGTCTTGCATACGTCTGTGCGTAGTGGTTCTTGAAGCACTGACTCCAGCTGCAGTCCACTCTTTGGGAATCTCCCCCACATTTTTGAATGGGTTTTGTTTCACAATCCTCTCCAGGGTGCGGTTATCCCTATTGCTTGTACACTTTTTTCTACCACATCTTTTCCTTCCCTTCGCCTCTCTATTAATGTGCTTGGACACAGCCAGCCTCTTTTGCAATGACCTTTTGTGTCTTGCCCCACTTGTGCAAGGTGTCAATGGTCGTCTTTTGGACAACTGTCAAGTCAGCAGTCTTCCCCATGATTGTGTAGCCTACAGAACTAGACTGAGAGACCATTTAAAGGCCTTTGCAGGTTTTTTGAGTTAATTAGCTGATTAGAGTGTGGCACCAGGTGTCTTCAATATTGAACCTTTTCACAATATTCTAATTTTCTGAGATACTGAATTTGGGATTTTCCTTAGTCAGTTATAATCATCAAAATTAAAAGAAATAAAGATTTGAAATATATCAGTCTGTGTGTAATGAATGAATATAATATACAAGTTTCACTTTTTTAATGGAATTAGTGAAATAAATCAACATTTTGATGATATTCTAATTATATGACCAGCACCTGTATGTATACACTCACCTAAAGGATTATTAGGAACACCTGTTCAATTTCTCATTAATGCAATTATCTAATCAACCAATCACATGGCAGTTGCTTCAATGCATTTAGGGGTGTGGTCCTGGTCAAGACAATCCCCTGAACTCCAAACTGAATGTCAGAATGGGAAAGAAAGGTGATTTAAGCAATTTTGAGCGTGGCATGGTTGTTGGTGCCAGACGGGCCGGTCTGAGTATTTCACAATCTGCTCAGTTACTGGGATTTTCACGCACAACCATTTCTAGAGTTTACAAAGAATGGTGTGAAAAGGGAAAAACATCCAGTATGCGGCAGTCCTGTGGGCGAAAATGCCTTGTTGATGCTAGAGATCAGAGGAGAATGGGCCGACTGATTCAAGCTGATAGAAGAGCAACTTTGACTGAAATAACCACTCGTTACAACCGAGGTATGCAGCAAAGCATTTGTGAAGCCACAACACGCACAACCTTGAGGCGGATGGGCTACAACAGCAGAAGACCCCACCGGGTACCACTCATCTCCACTACAAATAGGAAAAAGAGGCTACAATTTGCACGAGCTCACCAAAATTGGACAGTTGAAGACTGGAAAAATGTTGCCTGGTCTGATGAGTCTCGATTTCTGTTGAGACATTCAGATGGTAGAGTCAGAATTTGGCGTAAACAGAATGAGAACATGGATCCATCATGCCTTGTTACCACTGTGCAGACTGGTGGTGGTGTAATGGTGTGGGGGATGTTTTCTTGGCACACTTTAGGCCCCTTAGTGCCAATTGGGCATCGTTTAAATGCCACGGCCTACCTGAGCATTGTTTCTGACCATGTCCATCCCTTTATGACCACCATGTACCCATCCTCTGATGGCTACTTCCAGCAGGATAATGCACCATGTCACAAAGCTCAAATCATTTCAAATTGGTTTCTTGAACATGACAATGAGTTCACTGTACTAAAATGGCCCCCACAGTCACCAGATCTCAACCCAATAGAGCATCTTTGGGATGTGGTGGAACGGGAGCTTCGTGCCCTGGATGTGCATCCCACAAATCTCCATCAACTGCAAGATGCTATCCTATCAATATGGGCCAACATTTCTAAAGAATGCTTTCAGCACCTTGTTGAATCAATGCCACGTAGAATTAAGGCAGTTCTGAAGGCGAAAGGGGGTCAAACACAGTATTAGTATAGTGTTCCTAAAAATCCTTTAGGTGAGTGTATATAGAGCTGTTACCAATCAAATGAAATCATTAAAGGGGGGGTATCACACACAGTTTATGTCAATCTCATGTCAATCTTGAGTACCTATAGAGTAGTATTGCATCCTTCATATCTCCGAAAAGTCTTATTATTTTTTTATAAAGTCGTTTTATTATATTTATAAAAGAAAGATATGCTGTACCGAGTCTTTCCGAATAAAACCGAGTGGGTGGAGGCGTATCGTGTGGGCGGAGCTAAAGAGCCACAAGCATGCGCAGCTATTGCGTTGAGAGCGCCTGAAAGCTGTGACATCCTGACATCCAAAAAAACGTTGTCCTAAATAAACGATGGCTATCAATCAGATTCAGCCATACATATATGATTCAGAATCAGATCCAGAGGCTGAAATTGAAGAGGAGCAGCAGCAACAACGACTACAGCAGGATATCTCTATGTGGTAACATTATGTACTGTAACTGTATATATTTGCTTAGCGGTTTGTGTAAATTACAAATTTCTACTTTAATTATGTCGTCGTAATTTTTTTTATGTGCCCGCTTTAAAAGGTGTACATGTGGGAAGTGCATTGATAAATTAACTATACGTGATCATGTTGTTTATTTGATGTGCACTTACGCGCCGATAGCCAACAACACACACAACGCATGACCGTGAACCTTTATCGTTAGGACCGCTCCATCTTTCAGCATTAGACTATCTGCAGATCCGGAGTTGAACTGGGCCTTGTTTATAAAACAATCATCGCCGAAATGTAGGGAACAAACTGAACAGGGTTGTCACTCTTCACACTTCTTTGGCGACATTGTTGAGTTGTGACCTGTGCAGCGCAGCCGACGACTTCCCTAAAGCAGAGCAAAGCGCGTTGTTGGGCGTGCTGCTTTCTAGTGATGTGTCGTTCATGAACGACTGATTCATTTTGAACAAATCTTTAATATGACTCAAGAACAACGAGTTGTCTCAGAGAGCGATTCGTTAATTTTTTGTTGACCGTGCATGCACAACATCCCATATGTTCTGTACAGGAAACAGAAAAGATTAGTTCATCTCTCGAGTCTTCGGGTTCGAGTCTAATGATGATTTTATAATAATAAATATATTACAACATGCAGTCAATAATACGACTGTAATGATGTATATGTTGCGACACTGAACCGGGAAGCGGTCACGTGACAAAAGAACGAGACTCGTACCCGAAGACTCGAGAGATGAACTAATCATTTCTGTTTCCGGACTGCATGCATTGCATATGAGGCTGTCACGGCCCAGATCAGACATGATGACGGAACTAACAGCTCAAACCCAAAGACACGAGAGGTGAACTAATCTTTCCAGGGAACAGACGTGATTAAATGTGAAGTGACAAAAGAAAGAACGATTTGGATCGGGAGGTGAGGTGAACTAACAGACTGCATACATAGCCTGAAACAAGTTAATTAATAATTTCTTTCTCAAAGTTTGGCCATGGCTGCATTAGCTTATAGTTTATTTTTTATTCCAAAAGTACTAAATGTGTTGGAAAATTTAACATGAAATGCTGAAATGAACGAAATGACTTGAAAAAAGATTTGTTCATTTTGCTGAACGAGATTCAAAGATCCAAGTCAGTAAAATAATCTAAACTTCCCACTACTACTGCTTTCGCTCTCTCACTCTGGTCAAAGTGTGCGAGCGTGCCCTTCCAGGAGAAGTGCCCGTACGGCCCGTACAAGGAAACTCCGCCCTTGTTGACGTCACGCAGACCCATACTCGAAAAAAACTTTCCGAAACTTGTGAGAAACCGGAAGGAGTATTTTTGGCACAGAAATCAAACATCAAACGTCCAACATATTTTTTGAAACTTTGTCCATGTTTAGCATGGGAATCCAAGTATTTAACAGTGTAAAAAGCTCAGTATGCATGAAATAGCATTATCATATCAATAGCATCCAATCACATTAATGTTGTTAATAAATAAATCAGGCAATGCACTGGTAATTTAGTAATATCCCATCAGTTGTGGTCTTGACTAGACTGGGTAAACCCAGCCTGATCTGCCGGCGATTTGATTTCGCCCTGCACCTCAGTCTGGAAACCTGTACATTCATTTCTACTGCTTCTGTTACACTTTTGCGGGAACCAATCACAGACTGGCTTATCCACCTGGCGCGCTATTGGCGGGTTTAACACGATGACGGATAGAAAAGCGATGGGTCATTGCCCATTGATCACGCCTGGTCTGATTGGTTGAAGGACTATCCAATTGCATACAGAGTTATTTGAATTATGCTCGTTTATCACACCTCTTATCACACCTCTACAACACTACGGTCAGGGACAATTTTTTTCCAGCGGAAGGAAGGCTTTTAGTGATTTTATTTCATTAAAGTTGCATTAATACATATTTTTTGGCTTTAATATTTGTATTGAGTGGTAACCGTTTTATAAAAGCAATAAGGTACTTGAGGCTAGTAGTGTATCGTGAACAGCCTCTCGAAGTCGTACCTTATTGCTTACATAAATACTGTTATTAATTTATGTAATTACGTCTATAATTACGCTGTTGACCCTTCCCTTACACCCACCTCAATAGCAGCAAAGGTGATTTGCAATACAACATGAACACAATTACAAGTACATTGTACCAAAAAAATTTTTTAACACAAGCACATGGTAGTTTTATAAATACTTCAAGTGTGACCATATTATTTAATTAGCAAAAATGCCTTTTTTATGTGCCCAGAAAACCGTTGAGGGGCACAAGTGCTCTGAAAAAAAAAACTAGGGTTCTGTGATAAAGAATAGTGGTTAATTGTGATTCAATTCACAGTGATGGCAAACAAGCAAAAAAAAAATTCTTCTGCTGGAATGCGTACTGTTGAGGGTTTAAAAGAGCTAAGAAAAGCCCAAGGCTGAAGACTAAAAACTACACAACAAACACACACACACATTCACACACAGGTTTAATGAACATCATTACTCCCCTGACTGAACTTTGTCCACAAGAGGGAGAAAACACAAATGCAGTTTCTCATAGATGACCAACCCCTAGGACATTCATTACAGACACTGAATCTCTTTGCTTGGAGGAAATGGATAAATATTATTAGTGATCTTGAGAATATTAAGTACATATGAAATATGCATTGAAATTATGTCACTTATGGATTGCTCTCAGTGTTTTTTTTTTTTCTCTTCTGCAGTTACTAGCCTATTATTCATTTAATTTCCTGATTGATCACATATAACAATGTTGATAAAACCCTAAGTTACTATATATATGAGTACAAATACTGTTGGTTTCTATTGTATTATTTTGGCTCTGAGGGTCTAAAACTCCAAACCTAACACGGTGTGTGCAGGCAGGAAGGCAAGGACAGGTAAATATAATACTCAAACGAAGTTTAATGAAATAGGACACTCAGGTGAGCCATACCGCTCGGTAGCAACACACTCAATACTTAGACGTACATAGACGAGATTGAACACAGACTGAAGGAAACAAGAGAACTAAGTAGCAAACAGAAACAAGTTAATTGACAAGACACAGCTGAACAGAACTAAACTGTAACCATGGGGACAGATGAGTGGCGGGAAACTGAACATGTGACAAGTGAAAACAGGAAGTCCATGAACAAAACATAACTGTGACAGGCACATATGCTCATGATTTGAGGCTATTTTTACTCTTGCTTGAGCAAATCTTTTATTTTATTTTTTAAGCTAAAAGAGAAGGAGGATTAGCCATCCATGAAGGTGTAACACAATAAGCAACACAATAATGAATGGCCACTTTCACATGGCTGTGGCCTATAGCTACACTGCTGTGCTTAAATCAAGTCACGATATAGCATATTTGAGCATGTGTCTGATTGAGGTTGAGAGAAAAAAAAGATGAAAAGAAAAGCCACGTGGGCTCTCTCTTAAAGAAAAAAATGCCTTTGATTGAGAGCAAACCTGTCTAATGAAATAAGCACTCATTTGACAGCCCACAGTCACAGCCTCATCAGTTTGTATTTAAAATTGCGCTTTGAACCATGTGCAATCCAATAAATGCTATGAATTAATGTAGAAGGATATGAAATGTAATACTTTAGCCACTTGTGCAATACAAAAGAGATGACAATATGTTTCAATCACAACATTTTCACTAGGAAACTAATTAGCAGCACTTAGCAAAATGAAAGTAATATAAAAAGTGGCAGGTAAGATATTCGCAGTGGAGCAACTCCCTCCCTCTGACATTTTCTTTCTCTTCATTGATCCACAGGGATTTTCCTGCACTGCTAGCATATGTGTTTGTTGGCTAAACAACACAAACAGTGGCTCAGTTCCAAAACCTAGTGAGATGTCTTTTGAGACATATAGGCTGCATCTAAAAACTTAGGCAGTGACTTGTTGCCTCACTGCCTTATCAGGCAATGATTTGTGGGCAACATTTGCACATGAAGGTACCTCATGAAACTGATTTCAGACTGATTTCTGAGGCAGCGTAACAGTTTAATGGAAGTGGAAGTGAAGTTAACTGGAAGTGAAGCTAACATTGGATTCGGACGTTCCTTGATGCCTTCCTACCTTGAAATGTGTCCTCTGAAGGCAGCATTTTCCAGTTTTCGGACGCAGCCATACTTTTTAACCAGAACTAAAACTTTTTTTAGAATTCAATACATAGGCAGCAAGACTGACTTACAATTAATTTTAAAATAATTTAGCGTTAGCATGTTGCTACTCTTCATAAAAACAAAAACAACTTAAGGTGGTTAGCTAGTATTCAATCCTGATCTTAAGCTATGAATGTTTTGGTGGTTTTGGATGCTTGTTAGCAGGTTAGGCTGGAAGAACAATTGCTGACTAGCTTGGCCGGGCTTGGAGAGCAGCTAACAATGTGATAATCTAATAATATTTATATTTCACAAATTTATATTTAATATATATACACCGATCAGGCATAACATTATGATCTAATATTGTGTTGGTCCCACTTTTGCTGCAAAAACAGCCCTGACCCATCGAGGCATGGACATTCTAGACCCCTGAAGGTGTGCTGTGGTATCTGGCACCAAGATGTTAGCAGCAGATCCTTTAAGTCCTGTAAGTTGTGAGGTTGGGGCCTCCATGGATCGGACTTGTTTGTTCAGCACATCCCACAGATGCTCGATTGGATTCAGCACCTCAAACTCGTTGTTGTGCTCCTCAAACCATTCCTGAACCATTTTTGCTTTGTGGCAGGGCACATTTTTGCTTTGTGGCTGGGCGTATTATCCTGCTGAAAGAGGCCACAGCCACCAGGGAATACCATTTCCATGAAAGGGTGTACATGGTCTTCAATGCTTAGGTAGGTGTTACTTTTCAATGTTACATCCACATGGATGGCAAGACCCAATTGCCTAGAACATTGGCAGAACATTGCCCAAAGCATCACACTGCCTCCACTGGCTTGCCTTCTTCCCATAGTGCATACTGGTGCCATGTGTTCCCCAGGTAACCCAGCCCTCCACGTGATGTAAAAGAAAATGTGATTCATCAAACCAGGCCACCTTCTTCCATTGCTCCGTGGTCCAGTTCTGATGCTCACGTGCCCACTGTAGGCACTTTCTGTGGTGGACAGGGGTCAGCATGGGCACCCTGATTGGTCTGGGGCTATGCAGCCCCATACGCAAAAAAAACTAGGATGCATTGTGTATTCTGACACCTTTCTATCAGAACCAGCATTAACTTCTTGAGCAATTTGAGCTACAGTAGCTTGTCTGTTTGATCAGACCACACAGGCCAGCCCTCGCACCCCATGTGCATCAATGAGCCTTGGCCGCCAGTTCACCACTGTTTCTTCAGACCACTTTTGATAGATACTGATCACTGCAGACCAGGAACTCCCCACAAGAGCTGCAGTTTTGGAGATGCTCTGACCCAGTCGTCTAGCCATCACAATTTGGCCCTTGTCAGACTCGCTCAAATCCTTACGCTTGCCCATTTTTCCTGCTTCTAACTCGTCAACTTTGAGGACAAAATGTTAATTTGCTGCCTAATATATCCCACCCACTAACAGGGGCCGTGATGAAGAGATAATCAGTGTTATTCACTTCACCTGTCAGTGTCATAATGTTATGCCTGATCGGTGTATATATTAAATTTATAATCAATATTCTGTTGTTTTTGCTTGTTATTAGATTTTTTAATTGAAATGCATTTTAGTGTAATCTAATGCCAACCTTATGCATGCTTCGCAACACTTTCAAAGCGAAATGTCTAGTGAGTAGCGTTAAAACCAGATTCCATTTTATTCAAAACAGGTCATTGTAAATCCGACAATGTTTGTTACATTGGTTGTTGTACGTGTCATGGGAGTTCAGAAATGAAATGTGTGGTGAGTGACACTAAAAGGTTAATGCGCTTTGCAACTGAAAACAATGTTCCACCTACACTAAACAATACCGTAAAACTAACCGATAGTGTTAATAAAAGTAAACGTGAGATAAAAATGCACTTTCTGAAGTAACCATGCATTTGAGCTTGTTTCTACAAGTATTTTATCTCTTTTATCTTGACCGGTGCTTCAAGGGAATTTTACCCCAACGATTCACATCGCAAGTGCAATGCTGTACCAGGTGAGCTAATGAGCAAGTTTACTGTCAGAAAATCCATACATTGTAATCATGCACTACGGTAAAAGTTTTGAGGTCATAACATAGTATTGTGCAAGGAACCATGTGCAAATAAATCTTTATTAACCAATATCTGCCTCTGTAATCATGTTTTTTTTTTAAAAGGAATACAATTTGTTGATGATTTACTGCTGGAAACAACAGCAATTTACATGTATAGGTATGTTTTGTAATTTCAGTTTTGCAAAAATGTAGGTAGGTGCATGTTTTTCCAATGAGCCTATGTTATGTAACACTGCCATAGTATTGACCAAAAGAGAACTTTTCTTTTGAGAAAAAAAAAAACTTAATCAGAAGTGCAATGATGACTTAAAATTCTGCCTGAGTAGGCAGCTCACTAGGTTTTGTACTGCCAGCGTGTGACATTTGTTGGAGACTCTTGTCTTATAACAAAGCAGTCTCATACTCCCAAATTGGCCCTTGATATGTTCTCTAAAAACCCCTTGAGTTAACAAATAAGGCTTTAACTGAATTATGCATGTTAGGAGAGCAAGAGAGGCTGAGAAACAAGGATAGGGAGAGAGATCTGAAATCAGAGTGTCAAGTGATGTCTTCCATCATGGATGCTCATGTTTGAAGGCCAGGTGCGATTCGATAGCTACCATTCCATTGCCTCAGGCTGGCCATTGGCTACAGCCTGTGAAATTTCTTGTTACGACCTGCACATGGTGCTTACATCACACAACACTCTGCAGGAGAACACATGCTACAGACCCAGTACATCAGTCTCTCTCAGTTATTTGCTCATGCTGACAGGTTTTAAGGCTAGGTTTGCTCTAAATGTAATATGGCAGGTGAGGAACAGGATGTGTTGTTCCTCAGAGCATTCAGAACCGCATTACTATAACAGTAAAAGATAACAAGGGTCATTTTCTGGAGAACATATGAATTCTGTTTGTAATATTATGATTAATTTACAGTAATTAAAATGAAGAAATGAAATAGCTTGATAATAATAAAAATAACAGTAAATTCTACAAGCAATAGTAATGAAGATACTTGCAAGCAATGCAAAATTTCTGATTCATAACAAAATGTATATATATATAATTATTTAAAAACATACGTATATATTTAAATTTGTAATAAATAATAATAATAACTATTATTATTATACATTAAGAGAAATTCAAAGCTTTTAAAATAATGTGTTATTATTTTTCTAATAATTAAAAAGGGAAGGAAATAGTGTACAATACATATAAGGGGGTTTTGTTTCATTTTTACATTTTATTTAATTTTAATTGAAAAGGAAGAAATTAAACAGTATACAAATAATAAATCCTACAGAAATTGTAATGCAGATACTTGCTTTAGGAAATAATGAAAATATGACTAAATATCTCATGAATATGTAATTAATGTTCATTTACACAATTCAAACCATTAAAAAAAGAAAGTGTTGTTTATTTTTCTTGTAATTAAAAAAAAAAAAAAAAAAAGATGAAAAGAGTATACACTACAAACGCATACAGATGACTTTCTTAGACGCGTTTCTCCCCGAGCCTGGAGGCTTCCAGTAAGATCTAAATAAATGGTTCTGAGGGTTGCTCACCACACCATAGCCAGATAAAGGTCATTTGGCTCGTTAACTCTTTTTTTCAGAGAAACAGCCTTCGTGTCTTTGAGCTCTGATTTCAAAACAATGTGCAAAGCCGTGTGAAGCGAGGCTGAGCTGACACTTTCCTGACTTTAATCAGTTCAGCTTCTCTCTTCTGCTTTAGTTCAACAGGATTCTCTGCTAGTCTCCTGTACCGGAGGCATTTAGAGGGGATGATAACATTTAATACACAGACACTGGGCATTGTTCCACCTTCATGTTGTACAATATGGTCACAATGTGCATTGTGCACAATATGCAGTACAGAGGGATTCAACAGTCTGAGAACTTAAGATTAAATGTAAAAAAAATATTTTTTTTTAAATGTAATGAAGTAAAGCTATGATGTAAAATTAATAAGAAATATTTAAGATTCTGCACAATTTCTGAGCGACTAATCAAATCAGCCAAGATTTGTTCCCATTGAGGGCCTCATGATGCTCTTTGGAACACTGTCAATTTCAATTTTTTAATTTCAACTTTTCCTTCACCCGTTTAGTACCGTTTAGCAATTTTGATCAATCCATAAATTTGTTATTATATATATATATATATATATATATATATATATATATATATATATATATATATATATAATGAGTAACTAATTAATACTTTTATTCAGCAAGGACTGATCAAATGACTGATCAAATGTACTATGAATTGATCAAAAGTTGTTACAAAAACTTTCATTTCAAATAAATGTTGTTCTCTAAATTTCATATTCATCAAAGAAAACATATCATGGTTTCAACTTATATTATTATTAAGCAGAACAATTGTTTTCAGAATTTATAATATTAAGAAATGTTTTACCAAATCAGCATATTAGAATGATTTCTGAAGGATCATGTGACACTGAAGATTCAGCTTTGCCATCACAGGAATTAATTGCATATTTAAATTCAAATAGAAAACAAATTGTAGTGATATTTCATAATTTTACTGTTTTTACTATATTTTTTATCAAATAAATGAAGCCTTGGTGAGTATGAGACTTTTTCCAAAAAAAAAAAACTCACCAACCCCACACCTATGAACAGTAGTGTAATTTGTCATGTAAACATTGTATAGAATGCAAAATACAACCATTTCCAATAATGGTCTCAGAACGAAGTATGTATACTGTACATGTTCACACGCAAACACAGAAGAGATTATATTTTGTTGCGATACATTATTATGTGAACGTGTTCTTATGCTGGACTGATATTGGTATAAATTAAGTGGAGTTGGTGTTGTTATTGGGACAGGTTTGATCGGCTGTAAGTGAACACAATGGCCTGGTCTCAGTGGGGTCGTGAGCTGTTTACTGTGTCAGCAGCGGAAATGCCGTTGACCTCCAAGTTCACAGACTGCAGCTGAATGGGGGACAGAATATCCTCCATTCTAAAATAAACGCAACAGCAAGTGCAAATTAACTATAGCTTAAAGTTGAAATGTGTCATTTCTGTGCCACTAGTGGTGCCATTAAACTTACCAAGAACAATCCCAAAGTGCAGCCTGGGCTTGCTCAAGGGCTCAGGGATGATGGCTCATGGCTTAGTCCCTACAGGGTTTGAACCAGCAACCTTCTGGTTATTAGCCCTGAGCCTTAACCACTTCTTTACCACACCGCTATATATATAATGCAATATTTTGCATCTAATCTTTGGCCCAAGAGGGTGAATCTCACAAAGACTTCATACAATATGGCACAATGTACTATGTTAATGTGAAAAAAAAACTTTCTGTATGGAATTTTACTTAAAGGCCCACTGAAGTGCCTTGAAACGCGCAGCATTATTCAATGTGTTGACGTAATTTCTCCTGAAAGCTGTTAGCAGCTCCTCCTCTTTTATGAAACAGCCAATAGCGTTTCGTTAATACCACAGTTTGACTAGAGCCTTTCTGTTTGGTAAAGCCACAGTTTCCTCCTAATCTCTAACCGTTTCTCATCATAATCTCCTCCATATCGCTTTCAAATACAGCATTCTGTGCAGAATTTAAATGGGTCTGATGTGTTTTATTGTATGCGCCGACTCACGCATATGATCCGCGCTGTGCTCTCGTGTCTCTAGTCAACGGCTCTGGTCTAGACTATGTGTGTGTGCTGCGTGTGAAAACTAACGTGAAACCAGACTTCATTCGCCTCAACTTAAAGCATATTTACACTGTCTGAAACGTTTCCTATCGCATGTATAGTGCACTTTGTGCCATTCACCATGTAGGAAATAGTAAATGTGTGAACAGCTGACCGATTTCAGCCGCGGCTTTAGCGTCTATTTATAGTGTAGGGGGCGGGACGCTTCAGATTCTAGAGAGCATTTGATTGGACAGAAGATGTGATGAGAAGCTAAAGTCTGCGATGTCATCAAAATCTGTGATCCATTTGAACGGAAGTGAGAGAATTTTTTTAATCCTTATATCTCCTAAATGCGAATTTTGTCATTGTTTTGGAACACACCAGCTAATTCCTAACCTTAAGGCTAACATAGTCATACTAAAAGCTAAAAAACTTACATTTTGATTTCAGGAGGCCTTTAACTTATTGAATTAAACGTAACAGTAATGTCCTGGCGGAATTTTTTTTACCAGAACCTTTTCATACTGAGTACCTGTACTTTTTTCCTTTTATTTTGTTTTACGCACATTACTGTAACATGTCCAGATGTTTATTTGTTTCTATTTTCCATTATTCTCGATTGGGATTCTCTAATGTAATATTGTCACAGTGACTTGTTTTCATTTGCATCGTTTTCCCCTGCCTTGTTTGTCGTCATAGTTTCTGATTAGAATCACTGTCTTCAATCACTTTCATTTGTACCTGTATTTAAGTTCCCTTGTTTCTGTTCATTGTTGTGGGATCTCGTTTATGTATGGATGTGTGTTACACTACTTTCAACCTGTGGATTTATTAAAGACTGCTCGTGTGTGTTCTTCCAACACAATCTGTGACAGAAGACCCGACCAAGATGTGACGTCACGCGTTACATTGAGTGTTTCTCGTGTTTTGTGTGTGTGCGTTTTTTCCCAATTTTTTGGATTAACTTTTCTTTTCCAGCCTGTCTCCGCTGAGATCTTTGAGCCCACACCTAGAGGAGCGATCGGGTAGGACATCACCCCGGAGCCTGAGCTAGCAGAGTCTGACCAGGTGTGCGAGCCGGCTGTACCATCCTTCGCCATGGGAGACCTCGTGGAGTATGAGGGGATGGAAGCGAGCCCCGTCCATCCTTCCGCCACTAAGAGTGAGTCCCGGCTGGACTTCAGGGACTGTTTTGTGTTTGGAGAGTTGAATCCCAGTTTGGAGAGTTCCAGTGTTTCTGTTCATCCATGACAAATATACTAAATACACTTTAATTAAATGTAATTTATTGAGCATCAAACAGTACAACCAATAGTACAATTATGTATAGATTCTTTCTTTATTTCTTGGGGGGATTCATTTCACAATACAATCACCACTATTTTGGTAATTTTTCCCAGAGATGAAAAAAAAACCCTGTGTAAAGTTATTTTTTTAGATCTATATTTAGGGCATGTGAGCAAAATATAACTGGGGTGAAATATGACCTGGGCATACTGTAGTGTTGTCTGGCACAAAGACAAGAACCAATAGAGTCAGATCAGTTTGTTTGAAACCTGCTTCTTTACGATGGTTTGCTCATTACTGATCCACCCTCTGTAAGACACGAATAGGCCAACAGTGAGCAGGGCATGAATTATGGTTTTCTTTTAGTCAGTCACCATGAATACCAGACCCAAGCACCTGTGGTTCACTCAGGCAGATGTTGGGGGCTGGACCGGGAGGAACGCCATCAAGAACATGCAGATCAGAGACTATGCACCTCTACTGAAGAGCCGATTTGCTCCCTGCATTCTATGGACTCAGTGGGACTCAGCGCCCTTCAACTTCTCTTTTCACCTATGACCCTTCATTTGCTGCCTCCTTCATGTTTTTTGCATGCAAATGTCAGATGTTTCTCTTGCCTTCAAATCAGAGAGAAGTGGTGAATGATGACAGCAAGCCTGGAAGCTGGGGTCACATTTTCCTAGAAAAGTGGAATGATGGGTAATTGCACATGCAGTAATAATTCCTTTAAGCACCTGCCCTTTTCTGACTCTCTCTAGCGCTCTCAGTAACGGCACTTTCCATGTTGGAAATGCATTATAAATGGGGCTGAAAATAGGGGCTGACTGCAATTTTTGCAACAGTGGGGCACGCTTTGCCCTTCAGAATCAAAAGACCGGTGTGCATGTCTAGCCATGTTTAACACATTAATCAAGAAATGCATAAATATTCTCTTCATTTGCTTTTACATTTTTTAGCTTAGCAATTAATTTACTGGATAATTATTATTATTTAGGATGTCAAATTGTTGTTCATGCTAAATTTTGAAGAGTGAAACACCTCACTGTAAAACTGCAAGGCTATCTCATTTAAGAAAATTATTATAATATACTGTGTAAATGGACCATAGTAGTTTATTGGTCATTCCCTCAGTGGAGCAAGTTTTGGAAGTGACAACTTAATTTAAATTAAATCTCTACATTTATGTTCTATGTGTTTATGAAATATAAATACGATCAAAATGGCCATAGTGATCACCATATCAATGTTTTGGAGTGGCTGTAAAAAGCAGTTTACATTTACCAGCAGTTTAAATGGTTTGACGTTCGCTGTTTTTGACAGGGGAAGTATACTAACATAGCGAGCCGTAATACAGTATCAGCACAATATCAGTGACTGGCTGATATCTTTTTTATTTTTTATTTAATAGACATCAATTACATTGGATATTTAACCCTGTAAAGCCTGACATGAAATAATAGTCGTAAAAATGTCTCTCTCTCTCTTTCTATGCATGGGCGAATGGTGCGAGCGAGCGAGTGTGAGCGATTTGTGCCTGCTGTGGCTTAATTTTCAAACTTTTCTTTTCTAAGTTGTATGAGTTTATTGATTTTTGTCTAAATGTTGTGTGCTGTGGTTGGATAGTACAAGGTTTATTAGAGTTGAGGGCATTAAACGCCTGTGTTTTCAAACGGTGGACTCTTTATTTACTCTCAATATTTGATACCACCCTTTTACGTTTATGTAAAGTAAATGTTATATTCAACGCAGTTAGCATGTGCAAGTTCAGTGATGACATAAAAAACTAATCATAACCTTAATTAAAGTGAAAACATGAAAATATTAACCCTCATCCTTCCCTCAGGTCAAAAATTGAAAAAAAATTGAGAGTTCATCGGAGTGGTCCAAGACCCTAGGACTTTTGTCGCAGTTGAACCACGAATACACAAAAATAAATTAACTGGATTTGAGGAGTTTTGTGGTTGAAATTTAAAAAAGTAACAAATCCTTCCCTATAATTTGACCCCCATAGGAATAAACGGAATGCAAGGAATGCTTCAGTACACAGAAAAAACTAAAAATGCTCAAAATTCTAACTAAAAATGCTAAAACTACCAAAATCAATACCATGAGTGAATTCTAACTTCAACACCTGTGATTGGCCACTGCATTGTAGAAATCAACAAACATCATTTGAAAAGTGCAAATACAGATACGCACTGGATCTTTTGCCAACTCCTTTACACTAATAATATGCTATTATTACGAATTATTACAGAGGATTATGAGGATTACAGATCCTAGACCAGCACTGTTGGGCAGCTTTTCCCTCTAAAAGCAATCAGTAGCAGAAGCAGCAGGCGGCAGTGGTCTGAGTGAGAAAATGACACGCTATTATCAAGTCCGTCTCCCTCAGTTCAGAGGGGGACACAGAGATGTCCATGGGGTCCGTGGACAAGCCTCCCCCGACCACCCCTCTGGCGCCAGGCCTGGTTTTGTGTGTTTTTCACGGCATTCACGCTGTAAACCAATACTGCCTCTCAGTATTTTTGCCACTTAGTGCGCATAACCGCAGTCACTCCAGCTGACGGTGACGCCACGTGCATACCCTCTATTGGTGAAGTAAGTGTTAAACTTTATTATTCTGCAAGAATGCCAGCACAGCTGAAAGGATTGTTTGAGCTGCGCCCTCTACTGTACAGGAGTGCCTTTGTATTTCCTTCAGCCTTATTATTTCACTTTTGGTGTGAAAGGGCCTTAACATTTGGCCAAAAATAGAACTTTTTTTGTTATTAAAAAAAAACTATTGAGTCAGATGTTTGATGTTGATTCTGCTTCTGAAAATACAAACAATGCTGGTGGTGGATTATTGATGGAAGTAGATCAAAGCATATTTAAAACACCCTTGAGAGTAAGGAATGCATTGCAACTAATCAAGCAAGGAAAACGAGAACAGGGCAGTTGAAAATGATCAAGGTGCATTTTGATTGTGACATCACCAGTCATCTCAGAAGCACAGTTTAATAGATTCACCTTTCTCCTGTGGCCACATATGATACAGCCTGAAAAGATGCATTCATATTTCTCCATGCATCCTCTCCACCTCTTGACAGACGGAGCCTGACATGGCACTGGTGCGCCACCGCTGATAAGGTCCTACTCTCTCAATCAGCTGTTGGGAGCTCGAATTTGAGTTTTAAATTATTACTGACTGCAGCATCTGCCGATGCAAATGTGACGGCCGCAGTGATTATCTTCTAGTTTTTGAGATCGTCGATGGTGTGGGTGGAGAGCGAGGGAGGGGTGCAAACAGACCCCCCCCCAGATGCTCTTTGGCTGACAAGTGAGGGGATTTGCACACAGCACTGATCCCCAGCTATGGGGGGTTTAGTGTCAGAGCTGTGCTTACAAGGACAGGAGAAAGAGAGGACAGAGATATCTGTGCTAAAATAGAGAAATATCCTCATAGATCTTCTTTGCTAAAATTACTGATTTTTATTATAGCGCTTAATCTGTCGAGGATATTTCTGTCAGTTTGTTAAGTTCATGATGAATCAGCTCTGGTCAGTGGATGATACGCTAATGATAGTGGATGTTATCCATGAGGAAATGGAAAATAAAACCAGCATAGATATTAAAAATAGTTTTCACCCAAAAAAAAACTACTGCATTTGCGGTAAAAAAAAAAAAAAAAAAAAAACACAATTTCATGACTTTCTTTTTTTTCCATGGGATAGAAATTCTATGGAATATTATGGGTGCTTTTCTATGTAATGATATTACTTTTTCTGTAATGACATACTTTTTCTCACACAGTGCTATCATATCATATCATATGGCTTCAGAAGACTTGGAATATAGAGTCCAAGTCATTTGAACTACTTTCATGGTGCTTTTTTGTCTTATTGAGCTTAATCATTTACTATCATTATATGTAATGAGCTTTGTGACATTTTACTACATTTGTCTTTTTTCTGTTATGCAGAAGAAAGGAACTCATATGGGTTTAGAATATCATGAGAGTGAGTAAATGATGACAGAATTAAAATTTTTGGTTGACCTATTCATTTATTTTGGTTACTCTGCACTACGAAAACACAAGCTCATTAAATCGTACATTAGATATTCACTTACGTTTCTCTTTACACTTTGGACAACAAAGCAAGCCAGGGGAAATCAAATAAAAACAAACAACAGCATTAAAATGAGGGATGGTGTTTATAGACAAGTACCTCGAGTGATTTGATTTCCGGGGGAAAAGTTTCCCCCACCAGCCGAGCAGAAATGTAAGAATGCATAGATTATGGATCCATAAATTGCCCTTCTTTGCTGAATCATGCATCAAACAAATGTTGTGTGAGGACTGGAGGCTTACTAATGCATGCGTCTATATTGTCTGATATATTACATCTATAGTCCGAATTAACACAGAAATGATTATAATAATAATAAATTGTATAATTATTGTTGTTATTATTATTATATACACTACATAATTTTTCTGTGCTGACAATATTCGTCCTGTGTTTCTGTGGTGGCACTGAATTCACAAATTCATACAAGACACAACCACACACACACACACACACACACACACACACACACACACACACACACACACACACACACACATGCTTAAGAACCTCTAACAGTAATTAGAGGGAAAAGACCTCACTAAAGCAGAAATAAAGATGGGTAAATTTCCTGTCTTTGATAGAGCCATGGACGGATATTAGCAAGGCACCATAAGTAAAGCCAAATTCTCCTGAATGCAATTGCTTTTCAAATACTACTGCAGGAAATGCATCCGCTGCTTATCATATAACAACTTTACATTTAAATCCATCATACATAAAACGATCCTTAAATAAAAGGAATCCATCATTACACCAGTATGAATCTAGAACATGTCATGTATTGTGTCAATTCAATAGACAGTTATTTGATGATGCTATGCAATGCAAAATAAACTCTTAACACACCTACAACACACACTTGCCAAAACGGTTAATTTCATGCTCAAAATCACACATTGTAAACTAAACTCCAACACTAATTTTCAAAATACAACAATACACTAACACAATACACTATGTCTGCCAAAACCCTAACACATGTTCTCTTCCAACAGGAACATTTAGTCAATCATAGCACAATGTCATAAAAACACTAACATCAGATGGAATTACAGAAACTGCATTATTTTATGTGTCAGGTCTGCCCTTATACAATAGACAGTATATTTTATTGATCATAGATTGTGTCTTTTGAAGCCTCTCCACATTTTTGTTTTGTTGGCTTTAGTAAATGCATGCATTTTGTTTCTTTTGCTGCAGAAATTCGAAACAAAAAACAAATGACCCATCTCAGAGTAGCTTTATAGAATGCCCTTCAGTTTTATTTCATTATCAGCAATCACCATGTTGACAATAGCAAGTTCCTGTTCTTTATTCAGGAGCTTTCCTCTGCCCCCTGAGGGAGGTGTTGAATCCTTAGATAGACAAAATACAGTTACATATTAGAGACCAGAGGCATAGAGTCACTGTAATGCATGGTAAAATGATTTACACTTTGCAGTAGGAGAAGCCCTTATACAATATCCTACCTGTTGGTTTCTCGAAAATTCTGGATAATGGATGCCAATGTGTCCCGGCTGAGATTTGGCTGTACTCGTTCACCAGCCTCTCTGTATGATAGCCTGTGGTTTATGACATGGTGTATGATAGTAGCTCTTATTTCATCAGTTACCCTAATTCTGGCCCTTCTTTGAGCGCCACCATGCATTCTAACTCCTCAATATCTACCTTGTCCATGTCCAGGCATTCCTCTCCCTTGCCCTTGTCACAAGCCTCTCCCTTGTCCTGGTACTCACCCTCGTGCAGGCATTTTTCTTACTTTCTTTGTGTTGCTCTATATTGTTCCTTTTTCACAAGATCAGCCCAAAGAGGCCTTCTTTTACTGTATACCATATGGTCATGTGATTGAAAGAACATCAACACACAATTCCTAGATGGGAATCAGTTGTGATTTATATATTTGCATAACTTCAATCAGCTGTTTCTCAGTAACAATGGAATAAAATACAGTGGATATATTTGTGTTTCAATTCACGGTAACGCTTTAGATTACAGCCCGGAAAGTACTATGTAACTAAAGCGAATTTACAGCATAACTTTCAGTAATTATAGTGTAACTATAAAGTAAGTACGTGTAGTTATAAGGGAACAATATGTAATATTTGGGGAATAAAGGGGTAACTACCAGGAAAATTAACAAATTATTTACTTAAAGTATTTTTTAAATAAGGGGTAATTATGAATCTGCGGGCTGTAAGTAGTTTCATGTGGTTACAGGGTAAGTACAATAAAAAACACGTTATATCACTCTGAAACATTTATTGAAAAAAAACTTAATTCAAAACTGCTTTATGACACTTCTTATTCATTTTTTTAAAACAAACTTTTCATTTCAAAGAATAATGTACTGACAGAAAGTGGCACGTTTTGTCTCTTTTTTGTTTCTCTTGATTGGCTTCTCCTCCTCTTGTTCCTGATGGATCTTAAGAGCAATCCCATGTCTTTTGATATTCTGTATTATTATTTATTAAAAGAAAAAGTACATCCAGAAATGATCTCATAATTTACTAATCTTTTCACATCCGACCAACTGTTACCAGCGCGTGCATGAGTAAAGAAGCGTCAAGCTTTCATGACGTTCTCGTGCAAGTGGCGACTCTGTCTCTCTGGCGTCTCTGTCTTCTAGTCTTGTTTGTTTCTCATTGCAATTATCATATATTATGTTATTGTTTGTTTACTGTTGTGAGCATTAATTAAAAAAAATGAAAATAAAAACAGACGGCATCCGACATCCGTGTGACCAGTCACGCTTCAAGTTACGTCAAGCGTGAACTCAACCCTCTCATTCACGCAGGTGACTGCTGGTCGGAAGCGATAGTTTACCGTTAAATGTTTTTTTTAAAATATTGTTTTTTTTCTTACAAACACTTACCGTTTCACTTCAGAAGACATTGATTCATCCATTGGGATCGTATGGATTACTGTTGTTATTGCTGTATGTGCTGTTTGATGCTTCAACTTTTAGGAACCCAAATGAGTTTTCATTAGCAGAGATTATTTATTTTTCTGTGTTCATCTGAAGAAAGAAAGTCGTATACATCTCAGATGGCATGAGGGTAAACAAATAAGTGTTGTAAATCTGTTTTAAAAAAGTTGTTTTTCAAATAAAGATTTCAGAGTGATATCAGATTCTGTACGTGTTTTTATTGTACTTACCCTGTAACTACATGAAACAAGAGGGGAACAAGCACCACTTACCCAGTAACTACATGGATAACTACCCCTTAATTAAAAAATACAGTATAAATAATTTGTTAATTTTCTTGATAGTTACCCCTTTATTCACCAAATATTACATATTGTTCCCTTATAACTACACGCACTTACTTTATAGTTATATACACTATAATTACCGAAAGTTACGCTGTAAATTCGCTTTACTTACACAGTACTTTCCGGGCTGTAATCTAAAGCGTTACCCAAGTCACAATATAAACAGCTGTTTACCTTGACTTTAGCCTATAAGGTTAGGTTTAGAACATGGTGATATCTGTTCTGACATACAGTGTTAAAGCACTGTTAAAGTTGGCAGTTTTGGTTGAGCTTGTGTGTAAAAGAAGTTCAAGCATTTTAAATTTGTGTTAACTATATGCATTTTGTGTCAAAGCAACAATAAATGTGTTAATTGTATAGCCTACACAGACAGATGTTGTGCTAACTGTGTTAAGAGTTTAGGACATTTGTTAAAAATATTGAAATTGTCATAGAGATTGTAAAAAACTGTAATTAAATAGCTGTCTATGGAAGGGTCAGAGAGCTCTTGATTTCATCAAAAATACGTTAATTTGTGTTCCGAAGATGAACGAAAGTCTTACGGGTTTGGAACGACATGAGGGTGAGTAATTAATGACAGAATTTTCATTTTTGGGTGAACTAACCCTTTTTCATTAAAGTGTTAAACTGTTACAAAAACACTGCCTTCTTCGCTTCTTTGCATCCTTTGTTTGCTTAACTTTCTATTCCTCTGCTGCAGAAACGAACACTCTCTTTTCCTGGCATGTGCGTTGTTACCTTTAAGTCTTCTGACTTCCATTAAATACTGGAATTAAGTTAAAGGCAAAAGAACGCAATTAATTAGTCTCTAAAGACTATAAACAAAGAAATTCAAGCTAATAACGAAGCTTCTATTGGCTACTTCTCCCTAGAACCAGGACAAAGGACTAATTAGAGTACACCGCATGCAGTTCTGCAGAGGCTCTGGCCTCACTAGTGTTTTCCCTTCAGCTGTCAACCTGCTCAACTCTGAACTTATCTGTTAACCCTTCTACCTCCCAAAGAAGGTGTATTTCCTTCTACATTTTAATTCAGCAACTCTTCTCTATTTTTACACCGTCTCATTTGCACTCTAAGGTTGCACTTTCATTGCTCAGGAGACTGAATGGAGTTCTCATATATGCTTTGTTTAAATTTCAATTTGGTGTTAGTTGTTTTTCATAAATTTAATGGCTTAATTTAGCCTTTTTGCTGTTCTTGAACCTAGTGGCACCTTCTCTATTTATACACCATGTTGTTTGCACTGTAATGGTCACTTGCCACTTATTATCACATGTGCGCTGTTTAGTCTCTATTTAAATACCATGTCATTTTCACTGAAACTGGTCACTTGCCATTCGGTTTAACACCACTGCTTAGTCTTGGTTTCAGTTCCCTGTTTATAGTTTAAAAAATGTGTGGAGAATTGGTGCTCAGGAAACATTTTTCTTTGGTTCTTCTTTTAAATGCTGGGTTGGTTTAACCCAATGTTGGGTCAAATATGGACAAAGCCAACAGATGGGTTAAAATTTGTATTTAAAAAGATGCCAGCATTTTGTTTTAGAGTGTAAAGTTTAAAAGAACAGAATTTAATTGAAATATAAATTGAAATGCCTTTGTAACATAATAACATTATATTGTCATTACTTTTACTTTTCGTTTACATTTCATCAATTTAATGTTTCCTTGCTGAAAAAAGTATTAATTACAAAAAACCTGATAATTCAAAATTATGAAAAAAAAGAAGAAACTTAATAAAAATATTCAAATGGAATTGTCAGAATGTGAATCAGAATGCATAGTTTGTGCACAATAAATGTTAGTCAAAACAAACACACATTGAATGATGTTCACTTACCCGGCAAAGTTTTTCAATTGGATTGGTGTTTATTCTCTTTAGCATGCAGTGTAAAGTATTTCACTACACTAGTGCGTTTTCGTTTTAAAACGCATAACTTATGGTTACGCCTGTCGTCTACACTACTCTGCCGTTTTTGAACTGCGAAAACGAATACTTTTGAAAACGCTGCAGACCCCATTTTAGTTTGAAAACTCCAGAAAACTCCAACCAGGGCTGCGTTTCCCAAAAGCAGAGCCCAAAGCCGTCTCTCTCAATGGCTCGGTAACATACCAGCCTTGACGACCGTGTAAACAATAACACGGAGACAGAACTGCATGCTTTGCTGACTTTGTGGTCCTTCTTAGCAGCCGTTGTGCAGTTAAACACTGTATTGTATAATACTGCAGCTGTCTACAAGAGGCAGCTGTTTACACTTGTACGCTCATGCCCAGTGTGCATGCACGGTCATGTGACTTGTTTTCCCATCATGTAGTGTGGACGGAGATCGTTTATGAAACGCAGTGGAAATGGCAGTATAAACAAGGATCTTTTAATTTGAAAACGCCGGTTTAAAACGAAAATGCACTAGTGTAAACAGGGCCCCAGTTCCCTGATCATTCCGATTCAGTTTCAGCAAGTGAAGAATACACTTATACTCACGTGTGTTATGTATTATGTATGTTATCACCTCGGACAAGTTGAAGCTGCTCAGGCCGCCATTTTCCTCCTCTTCTCATAAAGAGATGACGAACATCCGGTAGTGTGGGTTTTCCCATGTAATCTATGTACTCACTGGACCTCTGCTTCTCCTCAGTATTGTGCACGTTACTTTTTGACAGACATCGATGTTGTTATATTCCAATGATGTGGATTTGAAAACAGAGTGATCGTAAGGTAATAATTATTTATTTCTTAGCCGGCAAGTGTTCAGTGAAGTGATTGATACCCATGAGTGTGCTATGTCGATATTTTTAGTTCTAATATTCCAACCGACAGCCAGCTTAAGTTTTAGATGGACATGATAATGTGAATGGTTGAACTATTATATATTAGAAAATGTGATGGACGTTCAAAATGCTTTTTTTTGCATAGTTTAATATACTTATTTTATTTTATAGCTATATATTTATAGCTGACATGTTACTCAGAGACTGTTGTTACATTCAGCAGTCACAAATTCGTTGACTTTTGAAAATCAAGTTAATGTTTTACCAAGAAAAGGAGTGGTTTTGATGCAGTTATTTTTTATAAATTAAACCCAAGAAAATGCAGATCCTGTTGTAAATAATAGTGAAAAATCACTTTTTAAAACTGTCATTTCATTAACCCTTAGCATATTTTATATATAATTTTAATTGATATATTGCTATTTGCAGTTGGATGCTTAATGCATTTAATTGGTTCTGTACATGTAGGCACAATGACAATAAAGTGAAATCTAATCTTATTTTTCTCCAAACTGTAGCGAGCAAAAGTACTTGAATCTAATGAGATCTCCATTTTGCAAAGAATTGAAAGAGAAAGGAAGATCCATTACTGACTGTCTTCAAAAGCTCATCTACTTCCTCCCATCACTTCAAAGTCAGGTTGTCTTGCAGTGCGTCCAATTCAGTGGCTCCTGATGTTTTCTTTTCACAAAAACAGATCAAAGCCGGTCCAAGCTGAAGAATTGTCATCTCTTCGAGACTGCCACTGTCTAGAAGGTTTGGAAGAGGGAACGAGAGAGAGATTGCAAGAGGAAAACAAAGAAAAAGGGCTGAGCATTGATTGTCAGGTCTTGTTTCCTCTTTCTCGCATCCAAAATGTGAGACATCGTGAGAGCATGCTCCCCTAGAGCCATTCTTGCAAGATGCCTTTAAACGCATCTGTCTTTCACATTTCTCGCGAGCAAAGCCGAGTCTTTTTTTATTTGGATATATATTCATCACCCCATCAAAGTGAGACAAAAAGAGTCTATTTCTACCCTGTGCAGCTTTCACAGCTTGCGTTTTAAGCATCACGGACATCAGAGACAAAGAGGGTGAGAGAGAGAGAGAGAGAGGCTGTGATTTCAAGTAAAGACACTACGGCACAAGAACTTTTGTGGTCCCCACTGGCCTGCGTACAGGAAAAGGCATTTTAAAGAACCAGAGTAAAAAAGGAAAGTTCAAGGCAACTCATAAAGTGAGCAGAAGGAGACAGAGGCATAGATGGAGATGCAGAGAGCAAGCGAGGGACCTGGTGTTTAGAAATTTTGGACACTCAGTAATCATTAATGAACAAGGTTAACAGCACCAGACGTCTGTGTTACAAGGGAATTGAGGCGTTTAATTTAAGCCAACAGGTTCCATCTGACACCTGAGAGTCCAAGGACGTTCATATTTCTGTGCCAAAACATGTCAGGGTTGGAAAGGAGTGAGCGAAAACTCAGAGACACTCTACTGATAAGAGTCCCACATCACCAAGTCCAGTGCTAACCAAAGGAACAACCTCTGAAGAACAGGCAGGCATGTACTAACCAGAGAAGGGCAGACGAGTCTGGATTCCAGCCATTGGACATCTGGCAGTGATGTCTGGGTACAGTTTAAATCTGTAGTGTATTGGATGGCACGGTGTAGAACATTTCTAAATGAATGGTTTGAGAACTACAAACTTATAAAAAATAACTAAAAAGTTCTAAAAAAAATATCTAAAAGCCTTTTTTCATTTCATTGGATAAAACCTAAAATTATACTACATCACAACTACACAGTTTAACAATAAGGCCCTGTTTACACCTGGTATTAAGATGCATTTTCGATCGTATCACAAGTAGACGAGGGAGACACATTCCCCTTTACACCTTGTGTTTCTTTTGTCTGATTTCAACCACGTCTGTACTGATTTCTTCATGTTGAGGGTAATTGTGTGGGTTTTTTTTTTCAGATCTTTCGATCTAATGGACAAAATAAGCATGCACAATTTACATATACACGCGCCTGATGACAGAAAAACACAGAGAAGAGCAGCTTTCGTTCCGCTCTAACAACCTCAAGACCACACCGAATGCTTTGAGTGTGTGTCAGTAATCAGGAATGGTAAGAGAACATTATGCTTGGTACATTTTTTTGTCTTCAAACCAAACTTGGCTCTTTAGCTGACAAAGTTGAAATCCCGTCTGGCTAGCACGCTAGCCCGTAATGTTTACGTGTGAAGTCAGTAGGTGGAGAGTAGGCGATCTTTTGAGCAATCGCAAACGACCACTTGAGCGTTTACCCTACGAAAGCAATCCGGTCTAATGTGTTTTTGACTACATCTGGAAATGGTCGAAGTTGGACAAGCTCAAAACGTTTTAGACACCATTTACACCTGTGTTTAGCGTTGTCCACTTTTGATCCAATCGACCAAAACGCATCTTAATACCAGGTGTAAACAGGGCCTAAGGGATGTGCAGAAAAGTAATTATCTTTGTATTTGTTACAATGACAAGGTACATTTGTGTATCAGTATTCTGATAGAATCGGGTGTTAAGTCAATTTTATTCACCTCTCAAAAGTTAGTTTTTTGTCTCTTCTGCTCAACAAGGCTGCATTTATTTGATAAAAAATACAGTAATATTATGAAATATTATTACAATTTAAAATAACCGTTTTCTATTTGAATACATTTTAAAATGTAATTTATTGCAAAGCTGATTTTCAGCATCATTACTCCAGTCTTCAGAGTCACATGATTGTTCAGAAATCATTCTAATATGCTGATTTGATGCACAATAAAACATTTCTTATTATTATCTGTAACAATTCACCAGTGTGAGTGCCCCTTATCACCACCAGAGGGCACTACAACCCGGACTGTCATTCCATCACAGACTACATTACCCATAATCCTTTGCCCGGACTCATCAGCACTCACTGTTTTCACCTGTCTCTCATTTACCTCATTACCTCTGCCTATATCTAGCCTGTTCAACCTGTCATTCTTTGCTAAGTCTTGTTTAGTGTTACACTGCATTTCTGAGCATTATCCCTGGTTTTCATGTCTCTTGGATTTCTTGCCTCTGTCTTCTGCCTTGTTTGCCTGTTTGGACTGCCTACCTGTGTTTTGACCTTGCCTGTACTGTTGACTAAGATTGTGGATTACCCTTCATTAAAGCTGCATTTGGATCCTAACCCTTTAGCCTCAGAGCAGTACGTAACATTATCAATGTTAAAAAAACCAGTTGATCTCCTTGATATATTTTTGTAAACCATGATAATTTTATTTTAAGATTCTTTGAAGAATAGAAAGTTCAAAAGAACAGCGTTTATTTAAAATAGAAATAATTTGTAACATTCTACATTTCTTTATTATTACTTTTATTGATTTCAATTTAATGTGTCCTTGCTAAATGAAAGTATTACTTTATTGGACCCACTTTATATTAGGTGCCCTTAACTACTATGTACCAACATTTAAATTAATAATTTGATACAATGCACTTGTGTACATGTTTTTACATTGTACTTCCATTTTAAAAGATCTGCATGTAATTACATCTGTAATTAATTTCTGTAGTTACATTTATAATTACACTGTTGACACTTCCCTTACACCTAACCCTACCCTTATACTTACCCATACCACCACACCTGTCCGTAACTTTACCCGTATCGTACCTCAATATCAGCAAAAGTGTTTTGCAATACAATATGAACACAATAAGTACATTGTACTTATTTTTTTTATGTAGGTACACAGTAGTTAAGGCCACCTAATATAAAGTGGGACCACTTTCTTAAACTGAAAGCGTAAAACGGAATTAAAAGCCCCTTATTCTATGTAATTCTTTTCCTTTTGCAGTTTCCAAATAACCAGTATGCCTTCAATAATTTATAAAATTCTTTTAATTACTCCCTGTATGTAAAGTAAAGCTATAATGTGTTCAAAATAAATGCTGTGTGCGAGTAGTGGGACTTTAATTCGTATCAATGGCTCGCTTCTTTTTCTCTAAAAGAGTCATTCAGATTAGCTCACTAACCCTTTCTGCAGGTTACGTCGTTATGTCAGTAGGTGGCAACAAATGAATTAATGATTATACCCCAGAGAATACCCCAGAAAACAATTTACTGACCTCAGAAACCTATAATCTGGTAGGCGTTTCAGGTGCCTCCGGACCAGGACCAGCAGACTTAAGAACAGTTTTTTTCCCAGAACTGTCTCCATATTGAACTCTAACCCTCGTTGATCCCACTCCCCCTATATACTGATAACCCTCCTCTCCCCCTCACATCTGCCTTCACTTGTTATTTGCACTACTGTATGCTCATTTGCACTATCGACTGTTTATTACAGTAACCCCTGTACATATATGCATCTTGCACTACTTACCTAACTGGAATATGCTCATTTGCACTATCGACTGTTACTACAGTAACACCTGTTCATATATGCATCTTGCACTACTACCTTACTAAAATATGCTCATTTGCACTATATCGTTCATTGCTATACTGCCCATCTTAGCCTAACATATCATTATATACATCTATCTGTAAATTCTGCTTATAGTAATAGCCATCTGTATATATATTCAGTACATATCTACCCTGTAAATTCTGTTTATAGTAATATCCATCCGTATATTACATTCAGTATATATCTATCTATCTGTAAATTCTGTTTACAATAATAGCCATCTGTATATATATATTCAGTACATATCTATCTGTAAATTCTGTTCAGTATATATCTATCTGCAAACTGTTTATAGCAACATCCATCTGTATATTATATTCTATACATATCTATCTGTAAATTCTATTTATAGTAATAGCCATCTTTATATTTATATTTATTCAGTACATATTCATGTCCTGCACTTGCTGCTATTGCACTTCTGGTTAGACCCAAACTGCATTTCGTTGCCTCGTACCTGTACTTGTGTAATGACAATAAAGTTGAATCTAATCTAATCTAATCTATAATCTCACCTCAAGTATCTCTATAAAAAACCAAAATAGTGAAAACTGGCACTTGATATGAAGTGGGTTCTTTGCTGAACCTAAGGTGCTTCCAAGAACTATCAAAGAACCATTACTTTTAAGAGTGCACTTATGTCACTCCTTGTGATCCCATATAGGCAGATTGTTTGTCAAATAGCTTTAATTCAACAAGGCAAACAGGAAATTAATTTGATTTGTCTTCATAAAGTGAATGAAATGCACTCGCTCTTAACAACCATAATTTACGGAGTTCCTCTGGCCGGATTTACCTCATATTGTGACATACAAAAAAAAATTGGGCCCCCAATCCCTGGCCTGCAGTCAGTCAGAAATTTGTTCATTAAGCCCTCATCTAGCGATCCCAATGCTCCAAATAGCAATTAAACATTTAAAAGTATCTTTATTTGTACGTTTTCGGAGAGAGGAGTACCTTTCCTTTGTCCATGAAAAATTTCCTTTTTCTTATGTTGGTGTTGACTTGGTGTGTGTCAAATGTGGTGTTATTACCAGGGATTTTAAGGTATGGTTGCTAGGTAATTTTGTTTTGGAAACTTTAACTCGATTTTTCTCAAAATTGACTATGCTGACTAATAGGTTTCACGAGTTCACACTTGCATATAATTTATAAAGAGTAAATTTAAAGCGTATTTGGCGTGCTGTCCGGGGGGAGGGCTTCGAGCTCGGAATTTGGCCCGAACCCAGAGTACCCCCCGTGTATGTAAGTGGTTAGAACTAAAAGTGTGGAGAAGGGGTGGTGGAGGGATGCTGATAACTGTCAACAAACGGAGGTAGGACTGCTGCGTATATATATACACTTCTATTGTTGATTAGCTGATTATCTGAATGTGCTCCTCCTGAACTTCCTCAGTCATCTTTTGTCAGATTCATAATTTTGAAGGTTTTTTAATAGAGAATGTGCCATGGCAAAATAACTAACAAATTTTTGAAAATTCGCTCATTGTGACTCATTTTGCCAGCACGGGTCACATATTATTAACATTTTAAGTTTTTGACCAGCGAATGTAATGTTTTGTCTGTTATTAGAATGGCCGCAGACAGTAAGTGCATCGCATTATATTTTCAACTTGCAGGTTATGAAGTTTACTGTAACTATGTGAGCGCTGAGTTTTTTTTAGGTTTTTCTTTTTTATTTGGCCAAGATCTCATGTTACAATAAGATGAAGTGATACACACAGGCTATTTAAGACTGGCTTTAAGACTGGCTACTCAAACAAAAATGCTAGAATAAGACACTCTTCCCTCTCTCTATATAGGGCCAGATTTACTAACAGCTTGCTTCAGTGCGTTAAACTACTGTCCGGATTTAATAAAGACACACAGTGAAACATTTGCGCTGAAAAGGCGTGCGTTTGGAATTGCGCGCTCATGATAATTTGTAAATCTGGCCCAGTAGTGTTGCTTGAGTAAAGAAAACACTGTACAGGTGCTGGTCATATAATTAGAATATCATCAAAAAGTTGATTTATTTCACTAATTCCATTCAAAAAGTGAAAATTGTATATTATATTCATTCATTACACACAGATTGATATATTTCAAATGTTTATTTCTTTTAATTTTCATGATTATAACTGACAACTAAGGAAAATCCCAAATTTAGTATCTCAGAAAATTTGAATATTGTGAAAAGGTTCAATACTGAAGACACCTGGTGCCACACTCTAATCAGCTAAATAACTCAAAACACCTGCAAAGGCCTTTAAATGGTCTCTCAGTCTAGTTCTGTAGGCTACACAATCATGGGAAAGACTGCTGACTTGACAGTTGTCCAAAAGACGACCATTGACACCTTGCACAAGGAGGGCAAGACACAAAAGGTAATTGCAAAAGAGGCTGGCTGTTCACAGAGCTCTGTGTCCAAGCACATTAATAGAGAGGCGAAAGGAAAAGATGTGGTAGAAAAAAAGTGTACAAGCAATAGGGATAACCGCACACTGGAGAGGATTGTGAAACAAAACCTATTCAAAAATGTGGGGGAGATTCACAAAGAGTGGACTGCAGCTGAAGTCAGTGCTTCAAGAACCACTACGCACAGACGTATGCAAGACATGGGTTTCAGATGTCGCATTCCTTGTGTCAAGCCACTCTTGAACAACAGACAGCATCAGAAACGTCTCGCCTGGGCTGAAGACAAAAAGGACTGGACTGCTGCTGAGTGGTCCAAAGTTATGTTCTCTAATGAAAGTAAATTTTGAATTCCTTTGCAAATCAGGGTCCCAGAGTCTGGAGGAAGAGAGGAGAGGCACACAATCCACGTTGCTTGAGGTCCAGTGTAAAGTTTCCACAGTCAGTGATGGTTTGGGGTGCCATGTCATCTGCTGGTGTTGGTCCACTGTGTTTTCTGAGGTCCAAGGTCAACGCAGCCGTATACCAGGAAGTTTTAGAGCACTTCATGCTTCCTGCTGCTGACCAACTTTATGGAGAAGCAGATTTCATTTTCCAACAGGAATTGGCACCTGCACAGTGCCAAAGCAACCAGTACCTGGTTTAAGGACCATGGTATCCCTGTTCTTAATTGGCCAGCAAACTCGCCTGACCTTAACCCTATAGAAAATCTATGGGGTATTGTGAAGAGGAAGATGCGATATGCCAGACCCAACAATACAGAAGAGCTGAAGGCCACTATCAGAGCAACCTGGGCTCTCATAACACCTGAGCAGTGCCACAGACTGATCGACTCCATGCCATGCCGCATTGCTGCAGTAATTCAGGCAAAAGGAGCCCCAACTAAGTATTGAGTGCTGTTCATGCTCATACTTTTCAGTTGGCCAAGATTTCTAAAAACCCTTTTTTTTGTATTGGTCTTAAGTAATATTCTAATTTTCTGAGATACTGAATTTGGGATTTTCCTTAGTTGTCAGTTATAATCATCAAAATTAAAGGAAATAAACATTTGAAATATATCAGTCTGTGTGTAAAGAATGAATATAATATACAAGTTTCACTTTTTGAATGGAATAAGTGAAATAAATCAACTTTTTGATGATATTCTAATTATATGACCAGCACTTGTACTTATTCACTTATTCAGACAACCAGTTCTTTACTCACCTTTGCATTGCAAACAAGCAGAGACTGTCCAACACACAAGACAGTCCAGCACTTCATTCATGATAGAGACGGGGTGGAGTTATGAGGTTTAAGTTCTTTTTAATAGTTTTCATTGGTTAAATATGTGCAAGGTTTCAGCCCAACAGCCACGATATTTTAAATTGTATCAATTATTAAAGTAATTGTCTTACAGAATTTTAGCATTAGAGTAAAATAATAATTAAACACTGAAATCTGTCTGATAGATCCCTCTCTTCGGTTGGGAATGCAAGTAAGGTTCTGGTTTAGTATCAGGAGTGACCTGCACTAGGCACATACCTGCAATGAGCTTGAAATATTCACATTTGCTGCATGGAGACGCAGTTTGTCGTCACTCAGGGCCTAATGGGCAGATTTGTTTAGATATGCCAAACATATTTATTTTTTCTTGCAGGTAGAGAGTCTCTGAGGAAAGTCCACCCAGACTGTACATACACCCTACAGGCGTGGAAATTAAACACTGACCTTGAGATGGAAATTCAAAGACACTGAGATGACAGATGAACGTCTGAAAGAGAGAGAGATCAGATGGAGCATGTCTTTTTCAGCCTAGTTTATACTCAACATGTTCACATGAGGTCGATGGTGCACAGGCAACAAAATAACATGCACCTTTGAATTGTTGTAACTTTGCATGTACAGTGCACTGAGCATTGGTCCGATCTGGAAACATCTGAAGGAAGGATGTGCAGATAAGCCTGCACTTTTGAAGCAGAGCAGAATGACAAAAAAAAAAAAGTGAAAAACATGTTTTCACCTATACTGTGAAATTACCTGCAGCTGTTCTTGTTTAGAAAGTATGTAACTATTTGTCCAACACTATTTGTACACTGGATAAAACAAGTACAAAAAAAAATCCATTAACATTTTTAAATGTTATTTAAGGTCATTCAGTTTTTTAAATGTAAAACCCTGCCAAAAAAAAATGTAATATCTTAAACCAGCCAAAGCTAATTTGCTGGTTTAGGCTGGTCTTCCAGCAAGATCAGACTGGTCTGGTGTGCTGGTTTAGAGGGAGATTTTTGGCACTTTTCAGCTGGTGAAGCTGCTAAACCAGACACAAACATTAGACCGTCTTAAACCAGATAAGACCAGCAAACAGACTTAGGCTGGTTTAAGCATCTTTTTTTCCAGCAGGGAAGACATGATTTGGACTAGGCTCTAAAATATAAACATTAATTGTAAACAAAGTTAGTCTAAAGTTTTTTGTGTCTACCTTTTATTTATGACAAATGACCAGTAAAAATTTGTGCTGTCAAAATTAGCATGTCAACGCATGCGATTGTGTTTTTTCATTTCAATGCATTAAAGATATTTAACGCACTAACGCAGGATCCGTTTTTACTATCATCCTTTGGCTAGCACTACATTATACACTCACCTAAAAGATTATTAGGAACACCATACTAAGACTGTGTTTGACCCCCTTTCGCCTTCAGAACTGCCTTAATTCTACGTGGCATTGATTCAACAAGGTGCTGAAAGCATTCTTTAGAAATGTTGGCCCATATTGATAGGATAGCATCTTGCAGTTGATGGAGATTTGTGGGATGCACATCCAGGGCACGAAGCTCCCGTTCCACCACATCCCAAAGATGCTCTATTGGGTTGAGATCTGGTGACTGTGGGGGCCATTTTAGTACAGTGAACTCATTGTCATGTTCAAGAAACCAATTTGAAATGATTCGAGCTTTGTGACATGGTGCATTATCCTGCTGAAAGTAGCCATCAGAGGATGGGTACATGGTGGTCATAAAGGGATGGACATGGTCAGAAACAATGCTCAGGTAGGCCGTGGCATTTAAACGATGCCCAATTGGCACTAAGGGGCCTAAAGTGTGCCAAGAAAACATCCCCCACACCATTACACCACCACCACCAGCCTGCACAGTGGTAACAAGGCATGATGGATCCATGTTCTCATTCTGTTTACGCCAAATTCTGACTCAACCATCTGAATGTCTCAACAGAAATCGAGACTCATCAGACCAGGCAACATTTTTCCAGTCTTCAACTGTCCAATTTTGGTGAGCTCGTGCAAATTGTAGCCTCTTTTTCCTATTTGTAGTGGAGATGAGTGGTACCCGGTGGGGTCTTCTGCTGTTGTAGCCCATCCGCCTCAAGGTTGTGCGTGTTGTGGCTTCACAAATGCTTTGCTGCATACCTCGGTTGTAACGAGTGGTTATTTCAGTCAAAGTTGCTCTTCTATCAGCTTGAATCAGTCGGCCCATTCTCCTCTGACCTCTAGCATCAACAAGGCATTTTCGCCCACAGGACTGCCGCATACTGGATGTTTTTCCCTTTTCACACCATTCTTTGTAAACTCTAGAAATGGTTGTGCATGAAAATCCCAGTAACTGAGCAGATTGTGAAATACTCAGACCGGCCCGTCTGGCACCAACAACCATGCCACGCTCAAAATTGCTTAAATCACCTTTCTTTCCCATTCTGACATTCAGTTTGGAGTTCAGGAGATTATCTTGACCAGGACCACACCCCTAAATGCATTGAAGCAACTGCCATGTGATTGGTTGATTAGATAATTGCATTAATGAGAAATTGAACAGGTGTTCCTAATAATCCTTTAGGTGAGTGTATGATCACACTATTATTCATGCAAATGCTTTTAAACCATTTAAGCGCGACAAGACTGTTACGTACTGCTCTGAGACTCGAAGGCTGAGGATCCAAGCGCAGTATTTATTCAGAGGGTAATCCACAATCATATTCAAAAACAGGCAAAAGGTCATACACAGGCAAGCAGTCCAAACAGGCAAACAAGACAGGAGAGACAGGCAAAAGAATAATCCACAGAACAGGCAAGAAATCCAAAACCAAGGTATGCAGGTGCAGTATACGACAAACAAGACTTCGCAGTGAATGACAGACATGACCAGGCTTATAAAGTGTGAGCTAACAAGGTAATGGGGTGCAGGTGGATGTAATCAGGAAGGAAGTCCGGGTAGTGAGTGATGTGGGGAATGTAGTCCTTAGATGAAGTGACAGTCCGGGATGGAGTGCCCTCTGGTGGTAACCACGGGCACTCTCATTTGTGATTGTGATTGTGATTGTGACAAAGACAAAAATAGCTTTAATAAGGATTCATCTATATTTAATTTAATGGTAACACTTTACAATAAGGTTTCATTAGTTAACATTAGTTAACATTAACTAATAATGAACTTCTACAGCATTTATTAATCTTTGTTAATGTTAATTTCAACATTTACTAATACATAATAAAAATCAAAAGTTATATTTGATAACATTAGTTAATGCACTGTGAGGTAACATAAACAAACAATGAACAACTATATTTATATTTACAAATGAAACCTTATTGTAAAGTGTTACCAATTTAATTAATGCAGTTAAGAAAGGTATTTGATAACTTTATTCAATTTCTGTATATGTCTAACATGTAGGTCTTCAACCGGGGGTCCGCGACCACTAAGGGGTCCGCAGCGGTACTGCAGGGAGTCCGCCAGTTGTTCTTTGTCAGGTGATGTCACACTCGTGAGACCCGAAGTGCATTATGGGTGAAGCCGCAATTTGTAAGGTACCAATGCTGGGGGGTTCTGTTGTTAGAGAGTTGTGCTTTAGATTCATTTCTTTTTAGTTATAAAATGGTACGTTTTTGTTGTGTGATAGGCTGCAGTAGTAAGTCTCATGACAGAAAGGGTCAAAAAATAAAACAACGGGGAAAGGTTTTTTAGTTTTCCCACTTTGAAAAAAAGGATATGGACAGCATGTAGCGGACATAACAACGAGGCCTCGGATGGCCTGGGTTGCAGCGGTGCGACGCAACCATATCTCCGAATGTACTATAATAAAATACACTTAAATTCTACATACATTGATTTACTTCAGTAATGTCATACAGTTTGTTTCATGATGATGACTTGTTTTATTGGAACAATGTTTCTGTTTTATTGTGTTAGGCATTTTGGTTTGTGTAATTGATACAATAAAGAACAAAAATGCATGAAAAGGGGGCAACTTAGTATTAAATAATTAAAAATTCTTCCTACTCGCAGCACGTTCAAACTAAACAAACCATCCTTAATCATTAATTAATTATACAGCTAACATGATATTATTATTACAGCAAACTTTCAAAACGCTAATTTCAAACCGAAAGTAAAATGTGAACGACCGCAATGGCATTCATAACGGTGCGGAGCAAAGTGAGTGTTTTCAATTAATTTTTTCAATTAATTCAATGAAGCTTTCATATAAAATGTACTGAAAACGCGCCAGTGGACACGCACGGTGAATGTATGACAGTGCGGCCGTGCTCATTTTTTACTTTCGGTTTGAAATTAGCGCCAATTCGGGGGCGGGTTGCTTGAATGGTGGGTTCATTAGCCTATTATTCTTAATGAAAAACACAACAGAACAGTACAATGACAAACTCAATTAAATGAATGAACTCTGACTCCTGCTGCGTTTGTGCTGCGACTGTTTGGCTCACGCTGCACGTTCAGTTTTTAATTATACTGTCTGTTCTCTAACTGAGCTTAATGATTTTATTACTATAAAAAATCTAAACGACGGTGGGGGGCGGTGCTGCGGTGGGCAAGTGATGTAACCGGTGTTTGCCTGAACACCGGTAACACCGGCAACACAGACTATCGCAGCAAGCCTACAGCAAACCCACCTTTGCTGATACTACTGTGTTGTCGCAGTCCTTCGGTCAGAATGTAAATAAATCCTGTACCCAGCCATTGGTGAAATGTCGGTGGGCTTCAAGAGGTTTTTAAATTGTTCACTGGTATATGCGCTTATACCATAAACAAACGCTCCAACTTACTTCAGTCAGCTCATATGGATCTATGTTCTGAAAGGATGACAATTTTTCTAAATAACTGTCCCTAGTCTTTTTTGAGTTTGTCGCGGTACAGCTTTTTCTCATTTTTCTTTTGCTTCTCCAGTTTTGTGAGTTATCTCTACTCTTATAATATCTTCAATACGAGTCAAGTCAGTAGCGATACCTCAAAAATGGCGGCGCGGTGACGTCACACACAACAAACCCACGTGACTGACAAAGACCGATTAATGTTTGATCACAAATTATTTTTTGACAAAAAATTCTATGGGGAAAAAACATCACAAAGTCAAATTCAAATATAAGCACCCTGAAACGAAAGCAGAGCACCCTCCAGTATAATGTTATTGGCGAAACAGATTTGGCAAACATTGCGCTTGAGTTTGCGCTCTGGAGAACATGAAACGTTCCTATTTACAGTGTTTTGCAGCGGTAAGTAATGTAGCCAATCATAGACATTCTTGTTGGTCTCTGGAACGCAATGACCAATCAGAGGTGTTTTTATTCAGTGCTGAGTTCTGCTCGCTCTCACGAATCCTCTCATTAACAAACACGATGTAAGTAAGACAATCATTATTCAGTGTAGACAACTTTACTGATTTTGATGGAACACTGTGAGATCGCGAACTGAGATGAGTGACAGCTTAATTGTGATTGTAAAGTGAGTGCTTTTTCGTGCTATATAGTATATAGCCTAGCTATAATCCATTGAATAACATTTTTGTTTTTCATGCTGCTTAGAGGAACGACGGCAAATTGCAATTGACTGATAACTAGCACGGGACAAAAATATGGCATGTCAAAATATACACGCTGTAAATGCAGACTAATAAAATCTAGTAAAATGCTTAATTGTCCATCTGACAGTAAAATTTAAATGTGAATTTTTAATAAACTTGTAGCTAAGGTTCAGGTGCATTTTTCCATCTGATTAGTAAAATAAATGTATGACTGCAAATCAATTAAAATAATTTACAACAACTGCAAACAACTAATGGATTGTGATTTTTATTGCAGCATGTTGTTTATTATAATTCATAAATCTCAATTTGAACAATGAAAAGTAATATACAGCCATGCGTGCAACAACAATACTGTGCATAGTTCTGATCTGCTGTCTTAACATAACATAACATTCTTAATCATAATATAGTTAGTTTATATTAATATCGAAGGCTATGTGTTTAATATGTAGCTCTGTTTGGCACATTTTGTATCAGGGGTCCCTGCTCCATGTCTCTATCGCCTAAGGTCTCCTTGCCCTGAACATTTTTGAAGACCCCTGGTCTAACAGGTAGGAAGGCCTAACCCTAACCCCCACAGGTAATATGACATTTATTATAATGGGTTTATGCAAAGATTGTTCACTTAAGTTAAAAGTTATTTTCCAAAGCATAATATATGTTGAAATTGATAGCTTTCAGTTATACTGTAATTTTGAATGTCTATCATTAATGTTTTATTCATAAAAATGCCATTACACCTATCTGTCTACATTAATTTGGAGAGTAACTGAAATTATTACAACTTAAAAATATTAAAAACTCAATTAAAAAGATTAATTACAGAAAAAAATGTGTGATTAATTAGTTGTTTTTTTTAATCGATTGAAAGCACTAGTAAAAATAATGTTTTAATACTAAAACTGGGAAAGTATATAATAGTTCACAAACAAACAAACAATAAATACATTCTGTCATTATTTACTCACCCTCATGTCTTTCCAAACCTGTATGCATTTCTTAGTTTCTTCTATGCAACACAAAAACGATATTTTGAATTTTTTTTTTTTCCCCATCCATACAATGAAACTCTTTGTGGTCTTTGGTGGTTTTGTTCACCAACATTCTTCAAAATTTTCCACAGACAAAGAAATACAGCAATAAGAAAAGAAGAATGAGGGCATGATATAATTTTTTTGGGGTCCTTGGAGGGTTGCATCCACGTATATTCTTTACGTTGTGACCTTTGAGGACTTTATGCAGTATGACTGATTATTCTGACGGTTGTGGTGCAGACCGACACATCGGCAGATATGCTGTGTCCTGAAGAAGAACTTTAAACAGAAGTTGAACATACGGACTAAAGTTAACTTTTCAGGTGCTGGATTTCGACCTTCTGCACTTTGTCTCTGTGAAGAAATTCAGGACGTAGCTTGAAAAGCTGAATAATGCATTTGAGCGCTCAAAAGGCGCAGTCCATTAGCGCCTGTAATTGAACAACACGTTCTCCAATTAGACATTTTCATTGACTAAGCGGAATACGGCAGGGCTTCAGCAGGATGTGATTGATCCATGGCAGACACCTTTAAAATGCTAATCTCTAAACTTTGATGTTGAGAGTTGCAAGGTAAACCTTAGCACAGATGTCATAAATTAGATTCAGGGATCCTTTGAAGGTTCCCCAAACATTTATTCTTTTTTATTCCAAGCCAAAGCAACTTTTTTATTCCAAGCCAAAGCAGGTTTAAAGTAAGTCTCCCTCTTTCATGTCCAGACCTCTTGGTATAAGTCCCTGGCCTTTACATTTATTATAGATGACAGATAAAAATAATTCATTAATATAAGGTTAAGAAGAAGAGCAAGATTAGTTTCATTGCAGTTGCAGACTCTTGATCTGAGCGAATGGCTTTCTAATGGGAAGTTTTTAAACAATTACATTGCAATTACAACATTGCCAGAACATCCTGCTGGGATCGAGTTGGGACCTCAAACTGATGAAAGCTCTAAAACACATTGTGATTCGGTATTTTTTTACTGCTGTGTTCTAGTCTCTAGAAGTGGGATCATCCAAAAACAGTTGTTTATCTCTGCTAGGCCCCAAGTGGTCTCTAAAGTTCTTCAAAGTCAACATGAAATCAAAATTGACCCTATTTACTGTATGGCATGCTCCTGATCATACTGTAAATAATTAATCGATTCCACAGAAATAAAAATGTTTGTCTTTCTAATCTTTCAGCAAAATGTAATAACTGTTTCTAAAACTGACATCTCCAAACACTGCTTTCCTACAAAGCCCCTTAAAGCGACATGGTGAAGAAAAAAATCTGAGATGAGAGGAAAAAATATTTGGCAATGCTTTTGCGTTCGCTCGCAAAATGTTTGCGTTCCCGAGAAACTTTGCGTTCACTCATAAAGAACACAACAATTTTGCGAGAGAATGCAAAAGTTTAAGCGAGGGAACCCAGAGGTTTTGCAAGGAGAATGCAAAGTTTCTCTGGGAAAATGCAAACATTTTGCAAGTGAACACAAAGTTTCTCTGGGGAACGCAAACCTTTTGCAAGTGAACACAAAGTTTCTCAGGGGAACGCAAACATTTTGTGAACAAACCCAAAGTTTCTCAAGAAGAGTGCAAACATTTTGCGACCGAATGCAAAGATTCTCTGGGGAAACGCAAACATTTAGCAAGTGAATGCAAAGTTTCTCGGGGGGAATGCAACAATTTTGTGAATAAACGCAAAGTTTCACAGGGGAACGCAAACATTTCGCAAGTGAACGCAACGTTTTTTAGGGGAACACAAACATTTTGAGACCGAACGCAAAGTTTTCCAAAGGCCAGTTCTTCTCTGGCCAACAAACGAACAGTGTATGATTATGATTCAGGCAACATTACAGGTCAGAAGTCAAACTGGATTAGAACATTCAAAATATTTAATCTAGGTCCACCTGGTTGAAGATCAGATTCATCACACTGGTATAGAGACGGGTTTGTTGAGGATCAGTGCCACTGGCTGTCGTGTTGATGAGGCCTTTACAGGGGAGAGTCTAGTTGACACAATCTCTGCAGACACTACAGGGATGTGTTGTGGTCGTGTCTAGGCGCAGGTCCTCCATCTGCTCTAAGTAAGGCTCGGATCTGGCTGACTACGGTAAACCTCGGGATAAAGAGAGAGACTAATATTAGTTTAGATGCCATTCTTCTTGTGATGTAACAAGTAAATCAGGTGTTATAGGAAGTATTCCCGGTTCCAGCTGACCGGTCATTGATTTATTATTTTCTCTCCCATCTCATATTTTTCCCCCCACCATGTTCCCCTAGGGGCTTCGTACTTTTCACAATCAAATCAATTTTCAAAGCATAAAATTGAGTCCCACTCTACCAGTTAGCTTGGGTCATTTAGCCCCTGCTGACAGATGCCCTAACTACCTGTAAAAAAAAAAAAAAAAAAAGATATTTGAACAATGTTCTGCAAGCAACATTTAACCCTCTACCGCATGGTGTGGTCATATGGCAACATACTCTTTGTGTTCATTTTTTTTGTTGGAATGAGAAGACCTTAGTTTAGCCAATGACGTCTCTTGTCGGTAGTTGCTGAAAGCAAACTAAAAGGTCAGTAACAAACAAGGGCCAGCCCATATAACATACACAAAACATTTTGGAAAACATCACCTCAGGTAAGTTATGATGACATATTCATCACTCAAAAAAGTTTTTATGAAATTAGTTTTTGGTAAATCGATCAAATGTCTGTGTTGCCAAGCGGCAACACTGTGCAATAGTGGAATGAAATTATTGCTATTATTGCTATTATTATTTAGCTAGCTAGCAAGGTCAGCTGCAATCTGTTAAGCTGTAAGAATGCTAGTGATATAATGTTAATTAGTCATATATGTTAAGGACTGCCAAGGCATTTGTATTATGGAGAAAATCAAATTTAAATGACAATTTTACTTTTGATTAGATATGAATGTGGGTGACACCAGTAAGCATGGCCATATTCTATGGCAAGGTAAAGAAGAAAAGGGCAGAACTGGCTCTTCCTGCAGACGAAAGTGAGGATGAGATTTAGTGACCATGAGGAGGATGTGGATTGGACAGTAGATGAAAGCAGTGATGAAGACAGTTCAGGTAAGTTAGCGCAGAGGCAGACGGTCTAGTAAACAGTGTTAGCTACATTATTCTGATGCATCTTGATACGTTAGACTTGTTATTTATTGATTATAATATGTATTGGACCTACTGTATTTTGTCTGTCAACACAAACATAATTTTGAGGAAAAATATTAACTGAAAGTAAACTTACACTTATTCTAAGTTATTTCCACTATTGTATGTTGTTGCCGTACGGCAACATATCATAAAGTACCTTAAAAAAAAAATTTTTTTTCTCCATTTTTTTACAGCACTTCCAATTAAGCCATTCTAAGAAAAAAAAAAAAAAAGTCAAAAAATTTTTTTCTATAGGTCTATCATAATGCGTGCGGTAGAGGGTTAAATATTTCATGAAATATTTCATTTTATTGTAGTAAATTTTTTTCTAAAATGTTATATGGCAGCTAGCTGTGTTGGCTCCTGATCGATTGCTCCTGTCTGCTCCTGATCGATTGCTCCTGTCTGCCTACTGTCTGCCTCGCTGCAGTGTTTGCAGCTCTGTACAGCTTTGCTTTTGAATCTCTATTTGATATCTTTTCTTTGTTGTTTATACTGCTAAATATAACGTACTCATCACCATATATTGTTTAATATTGCCTATCACGTTAAAATTGACATTGCTAGCTTTTAATCTAAATCACTATCACAACGTGTTACCTTTTCACAACACGTTAGCATTTCACTAGCCTGTTAGCCTGCCATACGTGCATCCGGGTTTCCTGTTTTGTCTCTCGTGCCTTTACTAGTCCATCAAACAACTGTGGTGAGTTGGATTAGTCAATAAACTACTGAATTAATTGGATTAGCAAGTAGACTCCATCAAACAACTGTGGTAAATTGGATTAATCAACAAATACGGTAAGCCATGTCTTCTCCTTTTATTGTCACCTGCACTACATGTTTCATGTTTAGTATATCTTTCTCCGTTGGTGAACAGGGCTTCACATGTGATAAATGTAAGGAGATAGTCAGGCTGACAGAGAAGATTTCAGAATTAGAGACACGCATCCAGACTTTATTTGAGAGTAGTGAGAACGCAACAGTTTTAGACACTGCTTTGGATGCGACTAGCTTGGTGAACTCTGTACATTGTTCGGCTCCGGCTGTAGAGCCCGTGCAGCAGGGCCACTGGGTGATGGTGAGACGGCATAGTCGTGGATCAAAAAAACACTCTTCCTTTCCGATTAGAACATCAAACAGGTTCTCCCCACTCAGTGATGCACCCACTGAGAATCCTGTTGAAAGTGCCCTAGTTATTGGTGATTCTATTACACGGAACGTGAAAATAGAGAAACCAGCCACCATAGTCACATGTTTACCGGGAGCCAGAGCGCCTGACATCAAAGCAAATTTAAAAGTGCTGGCTAATGCTAATCGTAAATTCTCTAAGATTATTATTCATGTCGGCACTAATGATGTTCGACTTCGCCAGTCGGAGATCACCAAAATTAACATTAAAGAGGTGTGTGAACTCGCAAGTACGATGGCTGATAGCGTTTTTTTTCTCTGGTCCCCTCCCCGTTAAAAGGAGTGATGAGATACTTAGCAGACTATCATCACTCAATGGCTGGTTGTCTAAGTGGTGTCCACAAAATAACATAGGGTTCATAGACAATTGGAAAAGCTTTTGGGGCAGACCTGACCTGTTGAAAAGAGATGGTATCCATCCCTCCTGGGGTGGTGCCGCTCTTCTCTCTAGTAATTTGGAACATAGTCTTAAAGCTAAACCTTGACTAACTAGGGCCCAGGTCAGGAAGCAGACGGACTGGCTTACCCAACCATCTGCTAGCTGTCTCGCGTCACAGAAGTCAGATAAATCCCAGCACAAAGAGACTCTTTCACCTAGATATTATCACATAGAGACTGTGTCTGTTCCACGAATTAGTAAATACAAAAAAACACCAAAACGGTAAAAATTTAATTGATGTCCAACAAATAAACAACAGATATAATACAGATGAACAAATGATAAAGCTCGGGCTGCTGAATATTCGATCCCTTTCCTCAAAAACGCTTATTGTTAATGATATGATTACAGATAATAATCTAGATGTGATGTGTTTGACAGAAACCTGGCTAAAACCTGACGACTACATTACTTTAAATGAGTCCACCCCACAAGATTATTGTTATAAACACGAGCCGCGTCTGAAAGGTAAAGGGGGAGGTGTTGCTGTAATTTATAATAATATCTTCAGTATTACTCAGAAGTCTAGTTTCAAATATAATTCTTTTGAAGTTTTGGTGCTTTACGTAACGTTATGTAGTGAAATTGATAAATCCCGTTTAACATTTGTGTTGGCTACTGTATACAGGCCACCAGGGCACAATACACACTTTACCAGAGAATTTGCTGATTTTTTATCAGAGCTAGTACTGGCTACAGATAAAGTCCTAATTGTTGGTGATTTTAATATCCATGTAGACAATGAAAAAGACGCATTGGGATTGGCATTTAGAGACATTCTAAACTCTATTTGAGTTAGGCAACACGTAACACGAGTCAGGACCCACTCATCGCCGTAATCATACTTTAGATCTAATATTGTCACATGGAATAAATGTTGATACCGTTGAAATTCTGCAGCAGAGCGATGACATCTCAGATCATTACCTAGTATCATGTATACTTAATTTAGCAAAGGCTGCAAAGCCGTCCCCTCGCTTCAAATATGGCAGGACTATCACTGCTGCGACTAAAGATTTCTTTATAAATAAACTTCCTCATCAGTTTCATCTCCTCAGCATCCCAGATAGCCCAGAGGAACTTGATGTTGCAACAGAAACTATTGACTCTCTCTTTTCCAGCACTTTAGACACAGTTGCTCCTCTGCGCTTAAAGAAGATTAAAGAAAATATTATATTATATTATTGATAATGTATTAGGAAAAAAATTATAACCATGCAGCCGTCTACTACTGTATCACATCAGACAGAGCATTGTAGTGTCACTGAGGAAAAATTACATTCATTCACTGCTATAGGAGAAGAAGAATTGGCTAAACTCGTTAAATCATCTAAATCAACCACATGTATGCTCGACCCTATACCGACTAAACTACTAAAAGAGATGCTTCCAGAGGTCATAGATCCTCTTCTTAATATCATTAATTCATCCTTGACTTTAGGATATGTACCGAAAACTTTTAATTTGGCTATTATTAAACCACTTATTAAAAAAACGCTTGATCCTACAGAATTAGTCAATTACAGACCGTATCATAGTACTGAGACTGCTCTCATTAGAGTTACAAATGATTTACTCTTATCATCCAATCGTGGTTGTATCTCTCTGTTAGTGTTACTCGATCTTAGCGCTGCATTCGATACCATCGACCACAACATTCTTTTGAATAGACTCGAAAATTATGTTGGCATTAGTGGAATTGCATTGGCATGGTTTAAATCATACTTATCTGACCGTTATCAGTATGTAGCAGTAAATGAAGAGATGTCACACCAATCACAAGTTCAATATGGAGTACCGCAGGGCTCAGTGCTAGGACCGTTGCTTTTCACCCTGTACATGCTACCACTGGGAGATATAATTAGGAAGCATGGCGTTAGTTTTCATTGTTATGCTGACGATACTCAGCTCTATATTTCTTCACGCCCTGACAAAACTTACCAATTCACAAGATTAACTGAATGCATAGCTGATATAAAAAATTGGATGACTAGTAATTTCCTGCAACTTAATTCAGAAAAAACAGAATTTTTAATTATTGGACAAAAAAACTCCACATGTAGTAACCTAGAATACTGTCTAACACTTGATGGCTGCTCTGTCAAGTCCTCGTCGTGAGTTAGGAACCTGGGTGTGCTCTTTGATACCAATCTCTCATTTGAAAGCCACGTTTCTAGCATCTGTAAAACTGCATTCTACCATCTTAAAAATATATCTAAATTACAGCATATGCTTTCAATGCAAAATGCTGAACAGTTAGTTCATGCGTTCATGACCTCAAGGCTAGATTATTGTAATGCTCTACTGGGTGGTTGCCCTGCTCGCTTAATAAATAAACTGCAGCTGGTCCAAAACGCATCAGCTCGAGTTCTTACTAGAACCAGGAAGTATGACCATATTACCCCGTTTCTGTCAACACTGCACTGGCTCCCTATTAAACATCGCATACATTTTAAAATCTTGCTAATTACTTACAAATCACTAAATGGTTTAGCTCCCCAGTACTTGAGCGAGCTCTTAACGCATTATACTCCATCACGTCTATTGCGGTCTCAAAACTCTGGCCAGTTGATAATACCTAGAATATCAAAATCAACTGCAGATCCTTTTCCTATTTAGCACCTAAACTCTGGAACAGCCTTCCTAGCATTGTTCGGGAAGCAGACACACTCTGTCAGTTTAAATCTAGACTAAAAACGCATCTTTTTACTATGGCATACACATAAAACATTTTTAATTTATATTTTATTCAAATTGTTAGGCTGCATTAACTAGGTCAGCCGGCACCGGGAAAACTTCCCATAACACCTGATGTACTCATTACATCATAAGAAAAATGGCATCTACGCTAATGTTAGTCTCTCTGTTTATCCCGAGGTTTACCGCAGTCAGCCAGATCCAGGCGGTATCCAGATCAGATGGTGGACCAGCGCCCAGACATTACCAACACATCCCTGAAGTGTCTGCAGAGACCGTGTCAATTAGTCTACCCTCTGAAATTGCTCATCGACATGGCATCCTCAATGGATCCATCTCCGGCGTGATATCCCTATTTAATAATTGTTTAATCGACACGCCATCCTCAATAAACCCATCTCTGGGCGTGATGCCTCCGGTCTTTCGAATATTCCGATCTAATATTACTTCTGATCTATAAGGCTGCCAAAATAATAATCATACACTGTTTGTTAATTGGCCAGAGGAGAACTGGCACCCCGACTGAGCCTGGTTTCTCCCAAGGTTTATTTTTCTCCATTTTTCATGTCGCTTTTGGCTTGCTCAGTTGGGGACACTAAATTTTCAAATAAATATCCAAATAAATTTAATTACTAAACTAAATTAACTATATCAACTACATTACTTGAATATATATGATAATTGAAATGAGCTAGATGACATCACCGTTTTCTCCAGAGCGGCTGTACAGCCGAATCAAATTCAGTTGCATTATTTTCCTGTTTAACACTGTGCTTTAACAGCTTTAACAGCTGCTTTGAAACAATCTGCATTGTAAAAAGCGCTATATAAATAAAGTTGACTTGACTTGACTATAGTACAGTAAATAAAAGGAGTAAGAACAGTTTTGTGTTGATTTTGTTAACAAAAATGTAAAAATATATACTGTATGAAAACATATTCCTACTGCATGCTGCACAATTGTCAGAAAGGATCTAAATATAGATCACTTGAAGTTATTCTGTACCTGCAGAAGAAAACTACAGGTTAAAACTCACAGGATAAACTTCCACTGACTTGCTGAATTACAATCTGGAGTGTGAAATTAGTGTTGAAATATCAGTCAAGTTGTCATTCCCTTACAAATGAACAAACATCTGTTTAACACTTTTAGTTGAACTATTTAAGGTGTTAAACACAGAGTACAAGAGTACAAGCCAAAAAGTATAATGTTAAAAAAAGTGCAGTTTTGATTAATTTGCTCATGTAGATTCATCATAAATTAAATTTATTCCCTTCATTTGATTTGCTCCATGACTTGGAGATGCGCTCCCAGTTCCAGCCTTGGATGACTCTCTGAGACAGATGGCCTGCAGTATGCCTCTGTGTTTACCTGTTATAATCACACAAACATTTCTAAAAAGATTGGGTCACCACTTGACCACAGATACAGAAGAGTTTATTGGATTTCACTGGAGTAAATTAAGAATTAGAGATAGTTTGGATGTGATGTTTATAAGGAGAAGATGCTAATTGGAACACTAATCTAGCAGTTTGCACTTGAAAAATTATCAAAATGCAATAATATGCTCCACCTCGACCTGAAACCATTCTGGCTGAATTGGATTCAAAAATACCTTGCACACGTGCACAGTGCCATGATGCATTTACATACGCTTTACACCATACAAACTGGTCAGTGGATGAGACTTAAGTATTTACTAAATATGTCAACTTTCTTTTCAGCAGAGGCGTTTCCTCCAAGGAGGCAAGGGAGGCAGTATCTCCTTAAAAAAAAAAAAAAAAAAAAACATATCACAATTTTTTTTTGGATATTTAATAAAATAAAACAGTGTGTACAAGCTTGATGACTGCTGAAAATAAGTTGACTATTAAAGGCACAATATGTAAGATTTTTGGATTGAAATATCCCAAAACCACTAGAACGATGTTATATATTTTGTTGACTTGTGTACTCACATTATCCCAAATGTTTCCAAGAATGTTTAAATCCAGAGAAATAAGCAATTTTAACCAGAACACGGACCGTGTCTGTGCGTCGCATATCAATGACATCATACCCGTGTTGCCCTCGATTTCCGGTTTTATTTTGTAGAAACCATGGAAACACCAAAGACGCTTTAATATATTATGTGTTTTATTAGACAGGTGAGCAACTGTTTGGATACATTCATCGACACAAAATAAATCATTGTTATATAGCTCAACAAAGTTAATCTTATTGTTTAAATCTCGTTTTCTTGGTTTAAAACATTAGCTCATCCATGAATATGATTTGTGCTTGAGTCCCGTTGGATTCTTTTCCACTGGCTTTAGAGGTAAAAACAACAACTCCCATGATTCCACGATTCACAGCGTCATCAAGCTACGACTTTGTTTTGAATAAGCAACCTCTAGTGGTGAAAATTACATATTGTGCCTATAAGCTGAACATTAGCTCACAAATAATATATATATATATATATATATATATATATATTTCAGATTTATATATATATATATATATATATATATATATATATATATTGTTTAAACTGTTACTGCTTTTAGTTATTATTTTGGAAGAAGTGTAAAAATGCATAAAAATATTAACTTAGGGAAATTTATCCTTGGTTTTAATAAGAACATTACAAAATACAAGATAGTATTTTATTTGGTCTCTCTTTTTTATGTAATGTTTATTTAACCATGAAAATGAAGTGTAACAGGGTGCAATACATTTGATATATATAAAATGTGAGGACTTTGCCTCCTAATTTTAAACAGATTAAGATATGTCACCAATGCAAAATTGGACAATAACACATGCGTTATGGCTTTCTCCAATTCTAAACACGGCGACTGGGCACTGCGCATGCGCTTAAGTTTTGTTCGGGATACATTTAATGTACATGCAAAAGAATATGTGATTCGGATTGCAATGTTTAGCGTTTATATAAACAAAATTCAAAATCTGAAATCAGATTAGATTAATTCAGAATGATGAAAAACAGTGCATGTAAACATACCTGCAGTTTAGCTACTTAGCATGGTCCAGTTAGTCGCTGCTGGTAGATGTTGTAACCATAGGTGTAGATTCCACATTTAACAGCTTCAGACACATCAGCGCACCTGCCATGTTGGAACGGTCAGCATGTTGTCATTTACAGTAAGAATCAATGATGCCACAACATTGTGCAGCTTCAGGTTGTGATATATATATATATATATAATTGTTTCTACACTATCTGGCTGCAAACATAATTTTTCTCTCTTCCACCATATTTTTTTTTTCTCACTGAATATGCTGTTTCACTTAGAAATATGTCAGATTACAAAATTAAAATGGTTTGCGAATGTCGTTTCATGTTGACTTTAAGCTAACGTTACATTCGTTTGACTCAAAGTCACAAAGTACTTGGTGGCTCATGACTGAACAGCGTTGTAAAACTTTCTTTAGCTCTAAACCCCAGGAATAAAGCATCAAGTCTATCCACATAAAGCACAATGTTTAAACATTTCCCACTGGGGCCTGAAACAGTACGGGCACATTTCCCAGGCTTCAATTCACTGCCGTCTTACTGATTTTAAAAGTCATTGAACATTTTTCCAACCTGTCTTCCTATAAGTAAATGCATTCTCACTGTAATATAGTCCTGTAATTGCTTACTTTGTTTTCCGCCTCCGTCTCGTGTCATGTGCTGATGTATGCAGCGTTGGCCTCCCGTGAGCGTTGACGGCAGTGCGTCCAGTAGGGGGCCAGCATTAAAGTCAGCCCTGTTGCATTTCAATGATAAAATGAGCTAAACAGTAATACCTCCTCCACTGCTTCTCACAGCCAGACTCTGTAGAATAACCGACAAAGCTATTACACCTGACAAATGTGGAGGGCAGGTTCACAAACCCCTGTTGCTAACCAAAATAACCCTGTCTGCATTGAGCGTCTATTGCTATCTCCGCTTCCTCCCGCTAATTTAAAAATCATCACTTCGGAGACGCATCTCTGAAACCCCCTGACAACCACATAAGGGCTTAAATGTGTTTGATCTTCAGTGAATTGTTTAACAAGCTGTTTGCATGAAAACCTAAGCAACAAAGGTCTGCTGGCTAGGTTATACATTACTGTATGACGGCAGCCACAGAACATCGGTTGCCTCACATGGAAGGAAGACCCCATTCATGCCTACAAAGACAGCTTGAGAAAAATTAATGAAGTAAAAGATTATCTCTCCAAGGTGATAAAAGCCAGCTCAGCAACTAATGCATGCTTGTGTTGCTGAGGCTGCTGGATTTGGCACTCGCGAGACTCTTATCACAGAATACAGCTGACCGTGTCATCACGTGAGGTTTTACATGCTACAGATAAAATTTTTTCTCATGCTGTCAACAGAGAACACACATAGAGATTGTTTACATACACACCAGGATGAATGCTTCTGTGGACCAGTTTGAAGCACTGATGGCTTAACATGATTCACACAAGAAGGATACACAGAAGGCATCTATCCGTTATCATTCCCATTTATAATGTACAGTATCAGCAGCAGTTACTCTGCTAGCACGTCAGATTCCATGTAGCCTACTTCTGTGGCTACATCTTTATCGTAAATGGCAGCTTTGCAGCTGTTTTATTGTCAATACAAGCGTCTATTGGCAAGTTTGCAGGTGTGTGATTATAAACAGAGGTGATCATTTACTACATTAGGCCTGCATTTTGCACACCTGTCTCTGCAAATGTTTCCTAAAAATAATATATCATACAATGAACAAAATTTGACTCCTTGATACATGTTATTTGCTTATAAGAAAATATTTATTATTAACTCTGTATATTTTAGAACATATGGGCTATTTGTTCAAAAGTTTGGTGTAGGTGTAGGGTTTTTTTTTTAAGTTTTTGAAAATAAAAGTCTATAATTCTCACCAAAATGGCATTCACAAGTTAACATTACAAATAAGTCAGAAAGAATCAATTTGATGTATATTTGGCGTGCTGTCCGAGGAGAGGGCTCTGAGTATTTGGCCCGAACCCACAGTACTCCCCCCGTATTCCTGGCTGTGGTGGGAACCAGCCAAGAGTGAGGTTGTTGAAAACTGTTGGTGAGTCGACTGTGTATATATATAGAATTCCACTCATGCTGATAGGATAGACGTGGAAATTGCTGATGACGAGTTGGTTAGATGGATTATTTTAACATGCTCCTCCTGAACTTTGTTAATGAAACATAATTTTATTTAATCAAAAATACAGTAAAACAGTAATATTGTGAATTTCTATTACAATTTAAAGCAGCAGTTCAAATCATTCAAATATGTTGATTTGATACTCCTATTAACGATGTTGAAAACAGTTGTGTTGCTTCGTATTTTTGTGGAAACTAGTTTTTTTCAGGATTCTTTGAGGAATGTAAAGTTAATTTATTTGAAATATAAATTTTGTTACATTATAAACGTCTTTACTGTCACTTTTGATCAATGAAATCCTGATTAAAAGTATTAAACATTTTTTTTTAAACCAACATGGTTGCTGCTCGCTCTCCTTGGTAACAAGGTTATAGCCTCCTAGCATTAGCATTTAAGAGTTAAATACGACCTTTGTTTGAACAACAAAAATGACAGTTTGTTTTATGTGACTTGTGGACATGCTTCAGTGTGATAAATAAAACTTGTCAAGCATGATCAATGTTTTTCATCTTCTTTTGTGGGTTTATTGGTGAGTTGCATACCAGCTTTTAGGTGCATACCGCCACCTGCTGTGCTGGAGAAGTGAAGTGATTTCAGTCTAGGGGCCTTATGGTCTAAAGCGCACGGCACAAGTGCACTTAGGGCGTGTCCGAATCCACTTTTGATAGTTTAAAGACGGGAAAAACGGTTGGCGCGTCAGATGCATGGTCTAAAAGGGTTGTCCCTGTTCTCTTAATGAGAAATGGGTGTGTTTAGGGTGTAAGGTGCAATAAACCAATCAGAGTCTCATGGCGGATTCGCTATTTACATGGCGGAATTTGGGAGCGGAAAGACTGAACACTTCTCCAGAGAGGAATCCTTTTATTTTTAAATATTTTCTGTTTGTGTAATAATCAAAGTGTATGCGCGTTGTGGGCCTATAGGCGCATATTACTAATGCGCTCTCTAAATAGCTAAAAATACTGCGCTATTGACTTTAGACCAAGTTTTTGTTGGTCAATGGCGCAGTCTATTTCAGTTGCCTCAAAATAGCAACGTGCCAACAATGTGCCTGAACACACCTCGTTTTCAGTCCAGCACGCCCATGGGCACACAAATGGGTGCAAATGCATTTGCTATTTAAATAACGTGGCGCAGGACGTGAAAATGATAACTGCATCAGGCTGATAGGGCCCTAGGAATTCAAGATGAGACCCATATTCTATTCCTAAGTCCACTATTCATATTTAAAACTGAATTTAATTTTAATATGTTGTTGATTAATATTTTGCTGATTGTAAATTCTGTTCATTCTATGTTCTGTAGTTCATAGGACAGAATAACAACACATGATCAACTGTTTCCTACTTGGCATAGTTCATTATCAATGTTAAATGAGAGAAGGGCTGTGTCCGAAATCAGATACTTTCTTGAGTAGGTACTTATTTAGAATAAGTAATTACTTCATGCCTGGGTACTTTTTGCCTACTCTTTTATGAGTCCTATGAATTTGGACATGCTTTTGTCACATACTGTTTTTTCCTACTATATAGAAAAGTATGTGATTTTGTATACAGCCTAGGGCTTCTCTGTTGAGTAGGTACTTATTTTGAATAAGGAATTATTTCACAACCGGTAAAAAAAAAGTATGTTCTATATAGTATGAGTGTATGTGGTATGAATGTAATCTGGGCGTACTACATTCGCCATGTTGTCATTATCATGTGACCTGCCAGTGTCAGTAACGTCTCTTCACCTCCATTCACAAATCCTCTCCCGTTGCCTCATCGGATAATAAAGTGTCCATCATATGCACACTTCAGAATCTCGCCAGAAGTAGTAGCTCATCTGGGTACTTTTTGCCTACTCTTTTATGAGTACTGTGAATTCAGACATACTTCTTTTGTTGCATACTGTTTTTTGCCTACTATACAGTATAGCAGGGAAGTATGTGATTTCGGATGCATCCTAGAACTTACCAACCTTTGAACATGGCTCCTCTAAAGATAATGTCACTTCCTCTTAAATATCATTTTAATCATTTAAAGTGACAGTTCACCATTATTTTGAAGTAAAAAAAGAGACATCAAAACTAAAACACACAGAGATATCTTTATAATTAGCATTTAATTTAGTTAATTGAGCTATTTTTATTTTACAGTTATATCAAATGCTGTGATCACAGAGTGCACTCTTTCCATGGAATGCTGAAATCAGAATCTGACTTTCTAAGGGCTGTTCATTTGCACTTTTCCAGGTATGAAGTTCTAAACTGCTGAGAATAGAAACAACATTGCAGCAGACAAAAAGTCTATTTCACACTGCATTTTTCCCACATTTGAGTGCTCCATAAAATAATAATAATAAACCTGGTTGACCAAAATATAAAAATAGCATGATATAAATATTACCTTGTATGTTCAAATTAATTGTTGGTTCGATTACTATTATACAAACAGCATTAAGTCATACTTTATTAGTGGAAGGGCTCATTTAATGTGTATCTACGTTAAGCCAACATTTATCTCATTAAAATAATTCGGTGCAATAATCCTTTCCGGTCTAGTACAGAAAGCATCAGGGAATTTCCTTGGTCGCTGAAAGTGTCATTAATTCCCTTTTCAAATGCTAAAAAGCCTTCATTTGTTGTCACTTTTTCTAAAAGCAAGTCCTATGATTGCACGTAAAGCAGTCATTACTCTCAGGTTTGCATCACAGTTTCAATACAAATGGAAGTTTCATGAAAGACAAAGATAATGAGAACCAAAGGTCAAGCGCCTGCCTGACAGATACTCTAGAAAATTTATGAAAAGTTATGCTATTCCAAAATAGTCACAACATAAAAGTAATATTAAAGTGTCTATCATGAAATGCATATGTAAAATAAGTTTGGGTTGCATACAAATTAAAGTCAAAACAAACTTTAAAACAACCTAATTTTTAATGCATTCTATAAAATATACTATTGTTACTGTTTGTACTGAGGATGCATATCAGCTTAACTGTTGGCTCCTCCAAAATATTGAAGCTGACGTATTTTTTAATATTGCATTCTATTCTCACCTCCATCCTGTTCTCAACATATTTTGTTTGTGCAGGACAAGCAGTATTTGCTGGTCAGGTAATCATATTTCAGAGCGAATGAAGTGGGCTGAACAGGTAGCAGTTAGAAAATCAATTTCATGTCACTCTCAGTGCCCTATATGATTCAGTAAGGTACTGTATGTTATGTGTAATTGTCTTACCATAGCATGCCTGTCACCTTCTGTTGTTCCCCCAGCAGTCACAGAGCAACACGGAAGCTGATCTTTAGAGATCCTGGCATATACACTCACCTAAAGGATTATTAGGAACACCATACTAATACTGTGTTTGACCCCCTTTCGCTTTCAGAACTGCCTTAATTCTACGTGGCATTGATTCAACAAGGTGCTGAAAGCATTCTTTAGAAATGTTGGCCCATATTGATAGGATAGCATCTTGCAGTTGATGGAGATTTGTGGGATGCACATCCAGGGCACGAAGCTCCCGTTCCACCACATCCCAAAGATGCTCTATTGGGTTGAGATCTGGTGACTGTGGGGGCCATTTTAGTACAGTGAACTCATTGTCATGTTCAAGAAACCAATTTGAAATGATTCGAGCTTTGTGACATGGTGCATTATCCTGCTGGAAGTAGCCATCAGAGGATGGGTACATGGTGGTCATAAAGGGATGGACATGGTCAGAAACAATGCTCAGGTAGGCCGTGGCATTTAAACGATGCCCAATTGGCACTAAGGGGCCTAAAGTGTGCCAAGAAAACATCCCCCACACCATTACACCACCACCACCAGCCTGCACAGTGGTAACAAGGCATGATGGATCCATGTTCTCATTCTGTTTACGCCAAATTCTGACTCTACCATCTGAATGTCTCAACAGAAATCGAGACTCATCAGACCAGGCAACATTTTTCCAGTCTTCAACTGTCCAATTTTGGTGAGCTCGTGCAAATTGTAGCCTCTTTTTCCTATTTGTAGTGGAGATGAGTGGTACCCGGTGGGGTCTTCTGCTGTTGTAGCCCATCCGCCTCAAGGTTGTGCGTGTTGTGGCTTCACAAATGCTTTGCTGCATACCTCGGTTGTAACGAGTGGTTATTTCAGTCAAAGTTGCTCTTCTATCAGCTTGAATCAGTCGGCCCATTCTCCTCTGACCTCTAGCATCAACAAGGCATTTTCGCCCACAGGACTGCCGCATACTGGATGGTTTTCCCTTTTCACACCATTCTTTGTAAACTCTAGAAATGGTTGTGCGTGAAACTGCCAACTGCCATGTGATTGGTTGATTAGATAATTGCATTAATGAGAAATTGAACAGGTGTTCCTAATAATCCTTTAGGTGAGTGTATGTGCACGCTGGCTCGCAAAGGTGATGAATTGCTTAAATAAGCTGCTTTTGCAGAGCTTTTTCTGCAGTTCCTTGTCAAAAACATATTTTCAAACAGGTCTTTATTTAAAGCTCTATTCAGATGAGGTTAGGCTTCTAAGCAATGTATGAGTTACAATTATTAAAATTGGTCTTTCATTTCAAGTACTGATTCAGACAGCATTGGGATCAAAGTATTACCAAAGCCCTGTACTATGTCAAAATGAAGTAATTTTACACACGTGTCTTGCTTGTAATTTGAATTATCCATTGCATTGTGTTTTAGGGTTGCCGGAAACACCAAGTGCAAATAGCGCAAAAAACAAGTGCTATTTACACTAGCTCCCCCCAACAATGCCTGGTTGGGCCACACAAGATTAAAAAAAAGACGCAAGTGCTTCAATGTCTTCAGTGGGGTAGTCAGTAAAAGCATAAGGCTTAAGGATCTAGGTTGACACGATTGACCCGGGTTTGAATCCACCTTTTGCCGAGCTCGCTCTTCTCTCTTTTCCCATCAAATAGGAAAGGCATTTACTTTCAATAAATTAAGAAAAATGTTCTAAAAGTGGAAACGAAATGTTTAATAATGAAAGTATTTATTGGGTAGGATTAGGGATAGGTGTAGGGAGGGCTTTTATTGTCCCATTAAGGCAGCATCCATTTAATAATTTTAATAAATATAATAATTTACACTATTTTATTATTGCATCCTGTTAATGTACAGCAATACTGAGGTGCAAATAGTATGTATCTGCCAAACTAAAGTATAAATAGCATCTAATTACTATTTCTTTTTAACCGTGATCTGGGCACCTTCAACAGATTCTGATTTGATGACCTTAAACATAGATACTGTATGTTAACAGTCACAAGTTATATAAATAAGAAGGTGCCAGCCCATTTACTTGTTTGACTCCCCTTTCAGACATACACTAATGAACTTCCCTAAGAACTTCATCCCGCCACCATTTTGAAGTGTGTTTAACTTCGTCAAGTGGGCGAGGGAAGTGAGGGAAGTTTATTTGGATAGACCCTTGACCCCTCGATTTTATACTGAGGAAGTGAGTCTACTAAGTATGTACACTTCAAGCAGATCCATAGACGATTGTGAGGTCACAGCAGATCACGCTTAATTTACCCCCACCCCAACTCTATGTATGATATTGATGTTATTATTGACCACATAATACTTGCAACTACCTTAAGCTGACTGTTATAGTTTATTGTTTTGTTATTTTCTTTTGTGCAATTTTTTTATATTTTTTATATTTTCTCCAACAGCCCAAGCATACACACACGCCTATAGAACGGAAAAAATCCATTTAAATCCATTGCAAGGGTTCCGACAGAAGAGGACACTCGTGCAACGCAAGCAATGACGTACATCCGAGTGATTGAGATGGAGGGAAGTTAGTGAGGGAAGGGCATAAAAAAATTAAACGCCAATCACTCAACTGATTTGTTCAAAAACATTGAGTTATTCAGGAACAAAAAAGAGTCATGAATCATTCACTCAATCAATTCTTTTAAAAATGACAATTCATTACAAAAACAAACCTGACCACCTTTATGACCTTTATTTGTATCATTCACTCAACCGATTAGTTCAAAAACACTCATTCAGAGGCTCTCAATTTCTCAGAGCCAAAAAAATTGTTACTTGCTCTGTAATTTTCACAGTGGTTGTATTATGCAAAAAAGGTGTTTTATATAAAATATACCCGTGAGACATGAAAACTAGTCCTATCTGAATAGCACTCAAAGATTGAAAATTACATTTTATGATCAATTTATAGCAAGTATAATATTTACCTAATTTAGAACCAATTATTCAAAGATGAGACATCAATTTCAGCTTAGATTTTTCTTTTCATATTGCTGAAGAGCGTTAAGTCTTGTAGGTGTCTTGTAGTGTCAGTCCATCATGCAGCTTAGCTGTATAGCAAGTGTCAACCACATTTCAGAGATGTGCACAAGGCAATGACTGCCCCTGTGAAACTGAGAATGCAAAGAAAAAGCTATCCAGGACTCAGCTGGCTGGCTGTCACCTGAGTACACCAGGTGCAAGAAGATTCTGGACCAGTGAGTGCAGGAAAATTCCCCTGATGGTTTTCCTTCATTTAGCATATGATCCATCTTGGGTTGTGTAGCTAACATATGTTGACCCAGATGAACAACTATGAATGGAGTAACACATATACAGCTACACAAATATATAGTTTCTTTTGAGAAACATATTCTGACAGTTTAATAAAAATGACTTTTACGAATAACATTACTTACAGTTAGACTTGGCTGACACACTTACACTTACTTTTTTTTAAGTTATTTATATTTTAATAAATATTAACTATAAATATTAAAGAATATATATATATATATATATATATATATATATATATATATATATATATATATATAGTTTAAAGAAATTATAAATATTTCTTGAGCAGCAAATCAGCAGGATCATGTGACACTGAAGACTGGAGTAATGATGCTGAAAATTCAGCTTTGCCATCACAAAAATAAACAATATTTTACTAATAATGTTTCATAATATTACCATTTTGCTGTATTTTTGATCAAATAAGTGCAGCCTTGGTGAGTATTACAGACTTCTGTCAAAAACATTAAGAAATCATACCGCCCCCAAACTTTTAAACGCTAATGTACATATATGCTCTGATATCTCGCTCAGTATCTCGGGAACATTCTGTTCTCCACAGCCTCTTCCACAGAACTGCAGACAACTGGCATCCATTCCCAGAATCCTCAGCACCATGTCCCCCACTAATAGACAAGGAAGAGTTGCTGATCGAGCTCAGCAGGAGATCAGTTCATCTTGCCAGCAACTTTCCGAGCCCTGTCACTACCGAGACCACTCACGGAAATGAAAGCCATGTCCAAGACAACAGCTGGGCGCGGCCGTGAAAGCAATGACACGGATACACCACCACTCTAGGCGCCAAACCCCTTGCAGACATTACGCATCCTTGCCAGCCTGAGCAAATGCCAGTGCAATGATGCATGTGTCCGATGCCATGAAAGAATGACCCTGGCACCATATTATAACTATTACAATAGGTGGGTGGGCAGCTCAGGTCTCCAAATGAGGTGGGCAGAGACAGACAAGCGAGCTGCTGGGAGTGTATATATACTCCATACCAGTTTTTTCATAGTTTTTCGAGGTTCTGCTGCCTGCTAGACACAAGGACAAATGCTAATGTCTGAAATCTAGGCTGGCAGAGGTGCTTAGAACCAAAGGCACCCGCCGAAAACGTTTAGTCGTCTCGACTCCGCTTCTCGCACAGGGTTTGCAGCGATGCCACATGTCGGTGTCTGCTAACGAGATTCAGACATTTTTGGCAGGCTGACTATCAGGGGTGAAACAGGGCTCTGTGAGCTGTCACAGTTCAGACGAGGGATTGTAGGAGAAGAACCCATTAGCTCTAAGACAGAACTGCTGCTGAGAAAGGAACAGTTGAGCTGAGGCGCTGGCAAACGCAGTCACAAAGATACAAATCACTGCCCTCAAATATAGAGTTAATATACAGATCTATAAGAGGGTATAATACACGTTAGTCAACAGACCGGGTCAGTATCTTCCTCAGTGCCAGACATTCTGCAACTTTGTAATGATGGATAATTTGAAATGGAAAAACTAACCTTACTATGCTGCAGTGTTGGGAAAGATATATATTACTCATATTTTAAACTACAGTCAAGCTACCAATTATAAAATGTTGCTAACAAGATGTATTGAAACTATTTGAGAGGCAGTGCATTTATTAATTAAGCAGTTCTCTGAAATACTTGATTCTCATTGGTCGATCACAATATTCAGCAGTCAAAAAATAATGATTGTTGTCCAGGGAATTAATTATAAATTATCCTATGAAGGCATATGGGCTTTTAATACTTTTGTTCAGAGATTTCTTGACATGACATCAGGGCTTAATGTGTGCCAGAAAAAGCCAGATCTAAAATTAGCATCTCAGCAATTGGATTTGTCACCTAATTTTGTGGAGGGATGTATCTATGACCTGTACATGTTTCATGAAAGATCAAGTATGATAATACTGTATATTCCTGTCCTAGCCCTATAAAAAGTGTCATTTCAAAATTAAAATTCTGTCATCATTTAATCAATTTCAAGCCTATGACTTTCTTCTTTTTGTGGAACACACAGACACACACACACACAAATATATTTTGATCTATGAAAAAAGCACTTGAATGTCATACTGCATGTGTTTTGTGTTTGTGTATGTGTGTGTGTTACACTATATTACCAAAAGTTTTGGGACGCCTGCCTTTACATGCACATTAACTTTAATTACATCATATTTTTAATCCGTAGGATTTAATATGGAGTTTGCCCACCCTTTGCAGCTATAACAGCTTCAACTCTTCTGGGAAGGCTTTCCACAAGGTTTAGGAGTGTGTTTATGGGAATTTTTGACCATTCTTCTTGAAGCGCATTTGTGAGGTCAGGCACTGATGTTGGACGAGAAGGCCTGGCTCGCAGTCTCGCTCTAATTCATCCCAAAGTTGTTCTATAGGGTTGAGGTCAGGACTGTGCAGGCCAGTCAAGTTCCTCCACACAAAACTTGTTCATCCATGTCTTTATGGACCTTGCTTTGTGCACTGGTGCACAGTCATGTTGGAACAGGAAGGGGCTATCCCCAAACTGTTCCCATAAAGTTGGGAGCATTAAATTGTCCAAAATGTCTTGGTATGCTGAAACATTAAGACTTCCTTTGGAACTAAGGGGCCAAGCCCAACCCCTGAAAAACAATCCCAGAAAAACAACACCACACCATAATCCCCCCTCCACCAAACTTTACACTTGGCACAATGCAGTCAGGCAAGTACCGTTCTCCTGGCAACTGCCAAACCCAGACTCGTCCATTGGATTAAGTAGCGTGATTCGTCACTCCAGAGAACACGTCTCCACTGCTCTAGAGTCCAGTGGCGGCATGCTTTACACCACTGCATCCCACGCTTTGCATTGCACTTGGTGATGTAAGGCTTCTGAGAGCGACCCATTCTTTCACAAATGTTTGTAGAAGCAGCCTGCATGCCTAGGTGCTTGATTTTATACACCTGTGGCCATGAAAGTGATTGGAACACCTGAATTCAATGATTTTAGGGGTGTCCCAATACTTTTGGCAATATAGTGTATAATCATGTGTGAAAAATGTATTTTGAAGTCTTTAACTACAAATTTACAAGCAAATGTGCTGTTGACATGAAATTTCAAGCAATGAAATAAGTCAAGCTACCAATTATAAAATGTTGAAACTAGTGTTGAAACTATTTGAGAGGCAGTGCATTTATTAATTAAGCAATTCTCTAAAATACTTGATTCTGATTGGTCTATCACAGTATTCCGCTGTCAAATATTCCTGAATAATGCTTGTTGTCCAGGGAAATGCTGATTAAAACGTTGGGGTCCTGAAAAGTTTGTTATGGTTTTTAATGAAGGTTATTTAGAGTTATTAGGCTTATTTAATGCAATTACATCAGAAGCAACTGTAATTCAATTACAGGAAAAATAAGAGTAATCCCTTACTTTATTTTTTCAAGAGAAAAGTGATTCAGTTGCAGTAATTAGTTATAAGTTACACCCATGAGTTGTTGCTATTTTTTTTTAAATAATCGATTGATTAAAATGAATCCAATTATGATGGAGAGGAGACATACTAGGAAACTGTATTTGATTATTTGAATGTGTGTTTGATTATCACTGGATACACACCACTAATAAAGCACTATAGGTTGTCTGAGGTTTTAAAATGGCATAGCTGGTTCCGACAACAGATGTGTTTAATTATGGCTATTGTGCTGCAAAAGGTTAAAGAGGCTGGTAGTCATTTTCTCTCATTGTCAAAGCACCATTTTGTACTCGCTTGCATCCTGGCGCCTGTTTTCCTAGCATGCCCTCTCTCCTGTTTGCCTTTGTGCAAGTACCAGCACCTCCATTCTCTCCCATCCCAAAAGCCGGGAGACGATTTATTTCTCTTCTTGTCCTTATCAACATTTACACCATTAATCCATGACGCAAAATAACTCAAACAATTGCACATCACTATGCTAATTTGCATCTAATTTAATTCCACGTCGGCAATTATAATGACGCATAATTTTCTTTTCATAATTGAATTTTGATGGAAAAAAAGAGAAAAGAGAAAAAAATAGGGGTACTATTATTGCAAGTGCCAAATTTTCTTTGGCAGGGTTGGAAGTGATTATAGTGGAACGAGAATGCTTGGACTGATGCCTTCCTGCATCACAATGTCTGTGGCAGAGCCAAAATAAGTGTCTCATACCTGCCACGGAAAACACCTGCTGTCTGAGGAAACGCCGTACACGAGCTCTTTATCAGCACCGCACAGATACCAGGAGGTCACCTGTCTCATTACAGTATGGATTACACCAGTCTAGTCTCACTAGTTGGATCAGGCTGAGTTAATTGACAATGTCAATGATAAAAGTTCGGATTATACACAGATGGTCTAGGCAAGTGCTTCAGTCTTCAATTATCCTATGAAGGCATATGGGCTTTTAATACTTTTGTACATAGATTTCTTGACATGACATCAGGGCTTAATTTGTGCCTGATCTAAAATCAGCATCTCAGCAATTGGATTCGTCACCTAATTTAGTGGAGGGATGAATCTATGACATGTTTCATGAAAAATCAAGTATGATAATACTGTATATCCCTGTCATATCCCTATAAAACCTGTCATCTCAAAATGTAAATTCTTCTTTTTGTGGAACACACACAAAGCTTTTTTGATCTATAAAAAAAGCACTTGAATGTCATACTGCATGTGCAATTACATTATTTTTATTATTATAATTATGTGTGAAAAATATATTTTGAAATCTTTAACTATAAATTTACAGGCAAATGTGCTGTTGACATGACATTTCAAGCAATGAAATGATGTCAATAATAGTGATGATTGCCTACTACACAATGCTACAACAAACATAACCTCTACACTGTAAAAAAATATTTAAATACTTTGTTATCACAACTTTTTATCTTTTGTCAAATTAACTTAGATAATTAATGTGGTTCAGATAACATAATGGGCCCTATCATACACCCGGCGCAATGAGGCGGCAGGCGCGAAGCAAGTTTTTTTGCTAGTTTCATCCTGACGCAGTTATAATTTTTATGTCCTGCGCCACGTTTAAATAGCAGATGCATTTGCACCCATTTGTGCGAAAATGGGCGTGCTGGTCTGAAAACGAGGTGTGTTCAAGTGCATTGTTGGCACGTTGCTATTTTAAGGCAACTGAAAACAACTGCGTCATTGACCAACAAAAACCTGGTCTAAAGTCAATAGCGCAGTATATATTTTTTTGTTATTTAAAGGGCGCGTTAGTAATATGCGCCTATAGGCGGGTCCACAACGCACGTACACTCTGCTTATTACACACACAGGGATGCGCAGCAGCACACAAACATTTTTAAATATAAAAAATTAAAGGATTAAAATGTAAAAGATGATTATTGTGTACATAATTATAAAAATGTCATAATGGATAGTTATTGCATGTATCAGAATTACCCTACCTATTTGCAGTAATGACGTGCAAGCAGGCGTCATTGGACAAGCAAATACGTTTCCTCACTAGAGAAGCATTCCATTTTTCTGCTCACAAATTCCGCCATGTAAATAGCAACTCGCCATGGTGGAAGCGCAACTGTCTTTTAAAGGCAATGGGAGATGTTACTCCCAAAACCCACCCATTACTCAATAAGAGAATAGACACAATCCTTTTAGACCATTTTTCCGTCGTTAAAGTAGCAAAAGTGGATTCTGAAACGCCCTAAGTGCACTTGCGCCGTGCGCTTTAGACCATGCGCTTAGATCGTTAAAATAGAGCCCAATATGTTGAGTTTCTATTTATTAAACCAATCTCAATGAACAATTTCAATGAACTCACAATTTTAAGGCAACATTTTTAAGTTAGTTAAACCAACAATATTTTTTACAGTGTAACCATAACCTTTACCTGGTAAAAACAAAATCACACATCCACTATACTGGATTTAATCCAGAACGCCATTGCGGTACAGGTCCAGTATATATAGATATATAATCAATATATGTAAACAGAACCTCCCCAAGTTATTTTAAATAGATTTTGATTCTTGTTCAGCTATTCATTTTTTTTTTTTCATATTCATTTTTCTTTATTCATATTCCTTATTCATTAATTTTTCTATATTGTACATCCGACTGTTAGAGGGCGATCTCATATCGATCTGCTCATGATAATCGCTGCAGGCATAAGTTGCATCCTAAATGACACACTATACACTTATAAACAATGTACTTATTCACTATGTACTCAACCGTGTAGTGTATGAATTGTATAAGGTTATTTCATCCTTCAACAGTCTGATAGCCCCTCCCTCTCCGCTTTGTAATTAAAAGCTCTTCATTTTTTCAGTTAATTAAGTGCATCATAAAGGTATTTAAAGTGCACTTTTTCTTTTTGGAATTTTCAGTGTGAACACACTATGCACACTATTTATACTACAAAACATCATAGAATAGTGCTTAAGTACAGGAATTGGGATGTACCTATATGTATTTATATATACGTAGATGGCACATTCGACAGCTCCAGACACGTCGGCGCACCTGCCATCTTGCAACGGTCAGTGTGTCATCACTCACAGGAAGAATCAAAGATGCCACAACATTGTGCAGCTTCTCGTTGTGAAACGTCCGAGATTTAAATTCCCCCAAAAATGTTAACTTTTCACAAGTGAGAATGTGTTGGTTTGTGTTTTCGTTTATTTCAGGTTTTTACTATAGTACATTTTAATGTTTTTATTTTTACTATTGTAACTTATTCATGTCGTGTTAACTAACGGCTTTGTTTTGTATTGTGTTAGTTCAGCAAAATCATCGGTAACACTTTATTTTAAGGGTCCAGAATAATGCATTAGTTAAGCATTAATTAATGATTAACTTGTCCACAATTAAGCATTAGTTAAGCACGAACACACTAGTAATTAATGATTAGCCATTATTTACAACTTAAGCCATTTAAAAAAAAAAAAAATTTGTAGTGATGTAATTATATTTCTGTGCCATTCTGTTAACTGAACAATAACTGTTACGTACTGCTCTGAGACTCGAAGGCTGAGGATCCAAGCGCAGTATTTATTCAGAGGATAATCCACAATCGTAGTCATAAACAGTCAAAAGTTCATACACAGGCAAAAGCAGTCCAAACAGGCAAACAAGACAGGAGAGACAGGCAAGAAATCCAAAACCAAGAGACAAGAAACCAGAGAAAACGCTCAGAAATGCCATATACGACAAACACTAAACAAGACTTTGCAATGAATGATAAAGATAACCAGGCTTATATAGGGTGAGGTAAGCAGGGTAATGAGACACAGGTGGATGTAATCAGGGATGATGAGTCCGGGCAAAGGATTATGGGAGATGTAGTCTTTGATGAAATGACAGTCTGGGGTGGAGTGCCCTTTGGTGGTAACCACGGGGCACTCTCACTGGTTATCGTGACAATAAGCTAGTAATTGTGTTTAATTACTGCTGATTTTGCCGTTATAAATTGCTAAAATAGTGTAATAAAGACAATTTGACCCCCCATTCTAAAGTGAAAGTTTTATCCTCATGATATTTAAGTTTATTAACCAGAATAAGCCATTAATAAAGCCTAACTACCATTAATACAGTACTAATAAAGGCAATTTGACCCCCTATTCTAAAATGAAAGTTTTATCCTCATTAATTATAGCACTTTAAGTTAACTGAACAATAAGCTAGTAACTATGTTTAATTACTGCTGATTTTGCCGTTGTAAATTGCTAAAATAGTGTAATAAAGACAATTTGACCCTCTATTCTAAAGTGAAAGTTGTATCCACATTAATTATGGCACTTATAGAGTGATATTTAAGTTTATTAACCAGAATAAGACAATAATTAAGCTAAAAAAATAATAATAATAAAGTTGTAAATTAAGTTGTAAATAATGGCTAAAAGGTGTTTACTGTACATTCAGTTAAGCATTCATTAGTGACAAGTTAATAGTAGATGACAGAAAAAACTAGATTCTTCAATAAAAATTTCTTCATGGATTTTAGTAATCTTTCTTGACAGGTGAAATGCATACAATATATTGATTGATAAAATATTTCTAGATGTGCTTCATTATTATTTTGTTGCCCATAAGTACAAATACAAACGGTGGATCTAATGTGTATATTATTCCTCATATTGATAATGACATGTTGTTTGTTTCAAATTTATTTGTAGTTTGATGATTTAAACGAACGGTTATTTAAATGCAAATTTAGTTTGTTTTAAGCATTTTGTTGAATAAGATGGCAGACTTAACCCCAATTTGTACATAATTTTACAAAATTGCAACTTGATTGAAAATTATACAAACATAAAAAAAATCTGTTCACAAGTGATATTTACCTTCATTTTTTCCTTCATTTTCTTTACACATCACGTCTCATTTCATCCCAGTGCTGTTCATTAAAATGCTGTCTGCTTACAGTAAACAAGTTCACTTAACTTATGAATTTTATATTGAAACAAACACCCACTTATGCCTTTGTGACTTAAAACGAGACAGTTCTACAGTATTGGTGAGAATGTTTATGACCTCTCAATAAAATACAGTACATGATGCTTTAGGGAATGTAGTGACAAGTAGATCAATGAGATGCTCCACTGACGATGAGTCTCGTTTTACTAATAATTGCGTGAATTATTATTTCGTATTGGTATTGTCAGGAAAAGGTATGGAGAAATGGAGCGAGGACTCAAATGCAGGAAGAATAGATTTATTTGAATAATAAAGTAAAACAAACACAAATAAAACACCCACGATGGGAAAACCAAACTTGAAATAACTCAGGAGCAGGAGCAGGAGCAGGAGCAGGAGCAGGAGCAGGAGCAGGAGCAGGAGCAGGAGCAGGAGCAGGAGCAGGAGCAGGAGCAGGAGCAGGAGCAGGTAAACTGACAGGGAACAGGTAACATTAGACAACGATCCAGCACAGGACTGCAGACACGAAGAGACTATAAGGGTAACAAATTAAGCAGGAGATGAGGGAAAACAGGTGGGGCCAATTAAACAATAACCAGATAACAAGATGGGCGGGGTGACAAGAGACCAGAGACATGACATCATACCAAAACATGACAAACACACCACATGTGCTACACAGGACCAGACAGACATGTGACGGGTATGCACAGGAGAACTTCTTGCAAACATTATCTTGCCTATTTCACAACACGTACGTACACACACATGAATTCGTGTTTCACCTAACTCTAATGCAGTGTTGGGCAGTAGCGAGCTACAAGTAGCGACGCTACTAGCTTGACTACATTTTTCAGTAGCTTGTCAGTAGCTCAGTTACTTTTAAAACAGTGTAGCTTTTCCAGTAGCTAACTACTTTATCCAGCAAGTAGCTGTGTAGCGCGACCAATAGCTACATTCTGTTTTTCCAGTAAACCTGTCGCACCAGTAAACCTGTCATCAAATAAGTGATGTCACTGCAAGAGGAGGATTGTTTTGATTGAAGTTACAAGGGCACAGGCACATGCGCCACAGTCAAACTTTGCTTCAGCATTTATGGGGCCCTATTTTAACGATCTGAGCGCATGGTCTGAAGTGCATGACGCAGGTGCACTTAGGATGTCTCTGAATCCACGTTTGCTAGTTTAACGACAGAAAAAAAAAACTGTTTGGTGCGCCAGGTGCATTGTCCAAAAGGGTTGTACCTAGTCTCTTAATGAGTCATGGATGTGTTGGGCATAACGTGCAGTAAACCAATCAGAGTCTTATGTCCCATTCCCTTTAATAGCCAGTTGTGCTTGCACCATGGTGGATTCGCTATTTACATGGCAGAATTTGCAAGCAGAAAGACGCTTCTCAATAGAGGAATCCTTTTATTTTTAATATTTAAAAATGTGTGTGCTGCTGCGTGTCCCTTTGTGTGTATATCCACATATTACTAACGCACCCTTTAAATAACACAAAAAATTCAGACCAGGTTTTTGTTCGCCAATGGCGCAGTCGTTTTCAGATGCCTAAAAATAAGCTTATTCACCGTAAGCCATTCGCTGTAATCCTGAATAAAAGCTTCAGGGAGTGATGTTTTCTGTTTTGTCATCAGTAAGACATTAGGGGAGAGCAGGGCACAACCTAACGCTTTTTGACTTTCTCAGTTTCTGTAAATCCACTTGGGGCTCAGAGTATTTATTTTTCCCCACATTAATTTCACACGTCTAGTACAATTATGTGGTTTTGTTTCATTAATACAGGGTATACTTTTTTCTTGATTTACCCCACGAAAGAATGGAAGTGAAATGTGACAACATGCCCCATAGGTGAGGTACATTGTAACATGTGAGGGACCCATTGTAACATTAACATATGACAGCTTAAAATGTTATCTGATAAAATCAAAAAAATATCCAAGACAAACTAAAATATTTTGTCAATAAAATACAATTATCAATTCTTTCATATAAAATAATGACATTTTTTAATAATTAAAAATAACACATTGAGTTAGATAACAAACACACCGCTAAACACAGCTAAACAGCATAGTTCAAAACATAATAATAATTAATAATTTTTGAACATTGACTCTCAGTCTTTATTCACCTTTTTCTCATGGTTTCTCAACAGAATTCATCAAAGTATAGAATATAATAGCGTAGTTCTAATAGGGGCTCATTGTAACGCAGTGTTACAACGCACCCCGCCTGCACAACTGGGATTTAACCCGGCTCGTGTCTTCTGCTGGTTAGAGAATTAAAAAACGTTCTGGATTAAAATAATATCAGATTTGTCTCATTTAAAATAAACACAAAAAATAAGATGAAAAATTAACTTAAGTAAGAAATTTACTTATGCTATTGTTAAATAAATGTTCAAGTACTTACACTGTATTTGCCACAACCAAGATGTATAAAGCATATGTAATACACATGAAACTATGCAACGAGATATTTTTCAACACCGGAAGTTTTCACAACAGTTCCACACATGTAATGGTGGGGACGTTAAACATTATTTTAATATGCAAAACTGTTCCCAATCATAGTAGTGGGAGTTTACTTCCAAGTATTGAATGCAGCACACCCTTCGAAAATAGCCTATTACTTCTAAATTAGATTGTTTTTTTTAATGTAAAAAGTACATAAACATTATAAAACATTACATCTTGATAACATTATAAGTGGACATCAGAGAATATGAAAAAAATAAATAAAATGCAGTTCATGTCCCCTTAAAATAGCAAATTCATCCAAAAAGCATAAATAAATGTTAAATGTCTAGTGTGAATAACTTTCACTTTATGAACAACACAATGATTCTCTTTGATGTACAAGAAAACTTGCAGCAGTTTCTTATTCTAACAGCAAAGAAGAACTTCAAAAAATATCTTCATGTTTAAATGCGCATTTGCTCTTCAAACTTTGATTTATTAATCATGTAATGTTTGTAAGTGTTTTACAGTGTAAAACATAAGGAGGGCTGAGAAATTAAAATTGACTTCTAGTTTCAAGGGTCAGTAGCGAATTACACCATTGATTTCAAACTTGTTGGAACTAGACTTGAGCACTAGCAATGCCAAGGTCATGGGTTCAATTCCCAGGGAAAGCAAGAACTGATAATATGTAAATGTGTACATTGAATGCAATCTAAGCATTTAAATGCTACTGACAAATGAAGTCTGCATGTCTTTGTGTGACATACACTACACTCGAGCACCCGCAACACTCCTTTGAGTGTCGTATGAGGACACTCCACATGAACTTCATCTCCAGGGATGCTCTGAGAGTCACTTCATGATCAGTTTACTATTTCACTTGATAAAAACTATCATCGGATACACATAAAAGCACATAAAAGGTCTTCACTACAATGCCTAGCAAATGCAATAGCAAATGCGCATTTGTTGTTTTTTAGTTTTTTGTGAGATTGTTGTTGAGTCCCTTGTTTGTCCTGAGCAGTTAAACTGCCCAAGAAAAATCCTTCAGGTCCTGCAAAATCTTCAGATTTCCAGCATCTTTTGCATATAACCCTTTCCAGCAGTGACTGTATGATTTTGAGATCCATCTTTTCACACTTTAAATCCAAAATAATGCTTTTAAAACCACTTTTAAATATCATTGTTCTCACGTCTAATGCTTCATGCAGGGTGTTAAAATCTGTGACACTAAAAGTGCAGCATAATGATGAGAGATGAAAATGATAGAAACTAATTATGAGCTTTGTTCTGACAGAACTGTAAAGGCATTTAACAGCTCTACTGTTAAAGATTTAATGAAGAACAAAAACAGAGCCATAAATAACTGTTTTATTATGACCAAATATCACTTTTTTGTATTATGAATACATAAATATTTTTGTATGACATTTTGAATATGCTAAATACTAAATATGTTGTATTTTCTTAACCTTTTGGTAGAATGTTCCCAAATCCACATTTAAACTAGTATCACAGAGCAAGATTTTTGCAGGACAACACTTAGACAGCAAGAGGATGTATGACTGAAATGTTAAGTGGCCAACCACAGTTTTTATGCAACATTGGTGGGTTATCTAAAATAGATGTATTGCAATAATAATGCCCTTTAAAGTGCCCCTATTATGCTATTATAAAGTTTCCTTACTTAGTTTTGGAGGTCTCCAACAACAGGTTTACATGCATCAAAGGTCAAAAAACCACAATGTTCAATGATTCTCAAACGATCCGATGGAGGAATCAGTCTCTCTAAATCCCTCCTTTCCACGAGCCTACTCTTCTCTGATTAGTCAGATGGCCAGTCTGTTTCGATTGGTCTACAGCGTACAGCATGTATTTCGGAAATAAACCTCCATTACCATAACTGAACTCCAGCTCCGTCCGGCGGCTTCCTAAAGCTCAGCGATAGCACACACTGTAAAGACAGTAACGATGACGTCGATTTTACACCAATCCCAGCGCGAGTCAATAAGGTACATTATGAGATGTTTCAACTGTAATTCCTCACCATCAGCATTAGCAAGTATGCGTCCATCAACAAACCGTGTGTGTGTGTGTGCATATCTAATCTGTTGCGGTGCACATGCAGGAACTGTATCAATAACAGTGCATATGTTAGCCGAGCACTAACGTGAATGACTGATGTAACATTAAAGTTTGCAAAACAAATCTTGCTTCATCCTTTACCTTTACTCAAAGTAGTAAGAATTATAGACAATCTGCATTAATAGACATTAATAGCCAGATACCTACACAATATGAAACACAGTAAACACAATGTAGAGCACAGCGTCTTCTCGACATGATGCTATCCAGTATCCACAGGAATCAGCTGCAGTGTTTGAGGTGGTTCAAGTTTTACCATGGTGTCTGCACGCACAATAAGTGGACGGGCAATATGCTAATGTTTCGTCTTGACGTCACAACAAAATGGTTTAGGATTCTTTTTAAAAAACGATTTGTTTAATTGACTCAGAGTCGACTCTTACTTTTGAGAGACAATAACTTTTATATACGTTGCACTTTCAGATTTAAAACTTTGCAGTATGTTTTCATTCACTTAGAACTGTTACACACCACATGAAAGGTAATTTTCAAAATTCATAATAGGGGCACTTTAAACAAGATTTTCTTGGCAGACTAATTTAAACCATGCATCTGTTCTCCTCAAAGTTCAAGCAATCTGATTGGAGCTTCAATTAGAGGTGTGGTGCCTTAGTTGACTGTTTCGTCTTCTCTATATACACTCACCTAAAGGATTATTAGGAACACCATACTAATACTGTGTTTGACCCCCTTTCGCCTTCAGAACTGCCTTAATTCTACGTGGCATTGATTCAACAAGGTGCTGAAAGCATTCTTTAGAAATGTTGGCCCATATTGATAGGATAGCATCTTGCAGTTGATGGAGATTTGTGGGATGCACATCCAGGGCACGAAGCTCCCGTTCCACCACATCCCAAAGATGCTCTATTGGGTTGAGATCTGGTGACTGTGGGGGCCATTTTAGTACAGTGAACTCATTGTCATGTTCAAGAAACCAATTTGAAATGATTCGAGCTTTGTGACATGGTGCATTATCCTGCTGGAAGTAGCCATCAGAGGATGGGTACATGGTGGTCATAAAGGGATGGACATGGTCAGAAACAATGCTCAGGTAGGCCGTGGCATTTAAACGATGCCCAGTTGGCACTAAGGGGCGTAAAGTGTGCCAAGAAAACATCCCCCACACCATTACACCACCACCGCCAGCCTGCACAGTGGTAACAAGGCATGATGGATCCATGTTCTCATTCTGTTTACGCCAAATTCTGACTCTACCATCTGAATGTCTCAACAGAAATCGAGACTCATCAGACCAGGCAACATTTTTCCAGTCTTCAACTGTCCAATTTTGGTGAGCTCGTGCAAATTGTAGCCTATTTTTCCTATTTGTAGTGGAGATGAGTGGTACCCGGTGGGGTCTTCTGCTGTTGTAGCCCATCCGCCTCAAGGTTGTGCGTGTTGTGGCTTCACAAATGCTTTGCTGCATACCTCGGTTGTAACGAGTGGTTATTTCAGTCAAAGTTGCTCTTCTATCAGCTTGAATCAGTCGGCCCATTCTCCTCTGACCTCTAGCATCAACAAGGCATTTTCGCCCACAGGACTGCCGCATACTGGATGTTTTTCCCTTTTCACACCATTCTTTGTAAACTCTAGAAATGGTTGTGCATGAAAATCCCAGTAACTGAGCAGATTGTGAAATACTCAGATCGGCCTGTCAGGCACCAACAACCATGCCACGCTCAAAATTGCTTAAATCACCTTTCTTTCCCATTCTGACATTCAGTTTGGAGTTCAGGAGATTGTCTTGACCAGGACCACACCCCTAAATGCAATGAAGCAACTGCCATGTGATTGGTTGATTAGATAATTGCATTAATGAGAAATTGAACAGGTGTTCCTAATAATCCTTTAGGTGAGTGTGTGTGTATATATATATATCCAGTGGTGGCGTGCATTACACCACTGCATCCCACACTTTGCATTGCACTTGGTGATGTAAGGCTTGGATGCAGCTGCACAGCCATGGAAACCCATTCCATAAAGCTCTCTACGCACTGTTCCTGAGCTAATCTGAAGGCCACACAAAGTTTGGAGGTCTGTTGCTATTGAAAGTTGGCGACTGTGCACTGTGCACCTCAGCATGCGCTGACCCCGCTCTGTGATTTTACGTGGTTTACCACTTTGTGGGTGAGCAGCTGTTGTTGTACAACTGATGTACACTCAAAAGCTAGAGAATACCCATAATGCACTTTGAGAGTCGCGCGTTGAATTAATTCCCACGTCTGACCACAAGATGGCGCCCGCAGCTTTTCCAAACCACTTTTCCAATGCGGCTACAGCGTATACAGATATAAATTCCTTTTTTATTGATTATTAAATTGTATAATTGTGTTTTACATGCTAGTTTCCATGAGAGTTCAAGATAAATCTTTTCATTTTCTGGAGCTGCAAGTTTGCTACATTTCAACTGATTATTAAACAGCAAGCACAAACTATGCAAAAAGGGCAGCCCTTCCGGCACACTCAGTGTCCGAATTCACTCACTCATTTTCATTCACTCCTTCAAGTGGACTATATTAGTGGAGTAATGTAGGGAATAGTGAATGAGGGTATAGGGGGCGATTTCGAACACAGCACCATTCTTTCTGATTTGATACATCTGTGGCCATGGAAGTGATTGGAACACCTGCATTCAATGATTTGGAGGGGTGTCCCAATACTTTTGGAAATATAGTTTATTTATTTTTTATCATATTTTTTTAAATGTTTTGTCTTGTACAGCAATTGCTATAATGTGTGTAAAGATTAAAGTAGTAACTTAGTAGATGTGCATTGAATAACTGTGTATAAGTCCTATCATCTATGTGTAGGTCTGATGAATTATTAAAAAGTTGTCATGGGACGCTGCGCATATGAAATAACAGTGAGGTTTATAAAATGAGTTGCTGTGTTTAAAAAAGAGGGATAGAGGGAAACGTCACGCATTATTGCGCACATTGCCTCAATTCCCCTTTGAGATCGCTCTATCGGTAAGACTTGTATACAATTTCACATTTTCTCATCACTCTGTGGCATAAAACCAATCGCCCATAGGTAATTTACCATCCTAGTCAGGAACACAAAGAGGAAAACTGTCACGTCAAAACATTAACACAGACAAGCTCAGGGGTTAGTGTGCAGATTTGGATTAAGCGGATATATTTTAGTTTATACCGTTATAAACATAATACGGGCCCCCAAACCTGAACCGTTGGCCCTCACGGCGGCTTTCAAGGGTGTCTGGTTCACCACAGCCGGAAACCAGCAAGCGAACAACAACAATTTGGTGGAAAAATGTCTGATTCTAAAGTGTGAGCCTATTAACGATTCAGGGACAGAATATTCCTTTAAAAAAAAAAAAAAAAAAACCTTCCTGGATCACAAAGCGAACTTGTGGCACAATGATGCCGAAACTATTCTAAGAGCCCTATCAGAGCGCATCGCCAACAGTAATAACAGCATGGAGTTCACGCAGAGAAAAGCTATTTAATTGCGGGGAACCTTCCTAAAAAATTATACTTGCATTATATGAGAATGTAAGGATTACAAATATCCAAATCACCTACCCTTGGGAGCTGTCGAAAAGATGCCTGCATTTTGGATGCTGTTTTACTCTTTAAATAAATCATAAGTTAATTAAAAAGTGTGTAGATAAAAGTAATAACCTGAGAGATGCTTCCACAAGCATAATAGGACTGTGATTGAATGCTTCTGGTTTGTGCGACTTTAACAAGCCTTCATAGCGCTAGTCATTTGCACGTGGCTGCAGGTGGTCAGTCTGTGCACACAGGTGGGTTCTGAAGATCCGAAAACATGACTGATTTTTAACAAGCTCCCTTTGACTTAGAAAGATCCAGGCGCTAAAGAGAATCAATAATAAGATGGCCTGCTGTTCATGATCTTGTCCATCAAGGAGGTCTTAGAAGTCATACTGTGTAAACTAGTTCAGTTTTACTGCTGCTGGATGTAAATTTGCTGAATATGATTGTGAGATAATAATTCAGACTCTCAAGGTACACTACCATTCACAAGTTTGGGGTCAATAGTTTTTTTTTTTTAAGAAATGTATACTTTTATTCAGCAACGACACATTTAAATAACCAAAAGTGACAGATTTATAATGTCACAAAATTTGTATTTAAAATAAATACTGTTCTTTTGAACTTTTATATTAATCAAAGAATCCTGGAAATAATATCCGCCACAAATATATTAATAATAATAATAATAATAATAAATGTTTCTAAAAGCGGCAAATCAGCATATTGGAATGATTTCTGAAGGATCATGTGACTGGAGTATGATGCTGAAAATTCAGAAGGAATAAAATAAGTTTCATTTAAAAAAAAACATTGAAAGCAGTTCTTTTAAATTGTAATTCTTTTGCATTTTACAATATTACTTTTTTGTTATTTTATTATTTTACTGTATTTTTTATCAAATAAATTGGTGAGCATGAGACTTTAAAATGTGTATATATATATATACTGTATATAAAAAAAAACATTCTTACCAAACCAAAACTTTTGAACGATAATGTTCTTTCTAAATATGCTACACTTTTGTGTCTCATTACTTTTTTTGTTTTCATGTTTTCATGAACTATTAGATAAATTTGATAAAATATTATCGGTAAGACTTTACAGTAAAGTTTACCAGTATTTTTACAGAATGAATTAAGAGTAAGCTGTTGATTCATTTTCAGCTATTGATTTTTATTGTTAAAATGTATTAGTAAATGTAGAAAATAGCATTTAACAATATTATTACATATGAAAATAATATGTATTGTTGTTTGCAGATTAACCAATGCCAATGTATAAAACCTTAATATATTTAATATGTTAAACCTTAACATTGTTACATTAAATGTTACATCTCAAAATAGAAAGAATGTCTCTATCAAATCCCCCACCCCCCTTAGAATTAAATAAAATATATATAATTGATATCAGGGAAAAGGCTAAATTTAGACTAAATCTGCAACCCTGAAAAGTTTTATTAACAAGGTTACAAAAGTTGCACACCTCATAAAATGAATAGAAAATTAAACAGAACATAAAATATTTCGTTAGCGCTCCTGAGGTTGAAGATCAGCGTTTTCTGAAGCGCCTACTTTCACCGATAATTTTTTGAAAAAGAAAATATCTTTTTTTTACTCTCTTTGTGTAAATTGCCTCAAGTTCTCTTCTCTCACTTTTTGCTTTGACATTCTGTTGCTCTCGCTCGCTTTCTGAATGTCTCCTTTGATCTTTAAAACTCATGACCACACAATGGAAATTCATTTTTTCGTCGCAGGCCCTTTTTGTGGCGTATTTTGTTTGAATTGGCTTGATTTGCTCTTTATGAAGGTCAGTAATCACACAATTGAGTCATATTGATCAGAGGGACGTGTGGTTGTGATGGTGAAGGAAATCAATGACTGTTGTCTTACATTCTATCGCAGAGAACAAAGTCAGACTCGATCAAACCTCCTCAATAACACAAGAGAAAGCAATTCTGTGGTAGCAAGTGCTGAAGCAAATAACATCACTTTTCAGTCTCAGGGGGGACGCAATACAAAGAACTGTGTTTCTGGAGTATCGAGGAAATGTCCATGGTTGAAAACATCAAGGTTAAACTGACACTAAAAAGAGGGGAGAACATTTTTACAAAAGTATGTTTGCAACAGTATTATCAAGCCTTGAAACCGACTCCACAATAACTACAGTAACCTGTGAATATTTTTACAGAATTTTACCATAGAATTTACACATTTGTTAAAAATTACTCGGTTACGTATGGTAACCCTCGTTCCCTGAAGGAGGGAACGGAGACGTACGTCGGACGTCACCGACAAATTGGGATCACTTCTGGGAGCCCCTATCAACTTCGAGATATAGAGAACGGGCCAATGGCCATTGGCGTGCGAGATTTGCATCTCGCGCTCCGCCCCGCGCTGCGGGTATAAACAGGAGGCGAATGCAGCGCACTATTGTTTTTCACTGAGGAGCCGAACTAGTGACTCGGCCATGCAGTGATGGTACAGCAACTGTGGCGACGGGACGTACGTCTCCGTTCCCTCCTTCAGGAAACGAGGGTTACCATACGTAACCGAGACGTTCCCTTTCAGTCGGTCACGTTCGACGTACGTCGGACGTCACCGACGAATTGGGATCCCTTTGGAAAACGCCACAGTTACTACCACTTCCAGCGCCCAGCGAGAGCCCCTCAGACTCCGTCTGTTCCGGGCGGGGAATTCACGCAGGGAAGTCACACTGCTGTTCCGCAAGACCCACTTCAGCAGACTATTGGATAGCGCTGGGAAAGCGTGCCCAGAGGGACGCTGCGGAAGCCACATCATGCCCGAAGGGAGTTACCATGTGGAAAATACACGTATGGACTGGCCGTGGGCAGTGCAACATACGGAAGTCCCAGGGGTGTCCCCGGCCAAACAGGCGGGGGAACAACACCTAACTGAGACGGCAGAGAGCTCTGCCGAGGGAAAAACACAGGCTCGCCGTAGGGAGCCGTACCGTGGAAGAATACACATATGGGACCGCCGTGGGGGTCACAACATATGGAACCCAGCCTAACACAAGTTCCACCAATGCATACGAGTGTTAAACCTGGCGTCGGACGCTCCGCCACATCCGACTGCAGCGGGTTGCGGAGGACTCAACAGGGTTCGCCGTTCTGGGGAACTCGACTGGAGCATATAAGCGCACGTATCCGTTCCAAAGGGAAGGGAGTGGCGCAGCAAGCCGACACTTAGAACGGGCACTTCGGTGTTACTGACTATGGGAAGCGAGCACACAGGAAGATACCGGCTCTACACGGAGGCTATAAAATCTAGCGAACGTGTTAGGTGTCGCCCAGCCCGCAGCTCTACAATATCTGTCAGCGAGGCGCCACGAGCCAACGCCCAGGAAGAAGCTACACCCCTAGTAGAGTGGGCTCTTAACCCGAGCGGGCAGGGCACATCTTGGGTTTGGTACGCCAAGACGATGGCATCCACTATCCAGTGGGCCATCCTCTGCTTGGAGACAGCCTTTCCCTTCTGCTGGCCTCCATAACAGACGAAGAGCTGTTCTGAGGTCCTGAAGCTTTGCTTTCTGTCCACGTAAGTCCGCAGAGCGTGGACTAGACAGAGAAAAGCTAGGGCTGGGTCTGCCTCCTCCGAAGGCAGCGCTTGCAGGCTCATCTGAGGTCATATATCCGGGCCGGGGTCTCAGGATTACATGAGAGTTACCGGGCCCGAATTCCAGGCACGATTCGTCGACCGAAAATGCCTGCAGGTCCCCTACCCTCTTGATAGAGGCCAATGCAGTCAGGAGTACTGTCTTCAGAGACAGGATTTTTAACTCAACTGACTGCAAAGGCTCAAAGGGCACCCTCTGCAGTGCGGTTAGCACCAGAGTTAAGTCCCAAGAGGGTATAGAGGGAGAGCGAGGCGGTTTTAGTCTCCTCGCCCCCCTCAGGAACCTGACGATCAGATCGTGCTTCCCTAGAGACTTACCACCTACCATATCATGATTAGCGGCGATAGCGGCAACATAGACTTTGAGGGTGGAGGGAGACAGCCTTCGCTTCAACCCGTCCTGTAGGAAGGAAAGCACAGAACCGACCGAACATCTCCGGGGGTCTTCTCAGCGAGAAGAACACCAGTCGACGAACAGGTTCCACTTCAACGCATAGAGGCGCCTCGTAGAGGGAGCTCTAGCGGAAGTGATGGTGTCTACCACAGCCTGTGGTAGGCCACCTAGAACCTCCACGTCCCGTCCAGGGACCAGACACCGGACGCGGGTGCCATAGGGTGCCCCGTCTCTGAGTCAGGAGGTCCTTCCTCAGAGGAATGGGCCAGGGAGGTGCTGTCGCGAGAACCAAGTCCAGTTGGGCCAATACAGAGCAACCAACAGGACTTGCTCCTCGTCCTCCCTGACCTTGCACAGAGTCTGTGCAAGAAGGCTCACTGGGGGAAACGTATACTTGCGTAGGCCCCGGGGCCAGCTGTGTGCCAGCGCATCCGAGCCGAGGGTCCCCTCGGTCAGGGAATAAAACAACTGGCAGTGGGTCGTGTCCGGGGCGGCAAACAGGTCTACCTGTGCGGTCCCGAAGCGACTCCAGATCAGCTGGACCACCTGGGGATGGAGTCTCCACTCTCCGGGGAGCACTGGCTGTCGTTAGAGCTCGTCGGCCGCACGATTGAGCAGGCCCGGAATGTGAATGGCACGAAGCGACCTCAGATGCTTCTGACTCCATAGGAGGAGATGGCGGGCGAGTTGAGACATGCGACGGGAGCGTAGACCACCCTGTTTGTTGACGCACGCAACGGCCGCAGTGTTGTCCGTACGGACCAGAACGTGCTTGCCTAGTAGCGGCGTTTTGAAGCGGCCCAGCGCAAGACGAACTGCTAACAACTCGAGGCAATTGATATGCCATTGCAGTTGAGGCCCCGTCCACAGACCCGAAACTGCAAGCCCGTTGTACGTGGCACCCCAGCCGGTGGATGAGGCATCCGTGGAGACAAAAACATGCCTGGACACTTGTTCTAGGGAAACTCCTGCCCGTAGAAACGAAGGGTCCGACCACAGGCTGAAGGTTTGGCGGCACCTCGGAGTCACGGGGACACGGAGGGATCCGCTGTGCCACGCCCATCTCAGGACTCGGTCGTGTAGCCAGCGTTGAAGCGGTCTCATATGAAGCAATCCGAGCGGCGTTACAGCGGCTGCAGATGCTATATGCCCCAGGAGCCTCTGAAAATGTTTCAGTGGTACCGCTGTCCTGCATTTGAACGAATTCAAGCAGTTCAACACCGACTGGACATGCTCCTCTGTGAGACGCGCTGTCAGATTGACCAAGTCCAGCTCCATACCGAGGGCAGTGAAGTGGAGGGCAGGGACCCGACCCAAGAGGCACAGCGTCCTGAAGTGGGGTCTGAGTGCGCACGCAGCACCTACCTGCCCCCACGGTTGGACGGAGGGTATGAGAGAAGGCATGGTAGCGTTCTCAAGCCATACGCTGCGGTCCGCTGGCGACTGAAGGAGGGGCAGAGAGTGGCAAGGCTTTGTGGCGTCACACACTGCCTACCTCACCTCCTTCCTCAGCGGGGAACAAGAGTGGCGAGGCATAGCGTCGCGCACTGCCGTCCTCACACCGCTGAGAAGAGGGGAATGAGAGTGGCGAGGCTCCCCAGCGTCGCACACTGCCATTCTCGCCCTCTTGTGGGGAGGGGAATGAGAGCGGCGCGGCTTCATAGCATCACACGCTGCCATTCCTGAACTCCCGAGACCCAGAGGTATTGGAACTGCTCTTAAGAATTTGGGTACCACTGGCTGTAACACCGGTGGCGGAACAAAATTTAGCAATGATTCTCCACCCGGCCCTCCTCCGGGGAAGAGCAACTTCAACCAAGTCCAGGTCACCCGTCTCAGCTGACTGGCAGCCAAGACGGGTGGCATCGTGGGATGCCCATGGCGAGCAGACTGAGGGGTTCCATCTGCTTTGCACTGTGGAGGACTCTGGCGACGTCTCACACCCCTGCAAGGTAGCCCAAGGGTGTTTCTGGACCAGGGTGGACATCGTCTGGCCAAGGGCCAGCGCTGTGACTTTAAATGTAAATCAGTCACTGTGCGCAGCTCAACCTCAGCTCAGAACTACCCTCGTGCACTAAGAGCGCAGGGCGGAGGTGGCCTGCCAGTGGCACTGCCACCTCACCGATGAGGGTAGTGAGAGAGAGGAAAACTTTATCCAGATTATGGCACCATTGGCACCCCATATTTTGGCACCAAATAGTTCCACACTGCCAAAGCTTTCCAATGCACATCCGGGAAAAAGGCAAGGGGGCGGGCAAGGCGATTTACACGTTGCACTACGCCTCAGCCACCCAGGAAAGCATGGCTGTCAAGTCTGAATCTGATTCAGCATGAGCACACACCATTATAGTGGGAAACTCAGCATCATCTTCATTTCCAGCTTATAACAGCCCTCTCTCCGATGCAGCGATTGACATCTGTCCTCTGCTAGAGCCCCAGATGAAACGCTAGGTCCCCTTTATTTTTATTTTAAATTTTTTTTGGAACCAGCAATCCCACCTGTAAGCTACCAGCAGGCATGCAAGACTGTGAGCGTGGCCGTCGAGACGGCACACGGCGCGCTGAACACTCAAGCCCCTATGAAGAAGGCAACACGAACAACGCGCCAACGTGGTCATGCTCTCATGAGAGAACATGAACCACCCACGAACACAGTCTCAGCATGCTTGCGATGCGATAGAGGAGTGAGGGCCCACGGAGATGTACTCGGCAGGGAAGCCCCACTGTAATCCTCAGGTCACCGAGGCTTATTAGCCGAAGTAGCCCATTTCTGGTGCACCAGAAAAGAAACTAGATCGGGGAATAGGCGAAGGGACTCAACCCCGTTTGAGGTTAAGTCTCGACCGCGCATCTAAAGCACCGAGTGACGCGCTGGGTTGCCGTGACAACCCGCGCTGTCAGCCGGCAGCTAGACGGCACACGGCGCGCTGAACACTCAAACCCTCACGAGGAAGGCGAGACGAACAACGCGCAGACGTGATCCCGTTCTCCTGAGATAACATGGATCACCCACGAACACAATCTCAACATGCTTATGCGAGAGGGATCGTGGCCGTCAAAGGACAGGAAACAACCGCATCCAGAAACGCACGGGTGGAATGACGTCTTGAAAAAGACGCAGTGTCACACCCGCGCTGCTCTTTTAGAAGAAAGCTCTTTTAAATGTGCTGAAGCACCCAGGAACGACCGTGGCAAAACACAGGAGAATAGTGCAGCCTGTGTATGCCCTCACCGTTGGGAACGCCCTCACCAAACCAACAGTGCTGTAAAAACAGCAGTTTATCACTGTATCAGTGAGCTCGCGGCCGCCGCTGATCGTGCCTTCTCTCCCAGCACTCAAAGAAGCATCTTCTCTCGTTCTCTCTCTTTCTGCTGAAGCAGGAACAGTCTCCTTCATCAACACCGTGTTCGGCTCCGAAGTGAATGACAATAGTGCGCTGCATTCGCCTCCTGTTTATACCCGCAGCGCGGGGCGGAGCGCGAGATGCAAATCTCGCACGCCAATGGCCATTGGCCCGTTCTCTATATCTCGAAGTTGATAGGGGCTCCCAGAAGTGATCCCAATTCGTCGGTGACGTCCGACATACGTCGAACGTGACCGACTGAAAGGGAACCAACACTAGCGTTATTGTCCTTGATCTCCTGAATAGTGTAAGAATCAATCAGAATCAATGTTTTGTGGCTTTTAGTGCATGTCTGTTAGCTTTAAGGCGAGACACTACAGGTGAATAGGGAATTTTTTTTAAATGAGAAGATATCGCTGTGAAACTTCTCCAGTTTATTACTGGCATAAACATAAGAAAAAAATTTATTACAAGTTTTGTGTAAATTAATGTTTTAATATTCAAATGATGCGTTATATACTTAAATATACGCTCATTTGCATAAATTTCCCAAAACAAAATCTGGAAATTGGAAAGGACCAGGGGTCCGTTCTTCGTACGTCGCTAACTCAGTTAGCTGGATTTGATTGATTTAGCATGATCTTGGATTGTTTGGTTCTTCGACGCTCATCCTGGACTTGCTGTCATAGCAACAGGTCTGTAAGCTTAAACCTGCTCTGGAGCAGGCTCATTTCATGTAAACAGAATTAGATTGATACTTAAAATCTGTCCCAGCCACTGCTACTTTATTACAAGAGTTCATTACTGAACCAGGGGCAATAATAATTTTAAATAATAATGATAATAATATAAAAATGTATTTAAAATATTATAATGTTGTGTAAAAGGTGTATAATACTATAGACACAGCCACTTGATTGAGAGATTTATTTGTGATGGAATAATTCCTTTATAGAATTATTATAGAAGTCCAGCGCTTCTGGCTGGACTTCCATCGTGTGCAATCAAAACACTGACCAGAACGCAGCGGCACGTCTTGTCTTCAACGAGCCCAAAAGGGCCCATGTCACACCTCTCTTCATCTCTCTGCACTGGCTACCACTCGCTGCCCCGCATTAAGTTCAAGGCTTTGACGCTTGCTTATGGATCCACCACAAGCTCAGCACCCGCATACTTCGACTCGATCCTACGAGTCTACACCCCTACCAGAAACCTCCGCTCAGCAAAAGAGCGGCGGCTGGTGTTACCATCCCAGAGAGGCATGAAATCCCTCTCTAGAACTTTTTCATTCACTGTTCCTGGCTGGTGGAACGATCTTCCCACCTCCATCCGGATGGCAGAATCACTAATATCATAAAAAAAACAGCTAAAAACCCATCTCTTCCGCGAGCACTTAATCTCATCATAATAATAAAAAAATAAAAAAATTGTAATTAAAAAAAATCTTTCTTTTTCCTCTACCTTTCTCTACACCCTCCCTATTCTAGCTTACGCTACTCTGAGCAATGCCCGAAACGTAGTATTTAAGGCACTTCTTGCGTTTCTACGCCTCTTCATAACGGATCGCTTCCTGTACTCCTCAGTTGTAAGTCGCTTTGGATAAAAGCGTCTGCTAAATGCATAAATGTAAATGTAAATGCATAAATGTTTATAATTTTATTGGAGTCTTACGCACATGCTGTAACGTTAATCTGAGCCATGCATTAATTTGAGTGATGACGAATATTATGGGATGCTTGATGCGGCACAGGAGATGCAGATAACTGGATCTCGACCCTTAAGAAACTTTAATTAATGCTGTCATGTAACAAATCTGCTTCAAATTGACTTAAAAATTAAATGAATTGCTAATTACAACATTGAAATAATGTAAAGGGTGTACAAATACTATAAAATCGTGAATATAAATAATTCATGATAATTCATTATAAATATTTAATCTTTTATCTATTATAACTTTCATGTTGGTTTGGTCGTTTGGCTGGTTCCTTAAAAAGGTCTAGAAATTCGTGTTTAATTTTTTTCTACTTTGTCAAGTTTTTTGCCAGGTGGCTTTTTTAATTATATGATGTCATTACGTTGCTGTCTTTCCGCCAGCCAATCGCTGCATTGCTGATCGTGGTTTCGAGCATCGATGCATCTGCCCTCTTCAGGGAACACAAGAACGCGCAGTAATCTTAGACAACTTATTCCAGATATTTTAATCCAATCCGCAAATTCGTTTGAAGAATCAAATTAGCCAGAGATCAGTTATCACGATTAGAAGATCTGGGATCTGTCAAATCATCTCAGATGTATTAAGCCAGGTACGAAGAACGGACCCCAGGTTTAAAATTCTTGGTTCTATTTGTTGACATATTAGTTTAAAGGGCTTTTACAGAGGGGATTCTGGATATCTTATTTTGTGCTTTAGTAAATTAGAGAATACTGACAATAGCCTTAAAAAATCTATTTTTGCCATATTTTTGGAGTAAAAGGACCTATAACTCAGGATAGGAATGATATATCAACAAATCCCTCTGTAAAACCGTTCACAATATAGTTAAGTATAAGACTGGAAAAGTTGGTGCTTGTAGGTGCTACTGAAGTGGATATATCTGACTCTGAGTGTGAGAAAAAACTCATTTTGAGAAAACGGCCTTTAAAGTTTTGTATTGTAGAATTTCATACATTTCTATTGAAACCCCTAACCTACAAACAAAATGTATATTTAGTTAATATCAGTAGTGTATAATATTTAAAACACATGGAAATTGATAAATGAATAAATTATTAATAGCAATAGCCTTAAGCTGAAGAGAACCTTAACAAACACACATAACAACAGTCACACAAACTGCAAACGAACTGTCCCTGTTTGTTGTGTCTCCATCTATAACTATTGAATCTAATTCGCTGACGCGGTTTCATCATCTATTCTGTTGTTGTTCACTTTCTTTTTTTTACTAGCTCTTGCAACTGACAGCTGTTGCCGTCTTTTCTGTGAACGTTTATGAGCTGATTTCGGCATTGTCTGCATTTTCTCTCAGGCGGAGAATAAACAAGGAAGCGGCAGCGCGTATCACATCACGCGTGAGAACCAATCACGTAGTCGGAAATTCACATCGATTATGGTTTTCGGCTGAAGAGTCCCCGGCAAACTTTCGCGGTTGGTTAGTTCTACAAAGGAAATGCCCATATTTGGATTAGACAGCGCTGTGTATGAGACTGAGAGCTTTACAATTATAACAGGCATGACATGTTTCTGTGAATGGAGATGGCACGGGAGCTCGCGTTAGAAGGCTAACTTTTGGTGATTTCCAGCAGAAATCTAAAGGCGCAAGTTGACAAAATATAATGAAATAACCACCTTAATGTGTAATGTTGACATATTTTTTATTTTGACATGAAAGCTTACATGTTAAGGAAGAAAACTGGCCCAAAATCTCAAAATTGACCACTGCATGAAAAAACAATGTTTTCACCTGCCGTGTCTCACCTTAAGGCAATTTATATGCCAGTCTATGTCTAAAATTAGAATATATGCATTTAAAATATAAGGCTGTTCTCTACGAGGAGAATGAATGAAAGTATTGATGACTCGTCCTGCATTCATGAGATTTTAAATTTTGTTGTCCAATCAGATGCTGAATAAAAGGGCCATGACACACCAAGCTGATGTCGGGCCATCTGTGAGCATCTGTCGGGCTAGTTGTTGCAGTGTATTCCATACGTCGGCTGTAGTTGGGCTCACGTGGAGGGTTTGCATGATTCAGTCCTAGTTTCAGTTTCTCTTTTTGAATGATAAATATAGACTACAGGCAGAAGCACGTCTAGTTGGCAGTCGGCTGTAGTCTTAGCAGTCTGTTCCAAGCAACCTCCCGCGGTCTCTCTTGAAGCCAACATGGAAGTCGGAACTTAAACTGCAATTCATTGACTGGCAGCTAGAGACAGGCTCCAAAAGGGAGTCAAATCTGTATCTCCCCCATGTTAAAATGCCCAACTTTACACCAGAAAAAAAAATGTTTACATCCTGGTACAAAAAGTGGTTTTGGTCTATACAGCTAATTTTGCCCTTCATGACATCTGTGAGGGGGTGAATTTTTGTTTAACTCATCTGTTTAAATTATATTAAGCTTTAAAGTATAATTAAGGGCATGGCCACTTGAGTGACAGGTGGATTGCCACTATGGTCGAGCTAGGCGGGCGTGATTTCAGCAACCAGTCACCTCAGCTCCACCCACGTCCTGCCTCTTTGCCAATTTCAGTTATCCGGGAGTGACGCTCTGCCAAGATTGCAATGGCCGACTTTAGGCTTAAAAAATGCTCTTCAGAAACCTACGGGTGACATCACAGACACTACGTCCATATTTTTTTTTTTACAGTCTATGGTCTGTTCAAGCGCAGCTTTTTGTCCCAGCCGACATGAGGTGACAACACCATCGGCTTTCGTTGGCGCTAGTTCTTTGACGTCAGCTTAGTGTGCCACTGCCTTTAAATTAGAAGGTCCTTCCTCAAAACCAAATTTTGATTTAATAATGTATTAGTATATTTTTAATTAGAACGTTCATAAGAACAGCATTTATTTAAAATTGACCTTTTAACTGTAAAAGTTACATACTATAAAAGTCTTTTTTACTGTCATTTTTGATCAATTTATTGCTTCTTTGCACTATTCTATTAAATGGTAGTGTTGTGAAATATAAAAGCACTTTTTTGTAGTTAAAAAAGTGACAGTGACATGTGAAGGCCAGGTATGGTATTTGTCCTCTGAATTTAACCAATCCAAGTTAGTGCACACACATTAGGAGTAATGAGTAGTGAACACACACAAACATGTCTGGTTTGCTATCTTTGTGGGGACTCTCCACAGACGTAATGGTTTTTATACTGTATTCTATCCCCTTACACTAACCCTACCCCTAAACCTACCCATCACAGAAAACGTTCTGCATTTTTTCCTGCATTTTCAAAAAAAAACATTCTGTATGATTTATAAGCTTGTTTCCGCATGGGGACCTCAATTTAGGTCCCCACGGTGACACGAGTGCCCATCAGTCAGTGTGCATTCAGGTTGAAGTTCACACCTAGACAGAAAAACACACACACCTGCTGGTAGTGAAAATCAAACCCACAACCTTCAGGTTACCAGTCTGACTCTCTAACCATTAGGCCATGACTGGCCCCTTTTTATACTGTATATATATATAAACTTTTTAAACTTTATAAACTTTTTAATGGAGAATCATCTTTCCTACTTTCCTTTTTTTTCATTAATTTGTCTGGCCTAAACTGGCTGCTATTTATAGTTGTTGAGGTCTTAATGACACACCTGGCCATAGCGCTGTGACGACAACAGTACAGATTGCAGGCCGAGGAGAGTGAAAAACACAATTAACGGCTTGCGTACCTGAGGGAGAAGGCGGCGGGCAGACGCGGTCCCCGCTGAAGAGAAACATGTGTTTGCCTGAAGTCCTGAGCGTCTGTTTACCTCCTCACACACATGCACTGCCGCTGAAGAAGCAGCATTTAACAAGATCAGGTGTTCTTTTCTCCCTTTCTCTCATCCTCAACTAAGCTCCCCAAATTCACTTTGGGTGTAATTACATTTGACCCAGATGAGCGTGCACTTGATATCGTGGCAGTGAATAATGCCAGGCTATTTGGCTGCTTTCGGAAAGCCTTGGATGTGTCTTAAGTTACAGGCATGGAGGGGGCAGTGAGTGATGTTGTGTTTGTACTAGTTAAAATGCTTAGAAGCAGAGACATTAAGACAGGTGGTGTTGTCCTATCTATGGTCGCACAGTTCTGTAATAATACTCCATCTGGCTACCTTATATAGGAATGTGTTCGACCATATCTAACGCTGATGCTTTGTTCTTTGAGCAATACAATCTTAATTTGTGTTTCGAAGATAAATGAAAGCTCTTCTCTTTTGCCAAGTAGGTAGGACAACTTTAACACCCATAATGCATTTTGTCATTCAAGGCCACACCCACCAGTCTGTTATGTATACGCTTGACCAGAGCCAAATACCACCTTGCTTTATTAGGAAATATTTCTTAGCAAACTTTTTAGGCCAAATGGAAAAAAAACTGAATGAAACTGGCCTTCTGTCAGTCACGTACAGGTAAGCTGTTACCATTGTGTTCCATTTTTACAATAATGGTGTTTAAAGAGTAGACAAATAAAGTACGAGACATTTTTTTTGATTAAATCCGAGAGGTTTCTGACCCCTCCATAGACAGCAACACAACAACCACTTTAAAGGTCCAGAAAGATAAAGACATCGTTAAAATAGTCCATGTGACTACAGTGGTTCAACCTTAATGTTATGAAGCGACGAGAATACTTTTTGTGTACAAAAAACAAACAAAAATAACGACTTTATTCAACAATTTCTTCTCTTCCCTGTCAGTCTCCTACGTTGTTCACGTAGTAAACGCAGTGCAGCGCTTCCGGGGTTCTACATCAGAACACCGGCTCATTATTAGTCATAAATGTTTACAGTGAATATCAGTTGAGTCTTCTGTACTGATCACTGTTTGTCTTTCATGCTTAATGGTTGCCTACTGTAGAGCAGTTCCAAATCAGTCACTTTTGATGTTTAATCTCAGGATGCTGTTTAAGAAGACTGCTGCCAGGCGATAGACAGTGTGGACAGTTTACTAGATTGTGGAACGGGGCCAGTAAGTGTGACCTTCGGTGCGAGTATTTGCCTGTGCGTGTGTGAGGGAACATCTGACTGTGTGACTAAACGTGGCATGTGCTTCCTGCCAGGCCTGTGGCCCAGTGTGGAGCAGTGTGGAGCAGTAATCCCATTACTCATGCCAGAGACACCACCACGGAGTAAGAGAACGCACAGATGCCTCTGGATACGTGAAAACAGAGGCGGGGACATATAAAATTCACTACACAAAATGCACAAAATGCAACACATAAGTACATGTTGTGCTTTTTTTCATCAAGAATGCATTCAATTGATCAAAAGTGACACAAATAAATGCTGTTCCTGAAAAAAATAAAAAAAAATAAAAATAAAATATTGAGCAGCAAATCTGCATATTAGAATGACTTCTGAAGGATCATGTGACACTGAAGACTGGAGTAATAATGCTGAAAATTCAGCTTTGCATTCACAGGAATAAATTACATTTTTAATTTATTAAAAAAGAAATTGGTTATTTAAAATGGTTGTAATCTTTCACAATATAACATACTGCCATACACTGTACAACATAATGCCAAGTGTTTTGTCTGTCCTATATTATTTACTAAGGCACCATTATTCATATTTGTGAAAAAAACCAGAGGGGGGATGTTTTAAGTTTTTTTCCCTTGAAAATAAATCACAAACCACAGTGGAGCTAAATTTTTTGAGTTTTTTACAGAAACATTTTTACAATAAATATTTTGATTCAACCTTGAGCTTTGAAGTATTAGATATTTGACCACTACTTACAATGACACTAATAATTCTTAATTTCTGATAGGAATGCAAAATCAATCAGTAATTATTGATATTTTGAATAAAATAACATGACACAAACCTGTACGTTTGCTCCCATTTATTTATGATCACAGTGCTTCATACACAACATAGGGTACAAACTTTTAATCCAAAAGTGCACACATTTGGAGAAATATGTATTTACACGTTTACCTCATATTTCTTTAAGAATAGAACCATAATTTATTGATGACTCGCAGAAAGACAATTCAACAGTCAATATTGCGCGATAATAATTCCCACCTTACAGTGTTGGTAAACTTCTGCGTTCTGTCTCATAATACTTTTATGCATCAGTTTATTACATAGGCCTATAATATCTGCATTAGGTCACAACAATAGAGTTGGTTTTGAGCAGAAACATTGTATCAATCTCATACTGTCACTCTAAAAAAGATTAATGGTGCGCACTGACTTTCTGAAAAGCTCTGCATGGATTGAGGCATGTAAAACAGGATCACGAATCCCAGGGGAGCGCTAACAGATAAAGTCCATTTCTGATTTTATTGTTGTTTGTATTGTCATTTTGCAGCGTTTTACTTGGCGATGTTTTAAAATAAAAAAATAAAAAACTATTTTGGTATTTTATATGCTCTTTTGATGGTTTGTGGAGTAGCATCCCCCGGGTTATTTTTTCTTTTTTATAAAAATAATTCAGCAGAGGCAGGGATACATAGACCAGAAGGGGGGGAAATCCCCCCCACCCCTCCTACAAATCGCACCCTGCCAATATTGTTAACTTGGAACAGAATTATTAAATAAAGTATTTGTTTATCATAACTACTACTGTATACAAAACTTACTGCTTTAAGGATGATTGAGGATTCTATGCAGCTCATGTAGTAGAGCTTAAAATACCTAAACAATTATTTTGTTGACAGATCTTTGTAAATTATATTATATATTAAAGTGTTTTTATAATTGTGTATTATATAATGCTTTATATAGGGAATATAGAACACTTTGACAAAGAAAAAAATAAAATTTTGAAAAAACGTGCATCAACGTGTAAAAGACGCTTACCTGTGAAGTTGAGTAAAGAGGGAGGGAAGGAGAAACATTTGCACGTGTGGTACGGCACAGCGTACGGTAATAATTCTGCTGAGTTTCCTGCTGCGTCCCAGTAATTGGATGATATGCTGAAGTATGTAATGAGAGACCTGCTGCATAAATATGAAAACACTTCATACAGCTGTGAAAAATTTGAGCTAAGTGATGCCAATTCACAGATAAATAGAGTGTTGAGGCCCTGAGATCTAATATAGCTGATATCACTTCACCCCTCACAGGTGGCAATTAACAAGGTAAGACAATCTTAATCATGGCAGGGTTTTTTCCGCTTTATTTCCTCCTGTAATGCAGGTTCTGTGGGGTTGTTTTTTTTCGAGACATGTATAAAGGTGAAGCGTAGCTGTGAAGTGTCTCTTTCCTCAGTGTGTTGGGAACGTTCACAGCTGTGTCTTACCAGGTGACTGGCGGGTCTTCTAGGAGCATGAAGTATCTAGGACTACTTGAGTGCCTTCAACTCATATTACACGGCTGACAGGCTGATGGGAACCTTGACTGCCTCTGAATATTTAACTGGAGAGGCCTTGGAGGAATTTGAATCCACTATAAAGTATGAGAGGGTGTGCTCATTTTATTTATTTTTTTAATCGATCTAGAAGGACAGTCTGGTTCAAAGAAGGCCACACACACATACTCCACAGCTGCCCTATATCTGCTTTATGTGTCAGAGGTATGATGACAAGGTTATTGTCTTAAGAATTGTGTGGAGAATGTTTCAGTTACTTTTACTCTAAGCTTCAAATTAGTTAATGCTATTGATGACTATATTTCTGCTGTGAATGATTTCTGAAAGATCAGATGACACTGAAGACTAGAGTAATGAATGCTGAATTTTATTTATTTATTTTTGCATCACAGAAATAAATTGCATTTTGAAATATATTAAAATGGAAAACAGTTATTGTAGTAATAAATATTGAAAATATTCAAAAATATTGCATCCAAAATAAATTCCAAAATAAAACTTTTAATTCTGAGCCATTGGACTTATGCAAGCATATGTATCATGAGTTTGAGACTGATTTGTGAGTTTTTTAAGGCAATTTATTATAAAGACCCAGCTCATTAGAGTCATATATATGCGCGACCTGGTGGCCAATCTTCACTGATTTTATATTCCATCAGTAAGAGCAGAGTGTGAAGTTTGAACAACAAGAGCAATTGCACAGCTGTACATATTATATTGCAATCCATACAATATTGCAATCCACACTACATAATGGGAGACATATACAAATTCTAATTCTTGGTGCGCATTTCTCTGGCTCATCTGTGACCAGGACAGCAAGTCTTTGTGGTGTATCGAAAGCTATACAGGGTAATGTCGGCATACCACCACATAGTACAAACTACATTGTCGGGAGCTCCACAAAGTCAAAACTCATGGTTGGGCTGCTATAGCCAAACCTTTGGTCACTCATGCCAATGCCAAATGTCGGTTTCAGTGGTGCCAACAGTGCAAATCTGGGGTTGTGGTCAATGTGAAACATGTATTGTTCTCTGAGTCCACCTTCTGAGTCTAAGTCGGTTACAGTGTGGAGAAGCTCCAAAGAGGCTTAACACCCAAACTGTTGTGTGCCCAGAGTTGAGAATGGGGGTGGATCAGTGATGGTTTGGGCTGCAATATCATGTATTTCCCTACTGTGCTTGATGGGCGCGTCACTGCCAAGGCCTACCGAACCATTCTGGAGGATGGGCACCTAATAATTCAAACATTGTACCTTTAAGAGGGTACCATGTATCAGCATGATAATGCATAAATATATAACTACACGCAGCAAGACTTGTGACAGAATAGTTCGATGTGTGATGAAGTTAAACATCTCCCATGGCCAGCACAGTCACCAGATCTTAATATTTCTGAGCCACTTTGGAGTATTTTGGAGGAGCAAGTAAGAAAACGTTTTATTCCACCAGCATCACATAGGAACCTGGCCATTGTTCTGGAAGAGAAATGGCTCAAAATCCCTCTGGCCACTGTGCAGGACTTGCATCTGTCATTCCCAAGACTAACTGATGCTGCATTGGCCGCAAAAGGAGACTCTACACCATACTAATAAATCATTGCGGTTTAAAACCAGGTGTTTCAGTTTCATTGTCCAACCCTTGTAATTATTTTTTGTGTATTTTTTTTTTCTCTTATCCTATTCAGACGTATCTATGTAAAACCATTAACCATTTTTGAGAGCCAGTCCTTGATACCATTGTGTAAATGCATTGAAAAGAGCTTTCATGAATACATTGAAATGAGTATGACATTTCTAGGAAGCGAAAAAAAGGATCACCTCCAAGGTCAGGTTGAAAGAAAACGGCAGAGCAGTCATACGCATGTCCACACACACTCGTAGAAACACATGGTATGCCCAGCTTGTGAGTGCTGTCAGGCCTCTGGAGGGGACCATCTGCTTTCTCAAATTTACCTCCTCCTAAGTGGCATTCTGTCCTTCTGGAAACCTGACACCACCACGCCAAATTAGACACCAATTAGGGAGATATGCATCGAACAGTAATTCTTTATCTGGCATCTATTTTGGGTTCCCGGTGGATGCCACCACTGTACCTGCCAGATCGGATGCATTATCATTCACCTATAAAACTACGGGGAGAGAAACCCGCTCGGGAAGACTTTTATGCAGTGTAATATATCAGCCATTAAATGTAGATATTCAAATTCAAAGTATATTGAAGCAGCTGCCAAGTGCTTGTGTTCCAGTTTTGAAATTACGCTTCTTGAATTGCCAGCATTTCAGTGAAATTCCATAAAGGACCATTCACTCGCTCTTAATGAAGGAACATTGATGGATGATAGCCTAACACAGCTTCATAGCTTATTTAGTGACAGTCTTTGTACAAATGATCATTCTGTAATTTCACAATAAGGCTGTCTAATACAGTCATTAACATCAATCCAATTACACAAAACATCTTTGTAAAAGAATGATTTAGTCTGTTCTCTCAAAAAGACTAAGCTAGGGTTAAACTACAGTAGTCTCAGCACAGACAAGACAGAGATTGTTCACTGACTCTCTTATGCAAATTATGCACAAAAATGGCTGAACTTCTCAGTTTAAACCTGATTGGATGGCTTCTATGTTTTTAATCAGTTGTTGAGAAGACGAATTGAAGTTCCCAGGCTGCTAGAGTGAGTGCTTCTTCAGTAGTCGCTGAATTTGCCAGAGTTTGCAAGATGTATGCCATCGAATCTTGAAAGACAGCAAGAGTTCAGTTTGAGACATTTAGTATCAAGTAAACATTCTTAAAAATGTGGAATGCCATTCACAACCCTTCAAAATGTGGTGTATTTCATAGTCAAGCATTTATTTATAAGATTATTATGTAAGGGAAGACATTTTTATGTGGATGACTGGACGTGGAGGTTGAAGCTGTTGAATTTCAGCCTTGAGAACGTCACAAAGTATCCCAATGGTAACACATTTTTTTTTTTAAATACACTACTGTTTAAACTATTTTTTTATAAAATAAATTAATACTTTTATCCAGCAAGGATGCATTAAAAGTGACAATAAATGCATTTTATATAATTACAAACGGTGTCTATTTCAAATAAATGCTCTTTTGAACTTTCTATTCATCAAAGAATCCTGAAAAAAATTTTTTAATCACAGTTCCTACAAAATATTAGATCACATGACACTGAAGACTAGTAGCTGAAAATTCAATTTGCCATCACAAAAAATAACTTACATTTTAAATTATTTTAAAATAATACAAACATTTGTGAAAGAATGGGTCGCTCTCAGGAGCTCAGTGAACTCAAGCTTGGTACCGTGATAGGTTGCCACCTGTGCAATAAGTCCATTCGTGAAATTTCCTCTGTACTAAATATTCTATGGTTAATTGTTAGTGGTATTATAACAAAGTGGAAGCAATTGTGAACAACAGCAACTCAGCCACAAAGTGGTAGGCCACGTAAAATCACAGAGCGGGGTCAGCGCATGCTGAGGTGCACAGTGCGCAGAAGTCAACAACTTTCTGCAGAGTCAATAGCTGACCTCCAAACTTCATGTGGCCTTCAGATTAGCCCAAGAACTGTGCATAGAGAGCTTCATTGAAAGGGTTTCCATGACCGAGCAGCTGCATCCAAGCCTTACACCACTAAGTGCAATGCAAAGTGTTGGATGCAGTGGTGTAAAGCACGGCACCACTGGACTGTGGAGCAGTGGAGACATGTTTTCTGGAGTGACGAATCACGCTTCTCTGTCTGGCAATCCGATAGACGAGTCTGGGTTTGGCGCTTGCCAGGAGAATGGTACTTGCCTGACTGCATTGTGCCAAGTGTAAAGTTTGGCGGAAAAAAAAGTTTTGGAAAATGATGGTACAGGGTTGTTTTTCAGGGGTTGGGCTTGGACCCTTAGTTCCAGTGAAAGGAACTCTTAATGCTTCAGCATACCAAGACATTTTGGACAATTTCATTCTCCCAACTTTGTGGGTTGTTTGGGGATGGCCCCTTCCTGTTCCAACATGACTGCGCACCAGTGCACAAAGCAAGTTCCATAAAGACATGGATGAGCAAGTTTGGTGTGGAGGAACTTGACTGGCCTGCACAGAGTCCTGACCTCAACCCGATAGAACACCTTTGGGATGAATTAGAGTGGAGACTGTGAGCCAGGCCTTCTCGTCCAATATCAGTGCCTGACCTCACAAATGCGCTTCTAGAAGAATAGTCAAAAAGTCCCATAAACACACTCCTAAACCTTGTGGAAAGCCTTCCCAAAAGCGTTGATGTTGTTATAGCTGCAAAGGGTGGGACAACCCCATATTAAACCCTACGTATTAAGAATGGGATGTCATTAAAGTTCATGTGCATGTAAAGGCAGACGTTCCAAAACTTTTGCCAATATAGTATATTTCACAATATTTTAATATGCAGCCTTGGAGAAACATAAGAGACTTCTTTCAAAAATATTAAAAAATAGTACTTTTGAATGGTAGTGTATATTGTTTTTTTCTTTCCTATTATTGCAGCATCTTTTATTATTTTAATCTGAAATTACTATGGTAATATGGATAAGATGCTGCATTACAATTATAGCCTAAAAGAATAATTAAATATCTGTATTTCTATTGGTTAACATTATTTTCTCTGCATGCAGCCTAGTTGATATCACTTAACAATGAAGTTTCAGAGCCAAAGCAAGGTGTTACATTTTAATAAAATATTAAGACACCTTTTGTGTATTAATGTGCATTGATGAATTGTGTACAGGAAAATAAACTTTTATTTTGATTTTAAGCACGCATGTAAATTCCTCTTTGAATTGCCTCTGATTTCTCTCATTGTAGATCATGTGATAAAAATGAACTACGGTTGCTTTACAAGAGGATCAGGCAGACTTTTCCTGTCCGTTTGGACAAAGTCAAGACTAGAGGCTAAGACTAGGGTCACATATTTTCTTCGAACAGAAAGAAGCAAACCGATGTTTTGGGCACATGTCTTTGGCGAACAGATTTCGATATTAGCCTCCTTTGGTGTTTTTTTCGTCTTTTTTTGCACATAGGTTTATCATGAAATGATGGAACATTGTTGAAGTCACATGTAATTTCACAGTCGAGGAAAAGTTTGAAGGCAACTTTGACTCCTCTGACTGATCTCCTGAGAAAAGGCTTCACTCTCTTCTGTACAAGGACAGTACGGCTGCAGAGGAGGCTTGTGCTATTGACTTTTAGAGCTGAGCGAGACTCTCCTGGAGAAATGCAACACTGGCGTAATGAAGAGAGGGGACCTTGACAAGATATCAAATCATCCAGGGGCACAAACGGGAGGGTGAGAGATAGAGAGAGAGAGGGGACAAGAACAAGAAAGAAAGAGTACATCACAACATCTTGCCCTCTGCTGTACTGTCTACTGCCTTGCAGTCCTGACATTGCAATTAAAATACCTCTGTCTTGCCTGACCTTTATTTTCTCTCCTCCGAGACCAATAAATACTGCCCGTATTCGTCACCTTAAACAAGCCTTGTGTGTAGACGAGTCAAACAGGTATGTATGCGAAATGCAGTGTGGGATGTATAGCAGCTGTCCAATTAAAAAGGTAGAGGAGAACAAAGCCAAGAGAAGAGATGGACAGTCCCCAGATACCTCCGGCTGTTCAGACATCACTACTGTAGGCTCAGATTTCAGCACATGGTGCCATGGTTCACTTCCCAAAGTGTTAAAGGTTTCCTACACCGGTAAAAAGGAGAAGGAAGTTTGATGCACATCAGCATTATAGTCATTATAGCTGCATACATCCTTCATAGTGCATATTTCTGGTCTTATTATGCATAGTTCATAGTTTAATTGATAATACATATAAAAATGTATTAATATTAATAATAATATGAGTAGTAGGCCTACACTGTTCTTCACTGTTTACTGTTTTTTTATTGGCATCTAAGTATTAACATCCATGGAACCTTTCCATTGCACAAAATGTTCTTTAAAAAGGTTATTTAGATCATTAAAATGTTCTACAAAAAAAAAGTTCTTTTAAGAACTGTTTACTGAAAGGTTCTTTGGGGATCACTGTGAAAACCCCCTTTTGGAACTTTTATTTTTAAGAATGTAGTTATAGTAGTAATAATAATAATACATTTTAATGATAATATATTTTAATAATAATTATACCCAGTAATATAGATCTTTAGCTTAACTGTATGTTGCCTTAAAGGGGTCATGACATAAGAAATCAAATTTCTCTTGATTTTAGGCATATAAGAGGTCTTTGTATCATACATCCTGCAAGTTCCATAACTTAAAACATCCTCGTCATCAATAAAAAAGCATTTATATAATCAAGCTGTAAAAAAACTTGTTTGGATCCGAGGTGGCATGTGATGTCACAGGGGCACAATCCAACACACACCCAACATGCTTGGTCATGATCCTTTAGCGTCACATTTTTTCGACACACAGGCTACTCCATTGATTTCCATGAGAAACCTTTGGCATCATACACAGACGCATTGGGCATGGGAATGTTATCGTAAGGATGAAATTATAATGGGTTATGATTTTGCCATTATGTCGGAGTGTGATTCTCAATTTAACCAGCCAGCATCATTTTATTTTTTTATTTTTTTATATTTACGCTATGTTTGAACACGTAACCCAACCCCATCCCTAAACCTACCCATTTGTGTATTATATGATATAAAACACAGGATATAACAGGCAGATACGACTGCAGGCACAATTTATTCAAAAAGTACAAATATTCCCAGTGTTCCGAGGCCAAACGATTGATTTGTGTGAAGAAAATCCCCAAATGTGATCAGCATCTGCATCCGCTGAAGATCTTGCACACATTCAAAAATTGCCGCCCACAGAAACATTACGTCAGCTTTGATAGTGAAATTGCATTGGCTCTCGTATGTCTCGTGACCAATTGCGTCATTACGTCAGCTTTGATCGACTGTAAGTAATGCATTTCATTTGTAAACCGATAATTCATAATAAATAATCCTAGTATTTTTACCCCTCACGGACGACTGCCGCACACACACATAACAAAACGTAAACAAAACCACAACGTAAATCCAGGCCTGGTCCTCTCTCGTCTTGCACTGTCGTCGCTCCTCCTTTTATGCTCCCGTCACTCCTCCGTGAGACGAGACCGGTGTGGCGCGCAGCTGGCGCTCATTATCACTCGCCACCGGCCCGCTCTCACGGTCCCTCGCCTCGCTGCTTGCCACATACCCCCAACGCCCTTCGCAGGCTGGGGGGCACTCCCGAGTAATATTACAACAAAATAATCCGTTCATCCAGCGAACATTCAGTACTGATTGTCTATTAACTCTTCAGAAAGGATATTTTCCGTGGCCACAGAAAAATAACTCTTTCTTAGCTTGTAGCTATGATCGATTCGTTAAAGTGACAATTTATTTTTAAGCAGACCAGAATCAACTCGCACGAATGTGCACAAAGTTTATTTAACTAAAACACGAACACATAACCACTGTACACAAACATACACACAAGCACACATACATGGGTAGAATGCAAAGTGGAAGTGGCTGGTAAACCAGATCAGAACAGAGTAATGAAGCTATGAAAAGAGTCATAAACCTGTGAGAACCATCAGTTAAGACAACAAGCTCCTCTGTTTGAACAAAGGGGTTTACAGATTTAACTAACTACACAGCGATTTTGTATATCGTACGTTACTTGCATAAGCCTGAGTTTTTGAAGAGCGTCCACCTAAAGTTGCAGGAGAAAGTCTTGATAGTTCGTTCCGATGGTGTTGCAGTTGCAATCGATTCCTTCTGTGTTGAGAGAAGAAGTGAAGGTGAACTCGCAGAGACTCTGTTATGGTCGAAGAAGGTCCACATGGCTTGATGTGTGTGTGGCTGGCCGGTGCGGCTGATTCCCAGTTGGGAAACTAGACATCACGGAGCCTGTCTTGGTCTTTAAGGAGATTAAATTGTAAGAATTGTGTGTTTGATCGGTCCAGTCATTACACACATTAACATTTTAAGTGCATCTCAGGAAACATTACAACATAATTTAAAAAATCCAGTTCATGACCCCTCAGAATTAAGTTTAAGTATGGTCACAACTAATAGATTAGATTATTTATTAAATATATTTATTATGTCCCCAATGTCTCTACAAAGATAGCAAAACCGAGTATGAGTGTGTGTGTGGCTCAGGTAAAAAAAAAAAATTTTTTGTTGTGATGCCATTAAAGAACCATTTTTGGTTACCCAAAGAACCTTTCAATGAACAGTTCTTAAAAGAACCATTATTTTCTAAGCGTTATGAACATTTTAATAATCTAAAGAAATTTTTTTCACTATAAAGAACCTTTAGTGCAATGGAAAGGTTACATGAATGTTAAAAGTTCTTTGTGGAACCATCAATGCCAATAAAGAACCTTTATTTTTAAGTGTATGGGGACAAAATGCCCCAACAAAGATGGCAATATCCAAAATCCTTGTCCTTGTGGGGACATGTTTTGGCCCCCATGAGGAAAACAGCTTATAAATCAAGTGTTTTTTTTTTTTTACGTAAAAATGCAGAATGTTTTCTGTGATGGATAGGTTTAGGGGAAAGGTTAGTGTAGTGTGATAGAAGATACAGATTGTACAGTATACAAATCAGAGCTGGAACAATCCATTTTATAATAATAGTTTGGCCCTGATGGCCAAAGCAAGTGGTTTTTGTAGAAATATTGGAGTTCTTGAAAGGTACGTTATGTGCTTTTTTTATTATTTGTGATTTAAATTAAATCTGTAGTACCACTTGATTGTCTTGCACATTTATTTTCAGGAGCATCTGGACTTGAAGACGGTTTACCACAAATCTTGTGATTTGATAAAGTGATTGATTACAAATGATAAAGCCATTCGTTGGAAAAGCACTTCTTGGAAAAAAAAAAAGAAAAAAAACTGTTCCAGAGTGCTCAAGACATTCTCTGATCACTTAGATGATTCATGCAAATGAATGTAAATCTTTTCCCAGAGTCACAGTGGAAAAGGTTACTGCAGTGAGTCATGTCTATCTTCACATCTATCTTCCTTCACAATAGATGATTCAGTCCAAATATAACTTAATTTGATCACGTGCAATAAGAGTTAAAGGAAAATGAAAATGATGTTCCGACCTCATGTGACATACTATTTTGGAAAAGAGTGGCGAGCATGTTATTCACATATATTTCTCCTTTTGTGCTCCACTGGAGAAAGTGAGTCATACAGATTTGTAACAACATGAGAAAGAGTAAATTATGGCAGAATTTGAATTTTTGGATGAACTATACATTAAAATATTGAGCTTGTCTAAAAGAAAAGAAAATTTGGTGCAGGCAAATGAAGCTCAATTTAATTTTCAGCAAGTAGGAACTAGGAGGAAAAAGCTCCTGGGTATTTTGAGGAGGAGGGTTCTGAGTAAATGTGTACAGATGACGCCTCATTAGCTTCTAGCGCTGCGCAGCGGTTCCTCTTTAAAACGACATTACAGTGAATGTGCCCTACTGTAAATGAGTCGTTTAAGGCCTGCCTATTGCAATGAGTCCAAACTGCACCAGAGAGAGCTTTCGCCAACTCTCTTCAACATTAGTTTCCATGGAGATCGGTACTTCATTTAGCTAAGTGTTGCCTTTATTTGTGAATCACAATTGATGTTCTATAATAACATTGTGTATGTCTAAATTTGGAGGCTGCACAGTTTCTTTGAAAAACCATTTCGTAACGTATTCCAAACTAATCAATAGAAACGATTGCGAGCACTTTTCCTGTCAGCAGTCTCTTTCACAGCAGCAAATAAACTTCATAACTCTTAACAAAAGACTTCAACAAACCCGCTCTGGTATTATGAGTCTGCACATGCCCCCTGAACTGTCTGAATGGTGTCTCAGATCCTGGAATGCAACCAAGGGCAGTTCAGTATGAGGCCACTCTCTATGGCAGCCCAGAGCAGTCACTAGGTCAATACAGACACTCTCTTGTCACTTCTGGGACTCAACTCAGTTGTTGCAATAGAGCGCCACAGTGATGGCCTAACCTTTTATTTTTTCAGTGGCCTTGCTTCCAGAAGTTCTTGTCCCATTCATTTTCTATGGTGGCCGAGAGAGCTCAACGCGCTGCAAATGAAGAAAACACATGCAAATAGAAAAAACACCAGCAAATAAAGAAAACATCTTCATCAGTTTGACAACACATGCACTGCAAAAGTTCACAACACATGCAAATACAAAAATGCGCTGCAAAAGTTCACAACACATGCAAATACTAAAATGCACTGCAAAAGTCCACAACACATGCAAATAGAGAAACGCTCTGCAAAAGTCCACAACACATGCAAATACTTAAACGCACTGCAAAAGTTTACAACACAGGCAAATACTAAAACGCTCTGCAAAAGTTCACAACACATGCAAATACAGAAACGCTCTGCAAAAGTTCACAACACATGCAAATACAGAAACACTCTGCAAAAGTTCACAACACATGCAAATACTAAAACGCACTGCAAAAGTTTACAACACATGCAAATACTAAAACGCACTGCAAAAGTTTACAACACATGCAAATACTAAAACGCACTGCAAAAGTTTACAAGACATGCAAATACTAAAACGCACTGCAAAAGTCCACAACACATGCAAATACAGAAACGCTCTGCAAAAGTTCACAACAAATGCAAATACTAAAACGCACTGCAAAAGTTTACAACACATGCAAATATTAAAACGCACTGCAAAAGTCCACAACACATGCAAATACAGAAACGCTCTGCAAAAGTTCACAACACATGCAAATACAGAAACGCTCTGCAAAAGTTTACAACACATGCAAATACAGAAACGCTCTGCAAAAGTTCACAACACATGCAAATACAGAAACGCTCTGCAAAAGTCCACAACACATGCAAATACAGAAACGCTCTGCAAGTTCACAACACATGCAAATACTTAAACGCTCTGCAAAAGTTTACAACACATGCAAATACAGAAACGCTCTGCAAAAGTTCACAACACATGCAAATACTAAAACGCACTGCAAAAGTTTACAACACATGCAAATATTAAAACGCACTGCAAAAGTCCACAACACATGCAAATACAGAAACGCTCTGCAAAAGTTCACAACACATGCAAATACAGAAACGCTCTGCAAAAGTTTACAACACATGCAAATACAGAAAAGCTCTGCAAAAGTTCACAACACATGCAAATACAGAAACGCTCTGCAAAAGTTCACAACACATGCAAATACAGAAACGCTCTGCAAAAGTTTACAACACATGCAAATACTTAAACGCTCTGCAAAAGTTTACAACACATGCAAATACAGAAACGCTCTGCAAAAGTTCACAACACATGCAAATACTTAAACGCACTGCAAAAGTCCACAACACATGCAAATACAGAAACCCTCTGCAAAAGTCCACAACACATGCAAATACAGAAACGCTCTGCAAAAGTTCACAACACATGCAAATACAGAAACGCTCTGCAAAAGTTTACAACACATGCAAATACAGAAACGCTCTGCAAAAGTCCACAACACATGCAAATACAGAAACGCTCTGCAAAAGTTCACAACACATGCAAATACAGAAACGCTCTGCAAAAGTTTACAACACATGCAAATACTTAAACGCTCTGCAAAAGTTTACAACACATGCAAATACAGAAACGCTCTGCAAAAGTTCACAACACATGCAAATACTTAAACGCACTGCAAAAGTCCACAACACATGCAAATACAGAAACCCTCTGCAAAAGTCCACAACACATGCAAATACAGAAACGCTCTGCAAAAGTTCACAACACATGCAAATACAGAAACGCTCTGCAAAAGTTTACAACACATGCAAATACTTAAACGCTCTGCAAAAGTTTACAACACATGCAAATACAGAAACGCTCTGCAAAAGTTCACAACACATGCCAATACAGAAACGCACTGCAAAAGTTTACAACACATGCAAATACTTAAACGCACTGCAAAAGTTCACAACACATGCAAATACAGAAACGCTCTGCAAAAGTTCACAACACATGCAAATACAGAAACGCTCTGCAAAAGTTTACAACACATGCAAATACAGAAACGCTCTGCAAAAGTTCACAACACATGCAAATACAGAAACGCACTGCAAAAGTTTACAACACATGCAAATACAGAAACACTCTGCAAAAGTCCACAACACATGCAAATACAGAAACGCTCTGCAAAAGTCCACAACACATGCAAATACAGAAATGTTCTGCAAAAGTCCACAACACATGCAAATACTAAAACGCATTGCAAAAGTTTACAACACATGCAAATACTTAAACGCACTGCAAAAGTCCACAACACATGCAAATAAAGAAACACTCTGCAAAAGTTCACAACACATGCAAATACTAAAACACACTGCAAAAGTTTACAACACATGCAAATACTAAAACGCACTGCAAAAGTCCACAACACATGCAAATACAGAAACGCTCTGCAAAAGTTCACAACAAATGCAAATACTAAAACGCACTGCAAAAGTTTACAACACATGCAAATATTAAAACGCACTGCAAAAGTCCACAACACATGCAAATACAGAAACGCTCTGCAAAAGTTTACAACACATGCAAATACAGAAACGCTCTGCAAAAGTTTACAACACATGCAAATACAGAAACGCTCTGCAAAAGTTCACAACACATGCAAATACAGAAACGCACTGCAAAAGTCCACAACACATGCAAATACAGAAACGCTCTGCAAAAGTCCACAACACATGCAAATACAGAAATGTTCTGCAAAAGTCCACAACACATGCAAATACTAAAACGCATTGTAAAAGTTTACAACACATGCAAATACTTAAACGCACTTCAAAAGTCCACAACACATGCAAATAAAGAAACACTCTGCAAAAGTTCACAACACATGCAAATACTAAAACGCACTGCAAAAGTTTACAACACATGCAAATACTAAAACGCACTGCAAAAGTTTACAACACATGCAAATACTTAAACGCACTGCAAAAGTCCACAACACATGCAAATACAGAAACGCTCTGCAAAAGTTCACAACACATGCAAATACTAAAACGCACTGCAAAAGTTTACAACACATGCAAATACTTAAACGCACTGCAAAAGTCCACAACACATGCAAATACAGAAACGCTCTGCAAAAGTCCACAACACATGCAAATACAGAAACGCTCTGCAAAAGTTCACAACACATGCAAATACTTAAACGCACTGCAAAAGTCCACAACACATGCAAATACAGAAACGCTCTGCAAAAGTCCACAACACATGCAAATACAGAAACGCTCTGCAAAAGTCCACAACACATGCAAATACAGAAACACTCTGCAAAAGTTCACAACACATGCAAATACTAAAACGCACTGCAAAAGTTTACAACACATGCAAATACTTAAACGCACTGAAAAAGTCCACAACACATGCAAATACAGAAACGCTCTGCAAAAGTCCACAACACATGCAAATACAGAAACGCTCTGCAAAAGTCCACAACACATGCAAATACAGAAACGCTCTGCAAAAGTCCACAACACATGCAAATACAGAAACGCTCTGCAAAAGTCCACAACACATGCAAATACAGAAATGTTCTGCAAAAGTTCACAACACATGCAAATACAGAAACGCTCTGCAAAAGTCCACAACACATGCAAATACAGAAACACTCTGCAAAAGTTCACAACACATGCAAATACTAAAACGCACTGCAAAAGTTTACAACACATGCAAATACTTAAACGCACTGAAAAAGTCCACAACACATGCAAATACAGAAACGCTCTGCAAAAGTCCACAACACATGCAAATACAGAAACGCTCTGCAAAAGTCCACAACACATGCAAATACAGAAACGCTCTGCAAAAGTCCACAACACATGCAAATACAGAAATGTTCTGCAAAAGTTCACAACACATGCAAATACAGAACGCTCTGCAAAAGTTCACAACACATGCAAATACTAAAACGCATTGCAAAAGTTTACAACACATGCAAATACTTAAACGCTCTGCAAAAGTCCACAACACATGCAAATACAGAAACGTTCTGCAAAAGTTTACAACACATGCAAATACTTAAACGCAATGCAAAAGTCCACAACACATGCAAATACAGAAATGCGCTGCAAATACTCACAACACATGCAAATACAGAAACGCTGCGAAAGTCCACAACACATGCAAATACAGAAACACTCTGCAAAAGTCCACAACACATGCAAATACAGAAACGTGCTGCAAAAGTTTACAACACATGCAAATACTTAAACACACTGCAAAAGTCCACAACACATGCAAATACAGAAACGTGCTGCAAAAGTTTACAACACATGCAAATACTTAAACGCAATGCAAAAGTCCACAACACATGCAAATACAGAAATGCGCTGCAAATACTCACAACACATGCAAATACAGAAACGCTGCGAAAGTCCACAACACATGCAAATACAGAAACGCTCTGCAAAAGTCCACAACACATGCAAATACAGAAACGTGCTGCAAAAGTTTACAACACATGCAAATACTTAAACACACTGCAAAAGTCCACAACACATGCAAATACAGAAACGTGCTGCAAAAGTTTACAACACATGCAAATACTTAAACGCAATGCAAAAGTCCACAACACATGCAAATACAGAAATGCGCTGCAAATACTCACAACACATGCAAATACAGAAACGCTGCAAAAGTCCACAACACATGCAAATACAGAAACGCTCTGCAAAAGTTCACAACACATGCAAATACGCGCTGCAAATAGCACATACCAGGCCTGGCGATCTCAAGCCCATTCTGCGATGATGTGAATGATGATGATGATGATGATGATTAAGCTCCTTTTAGAACTAAATTAATATTTTAATTTGCCCTGCAATAATTTATAGCGCATCATGCATAACCGACGCGCTGTAATAAGATTAGATAACTCATCATTTAAAAAACAAAGCAAAAAAATAAAACCTACATGTTTAAAACCTACACCTCTTCTATTTTTTTTTTTTTTACTATGGGCCATAAGGGAAATATTAAGAAATAAATTAAAGTTAAATCGTGTTATCAGAACATGTTGAAGTAGAGCTCTCATCGCTGAGTTTTTAGTTTCACTTTCTGCAGTGAATAATTGACTGGGATTTGAGACATAAAATCAAGTAAATTATTAAAAAATATATTATTCATTATTAATAATTTATTAATATATTTTTTTTGTCTTTTTGTTTTAAATACATTTTTATGTATAGATGCCCATATCAGACCATAGGGAAGCATATGTGGATGCAGAAAATCTCTATGGAACCTTTAGATCCTGAACCATACTGTTGCACTCTGTGGTGAAAGTGCTTTCATTAAAATGTTTAAAACTCTTTGCTTATAATACTTATTATTTGTATTCTTTAGTTTTGGAGTTGGGTCATTGTAGAGAGTGGGACAATGGATAGGAAGAAGCTTCTATGGCCAGAGGGACTAGAGCGATGTGGACAGTCGGATAATTAACTCCTTATCCAGTGGCCTTTCGGCACATCAGAGAACTCTTCACTCTCTTTATGAGTCGTTCTCTTTCTCTCTCACTCACTCTCTGATTGATCAGTTGCTCTGTGAATGTGGCAAGCTGAGCAATGGAAAATAAATCTGTTCGGCACTGAAATGTGAACTTAACCGCCCTTCCCCTCCTCTGTCTCCCTTCTTCAAGCCCACTGTAGCAGTTTTATTTCTCTTTTCATCAACAGCCAGGAGTGTGCTTGACACTGATGTTGGTATCATATGCAATTTGCATCTTATGAATGCATGCAGAATACTTCCACCTGTCCCCACCGCCCCATCAAAACTCACACACACATGCTCACTTCCTGCCCTATGGCTCCTGACCCGTAGCACACATGTACACGCAAACAAATCTGTCCCCTGTCAATACGAATCTGATTTTCCAGAGAGTAAAGGGCCTCCAGCAGGAATTAGCCACCCTCCAGTGAGCTCAATAGAGTCTTAATTAAAGGGCCAGTTGTCTAAAATGACCATGCTGTGCCTACAAATTAAAATGCCACTCTCTCTACCGCCTCTCTGTTTCTGATGGCTGTCAGCAGAGCGAGCCAGAGGAGAGATGTGTCCAGGTTCACAGTCCTCTACAGTCACAACCCTGTTTCTCACATCATAGGGTTTTGATGTTATGTTGATATGCAATCAGGGATATTAAAAAAAAAGAGAGATAGAGAGTTTTGGGAAATAGGAGAATTGTAAAATCTATGGTGACTTAGGCTTCAATGCATGATCACCATTTTGTGAATTTAGTATTATATTATATTATATTGCGCTATCAATAGTTTAAAACTAATTAATCACACATTTAATCACGATTAAAAACATTGCTGTTTTTTAAATGTTTTATATTGTAATAATTTCACAGTTACTCTCCAGATTAATGTAGAAACAACTTAAAGACAGTAGATTATAAATATTTGTCGTAATGGCATCTTTTTATGAATGAAGGCCAGTAATACTGTGAAATGGGAACCTCATGGGGATGTGTTGAGATCACATGACCAGCTGAATAATACTGCTCACTTTATCTTAGTAACCCACTGTTATTGGACACTTTCACTCACAGAATAAATGGACACTGATGGTGTCACTGTAAGTTGTAACACATTCTCACTCCCAACTCGTCACAACTCCACACCCTTGGTCAGGACCCATCGGTGTCACTTTTAACGCACAGGGTACCCCTTTAGCATCATTTTTCGACGCGCAGGGAACTCCATTGATTTCAATGAGAAACCTTTGGTGTCATACACAGACGTGTTAGGCATTGAAATGTTATCGTCATAATGAAATTATATATTGTTATAATTTTGCCATTATGACATGATGGAATGTGATTCTCAATTTAATCAGCCAGCATAATTTTATTTACATTTATAAAAAAACTATTTAGACACGTTTAAACACGTAACCCAACCCCATTCCTAAACCTACCCATTTATTATAATGATATAAAACACAGGATATAACAGATACGACTGCAGGCACAATTTATTCAAAAAGTACAAATATTCCAAGTATTCCGAGGCCAAACGATTGATTTGTGTGAAGAAAATCCCCAAAAGCGATCAACGTCTCCATCCGGCGAAGATCATGCACACATTCAAAAATTGCCACTTGAAGAAATGTTACGTCAGCTTTGATAGTGAAATCGCATTGGCTCTCGTGTGTCTCGTGACCAATTGCGTCATGCTAAAGCGTCGGGTGTATCTTTTGAATGAGATATGATTGAGTGCTTGATATGATGTGAGAACGTGTTGCAAGAGTCATCTTGGACTCACTGAACTGTTTGCAGTTGATATTGGATACATGTGAAGGATACATGCTATTCTGAAAGTGTTTTAGGAGCAGCATAAATAATTTGCCTATCTTTTGGAACAGGCTTTGCATCGGGCATGCAATTATGTGCAAGTCGTGTTTATTTTAAAGCACAACATTGCAAAAATATTTTTGAATAATCCAGCACTTTCATTGCGTTTTGGTGTGCATCTATGAACGTATTCAGTAAATGTTTCCATCTGGTTTATGCTCTTCCTGCCAAATTAAAAATGTGTCCTCCAATACATTTTTGGAAGTTTTATTTGCGTCTTGCTTTTTCCAATCAACATTTTGGTAACACTTTATTTTAAGGGTCCAGAATAATGCATTAGTTAAGCATTAGTTATTGATTAATTTGTTCACAATTAAGCATTAGTTAAGCACGAACACACTAGTAATTAATGATTAATTTACATTTTAAGGGTCCAGAATAATGCATTAGTTAAACATAAATAAACCAGTAATTAATGATTTACTTGTTCACAATTAGGCATTAGTTAAGCATGGACACAATAGTAATTAATGATAAACTTAACATTTAAGTAAGGGCATAGCCATTATTTACAAATTATTAAACATTTGTAACAAACAAAAATAACCTAGTAATGAATGATTAACTGAATGTACAGTAAACGCCTTTTAGCCATTATTTACAACTTAATAAGCCATTTTTTTTTTTTTTTTTTTTGTGTAGTAATGTAATTATATTTCTGTGCCATTATGTTAAGTTAACTGAACAATAAGCTAGTAATTATGTTTAATTACTGCTGGCTGGTATGTTTAATTATTGCTAAAATAGTGTAATAAAGACAATTTGACCCCCCATTCTAAAGTGAAAGTTTTATCCTTATTAATTATGGCAATTATTAAGTGATATTCAAGTTTATTGACCAGAATAAGACAATAATTAAGGCTAAACTGCCATTAATACAGTACTAATAAAGACAATTTTACCCCCTATTCTAAAGTAAAAAAGTTATATCCTCAATTATGGCACTTATTTAGTTAATAAGTAGCTTTTACAGACACAAAACGTTGGATAAATTGTGAAAGGTACAAAATGAACGTATTGGCAACATTTAAACAAATGTATTATGCTTTTACAGCAAAAAACGTGAAATATCTTTTATATCATAAAAAATATGTACAAATATAGCTGCAAGCAGCCATTATCAGGGCCAAGCGCAAAGAAGAAGATAAGACATCCCAGCATGGCTGGGAGTGTCAGATCAACTGTAACAATGAGCCATTAAAGACCTATTAAGGTGATTTTAGGCAAAATAGCTGTAAAATTATAAATACAGTCAATAATAATGATTTAATGGTTTATCACTTTTGACCAATAGGTGGTACAGTTACGAAATTGATGTGGTGGGGTCAGAATAAGGAAACAATGACAAAGTTTGGTGTCAATATGTCAAAGCAGGGTGTCAATATGGTGTCAATATGTCATTGCAGAGATATAGCCTCAAGAGGCCTTATCATTATAAGCATGGACCACATGGTGGCGCTGTCTCGAAACCTTTTGAGTACTTTAAATGCATGGTGCTGATGACACATACCAAGTTTTGTAATGATACATCAATGCATTGGTAAAATATAGCATTAGCGTTTTATATCATAATACTGCATTGTAGTCAATGGGAATTTCATGTTTTGTTCTATTATAGCGCCACTAAGAGGCACAATCCTACCATTTTTTTTAAGTGTCCTCAGAATGAGCCCATATATATGTGTGTCGAGTTTGGTGACAATATTGCATTTTGTTTAGGAGTTATAGACATTTATATCGATAACAACATAAAAAATGACCATGGGCAACTTTGTTTAGATTTTTTGCCACTTCCTATCAAAATTTTGACATTTGGGCTAAGTTATTTAGTTTATCAACTTGTATTTCGTGTTTCCTACGCTGGTTTCGTCTCGATCGGAATAACGGTTTCGAAGATATTTGCAAATGTTTTTAAGCGCTAAATCATAACGCTGCACAAACCATAAGGCGAAACCTGGCATGTTTGGTATTGATGGACTCGGCAAGGATTCAGGAGATAAATAAAGTTAGTCTCGTGAAAATAAGATGACCACACTCAAAGTTATAAGCATTTGAAAACAAAAATTCTCCACTAGGTGGCATTGTTTCGAAACTTCTCAGGCTCCTTCAGGGCATCGTGGTGATGACCCATACCGAGTTTCGTTCATGTGTTCATAAAATACAGCATTTTAGCATATAATTCAAAATGGCCGACAGCCAAAATGGTCGATATGGTAAAATTGGATATCAGTCAACTCGGCATGATGTCCCGAATGTAATGAGAACAAACGGTTCAGAAGTTATAAGCAAAAATAGCCATTTTTCATATCTCTGGACCAGTAGGTAGCGCTGCGCCGAAACGCTGCATGTTGCCTCAGGTCATGCTTGTGATGACATGTACCAAGTTTGGTTTGAATACGATAAAGCGTTGCAGAGATATAGCCTTAAGTGTATTTTCGCAACCGCTACGTAAAATTTGTCGACTTGAATTCCATAACTGTTTGTCGGCACTGCCTGATGATGATCTGGTTCAATTTTCGTGCAAATCGGATGAACAGTCTAGGAGGAGTTCGGAAAAGTTGTTTTTTTCGGAAAATTCAAAATGGCGGGAAAATTTACATAACGGAAAATGACGTCATATGGTGCAATCGAATTGTCTTAAGCCAAGGAAGGAAGAATTTTGTTTCTAACCATTATGGTTCAAAAGTTATTAGTATAAATATGAGTGAAACTTTGGACAGGTGGTGACGCTAGAGAGAATGAGTTAGAGACTCCAAATTTGGTGTGGTTACTATTGGTACTGACCTCTATCAGTGTACCAAATTTCACAACTTTCCCGCAAGGTCAAATTGTCTTTATTACACTATTTTAGCAATTTATAACTGCAAAACCAGCAGTAATTAAACATAATTACTAGCTTATTGTTCAGTTAACTTAACATAATGGCACAGAAATATAATTACATCACTACACAAAAATAATATATGGCTTATTAAGTTGTAAATAATGGCTAAAAGGCATTTACTGTACATCCAGTTAATAATTACTAGGTTGTTTTTGTTTATTTATAACATAAATGTGTATCTTTCAAATGTTTAATAATTTGTAAATAATGGCTAATATGCCCTTACTATATGTTAAGTTAATCATTAATTACTAGTGCGTTCATGCTTAACTAATGCTTAATTGTGAACAAGTTAATCATTAATTAATGCTTAACTAATGCATTATTCTGGACCCTTAAAATAAAGTGTTACCAACATTTTGTAACAGTCATATAAGACATTTTTTAACCTTTCTATATGTTATAATGATATTATGTATTTTAGAGTTTTAATAGGTTTACATGTTGTCTTTAATAGGTTTACATGTCTCATTTTAGTCCATTTTATTCCTCTTAACATTTTGTATGTGTGTATGTCTTTAAATGATACTGGGTCTGCCCTTCATGTGAGTGATCACCGGACAGGAAACAGGAAATTACCTAGTATAAAGGAGGCAGCATGTCAACAAAGCCACTTGAAAGCAGGCCTGCAAGGTTAGCAAAAGGAGACCAGATGTCAATGGAGAAGAGGCTTCACTATGCTAAATAAACAGCTTTTGTGGGAAAACGGCTTATCATTTAATGAATCGACAGCCCATCAGCTAATCTTCAGCATGTTTGATCTTAAACATTTGTTTTGGATTGATTTTTAGAGTTTACACACACAAAAAAATGCTGTATTATAAGAGAAGTCCCAGACATTTGCCTGACAGGTATGATTCAGTTTACTTCTCATTCTCGACTGTCGTACAACTCTGAATGAAATTCAGTGACGTCAAGGCTGTAATGTGTTTGGTTATCACACATGATCCAAGTTAGCCATTACATTTTCTCCAATGGTAAAGCCACGGACCCTCATATCTCCCGATAATAAGACCATTTCTGATGCAAATCAAACAGGCGGTCACTAAACACAAGGACAGCACTGGTGATCACCCAGTCTTGATTGTCAAGTTACTCTGTTGGACTTGCCTTTCCAGACACAAACCCTTAAGGTATTTGGATTATTACATCTGAGGACTGTATATACATTGGCGAACACATTCACATTGGCACTTTCAGCATGATAGGACTTTCCCCGCCAGCGTTTTAAAAAAAAAGTTGCCAACCACCGCCAGGGTTTTTGATCATTTTCACAAAAATGTAATGGCCCATAGAATATTTTGTATGAATATCTGAGCATGCAATATATCAATAGAAAGAGCAGACCCTCTGCTTAAAAAAAAAAAAAAACAACAATAAAAAAATGCATCCATTCATTTTTTATCAACATTTAAATATGGGTAAGTTTCATAAAAAAAGCAACATTTTGAACAAAAAGCTGAGAAAATCATGTTTTGTCAAAGACTACATCCAGATCAGATTCAGAACGATGATCAAACACAGATGGAGCAGATTGAGTCCATCAACACCCCTACTGCTTCACAGTCCTATAGCTCGTTCTGGGTCGACATTTCATTCAGTAACATTAGGCAGTTTTGATTTATATGATGTTTTATGTTGATGATCACGTTATTTTACATATGCATCTGCTTACATATGATTGCTTGTTTTTTTGCATCTTCTTCGCCTATGTTTTGATCAGGAAATTCAGTTTGGCAGGGAAGCGTTTTCTTACAAATAACGGAAAATTCTGTGTTTGGCGGGGAAAAAGTTAAGGATTGTTTTATGGTATATTTTATACAGACTCCACCCTCCACAGCCTACGTTTCCCTGGTTTTATTGTAAAGTTTAAAGGGGTCCTATAATGCCCATTTTTACAAGATGTAAAATAAGTCTGTGTGTATGTGAAGTTTTAGCTCAAAATACCCCACAGATAATTTTTTATAGCATGTTAAAATTGTCACTTTTTGATGGTGTCTGTTTGTGCGTGTCCCTTTAAATGCAAATGAACTGCTGCTCCCGGCTCCCTTTCAAGAAGAGGGCGGAGCTTCAAGAGCTCGTGTTAGCAGCTCCGATTACCTCACGCAGAAAATGAAAATGTCAGAAACTGTTCTTTTATGTTCAAACTGGAGTCGGACCATGATTGAAAGGCTCAAGAAGTGACAACTTGTAGAATGAGACATGTTTCTGAATGGTTAGTTGAGGAATTGATGTAGCTGATGTAGAGTTAACTACCTTCAATGCATTGATTAGCATATTCTGTCATGATAATCTATAAATCGTTCATTTGGGAACTGTTGTAAGAGAATATGTGCTGCATGAAGATAGAACAGGTATAGTTTAGTTTAATGACGGTTATAACTTATGTTGTAATCTTGCTTTTATGAAATGCTATCGCAATTGTGTTGCATACTGTATTGCAATAAATGTGAAAAGATGGATGCGACAGCTTGAGCAGACTCCCAAATGTGCTCTTCCTCTTCTCAACATGGCCTCACCCCATTTGTTGCGTGTTCCCGGGGGCAGGGTTTATGTACATTTTAGGGTTCATGATGTCACTAACCCGTAAAGAAGCTCATTGTAGTCCCTACCAGCCATTTGTTGTAGTCCTTAAAAAGCGATTTCTTAAAAAAAAAAAAAATCCCTTTGCTTTTAACTCTGAGCATCGTAACTTTGCTCGATGAAATCATAATCAACCATCCCTTTAAAATTACATGTGAATATTGTAAATACATAGTTCTTATCTACTTTTACTGTTGTGCATCTCACCTTTTTAAACACTTCCAAGAAATAAATTATTTTCAGCAAGGATGCAAAGGTGAAAGCAAATACTTTTATGTTTGTCCCCAAAATATATTTTAAATAAACGCTCTGCTGTTCTTTAAAAGTTTCTATTCTGTTCAAAAATCCTGATTTATTTTTATTTATTTTTTATTTTATTTTATTGCTGTCTATACACAACTTTTCAACATTGATAGTGAGAAATGTTTCTTGAGCAGAAAATCAGCAAATTAGAATTTTTAGATTTCTGAAGGATCATGTGACACTGAAGACTGGAGTAATGATGCTAAAAATCCAGCTTTACCATCACGGGAATAAATTACATTTTATGTGTATTGAAATAGAAGTTATTTTAATATTTTACAATATTATTGTTTTTACTGTATTTGTGTTCAAATAAATGCAGCCTTTGTGAGCACCTTTGAAAAACATTTAAAAAATCTTACAGATTTTTGAATGCTATGTGGATAGGAAAAAGGTCTTTTGAGTCTAAAAAAAGTCGCGTTTAGGCACTTTGACCAAAATACCCTGTATGTGTCTCATGGGCACATTTCTTACTCTTAGTATCGCCACAACAACAATGGTTCTTTTCATTAGCAGCGTGTGATCCTGAATGCCTCAAATGCTTACATTTTACAGTGTGCCTATTTTCAAGTCTTTGTCTAATTCCGTTTTCAAGACCATCTCACTTGAAACTAATACACAGCATGTATCTGGTGCCTTTGACCTTGAGTTGTATGCACCTGTCCTTTGTGAGGTTCTATATATGTGACCGCTGCTTTCTGTCACAGAGAGATATGGAAAGATATGATGAGTCTTTCTACAGGTGCCCTCTACTTTGTTTTGCTAGGCTGTCATAAATTGTACTGTCACTGAAAGTGCCAACTGGCCAGTAAACAGGGGTTATTTAAAAATCAGGAGGGGAATCAATACTGCTGTCTTTTTTTTTTTTTTTTGTCCTTCTTTCCACTCATCCCTGGCTTTCTCTCTCTCTCTCTGATGTGCCTGCATTTACATACACACTTGCACACATACACACACATGCTCACAAACACAAGGTCATTGGTTAGAGTAGAGCACAAGGACACACTGTATGAGCTGAATGGTGATGCTTTGTCATGCAGGTTCTCTGGGCAGTGAATCTTTTCTGAATGGCTCTGTTTCAAAACCTAGAGTGCTGCGTTTCCCTCTACATAGGCAGATACCTTCTTAAAGGGTTAGTTCACCCAAAAATCACCCAAGCCATTCTAAGTGTATACGACTTTCTTCTTTCAGCCAAACACTATTAGAGTTATATAAAAAAATATCCTGGCTCTTTCAAGCTTTAAAATGGGAGTGAATGGTACCATTTTTTTTTCTTCAGCCCAAAAAAAACTTATCCATCCATCATAAAAGTAATCCATATGGATCCAAAGGCCTTCTGAAGCGAAGCAACGCATTTTTGTAAGAAAAATATCCATATTTATAACTTTATAAACTACTTACTGGCCTCCGTATGCGAGTCAAGTTCTGGCAGAAGAGTGAACTCTGACCCGCCATATGACGTAGGATGTAGGAGTAGTGTAAGCTTAGATAACAGTAGACACCTCTCGCGGTTTAAACAAATAGGGCTAGGCAACAAACTCAAGCTCTTCCAGCATTTCTCTTCTAATTCTCATGTTAGACTTCTAATTCATGACCAGTGTTTTGTTTTGCTCTATCCTCTGCGCTTCCGCATTCATCAGCAAATATTTTGTAGCGATATGCAGATCACATCTCACATGGAAGTAACTATTAAACCAAGCAGCTTTCAACACATGAATTTGCGTGTTCAACTTGAAACTCAACTCGAAATTCCAGATGGCAATAATTAGGGCCCGAGCACCGATGGTGTGAGAACCCTATTGGAATTGCTCAGCCTATTATTATTCTTCTCCCAAATTAATCGCATTTTTGATGGCCTAAACATGCTTGAAAACTCACGAAACTTTGCACTCGCGTCAAAAGTGGTGAAAATGTACGTCTGATATGGGTTTCAGAATTAGGCGTGGCAAAATGGCTCGACCTACAACATTTCAATTAAGTGCCCCTCCCGCTACGTTTCACGTACAGGTATGAAATGCGGTTGACACATGTAACAGCCCAATACCTACAAAAAAGTCTCATGGTACGAAATCTGAAAACCAACAGAAAGTGAGATATTTTAAATTATCTTTGCAAAATTGTTGCAAATTTTGCCATTTCCAGACGTTGTACTTTAATGAACTCCTCCTAGAGATTTAATCAGATCAACATCAACATCATATTTGCACAGTCTAATCTAAAGGCCTTGGCGACGTTAAATTGCGAAGATCTTGAGTTTTCGCTGAAGGCCGTGTCCGTGGCGGCCTGTCAAAATCTGATGTTTCGCACAGGAAGCTGTTCTAAGTCAGGCATACAATGTCCGATCTAGCCCAAATTTTACATGTTTGTTAAGAGTCCTGTCCTGAAGACATCTACATGCCAACATTAGTTAGTCATAGCGCCACCTGCTGGCAACAGGAAATGGCATGCTTTACACTGTAATTCCCTCCCAGAAACACATATGCCCTCAAGTCCCAAACATACTAGAAACACATTAAATCAAGCAAAACATGGCTAAGTGCTAATGTATGCGATTTACGCCACGAAACGTCTCGGTTACGTATGGTAACCCTCGTTCCCCGAAGGAGGGAACGGAGACGTACGTCGGACGTCACCGACGAATTGGGATTACTTCTGGGAGCCCCTATCAGCTTCGAGATATAGAGAACGGGCAAATGGCCATTGGCGTGCGAGATTTGCATCTCGCGCTCCGCCCCGCGCTGCGGGTATAAAAAGGAGGCGAATGCAGCGCACTATTGTTTTTCACTGAGGATCCGAACTAGTGACTCGGCCATGCAGTGACAGCAACTGTGGCGACGTACGTCTCCGTTCCCTCCTTCAGGGAACGAGGGTTACCATACGTAACCGAGACGTTCCCTTTCAGTCGGTCACGTTCGACGTACGTCGGACGTCACCGACGAATTGGGATCCCTTTGGAAAACGCCACAGTTACTACCACTTCCAGCGCCCAGCGAGAGCCCCTCAGACGCAGAGAAGTCACACTGCTGTTCCGCAAGACCCACTTCAGCAGACTATTGGATAACGCTGGGAAAGCGTGCCCAGAGGGACGCTGCGGAAGCCACATCATGCCCGAAGGGAGTTACCATGTGCAGAATACACGTATGGACTGGCCGTGGGCAGTGCAACATACGGAAGTCCCAGGGGTGGCCCCGGCCAAACAGGCGGGGGAACAACACCTAACTGAGACGGCAGAGAGCTCTGCCGAGGGAAAGACACGGGCTCGCCGTAGGGACCCGTACCGTGGAAGAATACACATATGGGAACCCAGCCTAACACAAGTTCCACCAATGCATACGAGTGTTAGACCTGGCGTCGGACGCTCCGCCACATCCGACTGCCGCGGGTTGCGAAGGACTCAACAGGGTTCGCCGTTCTGGGGAACTCGACTGGAGCATATAAGCGCACGTATCCGTTCCATAGGGAAGGGAGTGGCGCAGAAAGCCGACACTTAGAACGGGCACTTCGGTGTTACTGACTATGGGAAGCGAGCACACAGGAAGATACCGGCTCTACACGGAGGCTATAAAATCTAGCGAACGTGTTAGGTGTCGCCCAGCCCGCAGCTCTACAATATCTGTCAGCGAGGCGCCACGAGCTAACGCCCAGGAAGAAGCTACACCCCTAGTGGAGTGGGCTCTTAACCTGAACGGGCAGGGCACGTCTTGGGTTTGATACGCCAAGACGATGGCATCCACTATCCAGTGGGCCATCCTCTGCTTGGAGACAGCCTTTCCCTTCTGCTGGCCTCCATAACAGACGAAGAGCTGTTCTGAGGTCCTGAAGATTTGCGTTCTGTCCACGTAAGTCCGCAGAGCGCGGACTAGACAGAGAAAAGCTAGGGCTGGGTCTGCCTCCTCCGAAGGCAGCGCTTGCAGGCTCGCCACCTGGTCCCGGAAGGGAGTGGTGGGAACCTTGGGCATATATCTGGGCCGGGGTCTCAGGATTACATGAGAGTTACCGGGCCCGAATTCCAGGCACAATTCGTCGACCGAAAATGCCTGCAGGTCCCCTACCCTCTTGATAGAGGCCAATGCAGTCAGGAGTACTGTCTTCAGAGACAGGATTTTTAACTCAGCTGACTGCAAAGGCTCAAAGGGCGCCCTCTGCAGTGCGGTTAGCGCCAGAGTTAAGTCCCAAGAGGGTATAGAGGGAGGGCGAGGCGGATTTAGTCTCCTCGCCCCCCTCAGGAACCTGACGATCAGATCGTGCTTCTTTAGAGACTTACCACCTACCATGTCATGATTAGCGGCGATAGCAGCAACATAGACTTTGAGGTTGGAGGGAGACAGTCTTCGCTCCAACCCATCCTGTAGGACGGAAAGCACAGAACCGACCGAACATCTCTGGGGGTCTTCTCAGCAAGAAGAACACCAGTCGACGAACAGGTTCCACTTCAACGCATAGAGGCGCCTCGTAGAGGGAGCTCTAGCGGAAGTGTGCCCCGTCTCTGAGTCAGGAGGTCCTTCCTCAGAGGAATGGGCCAGGGAGGTGCTGTCGCGAGAAGCACTAGTTCCGGGAACCAAGTCCAGTTGGGCCAATACAGAGCAACCAACAGGACTTGCTCCTCGTCCTCCCTGACCTTGCACAGAGTCTGTGCAAGAAGGCTCACTGGGGGAAACGTATACTTGCGTAGGCCCCGGGGCCAGCTGTGTGCCAGCGCATCCGAGCCGAGGGTCCCCTCGGTCAGGGAATAAAACAACTGGCAGTGGGTCGTGTCCGGGGCGGCAAACAGGTCTACCTGTGCGACTCCAGATCAGCTGGACCACCTGGGGATGGAGTCTCCACTCTCCGGGGAGCACTGGCTGTCGTGAGAGCTTGTCGGCCGCACGATTGAGCAGGCCCGGAATGTGAATGGCACGAAGCGACCTCAGATGCTTCTGACTCCATAGGAGGAGATGGCGGGCGAGTTGAGACATGCAACGGGAGCGTAGACCACCCTGTTTGTTGACGTACGCAACAGCCGCAGTGTTGTCCGTACGGACCAGAACGTGCTTGCCTAGTAGCGGCGTTTTGAAGCGGCCCAACGCAAGACGAACTGCTAACAACTCGAGGCAATTGATATGCCATTGCAGTTGAGGCCCAGTCCACAGACCCAAAACTGCAAGCCCGTTGTACGTGGCACCCCAGCCGGTGGATGAGGCATCCGTGGAGACAACAGCATGCCTGGACACTTGTTCTAGGGAAACTCCTGCCCGTATAAACGAAGGGTCCGACCACAGGCTGAAGGTTTGGTGGCACCTCGGAGTCACGGGGACACGGAGGGATCCGCTGTGCCACGCCCATCTCAGGACTCGGTCGTGTAGCCAGCATTGAAGCGGTCTCATATGAAGCAATCCGAGTGGCGTTACAGTGGCTGCGGATGCCATATGCCCCAGGAGCCTCTGAAAATGTTTCAGTGGTACCGCTGTCCTGCATTTGAACGAATTCAAGCAGTTCAACACCGACTGGACACGCTCCTCTGTGAGACGCGCTGTCAGATTGACCAAGTCCAGCTCCATACCGAGAAAAGAGATCCTCTCCACGGGCAGAGTTTGCTCTTTCCCCAGTTGACCCGAAGTCCCAACAGGCTGAGGTGACTGATCACCGTGTCTCTGTATTCACACAACAGGGACAGTCCTGAAGGGAAGGACCTTCAGGTCGATCGCTGCAAACCAATCTTGGGGACGGATGTACTCGAAAGTGCGCTTCTGCGTCAACATCTGAACAGGCGGTTTGTGAAGGGCCCGGTTCAGGACTCACAGGTCCAAGATTGGTCATAACCCACTGCTTTTCTTGGGCACAATGAAGTAGGAGTTATAGAACCCCAACTTCATGTCGGCTGGAGGGACCGGCTCCAATCGCGTCCTTCGCCAGTAGGACTTCGATCTCTTCCCACAAGATGGGCGTCGCAGCTCCACACAACAGTGAAGTGGACGCCCAGAACTTGGGAGGATGCCGTGCGAACTGAATCGCATAGCCGAGCCTGGTGGTGCAGGTGAGTCAGCGGGACCGTCCCGGAAGTGCTAGCTAGGCTTCCGGAAACCGTACCATGAACACACCCGCCCCACAGACGTACCCGCAGTAGGGCAGCGAAGTGGAGGGCAGGGACCCGACCCAAGAGGCACAGCGTCCTGAGTGCGCACGCAGCACCTACCTGCCCCCACGGTTGGACAGAGGGTATGAGAGAAGGCATGGTAGCGTTCTCAAGCCATACGCTGCGGTCCGCTGGCGACTGAAGGAGGGGCAGAGAGTGGCAAGGCTTTGTGGCGTCACACACTGCCTACCTCACCTCCTTCCTCAGTGGGGAACAAGAGTGGCGAGGCATAGTGTCGCGCACTGCCGTCCTCACACCGCTGAGAAGAGGGGAATGAGAGTGGCGAGGCTCCCCGGCGTCGCACACTGCCATTCTCGCCCTCTTGTGGGGAGGGGAATGAGAGCGGCGCGGCTTCATAGCGTCACACGCTGCCATTCCTGAACTCCCGAGACCCAGAGGTATTGGAACTGCTCTTAAGAATTTGGGTACCACTGGCTGTAACACCAGTGGTGGAACAAAATTTAGCAATGATTCTCCACCTGGCCCTCCTCCGGGGAAGAGCAGCTTCAACCAAGTCCGGGTCACCCGTCTCAGCTGACTGGCAGCCAAGAAGGGTGGCATCGTGGGATGCCCATGGCGAGCAGACTGAGGGGTTCCATCTGCTTTGCACTGTGGAGGACTGCTGCACAGTCACCGACAGTGTCGCCGAAAAGGGTCACCTTGTGAGATGTGAGCATTGAGAAAGTGTACTCTGGCGACGTCTTACACCCCTGCAAGGTAGCCCAAGGGTGTTTCTGGACCAGGGTGGACATCGTCTGGCCAAGGGCCAGCGCTGTGACTTTAAATGTAAATCAGTCACTGTGCGCAGCTCAACCTTGGCTCAGAACTACCCTCGTGCACTAAGAGCGCAGGGCGGAGGTGGCCTGCCAGTGGCACTGCCACCTCACCGATGAGGGTAGTGAGAGAGGGGAAAACTTTATCCAGATTATGGCCCCATTGGCACCCCATATTTTGGCACCAAATAGTTCCACACTGCCAAAGCTTTCCAATGCTCATCCGGGAAAAAGGCAAGGGGGCGGGCAAGGCGATTTACGCGTTGCACTACGCCTCAGCCACCCGGGAAAGCATGGCTGTCAAGTCTGAATCTGATTTAGCATGAGCACACACCATTATAGTGGGAAACTCAGCATCATCTTCATTTCCAGCTTATAACAGCCCTCTCTCCGATGCAGCGATTGACATCTGTCCTCTGCTAGAGCCCCAGATGAAACACTAGGCCCCCTTTATTTTTATTATTATTATTTATTTATTTTTTGGAACCAGCAATCCCACCTGTAAGCTACCAGCAGGCATGTAAGACCGTGGCGCGCTGAACACTCAAGCCCCTATGAAGAAGGCAAGACGAACAACGCGCCAACGTGGTCATGCTCTCATGAGAGAACATGAACCACCCACGAACACAGTCTCAGCATGCTTGCGATGCGATAGAGGAGTGGGGGCCCACGGAGATGTACTCGGCAGGGAAGCCCCACTGTAATCCTCAGGTCACCAAGGCTTATTAGCCAAAGTAGCCCCTTTCTGGTGCACCAGAAAAGAAACTAGATCGGGGAATAGGCGAAGGGACTCAACCCCGTTTGAGGTTAAGTCTCGACCGCGCATCTAAAGCGCAGAGTGACGCGCTGGGTTGCCGTGACAACCCGCGCTGTCAGCCGGCAGCTAGACGGCACACGGCGCGCTGAACACTCAAACCCTCACGAGGAAGGCGAGACGAACAACGCGCCGACGTGATCCCGTTCTCCTGAGAGAACAAGGATCACCCACGAACGCAATCTCAACATGCTTATGCGAGAGGGATCGTGGCCGACAAAGGACAGGAAACAACCGCATCCAGAAACGCACGGGTGGAATGACGTCTTGAAAAAGACGCAGTGTCACACCCGCGCTGCTCTTTTAGAAGAAATCTCTTTTAAATGTGCTGAAGCACCCAGGAACGACCGCGGCAAAACACAGGAGAGTAGTGCAGCCTGTGTATACACTCACCGTTGGGAACGCCCTCACCAAACCAACAGTGCTGTAAAAACAGCAGTTTATCACTGTATCAGTGAGCTCGCGGCCGCCGCTGATCGTGCCTTCTCTCCCAGCACTCAAAGAAGCATCTCCTCTCATTCTCTCTCTTTCTGTCTCTGCTGAAGCAGGAACAGTCTCCATAGACAATAGTGCGCTGCATTCGCCTCCTGTTTATGCCCGCAGCGCGGGGCGGAGCACGAGATGCAAATCTCGCACGCCAATGGCCATTGGCCCGTTCTCTATATCTCGAAGCTGATAGGGGCTCCCAGAAGTGATCCCAATTCGTCGGTGACGTCCGACGTACGTTGAATGTGACCGACTGAAAGGGAACAGGAAGTTGTTGTAACTCAGGCATACAATGTCCGATCTGCCCCAAACTTCACATGTTTGATAGTAGTCCTGGCCTGAAGACATCTACATGCCAATATTCGGCTATATTCAAAGCGTCACCTGCTGGCAGCAAGAAGTGTGGTACATTGAAGTGACTTTGCCATATTTCTCCTATATTTACCTACTTAAATGCATGTCGCCCACTATTCGCTGTTTTCCTGAGGCCACCTGGGGCGGTGCTCCCGGGTGCGAGGGCCCTTTCATCGCTGCTTGCAGATTTAATTCCTTTTGTAATGACTGGATTTTGTCCACAAAAATTTGATGAAGAATGATACAGTAAATGTGACCACAACTTAACAGTCAACAGAGTGCATCAAAAGAAAATCAATATTTTGGCAAAATTTTGTGAGCAAAAAAGGTCCATTGTCAATAGTGTGATTTACGAACCACAGCTCGCACAGAAGTCAAACCAAGAAGTTTTTTTCTGCCAAATTTGCACATGCAACCTGTTATAAAATCTTTTGCTCATGCAAAATTCCAGAGCACATGGATTAAAATGACTGGATTTTGACCACAAAAATTCAACGAACAACAGTAAATCTTCACGCAGTGCTTGAAAACGAAATTGCTCCGGTTACAGTCACCATGTCTACACTGGAAGCACTTGATAGCACATTTCACAGCTCATTCTTTCATCTGTCTGAAATCTAATAAATATTATGTTATTGCTACGAATTTAATTTGTAAAATTCAAATAACCTCTGAAAACCAGCTTGTGATGTCTCTAATCTCTGACCTTCAAATATTAATCAGTTTGTTTCAAATCATTTATATGCACTCTAGCATTATGTCTGAAATGATTTTGCTATTCTAAAATAGCTCATGCAAATGGAGTTTTGTTGATATACAGTAGTAGTAAACATTATCACTTCCAGTGTAGACACCCTCAAGTCAACAACACATGCAAGTTCATAAGCGACTGAAACGCACACGAATAGAATATGTTATGTAATACATATTGTCTTAAAATAAGGACAAGAATACAAGCTATTCTGTTAATAGAATATTTTCAGTATTGCATGTTATATGGATGCATATTGGATTTTTACTGAGCTCACAGTGCATTCTGGGATTACCTTATTCGTAAAGGACATGACATGCTGCATAGAATTTGGCTAAAAGAAGTTGTCTTAGAAGGCAACATAATTACGACACCTGTTGTTTGGAACAGGCATCTGTCATGTTGGGAGTGCACCAATGATTCCTAAAAATACTGGCTAGGTTGAAAGATCATTAGGTTTTGGAACAGAGTCAGTGTGTTAAAGCAAACACAGGTGTGCAGAGCTCTGTAAATGACATCTGAGAATAATTGGGAGGCTGTTATAAGTGAATTAATATTACAGTTATAATAACATAAAATAAACAAACCCACACGCAAATAGCGACCATTTTACAATCCTTGAGCCAGCTGAGGGAGATGTCTACACATTTTTGATTATTTTTAATTGAATAGTCTGTTCTTTATTGTTTAACAGTTTAAAAAAACTAAATTAAGGCAAATTATTTAGAGAAAATAGCATTTAATTTTCCTCGACAGGGCATAATTATGTCTCACGTGTAACATTTTGGTACTGTCTGATCCATTACAGCTGTTTTCCTTTACCCCACATCAGGATAAACAAAAGGATAAACCCTTGTCATGCTTTGAATCATAACCACACACACATATACTGGTTTTGTCCATCATGTTGATGCTCATGCAGGACAGACCTGCATTGTATCCCTATCCAACTGACCGGGTGAATACCACAAATCGCAGTAATGTGAATTATAGGGTAAAATATGGTTCCCTGTCCTGAAAAAAATTATATGCTAAAATAATAAAATGCTCAAAACAAGGTTATGTGTCCCTGGTACTTTCTTATAAATGCCTATGAGGAAAAGTGTATCAAGAGAGCACAGGGATAGAGGATAGAGATGTTTGTGCTAACAGAAGAAAACTTGAACCCCACACATTATGATGACAGCAGGTTTCGACTGCCTCACAAATTCATGGAAGATGAAACCAAATATACTTTGTGAATTTTATATTGCATATACACTATATTGCCAAAAGTATTGGGACACCCCTCCAAATCATTGAATCCATGGCCAAAGGTGTATAAAATCAAGCACCTAGGCATGCAGACTGCTTCTACAAACATTTTTGAAAGAATGGGTCACTCTCAGGAGCTCAGTGAATTCAAGTGTGGTACCGTGATAGGTTGCCACCTGTCCAATAAGTCCATTCATGAAATTTCCTCACTACTAATTATTCCATGGTCAACTGTTAGTGGTATTATAACAAAGTGGAAGCAATTGGGAACAACAGCAACACAGCAATGAAGTGGTAGGCCACGTAAAATCACAGAGAGGGGTCAACGCATGCTGAGGCGCATAGTGCGCAGTCGCCAACTTTCTGTAGAGTCAATAGCTACAGACCTCCAAACTTCGTGTGGCCTTCAGATTAGCTCAGGAACAGTGCGTAGAAAGCTTGATGGAATTGGTTTCCATGGCCTAACAGCTGCATCCAAGCCTTACATCACCAAGTGCAATGCAAACCTTCGGATGCAGTGGTGTAAAGCACGACCACTGGACTCTAGAGCAATGGAGACATGATCTCTCGAGTGACGAATCACGCTTCTCTGTCTGGCAATCCGATGGACAAGTCTGGGTTTGGCGGTTGCCAGGAGAACGGTACTTGCCTGACTGCATTGTGCCAAGTGTAAAGTTTGGTGGAGGAAGGATTGTAGGTTTTTTTTTCAGGGGTTGGCCCTTTAGTTCCAGTGAAAAGAACTCCTAATGCTTCAGCATACCAAGACATTTTGGACAATTTCATGCTCCCAACATTGTGGGAACAGTTTGGGGATGGCCCCTTCCTGTTCCAACATGACTGCGCACCAGTGCACAAAGCAAGGTCCATAAAGACATGAATGAGCAAGTTTAGTGTGGAGGAACTTGACTGGCCTGCACAAAGTCCTGACCTCAACCCGATAAAACACCTTTGGGATGAATTAGAGCGAGACTGCGAGCCAGGCCTTCTCGTCCAGCATTAGTGCCTGACCTCGCTTCTAGAAGAATGGTAAATAATTCCCATAAACACACTACTAAACCTTGTGGAAAGCCTTCCCAGAAGAGTTGATGCTGTTATAGCTGCAAAGGGTGGGCCAACTCCATATTAAATCCTACGGATTAAGAATGCGATGTCATAAAGTTTATGTGTATGTAAAGGCAGGCGTCACAAAACTTTTGGCAATATAGTGTATCTTTCTAAATATCGTATTCCCATTCACCTGCAAACACACACACACATTACGCCGAGGAAAGGTGTTGTAACTTATTGAATTACAGGGGAGGTGGGTAACAATTTCCTGTTTCAACTGGGTAACAGTGCAACCAAAGGGCCTTCGGGCCGCTGTGGAGATTGAGGTTGTGACCCCCTCATAATATTTTGTTGACAGATATGATAGCATTTTAAAATGGCTGGGAAGGCAGTAAAGGTCTATATATCGAAAACACGACAAAACCGGGTAAACAGAGGTGCCTGTGGCAGAGAACCCGTGATTGACTGAGTGAATGAGTCCTGAAGGACAGAGAGCTTTGTGAATGGTAAAGACGACTTAATAATATCTGCCGTCCAAAGAGATTTAATGGTAAAGTTGTAAATAGTGCATGTATCCTTTATGGTCAAGAAATACTGAAAGGTAAAAAGTTCATGGTAATATTCCGCTAAAGATTGCTTTGAATTTACCTCAGACTACATGTCTGATAATGATGAAGGGCACATTCATTGTGTCTGAATAGCATAAAAGGTTGAAATATCTTGCTTTTCACTACCATATTTTACAATCTAATCACAAATACAATTGTGTTACACTGCGAAAGGAGAAGGTTTCTCCAACAATTGGTTGACCTGATGTTTCTTCGTGAAGCGGATGGCATCCTTGCCATGTACTGTATATCATTATATGGTTTCTATTTATGACAGACCATCTAACCATTTGTCTCCCTCTCTGCCTTTTTAAATTCTGCTTCACGTCACAAATTGAGCTAAGGGTCAGTTTTCTGCACATCTTACATGTGGAAACATAATTAAACAATTTTTTCAATTTTTCTTATTGATTGGCGGAAAGTTTATATTAACAGTGTCAGCTCACTGAGTCTTGAGTATAAGGACGTAACAGGCTACAGAAGTGCGAGAGAAAAAATGTACCAAGAAATATTGAAAGTAGACCTTCAGGATGAAGGCTGTCTTTGATACTGTCTGATTTTATCAATATTTTCATAAATGTATGGGCCTGCTAAATAGGCCTACTGAGTTCATGTTTTTCTATCCCGGTGGGGACTTCAACCTGAATACACACAGACTCGTGGGGACTCTTGTCACCGTGGGGACCTAAATTGAGAATGAGTTTTTTTGAAAATGTAAAAATGCAGAAAGTTTTGTGTGATGTGTAGGTTTAGGGGTAGGGTTAGTGTAAGGGGATATACATTTCTACAGTATAAAAACCATTACGTCTATGGAGAGTCTCCACAAAGTTAACAAAACAGACCTGTGTGTGTGTGCGTGTGTGTGTGTGTGTGTGTGTGTGTGCATGCTTGTGTGATTTATGAGTACACAATTTTGTATAATGACATGGGTATTACACTGGTATTACAGCGTAAACTTGGTTTATGAGGACATTTCCTGTGTCTACATAATAAAAATAGCTTTAAAAACATACTAAACAATGTTTTATTAAAAATGTAAAAATGCAGAATGTTTTCTGTGATGGGTAGGTTTAGAGGTAGGGGTAGTGTAGGGGGATAGAATGTACAGTTTGTACAGTATAAAAACCATTACGTCTATGGAATGTCCTCATAATGATAGGTGCACCAACATGTGTGTGTGTGTGTGTGTGTGTGTGTAATATTTATCATAAAAATGTATTATTGTTATATTGGGAGGAGAAGTACATTATCTCAGGCCCTGTAATAGGAGAGGCTCACAAATATTTTCCACCTCATGCGTTTATCTTATGGTTCTATTGGGATATCTAAATAAATGATCAGTTAACCCTTAAATGCATGAATGTTTCACCAATCATTATTACATATTCGGGTCTTTAGCAACCCTGCTCTATATCTATGGATCTCTAATTGCTGTAGTATAGTATAGTATAAAACTCCTGATATTTTAATAACATTTACAAAAGAAAAAAAAAAAGCATATTTTGTTACCTTTCGGAACATGGAAGGGTTCGATATGAGCAGATGCTTTATACCGTCATCAATGTCATTGTAAGAGCTCAGTTCACCAGTATATTCAGCATCTGGCTCATTTTCGCAATTCTCATTCTCAAAATTCTAAAAATCTCTGGATTTGATCACTGACAGCTTCTTCACCAGATCCACCATCAATTTTTGATTGTGCACAGTACTTGCTCTGCAGTAAATCGCTGAGCCATTTCAAGTATTGCTTGTTTACATTTACATTTAATCATTTAGCAGACGCTTTTATCCAAAGCGACTTACAAATGAGGAGAGCAATAGAAGCAACTAAACAAACAAGGGGCAATAGTGTGCAAGTGCAATAACAAGTCTCAGTTAATCTAGTGGAGTACACATAGTACAGTATATATATATATATATATATATGTATTTTTTTTTTTTTTTTTTTAAACAAACAAACTAACAGAAAAATGAATAGAATAGTTAAGTGCTAGTCTTTATTGGTCAGGTGCTGCTGGAAAAGATGTGTCTTAAGATGTTTTAAAAAAAATGGCTACAGACTCGGCTGCTCGAATTGAGATATGCAGGTCGTTCCACCAGGTGGGAACGGTCCAGGAAAAGGTCCGAGAGAGTGATTTCATGCCTCTTTGGGATGGCACCACTAGGCGTCGCTCACTTGCAGAACGCAAGCTTCTGGAGGGTGTGTAAGTGTGAATAAGCGAGTTTAGGTATATAGGTGCAGAGCCAGTGGTTGCTTTGTAGGCGAGCACCAGTGCCTTGAATTTGATGCGAGCGGCTATTGCCAGCCAGTGCAAACTGATGAAGAGAGGCGTGACGTGCACTCTCTTCGGCCTGTTGAAGACCACCCTTGCCGCTGCATTCTGGCTCGTTGAAGAGCGTTACAGTAGTCCAGTCTGGAGAGAACAAGAGCTTGGACCAGGAGTTGTGTGGACTGCTCTGATAGGAAGGGTCTAATCTTCCTAATGTTGTATAATGCAAATCTGCAGGACCGGGCTGTTGCAGTAATGTGGTCAGTGAAGGTTAACTGGTCATCAATCACAACTCCAAGGTTCCTGACGGAGTTATGGTTGATGAACCTAGCTGAATGGAGAAATTTTGATGAGGTGCAGGGTCGGTTGACACCACAAGCAGTTCTGTCTTAAACGCATATCTCTGCTTGTATATTCTTTTGTTTTATATCTGCGGTAATTATGAGTGAAACATTAGAAATTTTACACTAGCTTCATATTTCTTTATTGAAGACAATAATTATTATAGCTTTGATGCTTAGTGGGGATATTGCACATTTGAGTTATATGAAGTTAACCTTATCAGTTACACCAACAATCGCTCATTATTTCTCTCATTGTTAAACATGGCTAGCTAAAACAGAAATGATTTAATACGTTTCCATCATTACAGTACATTCCCATTTAATGCACTAGTATACTTTTTCTCTTTTTTTGTGTGTGTGTCGGCTCAGGCTGAGGTCGTAGCAGATTATGTTTATTGTTTTACTAATGTGAAAAAAAAAGAATTATAAAACACTGAGACCCAGTTTTTAAGTATTTTTCCAAACAAACCACTATAAAACACTTTAAAGTGAGGCATTGGCATGCATTGCTTGCCAAGGAGTACACACTATAAATATAGACTATTAAGTGGTACTTTAGAGGCACAATTCTTTACACGACTGATGGTTTTGCAACTGCACCAGCAGTTTCTTTCATGCTATGGACTATGACTGAAACTTGTAGCATTAAAAATGCATCTGAGAAATGACAACACAATCTTTTCTCCTTTTCTGAGAGGCCACCGCACAGTCTGTCAATACAGTCCACCGGCATGGTAAAAATAGAACAGGAAATGGGAACAGAGAGTGAGAGAGAGCTTACGAAACTTGTGTTTTTACAGAAAATATCTGCAAAAAAGTCAGGTAACATTAGGTTTGCGCATTAGATGCTCTTTTACATTATTCATTAGCAAAGTAAAAAATCTCCTGTATATTTCAAGTTGAGATGTGGTCCATGTTGGAACCCATTTGCAGCCTCTGGAAAGTACAGATGTGACATTAGAAACGGCTCCATGACCTGACTGGAGCGGTTATCTAGCCGGGCAAGACGGGAAATGGAGGTACTAGATGCTTATCTGTCAGTCGTTGCAAAAGCACATTTTTTTTTGATAAAGTTAACTTGATGGGATTTTAAAAGTTGCAAGTGGAAGACAGAGTAGGAGTCAGGGTTTTTGGAAAAGATAAGGGCAGAAGGAAGAGGAGAAATGAGAAAATGGGACTGTAGAAGAGACAGCGATTTAGAGTCCCAAAAAATGTTGGAAACACCTTTCTTCTACTCCTTAATCGCCATTTGTTCCTAAATCCTCTCAAATCCCCAAAGTTTTTAAAACAGTGGTTTTCAATTGGTGAGTCGTGACCCATCCCAAACTTAAGTTTGAAAGTATGTATTTATTTATGTATTTAAAAGCATGCAATTGTGCAAAGTTGAAACAACAAACTTATGGAGCGAACATATAACATATGAAGTGACATTTGCAGAAAAATATCCTGAGACTTTCCCATGGAAACACCAAAACTATTCCCATCAATTTTTGTTGTTGTTTACGTCAGTGGTCGAACAGTATTTTGGAGCAATTTAAATTCATTCGTTTAAGCGAAATTACGGTCAGTTTACTGTACCATAAACAAAACTACATCTTAAAAGAAACACAACCTAGCTGGTATATGCTGGGTTTTTAGGCAGGGTTCCTGTTTGGCCTGTATGTTCATGAGTTTGCATTTTGTTAAGCCTATGCAGTTCATGTTCAGTTTAACACATGTTAGATTTTTTTGTACTGTAAAGTCTAAACCACTGCTTTAGAAAACCTGACTGAACCAAATCTGGTGCCAGAAATCAAACATATTTGATCTCCAAACCTTGTTGAAAATACCAGTTTAGTCCAGCATGAATTTCCATACTGGTCTTTTCAGCAGGGAAGCAGCTCAAGAACTCTAGACATGCAAAACTTCGAGATAAGAAGTGATTTCTTTGTTGAATCAGGTTTAAAGAACCTTTATTTGGAAGAGTTTGAAACAACAGTCACATTCTTTCACCACCATTTATCCCAGTGCAATTGTTTCTGAGGACTTCTCTGCAACTTCTGATGAACTTCTCTCCCTCAGAAAACAGCAGCATTTAATGAAGGAGGAAACAGTTGTGTTGCAGTGGGTTATCCCTGGCTTGGCATGGCTCTGATACTGACACACAGAGCGGATCATCATTCTTGAGTGTGTTTAGGTTAAGGTCTAGACTGGCCCCGTCGGCGTGATTTATGGGAGGTTGAACATTTACACCTTGGCTTTCCCTTACTGTCAGCCCAGGCCATTCATCATGGCCGCCATGTAATGAATGGACTTGTTAAGTCTTGTGGACTTAACAAGACACTAGAGTCCAGAGAGTTCAGTAAAATAAGATTACAACTGTGGTCAAGGAAGAGAAAAGCAGAGCGACTCCCTCTGGATTCGAGTCCAGTGTGGCTGAAGGGAAGGTGGATTGTACAGTGACCACAGGAGCATTTGTTTTCCTCAAACTGTCCGATTCTACTGTAGTCACAGAGTGATACGTGGAAAACGAGTTTTACTATTAAATCACTGTGGATGATGTTATATACACGTGTAAAGAACTTGGCTAACCTCACCAGAATTTCTTGTCTAAGGCCTGATCAATATTTTGATTTTTGTGGTAGAAGATCCAGCCCTTGTTCTTTTATTCTCTGTTGTGCTCCTCAGTCCAGCCAGAATCCAGCATGTTCAAGTGAAAAGATTCAAAATTCAAGGATTTATAGACTCTCTTACTAAACAGAGGAACCCCTCTTCAGTGGTTCTTTGCAGCACTCGGTTAAACAAACAAAAATCATAATTAAGTTTTTTGTTTTTTGGTGTTGCAAAAATATAAATTTGTAATGGGTTATTTCTATTTCATCAACGTTTTACATTGGTGTAACATTATGAAAAATGTAGTCATATTAATACTTTTGACTGAACAAAACAAGTTTATTTAGATGTTACCACATGCATTTTACATTACCTGGCAGAAGTCCATAGTTTTAGAATTCGCTAGTACTAGCCCAAGTTTACAATTTAAACATTTATAAAGCCACATGCTTGTCTGACATTGTTGTAAATGTTCCTGAACAGCACCACTGCGCTGTACATGAAGATTACCCTGTTCCATTTCACATATTTTTGTTACCTGACAAAGGTTTTCTCTATGCATCTGAAACACTAGCACTCACTGTGTGACATGCACGTACACATACACAAAAAAGAGCTTTTCAGCGCACTTCTCCATTGAGGAGACTGTTACAGAAATTAAGCCATCTCCAGTGACATCTTACATATCACTGTTATTAAAAGACTCACAAAAGCTCTTTTTGAGCATTCTCTCTGTCCCTCTTCCACTCTTTCGCTTTCAAATTCTTTAATAGCTTTTTTCAAGGCATAGACCATGCAAAATTCATCAGAATCCACAGAGGATTGGATGAGAGGCTGGCGACAGGAAAGCGGTTCTGGGCTCAGCAGTGGCTTTCATTTGGGAGTAAGCAAGAGGTAAACCGTCAGTTTTTAAAATGACAGCTTCTGATGGAAACATGTTATGTCGTTCAAACGTCTAGCTTTTTCAACGGCGCCACTGTACATCTAATATATAGCCTACATGGGAAGACAGGGGGAAAAAGTTCCTTACTCAAGAGAAAAGATGTTTTCCTTTGTTTTACATTTTTAAAGAGCACCTATTACGCAAAATTCACTTTTACATGGTGTTTGAACATAAATGTGTGTTGGCAGTGTGTGTACACAACCACCCTATAATGGTAAAAATCCACCCTTTTGTTTGTCTCAGAACAAGCCGTTTGCAGATTCCTGGCAAAGTGACGTCACATTTCACAGGCCCCGCCCACAAGTGTTGATGGACACTTCCATATTAGCATAGACCCTGCCCTCGGAGAGCTGTACAAAGTCCGTCATGTTTATCTCCTCGCCAGAGAATTTAACAGCAGCATTCAAGTAAGAAATGTGTTCTTAATAAAGCTACTAAAGTTCATTCAGTCAAGAGCAGTGAGTGATTTTCTGTTCTTTTGTTGTTTGATTCATATTAACAGCAGATATAGCAGTAGGTACTGTATATTACACTGATTTCACTTTAGTACACAGATCTAATATATACACACAGGATTTCTGTACTTTCTGCATACGAGGACGGACATAACTAACTGTTTTCATGTGAACTTTGTGTGTTTCTGACATAACCTTGTGTGCATTTGACAGTTTAATCGCAATAACACATGAAAAAGAACTAGTCTAGTTTAATAGCCTACTCATGGACGCACCGACATCCAGCTGTCTGTGCGCATGCGTCGGGTGTTTGTGCTCAAGTTGAGAGCATAGACTGTAAGGTTGAGAGTGATATGGCTTTAAAACACATGCAGATGAAAATATTTCATGATGATGAAGAACGTCTCGGTTACGTATGTAACCCTCATTCCCTGAAGGAAGGGAACGGAAAAATTTACGTCAGTGACTGATGGAATGAGGGTTTCGCTTAGAAGCCAATCGCCTACGAGTTCTACAAAACAAGCCAATGGCATGACAATGCCATGGGTCTGCGGAATTTGCATAGCGCAACTCCACCTCGTGGGTATATGCGCTAAAGCCTAAGAGGAGGCTACACTCCTGGTGGAGTGTGCCTTTACCCCTAGGGGGCATGGCAGGCCCTGAACCTGATATGCCAGGACAATGGCGTCCACTATCCAGTGAGACAACCTCTGCTTAGAGAGAGCCTTCCCTTTCTGCTGCCCTCCGTAACAGACAAAGAGCTAGTCTGAGGTCCTGAAACACTGCATCCTGTCTATGTAAACGCGAAGGACGCGTATTGGACAGAGCAGTGCCAAGGCTGGGTCTGCCTCCTCCAGGGGCAGCAGTTGCAGGTTCACCACCTGATCTCTGAAAGGAGAGGTGGGAACCTTGGGCACGTATCTAGGCCGGGGTCTCAGGATCACGTGAGAGTTAGCCAGCCCGAATTCCAGGCACGCTTCGCCAACCGAAAATGCCAGCAGGTCCCCTACCCTCTTGATGGAAGCCAAAGCAAGCAAGAGAGCAGTCATTGAAAGGAATTTAAGCTCAATAGACTGCAGTGGCTCAAAGGGAGCTCTCTGCAGGGCAGATAGAACCACTGCGAGGTCCCAAGAGGGCATCTGTAGAGGGCAAGGTGGGTTTATCCTCCTGCTGACCCGGTCGTGCTGGCTTACCATTTTTGAGTGTCAATGTCATGGTGCGCAGATATCGCGGCCACATAAACCTTAAGGGTCCACCCTTAAGACAGCCTTCACTCCAACCCTTTTTGGAGGAAGGAGAGCACGGACCCGAACGGCATTTCCTGGGGTCTTCTCGGTGAGAAGAGCACCAGGTGATGAAGAGGTTCCACTTCAACGCATAGGCCTGTCTCGTGGACAAGGCCCTAGCAGAAGTGATGGTAGCCACCACCTGTGGTGGTAGGGTCCTCAAACCTTCCGCGTTCCACAGGTCGGGATGCGGATGCCAGAGGGTGCCTCGTCTCTGAGAAAGGAGGTCCTTCCTCAGAGGGATAGGCCAGGGAGGGGCTGTTGCAAGGAGAATGAGTTCGGAGAACCAGGTCCGGCCAGGCCAATATGGGGCGACCAAAAGGACCTGCTCCTTGTCCTCCCTGATCTTGCACAGGACCTGTGCAAGAAGGCTCACTGGGGGAAACGCATACTTGCGTAGGCCCCGCGCCAGCTGTGCGCTAGTGCATCCGTGCCGAGGGTCCCCTCGGTCGGAGTAAAACCAGCGCAACGGGAAGAGTCGTGGGAGGCAAACAGATCTACCTGTGCATCATCGAACAGTTCCCAAATCAGCTGAACTGACTGGGGATGGAGTCTCCATTCCCCCTGGAAGTGGCTGAAACCATGAGAGCTTGTTGGCTGCACGATCTCCCGGGATGTGAACGGCATCAAGCGACCTCAGATGCTTCTGACCCCATGGGAGGAGATGGTGGGTGAGTTGCGTCATCCAGCGGGAGCGTAGAACCACCTTGTCGGTTGATATACGCTATTGTCGCCATGTTGTCTGAACGGACCAGTACATGTTTGTCCTTCAGCAGGGCAGGGCTAGATGTACGGTCAGCAACTCGAGGCAATTGACATGCCATAGGCGCTGGGGTCCTTTCCAGGAGCCCGCGGCAGCATGTCCATTGCACATGGCACCCCAGTTCATGGCAGAGGCATCTGTTGATACAACAACATGCCTGGAAACTCATTCTAAGGGCACTCCAGCCCGTAGAAAGGTGAGGATCGACCATGGGGTGAAGGTTTGACCGCTCGCAAACCTGGTCTCGAGAGTTGCCTGAGTGGCACAAGGGCTGCCTCGATGACTTTCGTGAAGACGCGGGGAGACAGGGCTAATCCAAATGGGAGAACCAGCGGCAGGAGATGTAAAATTCTCCCCCGGCCCTCCACAGGGGGAAGGAGAGGTCCTGTCACCCTCCCCTGAGAAAGACCATTGTTCGCCTCCGAGCTGCCCGTCTCAGGAGCGCCACTTGGCCTGCCGTTTAACAGGCATAGGGGCGGAGACGGGCTGGGCCGCCTTCCTGCGACCTCCTCCGTGCCCTGGCCCGGATCAAGGGTGCTGCTGGGGCCAGGCGGAAGTGGCAGGAGCTGCAGGAGGGTGCTTCGTTCGCTCAGCCTCTCGCATATCCACCAGGTTGAGCCATAGATGACGTTCCTAGACCACACAAGTGGACATCACCTGACCGAGAGAGTGTGCAGTAACCTTCATCGCCCGTAGGGCGAGGTCGGTTGCTACACGCAACTCTTGCATTAAAGCAGGGTCAGCATTGCCCTTGTGCATGCTTCTGAATACCTTGGCCTGATGGACCTGAAGGATAGCCATGGCATGCAGGGCGGACGCGGCCTGGCCCGCAGCTCTATAGGTCTTCGCCACCAAGGTCAACGAAAACCTACAGGCCTTGGACGGGTGCTTTGGGTCACCACCCCATGTCGAAGCGCTCTGAGGACACAGTTGCATCGCAACAGAATGCTCATCAGGGGGAACCCCAGTGTACCCTTTCACCACGGCGGCATCGAGAGCAGTGAAGGCGGAGGAGGCTGCCGAACGATCGCGGTAAGTTAACGGGAATTTACACAATCTCAACACTTCCTCATGCACTTCTGGGAAGAAAGGCACTGGGGCTGACGGGTGCTTTCGGATAGATTGGGGTGGGGTAGAGGGGACTCTACCTCCTAGACGAAGCGCCCAGGGAACACACACACGCTGTGCTGGATCACTGAACAGATCAGACAGGAATGCGGAACTCGCTGGAATGCGTCGTAGCACCGACATTCTGGAAAGATGCTCATCTTGAAGAGTAGAAAAGCTCAGGAAGGCAAGTGAACACTTGGCTCTGAAGCAAAAACATCATGCGAAAGTGCAGGTGCAGCTCCTTATATATAGTTGGGGCGGAGTTGCGCTATGCAAATTCCGCAGACCCATGGTGTTCACTGGTGTTCACGAGCTGTGAATGCTCCGCCCTCTGCGGTGGGGAGCAGCAGCTCATTTGCATTTAAAGCAGACACACACAAAACAGCATACCCATTCTCATACCCAAAAATTGCCATTTTCAAAATGGTATATTAAATGATCTGTTAGGAATTTTGATCTGAAACTTCACAGACACACTCTGGGGACACCTGAGATATTACATCTTGTAAAAAGGGGCATAATAGGTGCCCTTTAAAGGTAGCCTCATGTGTCAAGGCTCATAACAGGCTCACCAGCCGCTGTGGATAGTGGAGAAACTGCCATATAGATATCTTTAATATTATCTTATAATTTGGCAGCAGGTATATTAGGCTGTTGTCATTTTAAGAATGATCCATTATACACATGCGTTATCTTGACATTATTAGACAGGCATTTTGACAATATTGTACTTGACTGTTTAAGTGCATTAAGGCAGCGAAAACTAACTCAAGGTGGCTTTATCACTTTGGGTGTGAGAACAAAATCTGAGGGAATGGGTAAAATTATGCGCAATACGCATAATCCCACCTCGAAATTCAAGCCCTGTAAAACCAACAATATTCATCTGGAGCAAAAGAAACAAGTGAGTGAGGGTAGGCAGGTTTGTGCGTCAACTCACTGTCAGAGAGATGAGAGAGCGAGAAAGCGCAGCTGGTATCGTGTATCTATTCTGCTGAAAATTTATATTGGAAGCTTTTCAGTAAGCTATCGATATGTATCGAAAAATCTATTTTTAATTAATATTTTTAACACTACATTGCACTTAGTTTATTATTTCAGATGCCTTTTTTAAAAGACTACCATTGAAAATTTATGTATAAAATTCAACCAGCCAAAGTGGCTAGCAGGAGTGACTGTGTTACACGCCACTGCTGAAATCCACCAGCATTTGTCGGGTGATAATGTCAAGTCCTGCAGGTAGGACATCATATCATTGCATACGGTTCAAATGCAATGATTGGACGAACATTTTATGTTCCTAGACCTTCCACAGATTAAATACATATAAATACATTTAGACCACTTAACTTAGTAATTGCTATCAGGATGTGAAGAGACTTTTCAACCATTTCAAATACAAATGTTTCTGGAACAAATTGCTTACCCTGCCTTTAAATACGTTTCTTATATTTGTTGCTATTAAAATACTGTGCTTGTAGGATATTTAATTCCTCAAAATATTCTCAAGTCAAGACAACCTTACAGCAGAGTACAGCAGCTTGTCACCATGACAGTACTTTCAAAAGGTAGCCTACTAACAAAAATCCCCTTTTTAGGGATAAGTAAGGTACAAAGGTGTACATTTGGAGGGTACCGACCTGGTGACAAACTGTTGTACAATAAAGCAATAAAGATTTGATTTTTAAAGATTTTTTCTTTTTCTTTTTTTCTGAGCATAACTGTTTAATTCTTATTTTGCTTCAGGTACCAATCAACTTGATGACCAATTTAAATCAAGACTAGCGCTAAAACTAATTTTAAAAGCTACAGTGTAAAAATAATGGCTGTTGCCTGTTGATGGTATTATTTTGTGTGTAAATATCAGGGTGGGTTTGGGAAATTATCAGCAACACATTTTTGTTGATGACTTTGCTTTATAAGCTTTAAAGTAAATTACAAGCTGCCATTTCATTAAATTCACCCACTGGATATTCATCCAATACTTTTCTTTTGCATTTCTCAGAAGAAAGTCATACTTCTTTGGAATGATTTGAGGGTGAGTGAATGATGAGTTTTTTTTTTTTTTAGTCAACTGTTCTTTTAAATGGTGAAATTGTAAGTAAGATAAGTCTGAATGTGACCGGATAACTTTCTTCAGTTATTATAGACCTCCTTGGTTCAGAAAACAGGCGTCTAAAACAGGTGTCTAACCCCTTTCACACATATAGTCTTTCCTGGTAAATTACCGTTAAGTGATCGGAGATCGTTTTTGTGACCTTTTCAAAAATACTGGTAAAATTGTTCTGGCATTTTCTCGGTATGATAAGTTGTAACATTACCAGTAAATTACTGGTATGATGCTGTGTGTGAACAAAGAATACCGCTTACCGCTATGAGCACGTCCGAGGTGCTGGCCAATCATAAAGATTTGTCGGAGCTGTTTACAGTAAGTTGCAATGCTTTTAATTAATTTTCTATGTAAACATGCTCTAGACAGACATCTGACCATTGCGCCGCATCTTGTGCTTGCCTTCTTTTCCATTCATCAGCTCTGCAGTTATTGTGTACTATAGTAACAGCCATATTATAGCAACTATTATGTGTCTCATGTTTTTAAGGGCAACACCGGATTCCATGTGATCACCCTGTGATACGCCTTCCGGTAATTTTACAGTAATGTATCGGGATTGCTGTGTGAAAGGGGCTAATGTTGAAAATGCCACAGCCTAGTGTTTACACTTTTCTGGTAGTTTAACCTCCTAATGATTTACTTATAGTGACCTCTGTTCATAAATAGTTTACCAACTAAATAATTACACACAGTAGCTTTATCAGAGTATTTTTACACTTTAAGTTGTCCTTCTGTATCTCTTTTTCTCCTAGCATATGGACAGGAGAAGGTTCATTACAGAGGCAGACTTTACGTAACCTCTGAGCCTGTGAGATTCTGTTGAGAGGCCAGTTGGATCTCCTCCATCTTTGACTTTCTCCCTTTGCCATTACACCCCTAGTGGAGGGCATTCAGAATCCCACCAATCGTCTTCATTCACCTTCATAGCCTTCACACCGTTTCAGTAATGAGGATGTACTTTACTTATTTATGTGTTTATCTAAGAACTCAACCCATTTATAATACATGGGGCAGCGCACCCCTGTAGTCAAGATAACTGCAAAGTCCACTTTTCATCCCTTTTTTTCTTATTTTAGCCTGCTTGCCCCCATGTCAAAGCCTGGGAGGACCAGTGTGGTTTGGTTGGACTATTGATTTGGCTGGTGTTCAGCTCTACCCCAGCTGTGTGACCTCTTTTTACATAAGAGGGCACGGTACTCATGCCAGACCTAAGCAGATACTCAGCAAACTCATCTGCTTATTGTTTATGTAGAATGTCCAACTCATGCTTGTCCATATAATGACCAGCATTAAGCTTGTTTAAAAAAAGATGCAAAAGTATCACAGAGTGATCCCATGTGACATCTCGTGCTTGCCTTCTTTTCCATTCACCAGCTCTGCAATTATTGTGTACTATAGTAACAGCAATATTATAGCAACTATTATGCGTCTCATGTTTTTAAGGGCAAAACCGCATTCCATGTGATCACCCTGTGATACACCTGTCCCTTTAGAAGTAAATGTATTGAGATTGGACAGATAGTGAAACTAAAGCAGTATCAAGGTGGATAAAGAAAAACCTTCACCTTTACTCGAGAAACTTTGCGTTCGCCCACAAAACCTTTTACGTTCCCCTGTGAAACTTTGCGTTAGCCCGCAAAAAACCTTTTGCGTTCCCTTGAGAAACTTTGCGTTCATTTGCAAAACCTTTTGAGCTCTTTCACAAGGAACGCAAAACATTTGCGAGAGAACAAAAGCATTGCTAATAATAATTGCTCTAAATATGGGCCTCAGTTTTTTTTGTGTGATATTCTGAGTTGTATTGTGCAAACACATATTGCTCTCGTTTATGAATGTTGCCTTAAGCAATCTGATAGAACAGGAACACCTCTCAGGATGCTGATGGCCTCTTACTGAGAACATATAAAGAGATTGATTGATTTTTAGTCTAAACAGCATTCAGTTACTATAGCAAATGGTGAAGGAATACGTTTTTCTTATCATAACATCTGATTGTAGCATTTATTATCTAAAAATTGTAAATTGCAGTGCTTGGTGTGGATGATTTTTTCCCTTTTGTTTCTGTATCTTAAAATGATAAAGGATCAAAGCATTCCGGGGCTAGTTGTCACATAAGGAAACGTGTATTCTCTATTTTTGTATGTTGGCCTCAAACATTTAGTTCAAAAACCTCTTAAATTAGGATGTTTTTTTATTATTAGTATACTTTTCAATTTTCAACTAATAATTTTTCATTATATTTTGGCTATACCTGCTGGGTAATATGGTGGCCCAGTAGTGCACAACACAATGAAAAAAACACAACACAACAAAAAGCCATAACACAACGAAATCAAGCCACATTACAAAGGAAATGCTCCTGACCACTAGGGGACTCTCGGAGCGCGGTAAAGTTATTTTTCCTTGCCACTGTTCTATTGATTTGGCAGTCTTACAAAGATATCAATACTACGATCAGTTTAAGTGTATGTAACCATTGTATATTGACATAAAATATAAATTCAAAATCACCTACATGCATTATAGCTGCATATTTATACTCGAGAATGCTTTGACCCACTACCACGGCGCATGATGTGATGTGGTTGATGTTGAAACGATGTGGTTGAAACGTATAATTAATACAAATGATACGTATAATGATGTGGTTGAAACGTATAATTAATACAAAGTATATGTTTCAACCACATGGTGGAAACGGCAGACGTTCCCTTAGGCATCATGCGACGTGGTAGCGGGTGGTAACTCCGAGTGCCCCCTAGTTGTCGGGAGCATTTCTGTTGTGTTGTGGCTTTATCGTTGTGTTGTGGCTTTTCCATTGTGTTGTGGCTTTTCCATTGTGTTGTGGCTTTTCCACTGTGTTGTGGCTTTTCCGTTGTGTTGTGGCCGGATTTCGTTGTGTTGTGTTGTGTTGTGAATTTATGTTTGCTTTTAAAATTTTCGTGTTGTTGTGCACTACTGGGCCATCGTAGGGTAAACGTGAACATGATAACAGTGATCTGGTATTGTAACGATTCACCAGTGTGAGTGCCCCTGATCACCACCAGAGGGCACTCCAACCCGGACTGTCATTCCATCATAGACTACATCACCCATAATCCTTTGCCCGGACTCATCAGCACTCACTGTTTTCACCTATCTCTTATTTACCTCATTACCTCTGCCTATATCTAGCCTGTTCAACCTGTCATTCTTTGCTAAGTCTTGTTTAGTGTTACACTGCATTTCTGAGCGTTTTCCCTGGTTTCATGTCTCTTGGTTTGTTGGATTTCTTGCCTGTTTCCTGGATTACCCTTTTGCCTCTGTCTCCTGCCTTGTTTGCCTGTTTGGACTGTCTACCTGTGTTTTGACCTTGCCTGTACTTTTGACTACGGTTGTGGATCCCCCTTTATTAAAGCTGCATTTGGATTCTCTACCTGTGTCTCTGAGCAGTACGTAACAGGTATAGATAGATGCAAGCTTCAGGCTTGAAGGTAGATTTTAATCAAAAGGTTGAACTATGTTTTCAAGATGTCATGATCAGAATGATGAATTTTATTATGTTGGTAAAAAAATATTTTGTTGTATAATTGCTCTGCTGTGGGAGTTTTAGGCTGTTAAATGGCTGCTTCCCATTGTGACAACATATCCTGCTATTGGAGCAAGTTGTAACAAAAGGTCAATGTGTGTTTAATCAACTGTATTTCCATTTAGAGCCAAAAAGATGGAAATGTTCAAAGTTTGTTTCTGCAGTGCAAAATTGGCATCATGGAAACAAAAGTAAAAAAAACAAACACTTCAGCAGAATCTGGGGGAAAAACCCCTCAAATATGTTTCAATTTGACCCTGAACGTTTACTGTGACATTGGGTGTGCAGCGACCCTTTCAGTGACAATAAAGCTGCTTTGGTCTTATTGTCGTCTTTTCATTAACTGGCTTTTGGTGATCAGGATAAATAGGATCAGTTTTCATAAGCTCTTAATATCTGTTAAATGCTAGCTGAATAAAATAGTTCAAATTAGATCCAGATAATTATCCTTGGATATTAGTCCATTAAGAATCAGATGAAAATGCATTACTGAAAAGGCAGATAAAAAGGCAAATGTCATACAGCTGATAAGATGTGCAAAATGATAAAAAGGGAGATGGAGAGAGAGAGCAATGAACCGAATTGTAAATATCTATCTATATATATCTAGAAGGAAGTCACAGTGCACAGTAACCACTAAAACTATAATGGGCATTTAAAAACATGAATGAGGAAAATTTATCGCCAGAGGCATTGCGTTCAGCAGGCCCGCGCAGCTCATCGAAAACAGGTGGTGCGCATCGACAGGTCGTTCTCTACCAGTAGACCAGCTGGAAAGGATGCGCTTCTAATGCCTTGATTATTGTATTATTCTCACCTTCATCCACAAACACTTGAGAGGGACCCGTCCGAATGTAATCTCTCCCAGGGGAAGCGGTGGCCATGGCTGCTGTTTGATTTTCTGTCATGGCTGTGAGGCCTAATGAAAACTAATGTTGGGAGAAGGGAAATGATTTGTTAAAAGTAGCAGGGGCTAAAAATTGAAGAGGGTGGATGGGATATTACAGAGACGCCTGGCTCTCCACTGGCCCCCAGTACTCCTCCTTTTCTGGCTCCTTGGCCATTTATATTTGAATGTTTTGACAGCCTTGTAAATTGCAGTATTGATCTATGCCATAGCAAAGAATAGAAATACAAAGTCGTGAGGGACATCCATGAATGTGTATGCGTATTGGTGATTGTAATGAATGATATTACATCAGATGACCTCTGAGATGTGTGGAAGGATTTCTCTGGTTTTAATTTGAGATGCCTATTCATAATGCTGTCAAAAGAAAAACTCCAAATGAATACAAGCAAGTTTCATTAAGATTCAAATGTGGTTCAGTAACTGGAAAAAGAGGGAGTTGAGGGGTAGATGACAAACATAAAGCAAGGAAAACCTTTTCATGAAAGAACAAGAGAAAAAAATCAGAAATTAGTATTTTCTTTTTATATTCTTTATAAAATGGTTATGTTTGGGGGTTGGGTTAAGGGATCTAAAATTTATTTATGAGATGGTAAAAGGGCAAGTATACAAAAATTTTAAAAAATGTACATATTTTAGCTGTATTTTAGTAGTATTTTATTTTTTTAGCTGTAACTACTTAATAATGTTTAGGTTTAAATGTGGTCAACACATGTCCATATTGTACGTTTCAGCATCTATCCAAACATACAGAAATGTACGTTTTGTACCTGTAAATGTTACGTATTAATACCTTCATATTAGCAATGAGACCAGTTACAATCCTAAAGTGGTTTATTTTAAACTAATGACAGACTGGCTGTACTCTATCCTGCTTATATTTATTTCTTCTTTTTTTTTTTTTTTGGAAAGATTTGAACTTTTATTCAGCAAGGATACTGTTACGTACTGCTCCGAGACACGAAGGTAGAGGATCCAAACGCAGCTTTAATGAAGGGTAATCCACAATCATAGTCAAAAGTACAGGCAAGGTCAAAACACAGGTAGGCAGTCCAAACAGGCAAACAAGGAAGGAGACAGAGGCAAAAGGGTAATCCAGGACACAGGCAAGAAATCCAACAAACCAAGAGACATGAAACCAGGGAAAACACTCAGAATTGCAGTGTAACACAAGACTTCACAATGAATGACTGAGATAACCAGGCTTATATAGGGTTAGGTAAACAGGGTAATGAGACAATAAGTGATGATGAGTCTGGGCAAAGGGTTATGGGTAATGTAGTCTTTGATGGAGTGACAGTCTGGGGTGGAGTGCCCTCTTGTGGTAATCACGGGCACTCTCACTGGTGATCGTGACAGATACATTGATAAAAATTGCAGTAAAGACAATTATAATGTTTACAAAAGATCTCTGTTTCAAATAAATGCTGTTCTTTCCTGAAAACAATGTATGATGGTCTCCACAAAAATATTAAGCAGCACTGTTTAAACAGTTTAAACATTGATAATGAGAAATTTTTCTTGAGCAGCAAATCATTATATTAGAATGATTTCTGAAGGATCATGTGACACTGAAGACTGGAGCAATGATGCTGAAATTTCAGCTATGATCACAGGAATTAATTACACTTTTAAGTGTATTCACATAGAAAACGGTTCTTTTAAAAGGGGGGTCTAATGCTATTTCATGCCTTCTGACTTATTTACACTGTTAAAAAGTTGGATTCTTAAGCTAAACATGACCAAAAAAAAAACAAAAAAAAAACAAGTTGGACGTATGACGGAGTATTTCTGTGCATAATGTACATAATGTATTGCAGATATCATTAATGTCAATATTAAATGTACAAAATAATTCGGGAATTTAGTCTGATTCAAGGGGAATCAGAATACCAAATCCTGACTGGACGAGAGGAGGAGCTGGGGATGGAGGAGGGTAAATGAGCGCTGGAGAAACGCGATAGCTAGTGATAGTACTGAAGGAGCTTATATATGTATGCTGTGATAGACATCGTATTCCTATAGGTAGATGTGATCAGCTGACAGTCAGCTGATGCGAGATTGACTAACATGACCTGTCTTTTATAAATATGATAAAACTAAAGACTCTTCTGAGATATGAAGGATGTAATACTACTCTACAGGTACTCAAGATTAACATGAGACTGGCAGAAACTGTGTGTGTTATGTACCCTTTAAGTTGTATATTTCACAATATTACTGTTTTTTTTTTTATCAAATAAATGTAGCCATGGTGAGAATAAAAGACTTCTTAACAAACCATTACAAACAAAAAATGACACACCCCAAACTTTTGAACAGTGGTGTACCTATCAAATATATAAATACATAAACATGAAATATTTAATTAATGGTCCAATATAGGGTTTAGCAGGTAATATACAAAAACATTTGACCACTCAGTACTTGATTATCCAATAAGAATCCAGTATTCCAAAGAGCCATTACCATCCATTGCTATTACATGTTATGAAATGTGATGTCACACGGAATCCTGTGAATGAACTTTTACTGTTTTACTGTTTTACAAAAAAAACATAATTTTAACATTTCACTAATTCAAGTTTAATATATTTATTATTGGGTCATTTTTAAGTATTGTATATAGTACAATTGCACGTATTGTTAAATCTAATCTTTTATTGCTAAATGACTTGATTTTTATTTGCGCCTTTGTAATGAAAAAAGCGGTTAGATAACACTGCAGTTGAATGAACATTTCTACAGTTTACAGTGAGATACAGAAAGATGGATAATATGCAAGATTTTCTTATTGGTAAATGACCTGTGATCCACATCCAGTCTCAGGCATTTCATTTGGTTCTGAAAGCGTGAAGCATTCAAACAGAAATAGCTCTACGCATCTTTATTTTTCCATCTCAGCAACTCTGAGCATAGAAATTAAGTGCCAAGAAAGACCAGGTCAATGCACAAGCTGCTGAGTGTTTGTCTAAGAACAAATGACACATTTTGGAGAACAATGAGAAAAAAATAAGAATAAGTCATTATAATTATAGGAGATAATTGAGAAGATTGAAAGAGTCAAAGAATGTACAAAAAGTGCTTGTACATTTTTCTTTTTCAACACTTTTTTTTCCTCGCATTTCTGCATGTTTATTTGTGTGTTTAATTAATGGTTCCTTTGTTTACCATGTGAAGAGAGTAAATGAGAGTAAGTGGATGGATTGATACGTGGGCATTCATAACATTCATGCTAATGTTTTTAGTCACTGATGCATGACCTTTAAAAAAGCAACTAAACAGCTTATCGCTTGAGCAGTTTTCCAACTGACAACATATATCTGGCAAACATACAAGTAAATATGCGAATGCACAGAAAGAATCTCACTAATTTTTTTAAAGGCTAAATTAGATCTATTTTATTGGCCAAAGGTACTGTATAGCAATCATTATAACACTTTTGTCCCCCCATTTTGTTGGAGGTAATCATTACTCCCGCTTCTGTTTCAAGCAACTTACACAAAATTGCACATACTGTAACTTTAACTTCAAGTCAGGTAACTTTAACTTCAACTCAAGTAAGGCCACCCTGAAGTGCTAGGAACACTATAAAATTTTCTATCATTATTTTTGAGTGAAAGGAAAAAGAGAGTAGAAGCGAGTTGTTTGGGCGTTTCAGTTGATTACTGGGATGATGCTAGGTGATTGGACTTCTGGTGAACTCTCAGGTCACGGACTCCACATGGAGAGTAAAGTTATGAGCCAATCCGGTGTGCTTCTTTTCCATTGTTTTTCAATGTAAACACGCACTAGACGGACGTCTTTAACTGTTGTGCTCATGTCTTGTGCATGACACGGCATTCATGGCATTCTAAAAATTCTGCGCTCAAGTTAAAAGTAGTACAACTTTTAAAAACGCATCTCTAGACCTTGCACATTTTTTTTTGTTCCACTGACCTGCGTCTCACCTTTTTAACATCAAATATGCCTTCTGTGTGAACCAGCCCTTAAAAGTCATCTTTAGATTATGATTGTTTATACACTTTTTGAGTTAATTATCTAGGCCAGTGGTCTTCGCTATTTTTTTCATGAGAGCCACACTGATAGGACAAAATCAATAGGAGAGCCACTTTTACCGCAAAGTATCAAAAGTTACATCCAGTCATAAATAGCATGTCTGCTTATTCATCCCTGAACATACAATATGCAATGCAATAAATACAAAAAGTAGATAGATAGTGGGTATGCATAATATATTTTTAATGTAAACTTTCTTTTAGTGCTGTCAATCAATTAAAAAAATTAACTAGATTATTCACACATTTTTCTGTTTTAAACACATTTTTAATGTATTATATAATGTAACAATTTCACAGTAAATCACCAGATTAATGTAGAAAAACAAAGACAGTATATTTTAAATACTTTTTACGAATAAAGGCCAGTTTCACTGATACTAATACTGATGTCTCTACGATAGATTTTAAACATTAAATAGCCATTCAACATTACAGTGTAATTGAAAGCTTTTGAACATTTATTAGGCTTCAAACTTATTAAATATAAATTAATCTGTATTAAAGCTACAAAAGTTATTTAGTCAAGAGCAGTGAGTGATTAACATTAATAACAGACATCATTAGTGGCTGCTGTGTCTTTAAGATCTGCCGCTACCGTACATGACACGGATCGCTGTCACGCGTCCCATTTCCTCACAACTCTTTAAGTTCATTTAAGACGTTATTTAACTCATCTAAAACTGTTCTTATGATGATACTCAACAAAACGGACATTTAGGCATAATTCTGAGTGCTATAGTTGGTTCAAGAGCGAAAGAGAACTCGATTCTGGTGCGCTGTCTGTGCTCATGATGCTGGCGCGTAACCCACACCACTAATCCTAGTTGATGCGTATCATATGCACGTAAAAAGTCATTTTGCTGTATAAATTGCACGATAAATACAATTCCTGTTATAGATATGCATTTCATGAGAACATGTTGATCTATAAGAGCACATTCGGCGTTAAGAGCTGGAAAGACAGCCAAAAATGGCAACTCCGCTGTGAGTCATGGACGTAAGGGCAGAGCAAGTTTAAATCTCCTTTCTAGTCTATATTTTCATCTTGTAATGCCGCTGTTTTTGGGTATTTTTTTAAATAATTTGTAATAGAGCAGACACTTTGAGTTTTTAATGGGTTATGTTATAGCCCTGCTTGTTTTTATGAAATGTATGTATTGACTGCATGATCATTTCACCGCATTTACTGCCACGCGGGCCGTGCAACGAGTAATACTGATCTAGGCCAAGGGTCTTCAACCGGGGGTCCTGTCATTAATTACTCACCCTCATGGCATTCCAAACCCGTAAGACCTTCGTTCATCTTCAGAACACAAATGAAGATATTTTTTATGAAATCCAAGAGCGCTCTGACCCCACATAGACAGCTATTTAATTACCACTTTCAAGGCCCAGAAAAGTATTAAAAACATTGTTAAAATAGTCCATGTGACTCCAGTGGTTCAACCTTAATTTTATGAAGTGACGAGAATACTTTTTGTGCGCAAAAACAAACAAAAATAACAACTTTATTTAATCATTTCTTCTAGTCTAGGACTGAAATACTGGAATACTTTTGAGAATTAAGCAGTGAAGACCAGTTTAGAAATCAATTACTCTGTTTTGCTGCATCCAACTGGGCATTCCTTCATTTGGATGTAAGTTATGGTAGAAATAAGACTGCACTATCAGTCCTCTCAATGAGGCAAAGGAGGCGATGAGGGGATTAGCATTAGCATAATTAGCATTGTGTAGCAAGAGTTCACTAGCTGTAGCCTGAGAGTTAATTCAGTGCTAGTTGTGTTGTGCCCCATGTGCTTTATCCATTACATGCTAAAAAACCTAATTACAGAGCTCAGTGCCAGTTTTTACACTATTACACTGGATTGCGCTTCAGTGTGTGCACTGATTGGGCCAATCAGGAGCTTGATGGAAATTCATATGAGCTAAGAGTAATGGTGTCTTCTCCTGAGCTCTTTAGAGACACCAGCTGTCCCATTACTGCTCTCAATTTACTTGTGTAGTCCTGCTTGCTGTGTACCAGATATGAGTTGTTCTGTATTACAGAAACAGTGTTTGTTTATTCACCTAAATGTGTTAATATGCATGTTAGAGGGTATCAAAGTGAACCTCAGAGGACCTGGTTGGTCTATCAGGCCAAGGCCAGAAGAGCCGGGTTGTTTTTTCAAAGACCATTCCCACACATACACTACCAGTCAAAAGTTTGGACACACTTTCCCATCAAAGAGAATGGGAAAGTGTGTCCAAACTTTTGACTAGTAGTGTACATGTGCACATCTATATGGTCTTACTGCATATACTCTGAAACACACACTTTAAATTTAGGTCCTTCTTTCTCCTAGTCATTTGCTGTCTCATTTCAAAGGCTGCATCCTCCAGAGGTCTCCATTCTAAAGTCATAAAGAAATTACAACAATTTACGCTGAGAATAATGGTCAATTTTATAATGATTACTTATCTGAAATAAGACATCCTTTATGACGGCTGACAAATGCAACCTCCAGAGGACAAAGCCTTCAAAATGAGACACAGCTATAAAATAGCTAAAGACAGCTAAAAACTTTAAAATTCCCAAGTTGCTAATTACTCTGGAGCTGCAGGAGAATGATGTCATGACAACACTGATTGGCTGATGGCACCACAAGACCACATACAGCCTCAATCTCTTCATTAGAGTCTTAGTGTGTTCACACTTGTAGTTCAGTTATCCTTGTTCTTTTGGTCCAAACTAAAAAAGAAAATGATACATTTAGGCCCAATCCCAATTCTATGTTATACCCTTTCGCCTACGCCTACCCCTTCCGCTTTCCCCTTGAAACAGAGTGGCAAGGCATATGGGTGAAAATATTTCCCTAAGAAATGGGACACCACTACTACACCATTACACGTCATCATGCATCATCATACCCCGTTTCTTTTATTGGTGTCCTGCAACATTTAACCAGTATGAACAGCAATGAACTGCACATATCTAACAGAAATAAGGCGCAAGCACTTTTACTAGATTACTCACTCCCAACGTTGTTTTGCACTGTATTTGGACTTGTTTTCAGTATGAGCCTCCGAGTTTCCTAAGACAATACAGAATGATACAGAACATACAAGACTGGTGGAGCCGCTTTTCCATCGGGCCAAACTCTTCTCTTTGTTTATTACCCGTTCCATTCCAAAAGAGAATTGAGACACCCCTACCCCTTCACGTGAGGTAGGGGAAAGGGAAGGGGTAGAAATGGGATTGGGCCTTAGTCATGGTTCACCTAGAGTCCACACTGTCATTTTTAAGATCAAACCCAAAGACACAAAACAAACAAAAAAGGCATTTATGATGTATATTTTGCAATGGAACTTACCAAACATCCAAAGCAATGCTGTGTGCTGGGCTAAATGCACTCGTTGTAAGTACGTTCATATGATGATATTTTTACCAGCTGAGAACTCATGAAGAGCTTATGAAATGTGTACAGGAGTCCTCCATCACACACAGGAATGAAGATCTTCTGCAAGGACATGGCGGCTCCGATGCCTGAACCGAACTGTAATAGGCAACAAGCTCCTATGATGAGAAGAACCAGCTCGATCTTGTGACATCACATCCTGTTTTTGGTTAATTTAGATGTCATTGGTCCGTGTTGCATTTATATTTCAGTCTAACCACACAAGAGCTTACTTGGAAGATAACATATATTCCTACTATATTCAAAATTGTGCTAAAGTTAAACTTTAATTAAAAACATTTTCCGTGCTTACATACAAACCAAAAAAAGGCTAGCAGAAACAAATTGGACTCGACTGTGAATTTTCCGTTATTTGTGAGAAAACGCTTCACCGGCAAACACAGAATTGTATGTGTTTCCGCGTTTTCACTGTTATACGCTAGGGGGCGCTATTACGCATCTTCTAAATGAGTACAGAATCTCCTGATCAAAACACAGGCGAAGAAGTCGCAAAAAAAAGCAATCGTATGTAAGCAGATGCATATGTAAAATAACGTGATCATCAACATTAAACATCATATAAATCAAAACTGCCTAATGTTACTGAATGAAATGTCGACCCAGAACGAGCTATAGGACTGTGAAGCAGTAGGGGTGTTGATGGACTCGATCTGCTCCATCTGTGTTTGATCATCGTTCTGAATCTGATCTGGATGTAGTCTTTGACAAAAACATGATTTTCTCAGCTTTTTGTTCAAAATGTTGCTTTTTTATGAAACTTACCCATATTTAAGTGTAATATTTAAGTATTTAAGTGGGGTTTTTTTTTGTTTAAAAGCAGCTCTGCTCTTTCTTTTGATATATTGCATGCTCAGATATTCATACAACAAAATATTCTATGGGCCATTACATTTTTGTGAAAATGGTCAAAAACCCTGGCGGTGGCTGGCAACTTTTTAAAAAAAACTCTGGCGGGGAAAGAGTTAAAATGCTTCACCTGCATCATTATCATCATCATCTCACCTGTGTTGACAATGTACTGACTTATACACTCTTTATTCACAGAGCTGAAGTTGCCAGAAACAGCAAAGTCCACTGATGCTGCACAGCATGTTGAGGTTCAGGTCAACAATGACAGACAGAACAGCAAACTAATTTTCTGGCTGACTAGTGAAAATGAGTAGCTACACATCTACACAATTACCACTTTGACACTTCAAAAAGTTCAAAAAGAGATAAAACGAATACATATGAATTCAGTGGTTTAGTCCAAAATTTCTGAAGAGACTTGATTGCTTTATATGATGAACAGAATAATTTAGTACTTTACTGACACAAACATTTATCAGAGAACATAAACAGAACCTCAACTGAACCTGCTTGATGCGCGAGAACAAACCTTACTTGTTCTTGCGGAAGCTCAAACACACGAGAATGAACCTCATTGGTTCTTGGCGCGTTAAGCAAACATGCTTGAGCTTCCGTTTACAAAAAAAGCATGGCATTGGCTTTCACTGTTACGCTGATGATACTCAGCTCTGTATTTCTGCTTTATATATTCATGCTCTACTGGGTGGTTGCCCTGCACGCTTAATAAATAAACTTCAGCTGGTCCAAAATACTGCAGCTAGGGTTCTTACTAGAACCAGGAAGTATGACCATATTAGCCCTGTTCTGTCAACACTACATTGGCTCCCTATTAAACATAGTATACAAATCTTGCTAATTACTCCCAGTACTTAAGCAAGCTCTTAACACATTACATTTCCTCACATCTATTTTAGTCTCAAAATTCTGGTTAGTTGATAATACCTAGAATATCAAAATCAACTGCTGGCGGTAGATCCTTTTCCTGTTAAGCACCAAAACTCTGGAAGTCTTCCTATCATTGTTCGGGAAGTAGATACACTCAATCTAGACTAAAAACACATTTCTTTACTATGGCATACACATAGAACATTGACAATTTCTATTATTCAAATCAGTTAAATTATTGTTAGGCTGCATTAACCAGGTCAGCCGGAACCGGGAACACTTCCCATAACACGCGTTACATCATAAGAATAATGGCATCTACACTAATATTAGTCTCTCTGTTTATTCCGAGGTTTACTGTAGTCAGCCGGATCTGAGCCGTATCCAGATTAGATGGTGGACCTGCGCTGTATTGTATAAGAATTTAACTGAGCTGGACGATGATATCGCTGTTTTCTCCAGAGTGGCTATACAGCTGAAACAAACTTTGTTATATTATTTTCCTGTTATCACTGTAAAGCTGCTTTGAAACAATCTATATTGTAAAAAGTGCTATATAAATAAAGGTGACTTGACTTGACAACTGATGTGTAAGTTGATAAATGTAAAGCCTGAATAAAAAATATGTTCATCAGATTTCATCAAAATCATCTTCATTTATGTTCCGAAGATGAACAAAAGTCTTACGGGTTTGGAACGACATGAGGGTGAGTAATTAATGACAGCATTTTCACTTTTGGATGAACTATCACTTTAAAGTTGCTAAACAAATTAATCCTGTTTCTTACCATTGTTAAATTCCAGGTAACACCTGTCTCTTGCCATCCTTGTTCCCCTCCTGTAAGGCTGTTCCCATACTATTTGAACTTGTACTTCATTTGATATCTACAGTACCTGGATTGGTATTGAATCTTATTTCACAACTCCTTCATACTCTGAGACTTGATTGCTGCACACTTTGCCTTGTAGACGGGGGAAACCCTATGGCCCAGTAGAAGTGATTGGTAGCGTGTTGGACCAATCAATGAATTCTGTCATGAACACCCTGACAACTCAAGATTTGGCCTAGGGGCAGGACCGGATGTCTGCACCAGTTCTAGACTGTTGAAAACACAATTCCTCTCATGGAACTTATTGTAGTCTGGCAGAAAGGCACCCTAATAAAAGCACATCCCTATGTCACACTTTTATGGCCGTGTTTTCTCTAATCTATTTTATTAGCCTGCCTTCAGAGACAACAGCTGAAGTTTAATGTCACATGGTAGCATATATACATCCATCTCGCTCTACCTCCTTGCTCTCTTCTTCTCGCTCACTCTCTTTCTCTGCAAATCCCCAGTGCCCTTTCTTTGACAATCCGATGGCTCTCATACTCACTCTTGAAGGATGATATCCCTAATGTTCATGACAAATTAATCCACCGGGGGAAAGCCTGTGACAGTGAGCCAGCAGTTGGTCATTGCTTTTACTAAATCTGTCATTTCCGATTTGCAGATCCATTTTGTAGGGGGTAGCATATATAAGCAGCAGATTTGTATAACCTGGATTAAGTTAGGGGGTGGGAGAATACTGTAGATGCTAACTCAAATATTGTCATTAAATTGCATATGCTCCCAAAGCAGCTAATTGAGTTTGAAATGTTGCAATGCTGTTACAGTAAAAAAAAAGGCTGTGAAGGATATTGAACAGAACATATGGTAATTTAAAACTTCTGCTAATCAATCAAGGTCATTAAAGGGCTTTGCTCACTTAAGTGTCTACTTTGCTATTAAAAATAAACCTGCAATAAATGAAGAATGCAACAAAATTGTCAATGACTTAATGTAATATTTAACTAGAACTTTAAAAATGGAATGTATTATCAAATACATTAATTAATAGGAAGACGGTGCACTCCGATTACTTGTGAATGGTAGATATACACTCACCTAAAGGATTATTAGGAACACCATACTAATACTGTGTTTGACCCCCTTTCGCCTTCAGAACTGCCTTAATTCTACGTGGCATTGATTCAACAAGGTGCTGAAAGCATTCTTTAGAAATGTTGGCCCATATAGATAGGATAGCATCTTGCAGTTGATGGAGATTTGTGGGATGCACATCCAGGGCACAAAGCTCCCGTTCCACCACATCCCAAAGATGCTCTATTGGGTTGAGATCTGGTGACTGTGGGGGCCATTTTAGTACAGTGGACTCATTGTCATGTTCAAGAAACCAATTTGAAATGATTCAAGCTTTGTGACATGGTGCATTATCCTGCTGGAAGTAGCCATCAGAGGATGGGTACATGGTGGTCATAAAGGGATGGACATGGTCAGAAACAATGCTCAGGTAGGCCGTGGCATTTAAACGATGCCCAATTGGCACTAAGGGGCCTAAAGTGTGCCAAGAAAACATCCCCCACACCATTACACCATCACCACCAGCCTGCACAGTGGTAACAAGGCATGATGGATCCATGTTCCCATTCTGTTTACGCCAAATTCTGACTCTACCATCTGAATGTCTCAACAGAAATCGAGACTCATCAGACCAGGCAACATTTTTCCAGTCTTCAACTGTCCAATTTTGGTGAGCTTGTGCAAATTGTAGCCTCTTTTTCCTATTTGTAGTGGAGATGAGTGGTACCCGGTGGGGTCTTCTGCTGTTGTAGCCCATCCGCCTCAAGGTTGTGCGTGTTGTGGCTTCACAAATGCTTTGCTGCATACCTCGGTTGTAACGAGTGGTTATTTCAGTCAAAGTTGCTCTTCTATCAGCTTGAATCAGTCGGCCCATTCTCCTCTGACCTCTAGCATCAACAAGGCATTTTCGCCCACAGGACTGCCGCATACTGGATGTTTTTCCCTTTTCACACCATTCTTTGTAAACTCTAGAAATGGTTGTGCGTGAAAACCCCAGTAACTGAGCAGATTGTGAAATACTCAGACCGGCCCGTCTGGCACCAACAACCATGCCACGCTCAAAATTGCTTAAATCACCTTTCTTTCCCATTCTGACATTCAGTTTGGAGTTCAGGAGATTGTCTTGACCAGGACCACACCCCTAAATGCATTGAAGCAACTGCCATGTGATTGGTTGATTAGATAATTGCATTAATGAGAAATTGAACAGGTGTTCCTAATAATCCTTTGGGTGAGTGTAAGTCCATATGGCGAATAAGTCCTGCCTTCTAAATGAAAGAGCCAATCGTTGATTAGTAAAGTCATCGCATCACTGCAGCTGCCGTTAGAAACTCCGGTTGCTATAGAAACAGGCAGCGTTCTGAGACACACATTTAGGATCGTGCATGCGCGTTAGCTTTGTCCAGGCTGAAAAATGCAGGGTTTTTTTTTTTTTATCATAATTCGAGCATTTAGATTTAGATTTCAAATATGAAATTTAATCGTATATGCTTGCCGAACAGTTTTGGAGAATTTGATGTTTCCCCATTCAAAGAGATAGGAGCTACTTTTGCATGTCCGAGAGGCATTTCAAAGATGCCCACTGAGTGAAATGACTTGTCTTAAAGGGACTTTGGTCATTTATTTAAAGGAATAGTTGACCAAACAATAATAATTGCCATTTTTACTCAGTCCCATTTTGTACCAAGCCTGTATGCATTTTTTTAAATATGCAGTATATGGCAGAAATAGCAGCCAAACACAGAATGTATGGTTCAGTGGCTGCTAACTAAAGCACTGAAAGACCATTGAAAAGAGCTCCAAATCCTCATTCAAACACTTTAAACGAGCTGCTTCAAATTTCTTCTTTTATTTTCAGTAATAATAAAAAAAACAATAATATCAGCATATATCATCATACTTTGTATTATGATACTCTAACTGGAATGCATATCATGAAAACCTTACTTACCAAATAATATTAGCTTATCTCAAGAATGTGCTCGAATGTCTGATTGAATCAATTCATTTAAAACTGGCCATAACTGCTATTTTCATAAAGGAACTTCATTCCCCCCTGTGTGACAGAAATGCAATTTATCCCATAAGATGTAGACTGTCCCAAACTAATTTATAGAAATTGCATGATTCATAGCCGCAACAAGCACTGATACACATTTGAAGCATCTACTTTAATAAATGTATCATATGTTTGCCTTGAACATTTTTGAACAGATTATTTACACAGCAACACAGAAGCACATGTGCATGCATACACACACACACAATATATATATATATATATATATATATATATATATATATATATATATATATACAGAGCTTTTCATTTTGGCTGCATAACAAACCAATTAACTCGGTGACAACAGCAGCTGTTTGAAGCAAATGGACAAATGTTTGCATTCCATCAATAGTGTTCTGCTTGATGATGACTCGTGCTTATAAAGATCTACATTTAAAAGCTTTTGAGAAAAAAGTTTATTTGAATTTATTCTAGTACATAAATTTGATATGAAAAAAAAAAATCCTTCAATACACATTTACTGCAAGTCCTACATCTAGTGTCCAAATGTCATATTTAAACCTAGACATATTCTTTGTTTTAGTCTTTTATTATTCCCTTGATTGTTTTGTTTTCTGAAAACAATACAAGCTTTTAAATGAACAGTTAGCTGTACTCAGCACAATTAGAGTAAAATAGCAAATAGTGGAGAAAAACAACTCTGTTCCAAAACCTAGGGAGATGTCTGTCGACAGAATTTTAAGTTATCGTACGTGCTCTGAAGTCTTGATTTGAAGGTTATTGCAAAACATATTAATAATTAAAAGAAAAAAACAGGTCCTGTGTCCTATGTGCTTATTATAGAGTATTGTTTTGATAACCTTTTATTCAAAATCTGTCATTTGCGAGGTTGTGCATGATGTTTTTTTTGCTCCTGACAAAAGCCCAAAAACGCGACAATCGCTATTTTTGAATGATCAAGGATGTAATCTGAGAAAAATGCCAAGTTCATAGAGCTCAAAACAATGAAACAATTCAGATTACTTAAAATGTGTCAGTTTCGTAAACTTAAAAGAAATAGAAAGTTCTAAATACTAATTATCAAACCAATTAATTATTTTGAGTGTTAGGGTTTACAGTGTGGATAGATAACCTTGTCATCACATCTGTGGTCACATACTGTGGAACGGAACTGGCATTGGCAGTGACAGACAGTTGTGTAGTGTGAAAAGAACAGAAATTCATTGACTTTGAAAGTCGTGTAGTTCATGGGCGTCATTAGTTGCTATTAAACAACAAAGCAATGCACTAGGTATCTACAAAAATCAAGCCTCAAATCCAAAACTGTTTCAAAACTATCATCTATGATGTCAGCCAACAAACTTCCCAGCACTAGTGCTGCTTCTGGTCTGTTTTTCCTGTGGGAATTGCACAGGACAAACACAATAACAATCAGGGGATAAAAATAAATGAGAGAAATCAATAAAAATGCACTTTGGCTGACAGTTTTCAATGGCAGTACGAGGGCTCACCGAAGACCGGCATCATTTTGTGAACGGGTTGAGTTTTGATTGACAAGTAATGGCCCCATAGACGTTTGCTACTCACCGCCAGGGGAGGTAATGGACAGGCATCTCACAGGTGCGGGGCAAGAGGGAATAATTAGGCCCAGACGCCTGCGGTAAGCCCCGGCAGAGTGAGTTCGTTAGCAGGGAAAGAACAGGGGGAGTGAGGGAGGGGAAGATAGAGAGCGCTGAGGGCCGGAGAGACTATAGCAGAGACATTTACGAGGGAAGCTGTGGGGAAGAGGAAGTACAGGGGGAGGTTGGGTTCCCAGAGGATCCAAAATGGCTGCACAGCAGCTAGTTGACTGGACTTATGTGGCAATAGAGGTAACTGCTACGAGCAGGTAAGGGAACAGCTCTGCAAGGGGTGGCTCTCTCCTCGGGCTGTCAGTCCTTGAAAAATAAGACACCATGTAGGCAAATTGCTTGTCTGAGAATTTTGTTCTCATAGAAAAAGAACGGAAGAATCATAGGGCCTGTTTACACCTGGTCATTTCATGTGTTTTTACTGATCGGATAGCTATCTGATTTGTTGAAATGGTTCCATTTACACTTGGCAACATACATTTGTCTCCACTAAACGAATATAAATCCAATCTTCAATTCCTGCCCTAGTTAAATACAAATTGAAGTTCACATCAACGAAAGCAACAGATGTGCGCTGAATTTTATTTATCTTCAGCTGATTTCAAGATCAAAGACCGCAATAGAGAGAGAGCAGCATCAGCACTGGTAAGATCATTTAGTTTCACTACACTCTCAGAAAAAAGGTACAATTGCTGTCACGGGGCGGTATCTGTTGAAAAGGACCCCTTTTGTTCCTTTTAGGTACTAATATGTACAATCTAGGTATACCTTTTGAAAAGGTACCATCCCAGTGACAGCATTTATTTTTCTAAGAGTGTACTTTTAATGAAGATGATTGTGTGTTAAACGTCTGCAACTTACTTTCAGTTTCATTTATGGTTGTTTGTGCGTTGGCTTGCTGAAGAGATACTCAGCTCTTCATCTGCACTGATGCATGTTGCAGTAGCGCTGTCATATCTGGCTATAACATGTCATATAGCCTATAGCGCTCTCACACGTTTATTTTTTTTAACAATTTGGGACGAGTAAAATTTACATATGTGGTTTCAACAACCAGATGCATTTTCATCTGGAATGCATCTTAGACCACCTCCTGAAGTGGTTTGAGGGATTAGATTGAAATCTGCCTCAAAAGCGTTTCAGAGGGCATTTACACCTTGCCTTTTCAAGATCTGAGCTGTACGATCAGGGAAAATGCATGTAAACAGGCCCATAAGGCCTGAAATATTGTTTCTAGCAATAGGAAAATTTCAGTATTTATTTCTGTTTTTATAGAGGCACCATCTGTTTTCTTCAACCTTTTTTACTTCAAGGCTCCCCATTGTACAAAATGATATTTGAAGGCCCTCATATTGTTTGGGGATTTTTTTATTATTATTTTTAAATTAATTAATTTAAAAAATGTGGAATTTTTTATTTATTATAATTTTTTCATTCAAAATGTCTAAATAACACATTTTACAACCTGACAAAAAAAAAGAAAAAAAAAAAGAAGCATATTCTTTATAAAAAATGCCCATGGAGTTTCAAGGAGTAGTGTTTTTACATAGAACAATTAATCAGTGATTGAAATTGTTTTGACAGCCATGTTGCCACTATCCAAACTTCAGGTATCCAAATATTTCCGAATGAAGGAAACTTGGTGCAAGTAGAACTGAAATGAACACATTGTTTTATCATTGAACAGAACCCTGATGGCTCTGAGGTTCATACTCTATAACCGTGTCTTATTCTCTCCTCCACAGAGTGGTGTAGCCCAGCTGTGAATCCTGTAGATGAGCGTATTTAGGGAATTAGCGTTAGGCAGAACAGACCTCCATGAGCATCCTGAAACAGAGGTCCAGGATCAAAGCTGGAGCGTCAAACGTCTCAAAGCCAGGATCCGCCAGGCTTAGAAGCTCATTAGGACTGTTATTATCCATGCCTGGAAATTAACTACCTGGGAATTTTCATTGAGCCAGTTCTTACAAATCCCAAGGACGATTTAGCTCCTAGTCTTTGCTTTCCACACTACAGAAACATAGAACTTTTTTTTTTTAATCCTCTTAATTCTCTCTTTATACTGTACCTGCGCTACCATTAGCATATTTTTTTTAATTTTTTTTTTGTTTTGTCTGTTCACTTAGAGGCTAAAGGATTTGCCTCTTCATCTTGGTGAATGTGAATATTATGTACTGTAGTAGAGGAAGAAATGCTTAATTTTGAATTACTGCAAACAGTTTGATGATTATAGTTATCAACTAGTCAATCAGTCATACTCAACATAGCCTTGCCCTTTTCTTTCATTATGGCCGACTTAGCCCTTGAACACACCCGGTTTCTGAATTTCAGCCCTCTGTAGACTCACAGTGTACAGCTGTTTGGGACCGGTCACTGATGAGCTGATTCAATTCTATTTTTCCTATTTTTTACCAATAAAGCTTCAAGTGCTCCATATATTTCCTGGGAATTTCCTTCCCAGTAAAGGTCTGGGGTTATATACAGTTTGGTGGATTTGATGTGCTCCCTAAACAATACTGCATTTTACATAAAATGATAATCAACTTTAATGCCACATGGTTTTCCATGCATAGATGCATTAACACAAATTCATGATTAGTGCCAAGCGTGCCTCACACATCCTGAAAAGTGAAGCCAAAACACCTTGAACGCCCCCAGGTGGCTGGTCCCAGTATAGGTCATAACCACCGCCCTCTCCATGTAGTCTAATGGGACGTGAGGCAAACTAAACAATCAAATTACACTTTAAATATATATTTTTAAAATGTTTTTTGTCATTTTATGCAGTTTTTATCACGCTGATGTTAGTTAAAGTGTTCGTTCTTTAAATGAAAAGTATGGTTTTAGTGATTCTTTTTTACTTGATGCAATAAAAGGGTAGGGCGAAGTATGGAGGAACCAACTGACTATTTTCTGGAGTTTTGGGAGGAGATTGGAGCTTCAGCTTAAATTTCTAAATTTCTATAACTGCTTATTTCACACCAACATAATGAGTTTTTCTGCAGTAAACTGTACTAACTGATTCTGCGGAAGTGTGGGCGGGGCCTTGATAGTGTGGCTCTACGTCATGCTCACTACTGTGTAGACTCGGGTCCCGTGTTAGCTACTGCACAGACTTCAGTGCCATATTGAGAAGATGCTTTTGAAAGAGAGTGAAGGTGCGCGTCCATCTTTTTTTACAGTCTATGATTAGTAATTACTTTTTGAACTACAAATTCCAATGTCCCCAATTATGTTTTCTCAAATTCCCTTTGAAATAGTTTACATATATATTCCTAAATTAGCAATTTTGAGTATTAGTTTAGACACTATTACAAAAAAAAAAAAAAAAAAAATTTTATTGTGATTTTTTTTTATTTTATTTGTATTGGCATGGTAATGCGTATGACAATGTTAAATATGGGTATATATATGTTTCTTGATGGAATAGATCTGCTACGCTGCTGCTGCTGCTGCTGCTGCTGCTGTTGGTTATCGTTGTACGTGATTTGCTACTGCCAATACATACACTTCACGCTGCTGTGAGCAAGACAGACATGCTGCTGTTGTACAATACAGTGAACATGAATTACCCAGAGCAGATCTATACAGGTGGATCTGGGGAAGCTGAGGGGTTTCTGAAAGTGCGCTGCACTGCTAAGGCAAATGTGGACCAATTTGAAGGTTGAGCATGTGAGCTCATTGGCTACTGCCCTATAGATAACGATGTGATTGCAAGCAGGTTGACCCCTTCCCTTTACTGGGAAGGACCTATAAGCCTGAGCCATCTAGAGTTTCATGACAGAACTTTGTATTTTGTCTCTTAAAGTCCAGTCACATTGGTGCTTCATGTCCTTTAAAATATTAAGTTATTCTTTCCTGAGCTTCATTAGCTTAAAACGTCCACCCTGTTACACATTGCATTGTAAAACCTGGGTGGACAAATTTCCTAGACCATATATGAGATACTTGGTCAGGATTATTAGGTTATATTAGCCTGAGCTTGACCAGTGTGCTTTTCTGATAGACAGACTTTTTCTCCCTCTGATAACACTAAAAAACAAAAAAAAACAAAAACAAACCAGAATCCACCAAACTGTCCCTCAGAACAACGATTACTTGTGGTTTTGAAGTATGTGATTTTGTTTCTTTAATTTCAAGTTTATAGGTTAAAACCTTACTTTTTTTTTTTTTTTTTTTTTTTTTTTCGTAAACCACTACTGTATTTCTGAATGTGTATATCAGGAATATTTGCTTTTTAATGTGATTTAAGTTGTGAAGTGTGTGTCTGAAGCGGGGCTAAGAAGTGTTAACATGCGATTATTACCATAATGATATTTCTACCTCATCTGACTCTTAAATATGACTTTTGTTGGTGAAATACAATAGTAGTAGTAGTTAGATTTATTCAGTTACTGAATAGTATTTTTGACTTGAATCATACCAGTTAATTGTTTTAGGCCTGACAAAACTTTTTACAGTTTAATATCTAATGAACAAGATCAGATTTGCTTTGTATTTCTCATGTTTATTTTAATTTAATGGCATACTAATACAAGATTTGTTGTATGGTGTAAGCTCCTCATGAGACCCTCATTAAAACAAGCTTAAAATGGATCACTGAAAATGATAAACTGTCCATTCAGAAATGTCATATTAAAATACAGGACCTAATAAATAAACATAAATATACACATACATAATAATACATAATCCTAGCTGGACTGTATCATTCAGCTAGTGCTGCATTACATTTATTTGGATTTTGAATTCTCTTTTTCAAAGTCCAATAGAAGTTTCAACTTGAAGTTTCAAAGTGCAATAGAATGCCATTACTAATATTTATAAAACCTAGCATGGTATGGTTCAAATGTATGACAACAGAATACATTATAACTTAAAGTTGTAGGAAAAAGCAATACCCACATCTGACTTCAAGTAGAACACAGAATTGATGTAAAAAGAAGGGTGGTGACAGAAAAGCATAAAGCAGTAATCGGCCAAAATATTTAAGCTAACAAAGAGCCATTATCGTTATGATTATAATGGGCATTATGCTCCTAAATTTGTTGCAAAAATAAATGCATTTGTTGGTATGATGCAATAAAATCCTATTGAATATCTCACTCTCACATTAAACCAAACAACATCAGAAATATGATTTTTTATTAATGCTTTTCTCATCCATTGAAATCCTATTTCATAAAATGCACTCAGATTGGATTTGCTCATTTTGGGCTATTACTTTTTAATCATCCTCATTTGGATTTTTCATAATTGCCTTAAATGGCTTTCAGAATGACATAACCGAACTCTGATAAATATCTTTTATTTTCAGACAGAGCAAGGCTTTCTAACTTGGAAAGATTAATTGGGCTAAACCGACAAATGTGGTTTGTACCACTGTGGTTTGTAGTGGCTGTACACTTCCTCAGCTGTAAAGCCAAATTTAGTAGTTTATCCAAAATAAATATTCTGTTTACATTATATTACATTACATTAATTATATTATATTAGGTAACATTTTATTTTAAGGGGACGTAGTTACATACTACATGGGATTACTATAGTAATAACAGTAAATTATGCATAATCTAACCTTAAACCAAATCCTAACTGCAACTCTATAGTAAGTACTAGTGCTGGGCAACCGATTAATCACGATTATTCACATAAAAAAGAAAATTGGTGTTTACATAATATATGTGTGTACTGTGTACACTCACCTAAAGGATTATTAGGAACACCATACTAATGCTGTGTTTGACCCCCTTTCGCCTTCAGAACTGCCTTAATTCTACGTGGCATTGATTCAACAAGGTGCTGAAAGCATTCTTTAGAAATGTTGGCCCATATTGATAGGATAGCATCTTGCAGTTGATGGAGATTTGTGGGATGCACATCCAGGGCACGAAGCTCCCGTTCCACCACATCCCAAAGATGCTCTATTGGGTTGAGATCTGGTGACTGTGGGGGCCATTTTAGTACAGTGAACTCATTGTCATGTTCAAGAAACCAATTTGAAATGATTCGAGCTTTGTGACATGGTGCATTATCCTGCTGGAAGTAGCCATCAGAGGATGGGTACATGGTGGTCATAAAGGGATGGACATGGTCAGAAACAATGCTCAGGTAGGCCGTGGCATTTAAACGATGCCCAATTGGCACTAAGGGGCCTAAAGTGTGCCAAGAAAACATCCCCCACACCATTACACCACCACCACCAGCCTGCACAGTGGTAACAAGGCATGATGGATCCATGTTCTCATTCTGTTTACGCCAAATTCTGACTCTACCATCTGAATGTCTCAACAGAAATCGAGACTCATCAGACCAGGCAACATTTTTCCAGTCTTCAACTGTCCAATTTTGGTGAGCTCGTGCAAATTGTAGCCTCTTTTTCCTATTTGTAGTGGAGATGAGTGGTACCCGGTGGGGTCTTCTGCTGTTGTAGCCCATCCGCCTCAAGGTTGTGCGTGTTGTGGCTTCACAAATACTTTGCTGCATACCTCGGTTGTAACGAGTGGTTATTTCAGTCAAAGTTGCTCTTCTATCAGCTTGAATCAGTCGGCCCATTCTCCTCTGACCTCTAGCATCAACAAGGCATTTTTGCCCACAGGACTGCCGCATACTGGATGTTTTTCCCTTTTCACACCATTCTTTGTAAACTCTAGAAATGGTTGTGCGTGAAAATCCCAGTAACTGAGCAGATTGTGAAATACTCAGACCGGCCCGTCTGGCACCAACAACCATGCCACACTCAAAATTGCTTAAATCACCTTTCTTTCCCATTGTGACATTCAGTTTGGAGTTCAGGAGATTGTCTTGACCAGGACCACACCCCTAAATGCATTGAAGCAACTGCCATGTGATTGGTTGATTAGATAATTGCATTAATGAGAAATTGAACAGGTGTTCCTCATAATCCTTTAGGTGAGTGTATAATTATTATGTATATATAAATACACACTCCTTCATGTATATATTTATTAAATATTTGCATGTATATACTTATATATAAATATAAATTTTTCTTAAATATATACATGCACGTGTGTATTTATATATACATAATAATTATACACAGTACACACTTATTATGTAAACACAAACTTTTATTTTGGATACGATTAATTGTGATAAATCACACTAGTAAGTAACGACACCTTAAAATAAAGTGTATTATATTATTGTCACGGGTGTGTGCAGGCAGGAAGAGGAAGACAGAATAAATTCCAAACGTAGTTTAATTACAATTAAGCTCAAAGCAGGCAGACAGGCAATAGCACAACTCATCTAACATAACGGTGACCACACAAAGACTGAAGGAACGGGAGGAACTTAAATAATGAACACAATGAGGATAATGATGACACAGCTGACCCAGATGAACTAATAACGATGGTAACCGGGGAGACAGACGAGTGGCGGGAAACAGAACAAAGGAACATGTGACAGATACAAACAGAAAGTCCAAACACAAACAGACATGTGACTATTATATTATATTATATTATATTATTATGGATTTCACAGACATGGCTTAGATTAATCCAGTATTAGACCTTTTATTAGGACAATTAGGACATTTGAGTAGCTTTTATAAACGTGCCTTAGATAAAAACATAATTTGTGTGCATCTTGAGACAAAACAATGGCTTAAAAAGCTCAAACATGCATTATAGTCTGGAACTATCTTATGCCTGGCTTGTCTGTCAAACCGGGGGTATATTCATATTTCTTAGGTCCATACAATTAAAGTAAGTGAAGTCCAATGTTGTTTACTTTCTTTATTTATACAGGTTTGAAACAACCTGAGTACAATGACAGAATAATATTTTTTGGGTGAACTATGCCTTTAAAGTTGCTGTCTCCACAGAGAAACAAAAGTCAGTGTAGTTCTTCTCTGTGCTCTGCCCTGTTTTCACTGTATCGAGAAGCTTGTTTCCTGTTCTTTCCTTTGCCAGAGCTATTCCATAGCAGTTTAATCCCTTTGGTGTCTGTTTTTAATTGTTAATTCCGAGCACAAGACTGTTCTATGTGTTCCATGTCTGCCTTGCTCTGCTTGTTAACACGTATCCCAAGGTGCCAGCTCATGCGCTGAGATACGATTCAATGTAGCAGTCAGGTCAGGTGATCTCTTCAGGGATTTATTGCGCACAAACCAAATACACAAAAGGCACAACCGCTGTGTTATAGCAGCTGACGTAATTCTGCCTCCTCATAATCACAAACTTTCCAGCAGTCTATACCCCATTCTAAACCATCTTTTTCCGTCAGGTTAAATATAAATCTTCAGAGGTAAAAGAATAAACAAGGAACAACAACCTTTGACGACTGTCATCGGTACTTATTGTAACTGGAGTGTTATGTTTTGCTGAGTATATGTGAGTCCCTGGGGATTGAACAACTGGCAATTTCAGTCTCAGTAGCTGTTATTGTTGTTTTTACTCAACATCTCGTTCCGCACACTCACCTAATAGTGAGAGAACTAGATGTACAGTATGCTTTACATTGCATGGTGTTATAGGAGAACTCAGAAATGGGAGAACTGGATCCAAATGCAGCCAGGGTTTTATTAATAAAATGACAACAAACACAAAGCCAAGAACTGGGAACAGTACAGAATAAATCCACAGGAACACAAACAGATTAAATCCTTATAGGAACAGAACTGAGTAGCACCAACATACAGCCAAACACAGTGGTTTAGATACACGAGACACACCCCGGAACAATCAAGCCTAATGAACAGGGAACCAATCAACAAAAGGACTACAAAACATGACCTAGAACAGGAAATAACATAAATGTCTCTTACTCTTGTACTCTTAAAAAGGTTCTTTATTGGCATCTGCACAAAAGGTTTTTTATAATGAAAAAAAGGGGTGGAGGGCCCTTCCAGTCCTGGAGGGCCACTGTCCTGCAGAGTTAGCTCCAACCCTAATCAAACACACCTGAACCAGCTAATCAATGTCTTCAGAATTACTAGAAGGCTACAGGCCAGGAGTTTTATCAGGGTTGGAGCTAAACTCTGCAGGACAGTGGCCCTCCAGGACTGGAAGTGCCCACCCCTGCCCTAAAAGGTTGTATATATGAAGCGCCTGACAGAACCCTTTTAATATTCTATATAGAACAGGCTGGTGCTAAAAAAATGTTGTGGGGCGCAAACAAACTGAATCATACTGTTAATGCAAGACTGAGTGTAATTGTTAAATAACCATATAGCAAGTGATATAATAATGTGTCATTACTGCTTAGCTAAAAAATGGAAGTTGAAAACTGAAATATACAAAATATTGAAATAAGAAATATGAAAATTGAGGCATGAAATAAAGTACCACAACTGAGTTAGATGTGGGTATAATGTCAGCAATAAAATAATCATTAAAAATGTGTAATCATTAAAAAAATAAAAAATAAAATAAAAAATAGCTGCCATTTATATCAATGTGATTCAGAGATGAATACTAATGTTGTCCACCAGAGGTAGCCACAGGATAGCAAATCAGTTTAAAGACTATGAAAACTGTTCAATAAATTTACTTGTAGTAAAAATTGCATATAAATTCATTATAGTTTCATAAAGTTTAATAAAGCCCAGTATAATAAGTTTGCAAAAAAAAACAAAAAACACTGTGATCTCTCACAATACTTATAAACCATTGTCATTTTAATGATATTGACAACATATTTGTCAAGTTCCAGACATGACTGAATGTTTGTCCAATTGAAGAGGAGTCACTATATTATTTGTTTATTTTAATATAGTACATATAATAATACTTCCATAAAGAGACACTTAAAGACTATAAAATATAGTCTTAGAATATAACTTAAAACTAATAAAATATATTTCATCATAAAATGTCCATTGTATAACTATATATCATCTACACAAGCCATTGTGCTTGGACCCCAATGATCGCCTTAAGTTAAACTGCATTGTTTCATTTACCTTCTGTGTTGTTTGCCATAATGCTTAGGTGACAGGACTTTGAAATAGCAAACAAGGAAAACAATAAAAGGCATGACTCACATTGCATCTAGCTAGCCAACTCCGTCCAAGCTCCATGATACTGATTTGATACTGATACATTATTTCTTCTTTTAAAGGCCTTAAAATATATAAAAACAATATTAATTTCCTAAAATCAAAAGTGGGAGGACAATCTGCAACAAACCAATTAGAGCTCAGCCTCAAGTCATATGCGTTTAAAAAAAATTACGGACCTAATAGAGTGGTGCAGGTATGACGTCACTTTGTAGGCCAAAATGCGGAAGCGAGTTTGCATTTAGCATTTACGGTTCCATCGTCTCAAAGTCAATGGGCTTTTTGAATGGGATTTTGTTTAAATGGCTGAAATAAGGTCTGTGGTGAACACAAGCTCAAGACACTTTCCCGTTTTATTCTACGACATAAAATACATCAGTATTACCCCACTTGTGATTTTTGAAGCTGTTGCTAACAAGTGGCTAAATGGGACTATGGAGGCTGTCGGGGAGATTAAACATCATCACGCCGAACAGGTAAACTCAGTCCGCTTTTACAGCCTCATTATGCTTATAATTGTGCTCTTATAAACTATTCTACGTTAACATTTCTGGAAAAAAAATTTGAGATAAAAATTGAAAGAGTTGTCGGAAGCTTAGTAATGGTGACGCTGACCGTGGTGTAGTCCGTTCATAGCCTACCTTTAGCTCTTTATTTCTGGCGACTGCAGTTAGGCTTTAAAATTCATAAAAGTTGTGTTCATCTGTGATAATTATCTTGATGGACAAAACATGTAAGTATCATAAACTTTTGTTGATCATAGAGCTTGTTTTTAGCGAAAATCCAAAATCCTATGGGAAAATCCTAATGGGATTTTCTCGAGGGAACCAATGTGATGCTAACTGCCGGTTGGCCTACAAAGTGACGTCATACCTGCAACACTCTATAGACATCCATTTGTCCGGTGCACTGCACACACAAAACGAACTAAATACTATTTTGATTTATTTTATAGTAGTCTTACATGACTATCAGTCGAATAGTATGACTAAATAATGCTATATCGTAATTATTTTGCAATATATATTTAAGTTATTTTTAACATAATGTAGCCTTCTTCTCTGGCTAACTTAAGGGGGTGGCGCCCCAGCGCCCCCTATTGACCAGCCGCCCTTCTAAGAGTGTACTGGCTACAAATTAAGATTGTGATATATTGTTATAAACACTGAAAATTCAATGGTACTGAAGAAAGAATAAAATGTGTTACAGTCCTAATTGGCGTCCTGCAGGTTCCCGACTTCCTCACATGGTGAAATAATTAGGTATGTTCTCACTTATATTTCTCCACAGATGATCTAAGACTTCATTTATGTTCAAACTTGATCTTTATTACTTAAAAAAAAAAAAAAAAAAAACCTCTTAATAAACCTTTAATGCACACCAAGAGGGGCATTGTCCATAAAATGAGGATTTACTTCCTCAAGGCAAGTTTCTGTGTAATATTAGCCCGGGTCTCACATTTAGTACCAATCAATGCTGTTATAGCAAAACGATTAACCCTCCTTTGGGCAACTACTGGCAATGGGCCTATTCAGGATGATTGTCAGAGTGTTAAATGGTGGTTATTTCATATTCATTCTTGGGTCAGGCTGCCCAATAAATGAGCATACTAAGCTAGCATAAACTCTAGTCTAAAATAAAATATCGGAGACATATGGGTAACACTTATAATAACTCACTATGAATCATTCGTTAAGCATTAGCAAATAGTTAATTCATCATTTATAAAGCATTATAGACATTAATAGACATTAGTAAGCAGTTTATAAATACAGCTGTAAATGTTTTATTCTTGATTTATAAGCATATCTTTAATGTGTTTAATAATTGTATTTTCATACTTTATTAATGATCAATTTATCATTTCTAAATTAAGTATTTCATTATTTACAAACCAGTTGTCAGTCAGTGGTTCATAAGATCATTTAGAAAGTGTAAGTAAATGATTAATAAACTATTTAAATGTACATTTATACTTATTATTTAGACATATTGAAATAGTTACTCAGTGTGTTAATAAATGCTTTATTAGCATGTATTCCTACTGTAATTCATGATTAATTCAGGTAGTTATAAAACATTTAGTAGTTGTCAGTGAACTATTTTTAATCTAAAGTGAGGACTATTTAATGTAATGTAAACTATTTTAATGTAAGGATATTTTAAAGGCTCAGTTCTCTTCTAAACATAAAAAGGAAACATTTATTAAGACACTGAGAAACTATTTCAATATGTCTAAATAATATGTATAAATGTACATTTAAATAGTTTATTAATCATTTACTTACACTTTCTAAATTATCTTATGAACCACTGACTGACAACTGGTTTGTAAATAATGAAACACTTAACTTAGAAATTATAAATTGATAATTAATAAAGTATGAAAAAACAGCTGTATTATAAACTGCTTACTAATGTCTATTAATGCTTTATAAATGACAAATTGACTATTTACTAATGCTTAACTAATGATTCATAGTATGAGTTATTATAAAGTGTTACCCACATATGGAAAATAAGTAGCTTATGGAGGAGTTCCTTCATGATATTTTGGGTGTCTGTGGCAATCAAAACAGATTTACATAGATTTACTAAAGAACTAGAGAATATACAGTATTTTTTGTAGAACTTCTTGGCATCAGGCTGTAAACTAGTTTCCAATAGGAGCCTTTATCTTTAAGAAGGTACAATAGCCATAAAAGAGGAGCAGTTTCGGACCTATGAAAGATCAAATTCATTTAAAAAAAAAAAAAAATCTTCATTTATTATTGTAACATAGAATCATAAACAGTTTTTGGTGGTGTCTGGCAACTCTAAAGTAGTGTTTACCCACTATAAATCCTCTGCCAGCCATTGTTAAAAAACAATTATGAAGACAAATTGGGCTCTGACAGGACTTTGGGTTGGATATAGACTTGGACCAGGATTAATTGGGGAGATTTTAATATACAACAATAAAACCCCCATTAAACAACAAGGACAGTAGTGTTTTTCGTATGCTCTTTATCATGTTGATGGCAAAGAGAAATAGCCAAAGAAGTCAGTGTGTGTCCATAATGCATCATTTTGCTGTTAATTAGTTATGTGAAGCTCATTTACAAGTGTTTGAAAGCGCACACAATTAATAGCCAAGCT